>CM029657.1:11707620-12907620 GCA_017311315.1 Dendrocalamus latiflorus | reverse complement strand
CACTTGGAAGATAAAAAATGTGCAAAAATCAAGTTTTTTTGATAAACTTGGTACCAAAATGTCTAGATGGGTGAAGAATGATTCCTAAAGGTTATCTCCATCGCTTATACGTCCTTGGCACGGCAAGATCAAGAAATGATGAGAGGAGAGGAAAACCAACTAAATCAAGAGCAAATTAACCAAGACAAGAGATAGCCATGGAAATGATTAAAGATTGATTCTATTGTTGCTTGAGGGGAAAAGTTTTATAACCACTCCACCTTAGATGAGGGGAAAAGTTTTATAACCACTCCACCTTAGAGGACAGAAAGTACACCAAGTACTCAATTCTCAAACCCTTAAATAGATGGACTAGCTAGCCACATTTAACCCTTAGTAGATACTATCCACTTAGCATAATAGGAGAAAACCTGATAACCCTACACACATGGGTTTTACTCACACATGTTCACTTAAACACGTTTTTCAAAGTGCATAAGTCTAAATTCGCTAAATCATTAGCCTTGATCTATCTTGATCAAACCAACTTCTCCATGATCTAAACTGCCTTCTTAAGCGCCGCTCACACCCTGCGGTTTCTTCCAAAACTATTTCTTGTATTTTGGTCAAACTACCAAAATACACTTTCTTGACTCGATCATCTCCTTCTATTACAAGCAATTGTCATACGTGCCATGTGTAGGTGCACCACTGGCTTGCCACACGTTGGTAAGTATCTTCCATTTCAGTTCCACCAGACCACGCCTCATTTGAACCGACCAAGCCACATGGTGCAACTCCATTGTTCGAACTTCCCTTCGACAGTTCCCGTCTTTCTCGTGCCATGCTTGAGCTCACTGTCTCACCTGACATCCTCGATCGCTCTAGGCCTAGCTTCTCCATGAGCATAGCCCTGATCCTCGCTGTTGACCGTAGTTGACTCTAAGTGACCCTGCATATCCAAAGATAAAGAAATAGTTCTCAGGCACAGGTTCTTCACAACTTGATCCACGTTAGCTATAACATAGCTCATGCAACATAAAACCACTAATCTTAATCACCAAAATCCATTCTGCCACTCAACAGCCAAAATTCAAAAATCAGGCAAAAAATTCATTGTCTGCCCGGTCTGACCGCTTGCCCTCAGCGGTCAGATTGCTGACCCCGAGCGGTTGAATCGCTGCCATGCACCGGTCAGGCTGAGAGTCCACACCAGTTGGACTACTAAAGAACCATTTCGTGCAGCTGATTAATTAGTGCGCATAATTATCTACCTCATCAATTAATGCTTTGAACTAGCATGCATGGGACCACTGCTCATTAAAGCAACCTGATTAATTGCCATGCATGGCCAAATAGGGACTCAATAGTTGTGAGCGCTACTATCCTCAACAAAGACTCAAAATCATGCATGGTCAGACAAAGACAATTCTTTGTACTATAGACATGCATTTGCCTCAAGTAGTAGATGCCAAATTTCCAAATTGCCATGGTTCATCACACAAAAATCTAGGACCCTCTGACATGGTCCTTCAATTCCTTTCCTTGCACATGCAGCAAGTCTCCTCATTTGTTTTGGCCTGCATGTGAGGCATGCTAGCTCCTTTCCACGTGATAGACCCTTCTTGGTGCATGGAAATCTCCTTGGTCGAATCCATCTTGAACTAGTTTAACTACATACAATTAAGTGTAAACAACTCCCCTTCTCTTCACTAAAGCTCTCATGCATTGGCTCCTCTCCCATGTGCCTAAATAATACAAAAGAAGAACACATGGGTAGCACCACTAAATCATTAAAAACAGAAAATAAACTTAGATTAGCTTTCACCTGGCTTTGTATTTCTTTAGCTCGATTCGTGTAATTGGACCATGGTATGTTTTCTCCTCCAAAACAGCGTGGGTGTCATCACCATGTGTAGGTGTAGTTGGTGTAGGTGTATATATGCATGGGATATCTTCATCATCCTCCCTTTCTTGGAAACGAGTTGTCCTCCAACTTTGATGGGTCTCCAAACAACTAGGACAGATCAGTGATACTGAATGTGGCACTAACACTATACTCTCTAGGTAGCTCAATCGTCTTTGCATTATTATTGATCCTTTCAAGAACTTTAATAGGACCATCACCGTGGGGTTGCAACTTGACTTGTGTAACTCCAGAAAACGTTCTTTTCTTAAGTGCACCCAAACGAGCTCTCCTGGTTCAAACACCATCTTTTTTCTTCCTTTATTCACTTGTTGCACGTACTTGCTTGTCATATCCTCTATATTCACCTTCGCTTTACCATGGATCTTTTTAATGGAATCAACACATTTACTAGCATCCATATTAGCCCATTGCTACAATGGCAATGGCAATAGATCGATTGAAGTAGTAGGTTTAAATGTATAAACAATCTCACATGGACATAATTTTGTAGTAGAGTCTACAACCCTATTATAAGCAAATTCCACATTCGGAATGCACTGTTCCCATATATTCAAATTATGCTTAAGAACCACTCGCAGCATCATAGAAAGTGTATGGTTCACTATTTCGGTTTGTCCATCTGTTTGAGGATGACATGTAGTAGAGAATAACAGCTTCATACCAAGTTTACCCCACAAAGTCTTTCAAAAGTAGCTTAAGAACTTTGTATCATGGTCTGAAACAATCGTCTTTGGAACACCATATAGGTGCACGATTTCTCTAGAAAACAAATCAACAACATGTGAAACATTGTTGCTCTTACAACAAGGAATAAAATGAGCTATTTTTACTAAAATCATCAACAACCACAAATACTGAATCCCTCCCTCCTTAGTTTGTGACAATCCTAACACAAAATCCATAGAGATATCCTCCCACAGAACACTAGTAATAGGTAAAGGCATGTATAAACCATGGGGATTAAGACGTGACTTAGCTTTATGTCATGTAATGCATTTCAACATGTAGCGCTCGACATCGCACCGCATCTTTGGCCAAAAGAAGTGATCAACTAGCACTCTCGGTCTTTTTAGCACCAAAGTGACCCATAAGACCGCCTACATGAGCTTCCTGCAATAAAAATAATTGAACAAAGCAATCTATTATGCACAATTTGTTAGATCTAAATAGAAAACCGTGATGCAAATGATACTTATCCCAACCTTTTCCATTGCCACACATTGAGTAGGGTTCAACAAAGAACACATCAATATCATACAATTTTTTGTACTCTTTAGACCCAAGATTTTAGCATATAGTTGGGAAAGTAAAGCATGTCACCTAGACAATGCATCCGCTATAATATTATCCTTCCTCTTCTTATATTTAACAATGTACAGAAAGGATTATATGAACTCACTCCCATATTCATGTCTATAGTTCAGTTTTAATTGACACTTAAGATGTTTCAATGATTCATGTTCAGGATGTATAACAGATTCTTTAAGCTATAAATAGTGCTGCCAAGTTTTCAACACACGCACTAAGGCATACAATTCCTTGTCATAAATTGAATAATTAAGCATTGGACCACTTAACTTTTCACTGAAATAAGCAATCGACCTCAACAGCATTACCTGAAACAACAAAGCCAAGAAGCACAACCTTATCTGTGCAAAAGATGTACTTTTTAAGGTTAGTATATATACTCTCTTCTCTCAAAACAGCAAGCACATGCCATATATGTTCAATATGTTCAGTGAAAGTTTTGCTATAAATAAGAATATCATCAAAGTATACAACAACAAACTTTTCAATGAATGACCTAAGCACATGATTCACTAATATTATGAAAGTACTAGGTGAATTTGTTAATCCAAAGGGCATGACTAACCATTCATCACCCTCTTTCATTCTTATTTGATGGTAACCACTACGAAGATCAATCTTTGTAAATATTGTAGAGCCATTGAGTTCATCTAGCATGTCATCAAGTCTAGGTATTGGATGTCTATACCTAATAGTAATATTATTGATTGCTCTACAATGGATGCACATTCTCCAAGTTCCATCTTTCTTTGGAACCAAATAACCAAAACAACACAAGGAGATAAACTTTCCTATATGTAACCTTTGTCAAGAAGCTTCCCTCACACCCCAACCAAATCATATTTTATATTTGCCATTGCTTCATTATTGATCTATTTTGCATAACCAAGAAGACTGTTGGATAAGGGGCAAGGAGATTGGCAACAATAGCCATTGAAGTCTTCAATCAACTTTATGGATGGGATATATTGGGAGGTTCTATGTTGTCGAAGCTTCTCAACTGGAGCTTGACTTATGGAGTTATCAGGTTTAGGAATTTAGAATTCAGTGCTTTGTATTTAATTTAGTGGTTGCATCAAAATGGGATATGTGTAATGACATAGATACCCCTATGGAGGGCACATGAGTATAAGGGTAGGATTGTAAAATACACTTCATGGAAATATATATACAGGCCCTGGACATAGGGAAGGGGCAAGCATTGTTCATCCATCATCTCTCCACTACACTACTCTCCTACTTTATTGTTTGGTCAGTAGTCACAACACATACAAATCCTTCCTTTATTCTATCTCCCCATCTCATGCAATAGGTGGACTTCTTTCATGCAGATTTTGCATGCATGCATGTGTGGGAGAGAAATAAGGGCAATCTTTCCTTTCCTCGCGCATGCAACAACAAGTTTCCTCATTTGTTTTTGGCCTGCATGTGAGGCATGCTAGCTCCTTTCCAAGTGATAGACCCTTCTTGGTGCATGGAAATCTGCTTGGCTAAATCTATCTTGAATTGGTTTAACCGCATACAATTAAGTGTATAGCAGCTCCCATTCTCTTCACCAAAGCTCTCATGCATTAACTCCTCTCCCATGTACCCAAGTAACACAAAAGAACACATGGGCAGCACCACTAAATCATTAAAATCACAAAATAAACTTAGATTAGTTCTCACAAGGCATTGGATTTCTTTAGGTCAATTGCATGTAATTGGACTATGGTATGTTTTCTCCTTTGAAATAGTGCGGGTGTCATTACCATGTGTATGTGTAGTTAGTGTAGGTGGATATATGCATGGGATGTCCTCATCACCTAGACTTGGACAAAAGTTGAGGTGCTAATATGAACTTGTTTCTTTTTAAAATGGTGGCATTCTTTATTTAAGTCATTTCTTTCACAAATACAAGTCGGACATTTAAATATCTCAACTTGAAGGAAGAAGGCTATATAACACACTGAACTTTGCTCAAAAGTCCACCAAGCATCCTAAACTATGAAACTAGACATTTGACCCCCGAACTTTGCAATCCGGTTCAAATAACATGTTGGCCCGGTTTCGTAAGGTGGTTTGCTCACGTGGTGCGATGAGTATGCGATTTTACCATGTAAGATGACACATTGGCCAAGATTAGCTAAATGATCGATGGGGCCTATAAGGGCTTCTCCTTCAATTGAAATAGAGAGAGGGGGCTATAGGGGGCTACGGCCATAGAAGCTCATAGGAGCTCAATAGGGAAGAAGCCCTTATGAGCCTTACTTGTCATTAATCTAAATTTAGTCAGCATATCATCCTATGTGGCAAAACCGTTAGCTGTCACGCCATACGGGCAATATCACTATGCAAAATCGGATTAATGTATTATTTGAACTGGATTTTAAAGTTCGGATGTCAAACATCTAATTTCATAGTTCAAGGTGTTGGATGGATTTTTAGACAAAGTTTGAGATGTTACATGGACCTTTTCCTAACTTGAATTGTTCTCGACAAAAAATACCTTAACTCGCACACAGATTCAAGGCAGTCCGAAAACAGGCATTTAAGCATTTCACTGGCATGCAAATTAAAATTAAATGCATATCTATAGTTTGGTGGCATTCTGGATCTAGAGATTGCTTTTTTTTTTTCCAAATGTCCTTTGTTCTTTGGCCTTTTTGTGCAGCACCATTGCAGTGAAGTACTACTACTACTTGTACTTTGGCAATTCATTAGTGCCTGACGCAATATTCCAAGCTAATTGTTAGTACTACCTTTTACGTGTTTAAGAAATCTCAACGAATATTTGTGCAGGTGCACGGCTGCAGTAGTCCTCTAGCTGTCATCAATGTTGTGTTAGTTTTGAAATTTGGACACACAACCCTGTTCTTCTGTACTGCCGGTCAGCTCGCAAAAAATTCTGTCAGCTCGCAAAAAATTCTGGCAACAATTGGAAATCTTGGTGGTGGTGTTGTGTGGAATCAATATGCCACTTAGATCACCACGATTGTTCGAATTACGATTTTGCGGAAATGGAAAGATGTTAAATGAATGTCCAATAAATTGCTAAATCATTACTATTATAAAAGAATGAGTTGGTGGTTGCACGTCTACTCTCCTCCAACGCTCTATTCTCTCCACTTCTCACCATTCTCTAGTTTTCAACTAATCAGATCAACTCTTTTCTATAGCACAATTCTCTATATATTCAATGAGTTCCGTTGCAACGCACGGCACGCAACTAGTAAATTGTAAAAAGCTAAGAATAGAGATCTAGTCAAAATTAGCTACAAGACATCGTGAAATGTTGGCATTTGCCTAGGACACTGGTTTTGCTAGAAGACAATCCAAAATTATGGCCATTTGCCATAACACAGTGCATCTATTAAATAATATTATCTCAACAAAGAGAAGAAATAAGGTGCGCAAAATGTCTAATTTACCCTTGGCACAATTTTTTTTAAAAAATAAAAACCTCAACCCCTCCTCCCTTATCCTTATCCTTGTAACATCCTAAAATTTTCATTTTTAGATAAAATTAATTTATAATATCATTTCTAATTTTTGAGAATTTTCTAGAATTATTAAGGAATTTAAAATTAAAAGAATATCTGAATTAAAAATATTTATTGTGATTAATTAGCAGTTAATCACGAGCTAAAATAATTTATTTGAATTCACAATTCTTTATTTGGAATATCTTATTTTCTCAGATTTTTGGAGTTAAGTTGATATTTTCTGGATTAACATCAAAATGGGCGATTTGGGTATATGTGAATATTCATCCTCCGAAACACAGGATAATATTTTTTAATCGCTTTAGTGTGTTATGACAAATGACCATCATTTTTTTTTTGTGTAGTCTAGCCAAACCACGATTTTAAAGTGTTACTGAGCCAATTTACAGTCTCCTGTGGTCAATTTTGCAGTTCTAATATAGGTAATGTTAACACCTACTGACCACATTCAACCATCCTAATGTTCATGTGACACCAATATGCCACATTAGCTACTATACCAAGCTCTATGTATCTAAACTTCTCAAATCAGCAGAATTCACTTTTAAAATGCCTATATAGCCTTTTTTTGTTAAGGCTTGTGGCTTTTAGCTGCGGCTTGTGACTTTTGGACTATTTATGTGAGAGATTACAGAGTAACAGAAACTCATGTGCGGTTTTTACCGATATAAATAAAGTCGGTACAATATGTACTACAATTAACTAGTAAACCCTATCTTGAAAAGACATTTCGTTTAAAATTAGTTATTATAGAAAAGTTAAAAACAGAAACCACAAGCTGAAAAAAGAACATAACTACTTAAGTGGCACTCGTAGCAAGTTTTGGGACCCTACGAATTTTTTTTTATCATGATGCCAACGGGAGCAGGAGGCAATCACAGGCTGGACTAATCAAAAGTTGAGGACCATATGATTTCCAGTTTCTACAAAATTACTCAAATTTGCACAAATATCTTTGTGCGTTCTGAAACAACCCAAAAATTTAAATGAACCTAAATTTCTTTAAAACTTGATTTCATTCAAATCCTTGCTCAATTTTGAGCAATTTTGTAGAAACTAGAAATCATATGGTCCTCAACTTTTGATTAGTCCAGCCCGTGATTGCCTCTGCTCCCGTTGGCATCATGATAAAAGAAAATTTCATAGGGTCCCAAAACTTGCTACCAGTGTCACTTAAGTCAATGGTCTTGTTATTGTTTAGCTTTTAGTTTCTGCTTTTGACTTTTCTACATTAACTTGCTTTTAAACGGAGTGTCTTTTTAAGATGAGGTCTATTAGTTAATTGTAGTACATACTGTACCGACTTCATTTATATCGGCAAAAAGCGTATGTGAGTTTCTGTCACTCTATAATCTCTCGTATAAACAGTTCAAAAGCCACAAATCGCAGCCAAAAACTATAAGCCTCAGTAAAAAAAAACTTAAGTGGCACTAGTAACAAGTTTTGGGACCCAATGCAATTTTCTTTTATCATGATGCCAACGGGATCAGGAGGCAATCACAGGCTGGACTAATCAAAAGTTGAGGACCATATGATTTCCAGTTTCTACAAAATTGCTCAAAATTTTCTTTGCTGAAATAATTTGCGCAAATATCTTTGTGCGTTTTGAAACAACCCAAAAATTTAAATGAACCTGAATTTCTTTGAAACTTGATTTCATTCAAATCTTTGCTCAATTCAACACCTTTTCTCACCCAATAGTGCATCTCTCCCTTGGACATTGCCCCCACCAGCCACTTGTGCAAAATCCCAGGCATCGCCCTGTTTTCACCCACCACCCGATTTCGTCTCGTACGCCGCCATCACAACCTACCGTCACTGCCACACCTCTGCAAAATGGTCAAGAGCCCGTACCACCTCACCCCTCCCATCTCTGACACCCTCTTAAATGCTCCCAGCCGCCCGTCAGAGCAGCTGCCGCCATTCCTGCTTTTCCTGCCACTGCCTCTGCTCTCCCCTGTGTCACGGCCGACAACCCCGTGCCACAAATTCGAGCACCCTGGAACCCACCTCTGCTTGCAAGAGCCACCATATGCCCCTCATTCTAACCCTTACCTGGACCAGCACCGTAGACACCTCACATCTCACCACCTCATCGACCTCCCTATTCTCTCTGCTCTCACTCTCTCACAGCCAACCTAACATTCCCCTTAGCTTTTGACCGCCGCAATGTTGTACTCGAGGAAGCGCCAAATATCTGCACTGTCAGCCGCGCTGCGCCCTCCCACGCCTTCCTGACCCCTACCACACGCCGCCGCCGCCATGACCCGTGTCTTGTGCCAAACTGCCTTCCCCATGCTATTAAACCCCCAAACCCCTCCATTCGAATGCACCGGTACCCGAGGTGAGCCACCCACCCTCAATTGCTCCGACGACGAAAGCTCTATTGGCGATCACCGAAAAACCCAAAGTAGGCTCAAATTTTCATTCCTTCTATTCAGTCCATCCTTTTTCAATTGCTTTGGTCTGCAGCTTCCTCATGCCCATAGAAACCTTACCGAAGCTTTGCCCTAACCTCCGGAGCCCCCTGCTATGCCAGCACCTTTGTTTGTTGCTCGGCCAAAGGAGGTCATCGTGGATAGCTCAGCCATCCCTGACCCAAACAAACACACCCCTAGGCCCCCTCCTCCTAGAGATGCTCAATTATAAATGTTATTGTCCTTTTAACTCGCCATTAACCCCTGTGTCATTCAAAGTTCTGAGAAGAGAAAACCTCACCGCTGACACTCGCCTGACTTCCAGCCGCCCCTAAGCCCAAAAATGGAATCCTCGTGGCCCCAGGAACCCACCCATGGTCACCAATTGTTGTTTTGACCATGAAATCTCCAATTGCTCTACCGCTTGAATTCTCCGATCACTCCACCGCTTGAACTCTCCGATCGCTTAAACTCTCCGACCGCTTCACTGCTTGAACTCTTCGACCACCTTGTAATCGAGAGGAGCTTTGACCGCACTGCTTCGAGTTCTAAGCAAGACCACTCGGACGTCGTCCGATGCTCTTTAGCCACCCGAACAGCCCACTCATACATTGTTCGATCCCTTAAGCCACCTGAATGCCATCCAATCTCCGTAGCTACTTGGACGTCATCCGATCTCCGCGAACTTCATGCTTGAAGTTGAACCTCGACCATCCACCCGACTTCGTAGTCGTACTCGAGACCACCTGACTACTTGTAACTCTATTCTTTGAGTAAGCAGTGACAACCCGATAAGGACTAAACCCGTTGTGAATAGTCAAACCTGCGATGAATAGGACCAGACCTATTACTTTTCATAGAACCCTAAAATACATATATATACATCTATTTTGATCATTTCAAGTCCGTTTACCCATTTCTCATCTCCATTTTCCCATATCAGACATCGATAAAACCTAAAACCACCAAAACACTACTTCAAACCTTAAACCAACACGATCCAAGCTTTTATTGTTCATCGAAACCTATATACCTATCTTAGCCATTTTAAGCCATGAAGTCCATTCTCAATTCTGTTTAACCCGAATATGCTCCAATGAAACCCTAGCAACCCAAATACTGTTTTGAACCAAGCCCAACCCTGTCCAAGTTAGTCCTCCGATCCATCTACCTCACCAAAGGACCATCTAATCCAAATATACCCTATCGATAACTTCAACCTATCTCCGCCATTTCAGTTCCCACTTCACCAAAAATAAACTCAAATAAAACATAAACCAAGCCAAGACTATTATAGTAACCTAATCCTATAGCAAGACTTAGAGATTTTAGACTTTGAATAGTGTAAAATAATTTTAATAGTTCATACTTGTTTTATTCACTCCACTCTAGTTGGTTATTCTTGATTCTACAATAGCCCATATGGCTAAACTTGTTACAATGATCGAGACCTTCTTAAAGGAAGATTCGATAACAAACAACACCTAAATGAACTAAACAAATCATCTATGCAATTAGTACCCGCTGCTCTCCACAAGTTACACTCTTCCTTAATCTCTTTAACAACCAGTGACAACTCCTTGGAGGAGTTTCTGAAAACTCTTGCATTATGTTCTAGCCAAATGTGCCTGATGAAAAGAATGATGATGTTGGACTGAAATGGCGACAGAGGGGGGTGAATGTCGACTCTTTTAAAATTTTGCCCTTCTCCAAGAAGTTCACAAGATGTTTCTTTTCCTTTTCCAATAGCTATAGAAAGCTTATGAAAAAGAAAGAAGACAAGCTCTCTGGAAAACCACAGCAAGCACAAAAAGGAAACTCGAAAAACACCCAAGAAGGAAAACAAGAGGCAGCACAAAATGCACAGGGGGCGGTCAGACCGCATAGCATAGGCCGGTCTGACCGCCGGTCATGGGCCGGTCAGACCGCCCTATGTATGTCGGTCTGACCGCCGGCTCTTCTCCGGTCTGACCGTAGGTCATTTGGCGGTTTGACCGCACCTCGGTTTCCAGAGCAAACAGCCAGCAGTATTTTCAGACTAAATCACAAGAACTTCACACTGCAAGAAAATCTGAGGTTTCTCTCTGAATGATTCAGTCCAGAACTGTAAGAAAACCTCTCAAATAACATGTAGAACCTAGGGGGCCCAGAGAAAACAATCCAAGAGCAAAAATTCCAGATTATGACAAAAATCTGAACCTTTTGCAAGGGCTGAGCCAAAATCCAAATTACTCAAGATTCCCAAGTCCTTTGCATATGAGATTTTGCAAACAAGTTAGCAATATCCTCAGGACTAGCAAGGGAGAATCTTAGGCCAACTTATGAAGGGAAACAAAAACTACCTCAAATCCTAGGAAACAAGAACAGGGAGAAACATGAACAGAGGAGGCTGAAAAAGAGATTCTTGCAAATCAAACATATTGCTCTTTGGAACTAGATGACCAAAGGGTCTAGAAATGCAATTCCATCATAGAGCAACCCATTTTGCTATTCCCCAGCAAGAATCGAGCCAAAACACAAAAAGTCAAAAATCAAGCATGGGAGACATCGAAGGCAAAATAGGTATGAACAGAAAATAAACTTCAGTGATTTCAAACCCAAGAAACCAAGGATTACATATGAGTCCTGATACCCCGATTGGATACAAGAGGAATGATTACATGGGAATCAACTCATCCTCTCTTCTCCTCAAGCCTCAAGAACACACTACATGCTTCTTGGAAGAACACACACAGAGAGACACGAAGGAGACACACACAACAGAGCCTCTGTCTCTCCCAACTACTAAAGCCTAAAGCCAAAACAACCCTTCAAAGGTCATTTTGACTAAAGCAAAACCCTACCAACCATGCACTCCCTCTCACAAGACATACATGCACATGAGAATCCCTCTCCTATTTATAGCCCTTGGCTAACGGGTCTCCAACCCGTTACGCTCGCTGAACCTCGAACGGAACCGCTTCCACCTGTGCAGTTTTACGCTTTTATCGAAATGCCCCTCCTGCACCTTCCGGGAAGCTTCCGCGTTCCTTGTTGTCCAAGCCTCGCAACCACCTCGAGTCTCTGCCGTCTTCGACACCTCCGACCGTTCTGACCTCGACACCGCCTGTGTCTAGTCCGGTCACCTCATGTCTCGCCACGACTCCGTCTCGACGTCCTGCAGCCATCACAGACAAGAAACACATCAAATAGCACCGCTCGATACATGTAAGCATAAATGCATTAATGAAACCACATTAAGCATGAAATAGCCCAAACCTGACAAGTCAACATAATATGCATCCTAACCACTTTCACCAGGTTTGACCAAGTCCGACCGAGCCCGATTGCACCACGCAACGTCAAGGTTCGAACCAACCAAATCAAACTCGACTTTCCTAAACCGATATCAATTACTCATCACACACATGGGATGACCTCCACATGGTCTCTCAGATGATAGCATTGCAACCTTTCTTCTGAATTTTCTTAGCGTAGGACCAAAACCACCAATCACACATAATGTTAATAGCACTAGGAGTGACTCTTTGTAATCTAAACGTTACATCCTGAAAATTTGAATTCTGGGAAATGTGTAGCCCTTGAAATATTTCGAAATGTATTTCTCGATATTTGGACTTTAGTGGATTTCTTTGGATTTTGGCTGAGGTTCCAACAATTGAAGAAAATCATGAAAAATAAAACTAATACAAAATCATGAAGGAAATGTGAAAATAATAAAAATTTATGATTTGAAATCAAATTTGAAAAGATGATCCATCAATTGGGGTAGGAGAATAGAAATAGGGGAAGGGTATAATTTGAATCAAAACTTGAAATTTTGCTTTGGGCCTAGTAGTAATAATAATAATACTAATAATAAAAATAAAAGGGGGTGAATAAATATGTATATATAAACATATACCATAATAATATATAAATACAATGATAATGCTAGTAATAAAGAAATAGATATAAATAAATAAGTATATATATATATGTAAATAGATATGTATATATATATATGTATATATATATATGTGTGTGTGTGTGTAAAGCAAAACTTTCCGGCCTGGCCCGAGCCGGCCCAGGCCGGCCCATTTCCTTCCCCCTCCACCTCTGTTAGCTTCGGCAAGGCCGAAGCCTTGCCATGCCAGTGTCGCCGTAGCTCGCCTCCCCACCGCGCCTCGCACGGTCCGCCGGTCACCGCCTGCCACCGCGCCATGCTGCTGAAGTCAGCCATTGGGTCCATCGTCGCGTCATGAACATCGTCATTGTCATGTCACCCTGACCACTGCGCTGGTCGCGCCGCCCCCCGTCACGCACAGTACTCCTGCTCCTGTCGCATCCTGCCTCGGCTTGCGCGCTCCTGACATTGTCACTGTGCTGGCATCACCAGACAATCACGCCCACGCCCTGAGCCGCAGTCTCGTCATAAATCCTATAGCAACGCTACTGCCACGCCATTGCGACGTCCGCCCAACTGCCTTCTTGTCGCCGCCGCTTTTCCGTGGCTATAAAACCCTGCTCTAGCTCTGGTAGCTTCGCCACACTCCGCTCGCTCCCATACTTAAAGCAATCGGCCTCCCGTGCACCACAGCCTGCCGACGGCACTTTCTTCCCCAAAGCCGACCGACGAGTAATCCGTCGACTGGCATTGCCATGGTCTGATTCATCCCAACTGAAGCACCCTCGGAGCACCGCGACACAGTTCCCCTCCTCGGCCGAACCTCTCGCCCCACAAGCTGAGCCCGCACCATGCACCTTCCTCCGCCCATCGCCATCGCACGCCGCCAGCTCGCCACTGCCGCTCTCGAACCATGCTAACCCCCGAGGTAGCTTCCCAAGCCCTCCTAGATGCTTTCCTCTCGTTCAATTGAACTCTGGTGCCGTGCGCCACCGTAGCCGCTTTTCCCCTGTTTTGCCGCCGCCCGCGGTCACTGTCGATCACCGCCCCTGCCAAATTGGTCAGTGAGGTTTCATCTACTAGCAGGTGCGGGCGTGAGCAACCCGTTTTGGGGATGCTCAGCTCTGGCCACCGTCTCCTCCACCGGCGGCGAGCTCGCCGTTCTTCGGCTGGAGAGAGAGTAATTAATTAGCTTAGGACAATCATTAATTAACGGTTAAGATAGTAGTTAAGGCTAATGATTAGTAGTTAAAGCAATGGCTCATTGACATGTGGGCCATGTCCTTTAATTAAATAGTAACTGGTCCCACCTGTCTTAGGTACAGAAAAAGGAAAATAGAAATAAAAGAAAATTAAAAATATGCTATGGGCGCCACCTGTCAAATTTTATTTATTTTCAGATTTATTTAGACTGAGAACTTCAAAAGGGCATAACTTATTCATCTTAACTCCAATTGAATGAAATAAAATTTTAAATTCATCTAAATTCAATATCTATCCAATGGAACTGAAACCAAAATTTTTGAAGTTCATTTGAATTTTTTGTGTGAATTTGTTTGGTTTACTTATTTTTATCTAAATTTTTGCACAACGTAAAAATAACGTACGAGACCCAAGAGGAAGAGACTGAGGCTGAAGGAACTCTCGATGACCAAGGCTAGATCAACTATTACCAAGGCGAGTCAATACTTTTATCATGTTGAGCCTCAATTTTCTGCAAATTTACTTTTGTTTAAATTATCAAATTGCATGTTGTTATTTCATATGCAAATATATGTTTGTTTTGATATGCTAGTTATATGCTAAGAGCTATCTATTGATGGTGACGGCGCTCGGCAAGGGGAACTACAATGGTGCCTAACTTGTAGTGAGTGGCGGCACTAGGCAGTAGTATGGTGGCAATGGCACAGAGCTACACTCAGGCCAAAACCAAGTGCGGGAAAGGTTCAGGGGGGCTGCCTAGAGTGGTTTGAGCATGGTGCTGGGACCTAGGGTCATCATATTGAGGTTGGCGATGAGCAAGGCGGCGGCGTCATGGTCGACAATGATGAAGTTCAAATTTTCTACATAGCTTCTTCAAATTGAAATGGATTCCATGATCTACAAGCTATAGCAAATCTAATGAAGCAATGCTCATGGCTTTTCGCACGACGTGCCATACTGTCCATGGTGGCCGGTGACGACGAGGAAGGGCGAATGTGGCTGGGGTATCGTGTCCAATTCTAGGGTCCGATGGGTAGCCTATAGGTCTGGCTTTGAAGTGGATTGCGGGAGGGTAAAAAGGCTTACCGAGATCTTTGGCGAGGCATGAGAACAGCAGCGGTGATGAGCTTGGTTGACATCGGGGAAGATGATCATGTCCTGGTGGCTCTAGGACACGATAAGAAAATCAAAGGGGCATGTTAGCACAGGAATTCAAGGTGAACAATAAGGACATGATGGCCCCAAAGCTCACCGAGCGAAGGGAACATGCGATGAAGTCAGTGGCGGCGCTACGCACGTTGGTGAGGGCATCAGCTTCGGGCTTCCTAAGGGCAAACGGGCAAGGGGAGGTGAGCACGAGGTAGAGATAGATGAGATGAACTTAGAAGACATGATAGCATTGTCGAAGACTCACTAGATGGCGAGGAATTGAGCGGCGAAGCTCATGACCGAACTTGGGAGAGAAGGGAAAATTTTTTCTCTCCGAAGGCGATGGGGGTGTGTGAGCTTATGGAAAACACTGAGTGAGTGAGTGCAAAGGTTGTGACTTGCAAGGTCAGGCTTAAATAGGGGCAAGAAGGTGCAGGCACTATGAATGGTTTTGGGTGTGCATGAGAGAGTAAGCTGGTGACGGGACCAGGTCGCGACGATGAGACGAGGTTGCGGCATGCAAGGCTTGAGATGCAGAGGGCTTCAATGTGCTGTTGTACACAAATACATGCGAAGGGATGAGAACTCGAGCGCACGCGAGAGAGAAGAGAGGAGGAAGAAACACAGTAGTGCGCTGACAGGTGGGACCGAGGTCCACAAGTCAGTGGCGATGAGAGAGAGAGGAGGTGCTGGGCTAAGGTGAGCGAGCAAGCATACTAGGCCGGTTCGACTGGGCTGCGGCAGGAAAGAAACGGGGAGAAAAAGAAAACGGGCTAGAGGGAAAAGAGGGAACGGGCTGCCCGGCTAAATTGATTTGGCTCAAAGGAAATGGAGGGAAAAGACTAAGGTTTAAACTTAAATTCTGGTTTTTAAATTGGGTTTGAATTTGTAATTTAAATTCCAAGAGGTATTTGCATACAAGTTTTGAGTTCACATTTTTTGGACCAAGGAAATTATTTTAAAAATCTTAAACTCCAACAAGGCTTTAGAGAAAATTTTCAAAATGCACCAAAATTTTTGACAAATTTATGAAAATCATGCATAGTTTATTGTGAAGCAAAAATTAGGCTATTACAGCAGGACCTGCCGAGCTACTGTAGTATGGCAAATGATACGCATTATTTGCCATGACTGTCGAGTTCAGAAAGAAAACTAGATTTATAAAAATAGATATCAGATGGCTATTTTTTTTTAAAAAAAAACTAGTGCTAGATTGACGGAGGATTCGTTTTCGTCAACCTGCCGCGCTTTTCCTTTGTTGTACAAGTGTCAACTACTATGCACCTAACTTGCCGAAGTCCTCTTCCAAAAAGAAGACCCATGTTTCAGTAGGTGTTTATCCGTGATGATACGACGCTAGGTCGGCTTTCTTGCATGTCTTACACTCCCCTCCTACGTCCCCCAACCCCAAGGACAACCATCAAGGACAATGACATTGGATCCTCCCTGCAGTGTGACTGTACCTTTGACCTTTAATTGCATGATTGAGTACGCAAATCGCCAGAGAGAAAGAGAGAGGTGATGTTGTTTGTTGTTTTGGCAATTGATGATCGCATACTTGCTTCCACACATGTAGGGGCATGCTTGGATTTTCTTTTATTTCACGAAATTCACCAACTAAAGCCAAACGCATAAATTTGGTGGTTTTAAAGTGAAGATCTTAAAGAGTAACTAACTTGAAATTATTCCCATAGGACATATGCAGAATGGCTCCTTGATGTTGGTAAAATATATATAACTATCCTTCTAGGATGTGTGTTTCCTATGACGCAAGTGAGATTTAGTGGTAAGCACTACTCGGTGCTAGCCTAATAGTCTTGGAAACACCCATGTTTTAGGTCCTGTTCAAATCTGTTTAGAAGCCCAAAGCTAATTTGAACACTAAGCTTGTAAAAGCGACTTTGAAAAGCTGATTTTATCCATGACAGAGAGATAGAAGAAGAAAGGAGGTAGAAATGTAGGAGCTCATCTTGAAACTCCAGATCTGGCCGGGGGTGAGACCGAACAGCTACCCGATCTCAACAATGGCCGCGAGGTGTTGCGCGTGCGCCGTCACATACACAGGAGGGAGAGCAGAAGATAGAAAAGGGAAGGAGAGGAGAAAAAAAGGAGGTGGCGCAGGTGGCGAGCTCGCTGGTTGGTTGACGAGAGGCGTTGGCAACAGTGTGAAGAGAATACTGTTCTAAAAGGCGGGCTGGGCGGCCGCCTAGGCCCCGTCTAGGCGCTGGGCGGCCACCCGGCGCCTCGCCTAGGGCTGTTGGGTGGGGAGGAAGCGGCCAGGCGGCCGTCTAGGCGATGAGGCGGCCATCTAGGCGGCGAGGCGGCCAGAGACCACAAGAACAGCAAAACGGGAACGGGGACTGGGGCCGGGGAGTAGCGCCGTTGCGCCAGCCTGCCGCCTGCGGGGAGCTG
Organism: Dendrocalamus latiflorus; assembly: GCA_017311315.1. Lineage (NCBI taxonomy): Eukaryota > Viridiplantae > Streptophyta > Magnoliopsida > Poales > Poaceae > Dendrocalamus > Dendrocalamus latiflorus. The sequence continues at coordinate 12,889,851 of CM029657.1, read as the reverse complement.
CGCCGGCCTGCGGGAAGGAGCGCTGGCCTGCAGGGGGAGGAAAGCCGACGGCCGGCCTGCGGGAAGCTGCGCAGCGCCGTCCTGTGGGGGGAGCTGCGGGGGGACGACGGGAGGCGGGTGGCTAGGGCGGAGAGACAAGGGAGGCGGTGGCGATCTACAGGGGAGAGACGGGGGAGGCGGGCCGTGGGATCTGCAGAAGAGGCGGTGGCGATCTGTGAGAAGGGGAGGCAGCGGCGATCTGCAGGGGACGGGAGGCGGGCGGCGTGGGCGAAGGGATGTGCGGGGAGAGCTGGCGGCACGGGCGAAGGGCTGTGCGGGGAGCCGGAAGGGAGTTAGGGTTAGGGTTATATTTATATAAGGATTGATGACTTAATCTGGGACGTTGGATCTTCATCGGATGGTCTAAAGTCTGACTATTTTTCTTGAACATTGGTTATAGGATTTGATGACTCGATCTGGGACGTTGGATCTCCATCGGGCGGTTCAAAATCTGACTAATTTTTATCTAAGCATCAAATATATACTTATCTTCTGTCTGTTGTCCTCATTTTTAATTCGGCCGCCTAGGCTCCCTAGCGCCTTCTTGAACATTGGAAGAGAAGAGAGAGAAGCAGCAGCAAGAGAAAAGAAAAGGGTGGGGAGGAAAAAAAAAGAAAGAATGGAGACCAAAAGAAAAGAAAGGAAAGAAAAAGAAAAGGAGGAGGGAAGAGAAAAGGTAAAAAGAATAAAAGAAAATTACAAAAAGGGAGAAAAATAGAAAAGAACTGGATTTTTTTATTTTCCAAAGGTGGAGATGTAATTTTCTTTTTTCATTTTCTAAATTAGTTCAGCAAAAGACCATCAGCTTCAGCCGATTTGAACACCTTAACTTTTAAAAATCACCTATTTCAACTATTACCATTTCTTTTTAGCCAAAAGCTAAAAACTTTAGCTAAAAACCCTAAGTTCTAGCCGATTTAAACATCCCTTACCTAGATCAATTCGGCCACCATTTTCCAATCTTTCAACTCAACTAGCCTCATAGGCGCGGCGGCGCGCCGCACCAGCCACCGTGTGTACCGAAGTAAAAGAGGCGAAAATTCGTAGCTAAAGGAAAGCGTAGGGTTTTTTTTAAAAAAAGCGAGGGGCTTTTCGCAATAAAAGGAGGCCAGAGGGGTTTTTTCGTAAAAATCAGGGGTTGTTTTGAAAGAACCGAGGGCCTGTACGTAATTTCGAAAACTGCGGATCGTTATCAACGAAAAATAAATACACGCATGGTCTTTTTTGAAAAATCCAGGGACCTTTCTGCGATAACAGAGGATCTTTACGTAATTTCGGAAAAATATAAGGGTTTTTTCGTAAAAAATGGCACCCAACCGTACGGGAATTCTCCCGCCACGCGCCGGCCGGAGCGAGCGGGCGGGGTGACGTGGGCGCCTCCTCCTGCGGGGAATCCCCTGGGGAGTAATACAGGTATGATATACGACGGAGTAACAAATGCTGATTAGTTTAACTTTTCTACTAGGTTGATATGTACGGAAACCTTGTGTTGAAGGTGTGCTACTAGCCTTACTCTTAAATAGGCTGGATCAAGTTGCTTCTATTTCACAATGCTTACAAGCAGAAGTCAAGTAAAGACGTTTATTGGTGCATCACAATTGTACAGGTAACTTCTCAACAAATTCCCATAAAGAACATCAAATTTGGTAGAGATTTAGTCGTACGAAGAATATGGTACGCACTGCTGGATTAACTAACGCTGTACTTCAATTTATAAAGGAAGTAATGGTCATAAGAAAGGTGCACACAACTAAACATTTTAGACGAAAGTAACCGTTTGGTTTGTGTTTAATTTCACAACGAAAACAAAAATGTTAAATTAAATGTGTACCTTTGTTTACTCCATACAATCACAAAAGGAAATCTTTTGAGTTACATGGAGTCAAACATTATATAACTTGGCTATCAATATGAACCTACTACTCCCAATCACCTTGGCCTTGTATGCAGTATGCACAAGTAGTATTTCATGCTGCTAATGGTTGCAACTAAGAGCAAGTATAATAAGAGGCTGTAAGTAGGCTGTATGCTGAGGTGGAGGAGAGAGAGGAGGAGAGAGAAGAGAGGTGGGCTGTAAGTTTATAGCCAGCTGAAGCACAAGAACCAAGAAACTTTGTGAGAGAAAGGGGTGGGTCATACAGCCTTCAGCTGGCTGTAAACTACTATATAAATAGGCTGATAAGTGGGCTGTAAGTGTCCATACAGCCAACTGAAGGCTGTATTATTAACCTTGCTCTAATCCAACTGCTACACATCAATGCCTGCACTGCTGTACACACACTGCCACATCTGCTCCTGTTGTCTCACACCCAGCCCAAATGGAAGCTCTTGAGGTGAAATAAAGAAAAAGGCCAAGAAAAAGAAGCAAACAAAATGCTAGCAAAAGAAAAGAAAAAAAGAAAGAAAAGCTTCAAGTGAACATTTAGGGCATTGTGCCACTCTGCCTGCCTGCCTGCTCCCCCATTCACTCACTCAACTGTGTTGAGCTGGGGTGTGATGTGCGGCTGTGATCTCGCCATGGCTGCCAATCAGTCACCAGCTGCTGTCCGGTGTAGTGGTGGTGTGTTGGGTCCAAGGCAGTCAAGCAGGCATGCACAAGAAGGTTTTAAATTGTTCTTCCTGTGCCCAAAGGAATAGGGGGGTGGGCCCACAGTGAGGAGCAGCTCAGCGTGCAAGGACGCTTTGCGCAAAGGTCCCTGGAGGTATGCAGAATTGTGAATGCGCTCCTGTTGTATATGTACGGTATTTGGCAGGTCTTGCACCTATGATGTGTCACTTGCGTGACAACGCCGGGAAGCAGACTTATAAGCCAACCAGACAAAACGTTTTGCCGGATTTGAGCCTACGGAAACACGCCCGATTTAATGCTTTTATTGACTGATCATTCATAGTTCAAAGTTCAAAGACTGTTTTGTTTATGTTTATTTTAAATCAATTTGTCTTCATCTGTGGCAACACTATAATGACTTTCAACTTGTGAATGTGATGTCTTTAAACACATCAACAAGGAGTGATTATCAAGCTCCCCTTTTGTCATTGTCGGATTCCAGAGAAACGACTCCAAAACTCTCTGTGTAAATCACACTAGTTTAGAATCAGCTAGTGTACACAGTGATAACAGGAATACATATAGGCCCAATGACAACTTTATTGTCTTCATCTGCGGCAGCTCTATAATAATTTTTAACTTGTGAATGTGATATCTTGAAACAGATCTACAAGGAGTGATTATCAAGCTCCCCTCTTGTCATGGATATGTTTTACTCAATAGTATTCGTCTATCAACATAACAAATGTACTTTGTTTACTCATTGATACGATGCAGTCCTAAGTTAAATCTCAGGCTTACACGTTGCTATTCTTTTAAAGATAAGATCCTACTTAAAACATGCAAAATTTTCTTAATCCCTATTGGAATTGTACTGTTTCATTTGAATTTACCACGTTTCAAATTGGTCTAAGTGCCGCTCGGTTAGGCTGAAATAAGTTGGCTTATTGTTGAAATTGCACTGTAACTAGATGAAATTACACTGTAGATGATGGTGGTTTATTTGGTATAACTAAATTTAAAAATTTAAAATAAAAATACAGATTAACTCATCATAGACAATACAAACGAATACAAAAAACCTACAAAAAGCTAAAAAACCAAAAAAATAAAAAAATATAATTTAAAAACAATAAAAAATAAAAAAACAGAAATTCAAACTGAGATGAACGGCCCTAATTACCTCACCTAGGAGCCTCCTTAGGTTGGAATAGTGTCATCTTCTTTTCTGTTCCCTTTGGAGGGCGGGTCCAAAATCCAAATGAGAAAATACAAGGGTGATAGATACTGCAATTGCCAAGTCTGCTCACCTGTAAGAGAGAGGAGAGAGTACCATCACCTTTACCCTTTTGCTCCATGTACAAAAACCACAAGGCAGCCAAGCAGAAGCGTTTACACCACCACCTAGGACGACAAGAAACAGGGGAGGGGGAGGGGGAGGGGGAGAGAGAGAGAGCTTATGGTGCTGTAGCTGAGGGAGGATTGAGCCATGGTGGTGGGATGCGGCGGCGGCGATGGCGATGGCGGCGAAGGAATGCTCGCGAGATGGCGGAGGGCGGCGGCCAAGCGGATCGGCCTCTCCTGCGCCTCCTTCTTCTCCCATGCCGCCTCTCCCTCCTCGCCTTCCAAGACTGTACTCTCTCTCTCTCTCTCTCTCGCTCGCTCTCTATTTCATATCTTCTTGCTTCCGAGGATTCAGAGACTCGGCAGCAACTATTCTTAGGAAAAGGATCCAAAAAATGGCGCATTTTTGCTGCATTTTTTTGCTCCTCATCAGAGATGCTCTGTTTTTTTTTCAATTCCTAGCTATTTTATGCCCAAGAAAAAGATATTGTTTTTAACCATCAATGCGCCAGCTTCCTGACGTGTTTTTTTTTTTTGCTTTCGGTTTCTTGCTATTTTGTTTCCATTTGAGCCCTCTTGGGGACCTCTTTCTCTACCATTAATAGGTGACTTCAGGTTCCTTTGCTTGGTTTCAGGTCTAGCTGTCCTTGTCTGTCTTTTCACCTGCATTTTTCTCCCACATTGCAGTTCTGCTTGGTTTTTTCACCATATCAGATGTGGTTCTTGATATGTGTTACCATCAGAAGCAAAAGTTCTTCTAGTGTCATGTCTACTTGGATTCTTGACTTACCCCTTTTTCTACTGGGTTGGTGTTTTGCCTTTTCTAACAGAACGATTTGAGGCAAATGCTTTACTTCCTAGTTTGTTTTGGTGACCTTTTCCTAGGAAATTTGTGATTAGATTTGGATTTGAACATATCCCCCCTTTGTTGCTTTGTTTTGTGAATTCTAGCCATGGGTGTTTCCTATTCCTTCTATTTATCTATATTTTGAAGTTTTAACCAAAACGAAGTATCAAAAGCACTCCTTTTGCCTTTCTTATTTTTTTCTTAGGTTTGCTTTGCTAACAGTACTAACAGTAGCTGCATGGCCTACCTGGTTTCCAGGTACTGTTCATTTATGGAAATTACTGTTGTATCCTCTACCATCTCATCTTGTACTAGTATCTGGGGGGTCTTCTCTTAGAAAAATGAGCACTTCTATTTCTTTCTTCTCCCACCGTTGTGTTTTCTTGGAATTGGGTAACCACTTTCTGGTGTCCAATGTGCATCTTATACATCATTGCCCATTGATAGGTAAATAGGAAAGTACAAAAATACAGAAGAGGAGACAGGCAGGCTAACCTCGTCTTTTTCCCACCCTTTTTCTTTGTTCTAAAAGTCAAGGATAGTGTTTTGCTTGTGGCTGTATTGCAATGTAACAGATTGCGGTTTGTAATGTATATGCAGATCTCATGCCCAGCAGGGAATGCGCCTGCAGACAGCAGTGATGGAGACCAGGAAAAGCTGGAGGAGCCCACTAGCACCAGAGTGGCTGACAAGGTACCAGCTCCATGTCCATTTGGCTGACATCTCCTTTTCTTTTTCCATGTTCCATTTGGACCACCGACACTGTTCTTATTTTCTCCTTATCAATAATGGATCTTTTATTTTCCTTTGAAAAAGCTATTTTCTCTAACCAAGTAAAATTATGTTTAGATGTGTCCGCTAATTAACTTGTGAAGAGTTCAGAAACATGCTTACCTACTATCAGGTGGTAACAAACTACGATAGCAAGAGACAAGCTAAAAGGCTAAATTGGGGTAAGTGGTGGGATTGCGACAGAAAATCTTGATATTGTGGCGTTCACTCTAGCCCCTCTCAAGAGCGCTCAAGGGTGAACATATCCCTCCAGTGTCCCTTAGAGGAATATCTGAGATAAGTGACTTTTTCCTTTTTAAAAGGAGAGATTTCATGTGACGATAATATTGAGGTATAGACTCTTGATAATTGAAGTTGTCGGAGGCGCTCCAAGTGGCTTATAAGCCTTAGCTTATAGCTTATTTTGCACTGTAATTACTGTTAGCTTATTTTGCGTAATTAAATATAAAAATAAGAACAACATTATATTGGCATGAACAATGCAAAGAAATAAGAGGGAAAAAAGAAAAAGCAAAAAAAAAAGCTAAAAAACCAGAAAAAGACAAAAAATCATAAACTAGAAGTAGAACCTGTTTGGAGCGGGGCGTCATCTTTCGAATCAAGACAATATCGACAGCTGGGGTTAGCTCTTGCCATCTCCACGACCTCGTATCTTAGTTTGAAAAATGACACTGTTGCAAGTATTTAAAAAGTGTGCTTCAATATGTTTAGTGCACATGATGGGTTGCATGGCCGTCCACTAACATCTACTAATGGACACGTGAGTGTGCCTATCTTTTGTTGGTTTCAAACTTCTTAGTGGCTATTGGTGGACAATTATGTGGTCCTCGAACGACATAATGCTTATCTCCCTAATGGCACATAAAAGTACAAACAATTACCTACAAACACCTTGTTACGATACCAATGGCAGCCAAGAGGGCATGTATCGGTATTATACACATTTCTCACAAGAAAATAAATAACTTATGTTTTCAATTGTTTAACAAAGACAATTTGTGAAGTGGTGACCATGCATATCATTTAGGTCGGCTTCCATGCAAATTATATCATATGTGAATCATGATACATTTATATGCTGTGAACTTATTTATCTTAGTATTGTAAGAACGATGCTGTAAAAACTAGAATGTAGTTTGCGAAGATGTTATTAGTTCAATCAGGTAGGTAAGTCGTTTGGGATTTTCTGCTAAAATTCTATGAAGATTTCCTATAATGTAGAAAATAAAATAATTGACCAAATGTCCGTGGTAAGATACTAGATACTAAGATATGATGAGCTTACAAGTAATATGTTGGCCAAGAATGATTTTTCTTGCTGTCTATGGATGGTCCTATGTAGTCCAATGGGTGGTCCTAATAAATAATTCAACTGTTAGCGGCTATCATTTCAATATCCAGTTAACCTTAGTGCTATAGGGTGCTAGCATTTTGGCTTGTCTTTAATGTCACTTTGTAAGGGAGAACAGAAGCTTTGCCTATATGCTATTTTAATTTTCAACAGTAGCAACCAATAAATGGAATTATGCTTGCTATTTTAATTTTCAACAGTAGCAACCAATAAATGGAATTATGCTTGCTATTTTAATTTTCAACAGTAGCAACCAATAAATGGAATTATGCTTGCAAACTGTCAGGGTCAAATGCTTTGTGAAGCATTTCGAACCGGCCAAATGTCACTGTTCTTGCTCGAATAGCTGCTGTTGAGAAGGTTGTTAACTGGCTTCAAGTCAAGGGGAGAAAAGAACATTTTGGTCCAGTGTTGCTTTGTCCTAGTAGAATCTGTCTCTGGTCAGTAGTTGAATCGGTATCTAGCCAGCACAGTAGATACCTAATAGATATCTTGTGTACTAGTGAGCACCTAGATGAAAATATTTTGTCCCCTCAGTATCAAAGTTATGGATCGTTAATCAAGTTATCTTTGGAATTTATGAAAATGGTATTTTCTGCATTTTATAAACGTTTATAACTTTATGTTAAGCGAAGCGATAAATGAAGCAGGCATTATTTCAGAGTCTTATACAATCTTACCTTTAGGATGCATGTCAGCAACTTGCTCTATAATGAGTAGTTTTCATTGTTTTACTTTTCCAGTAAATCCAAGAGGTAGTGATTCTTTATTGGTAAATTTTATGTACGTACAGTTTACTTCCTAAACTCGTCTCACATGTATTCTGTTCTCATTCATTAACTGTCATATTTTACACTATTCATTTGCAGAACCTCTGTACAATATGTTTGGAGCCCCTCAGCACCACCAGCAGTGATATTGACAACGGTGGCAGGCCAGCAATCTTCACAGCACAATGCTCCCACACTTTTCACTTTCTATGCATCGCCTCCAACATCCGGCATGGCAATGTTACATGCCCTATCTGCCGTGCACAATGGTCTCAGCTGCCACGTGACTTGAAGGTGCCGCCATTGCTGCACAACCAGTCCGATCCAATCCTTCGCATCCTTGATGACAACATCGCAACATCCCGTGTCAACAGAAGGTCCTCTATCCGCGCCACACGCTACAACGATGATGACCCAGTTGAGCCTTACACCTTGACCGAGCATGTCGACCCGTGCCTTCGCTTCGCACTTATCCCGTCTCCAGTGGCAGCTCATCATCATGTCCTTGGTCATTACCCTTGTGGACGCATAATGCCACTACAACAGCACTGCCAGTACAGCAGCTCCTCCATGCTTTCACCACCACAGATTGCTTCACCAAGTGGGCAAAGGCGTGCTTACCTCTCTGTCAGTCTCGCTCCGCAGCCGGCCATGGACTTGGTCCTGGTTGGCAGCCCTAATGGCCCCCATCTGAGGCTCCTGAAGCAGGCCATGGCACTTGTTGTCTTCTCCATGAGGGCAATTGACCGGTTAGCCATTGTCACAAATGCCACCACTGCGACCCGCGCCTTCCCCTTGCGGCGGATGTCGTCCCATGGAAAGCGAATGGCGTTGCAGGTCATTGAACACCTCTGCTGTGTTGGTGGAACTGATCCGGTAGGGGCTTTGCAGAAGGGCCTGAAGATACTGGAGGACCGGACACACCAGAACCCAAGCTGCTGCATTCTTCACCTGTCCGACCATCCAATCCGCAGCTGTGCTGGGGTAGAGATGAACCGTTCCAACATCCCGGTTCACCAGTTCCATGTTGGACTTGGTTTTGGGGTGCAGAGTGGCTTTGTCATGCATGAGTTTGAGGAACTCCTAGCACGGTTGCTTGGCGGTGCCATAGGCGACACCCAGCTGAGAATAGGGGAGCATGGGGGAGTAGTGAGGCTAGGAGAGCTGAGGGGTGGTGAGGAGAGAAGGATCCCACTTGACCTAGTGGCAGACTGTGGCTTTATACTGGTTGGTTACAGCTACCTGGAGGGTGGAAGAGAGGATCAGCTAAGGACAGGCGAAGTTGCTGTCGGATTCGAGGAGAAAGGCGACAATCGGTGCTGTGGGGTCAGAGATATGGGGCTGAGTATCGGTGGCGAGAGGAGGAGCAGCTGCTGTGCTGAGAGATGGGACTACCTTGACCCGTTCATGGCGCGACGATGGGCTAAGCATTTCAATGTGTACAGGGCCTGAGTAAAGAGGTTGGGGGCTTGATGATCAACTGAACAAGTCTAGTTACCAGTTTGACAAAATATGATTCTTGTTGGTTCTTTTTTTTACATTCCTGCAAGCATCTCAGGGCAGAGTTTGTTGTTTTTTTGTTGGCTTTTGTTGTGGATCTGTATCCATATAAGATGTCTGGTTTCCATCATGTGTGCAAAGGTTTTTCTGTCATTCTAAATCTGTATGTGTGAACCAGAAGGTGACCAAAGCTCGTCAGAACGAAAGATGGCAGTACTGGAGTGAGTTTGCTAATTACGAATGTCAGGAAGTGACATGTCGTTCTTCAGAAGGGATGCAATGTATGTATTGTTGTAATCAGCATGTTTTCCCTTTTCGTTTGCGTTGGCAAAATAAAATTTGAGGGAAATTAACATAAACCACCCCCAAGTCCCCTTCAGAGTAATATCTTTGAAATCCCTAGCAACTATTTTGCTACAATTGTCTTCCCAAGCCTCTCAATTGCATTAAAAGCTTCAACATGACCCTTAAAAGTTAAAATCCCAAATAAGCGTCGCTTTGATTTACCTTCACTTCATCTTCGCTCTGATATCTTCACTTAATAAGGATACATATAAATAAAGGGAGAATGGAACATTAACATATTTCAGCATTCTGCTTTGATTTTACCTTGGATGCACAAACTCCGTCAGACTCTTGTGGAACTAGAAGTCGGACATTGATGACAGTACAAAGCATCTACCAGTAGATAGAGCTCCTAAGACTGATGGTTTACAATTATTTCTTTCCAAAATTGCCAGGATATAATAAAGAAAGACTTATTTCCTTCTCATTTTTCTTCACATTCCTACAGTTGATGGTTTTTAAATATATTTTATTAGGGTTCTTGTAAAAAATCACTGGTCGGGAATTACTTCTTATTTTCATCCATCCCTAATAATAAATATGAATATTAAGTCCTAGCCAAAAAAAGGATCTTAAGTCACATAAGGTACAATGCAGCACTGTTCCCTACTAATAAATATGGATCTTGAGTCACGTAAGGTTGCAACACCACCATTCAGTTTAAGCAGCCAGAGCACGAACATTGAAGTTACATTGGACGGCCAAAAATGTCTCCATGAAGATCAGAAGTCAATCTACAAAGAGAACATGCTAATGGTAATTTGCTCAGCATCAGTTATGTGCTTCGAAGCCAAATATTCGAAAAACACCTGCAAAAACCAATAAAAGGTAGGAGCCTAATTTGATTGAAGCTTTCTGGTCAATAGTACCACATGCATTCCATTTTTATGTCACTTTCCCTTTTATCCTGTTACGAACTTAAAAAAAAAACTCAACCTGCGGGGGGAAGAATCCCCCCGGGCATTGCTTAAGAAGAAGGTCTTCTCACGCAGACCGAGAAAACCCGGAACCCCTGCTCCACCCTTACACAGCGGCACCATCGCCCGACCTTGTGAGACTACCGGTGGATCCTTTGGATCAACGCCTTGGCGGAGCCTTAGACCTGTGCTTTGGTGTGGTAGCAGGCGAGGGGATTTTTTCCCCCAAGCCTGAAATTCGCTCCCACTGGGAGTCGAACCCAGGACCTGGGGGGTGCTACTCAGGCCTCTAACCATTGGGCTAGAGACCCTTTCGCATCCTGTTACGAACTTAAACTAGCACATCTGGAGTTTTTTAGACATATAGAGGTTATAGGGTTATCATATTATATATGAGGCTTATTGCATATTGTCTCTCATGTATCTGACCTTTTGGTCCGTTAGAATACAAGCTCATATTCATAACATGATATCAGTCCAATGAAATCGGTTATGTGATCTTTCTTTCATTCGACCAAACTAAAAAGAGTGGATTGCAGCAACCATACCTTCGTCAGCCTGGTACTTGTTCTTGTCATCTCCTGCATAAGCCAGCCGGTTATACTTGGGGTTCCATATTTCCATTCAACAATATTCATAGCTGCCTTACATGGAATCTGATCAATCGGTCCAGTCTGAACATTGACCTGATGGAAGGGCACAGATGTAAAAAAATTATTCTTGTCAACCGTAATCCTCAGGTCGTAAAGAAATTACACTGTTGCGACCACTCACGATGTCAATGAAAGGAACTTCACTGGCATATGCAATAAATTCTCCAGTATGATTGAAGCTAACTGCTCTTACAGGCCACCTGAAAAAAAAAAGAACAAAAACACAGAGAAATTGGTACACATTTCTAAGCTTCCCAAAACTGAAAGTAGACCTGGATCATACTTAGATTAACATTTGAGTGATTGTTAACAATATACAGTGTAGTTTCGATCACAAAAGTAGCTAACCCTGAATTTAGTCCAATTATACACGCTTCACGGCTATTTTTAATATGTTTGGAGAAAAAAGTTAGGGTTACAAGATTAGTCAAACCCAAAGCCTTTTCTGCTTAACATGTTGAGCAATTTTGAGGTCATATTTTCTTCAAAGTTAATAATATATAAATATAGTGAAAGACGCCCCCAAAGATTACACACATCCCTGGAGTCCATACTGTCATCAGGACTTGGGAAGTGATGGGAAACATCAAAGGTAATGCCCATATTATTCAACAAGTTCAATTGTTAGAAATGTGGGCTATATTTTAATTTCAAATTTTACTAGGAGATAAATACAATAAACCAGTGATGCAAAACTTACTACTAACAGTAGGCTACTCATCATACTTCAGAATATATGCAAGAAAATATAGTAACAAAGTCGAACGAACGTACGAACGACTTATTTTTCCGCCTTATGAAGAACAGGAAGCAGCGCAGGCTTGACGCAATGCAGAACATAGATGACACAGTGAAGTGAGCGGTCACGCAGATGTGCACTGCTCAGAAATCTTATTGCCGCCCCGTGCAGCTACTTTACCCACTGGTAACTGCCTCATCAAATCACAAATTAAACAATGTAAATTCACTTATAACTACCTCATTCAAATGTTGGAATCTCATTCAAACAAAGAGAGAGTGGTGCAGGGTTCAGCAAAAATAAAGGTAGATTTGGTCTGCCAAGTGGCGCGCCACATCACAGTCACACGTCACAAGTCATGCGTTTTTCACGCGAAAATACGCGAATACGCGCGCGTGTGCGTGCGTGCGTGCATGTGTGACTAGCCAGAATCCTCCTCATACCATCTCTATCCGTATTCAAGGAGTGGTGAGAACTCCACCTTATAAATCGGTCTTCCTCACCTTGCCTTAGCAATATGATACTAAACCATACATGCTTTGGAATTAAGGAAATGAGCCGTGCTCAAATGGGCCAATTTCTAACACAATTGCATTGACATGCTCTTTGGGCTATGGAAAACATCCTGCCACTTCCAGGGCAAACTCAAGTCCTGACTCAAACCTAACTAAAACACAATGGTCCAAATGAATATTAATGACAGCTGGAAACTCAGGTTGATTCGAATAAAAGCATTTGGAACCATTGCTACGATACCATACATAGTAAAGATCACACGCTAGAGGAAAACGTACTCAAGTTTTGTGAAGGTTATAATGCATAGCAACTCTTCGACATTCCAAAGACTGACAAGAGAATCTGCACTTCCAACAGCAAAATACCTGGCATCAAACATTCTGTAAGTGTCATCATCAAAATAATTAAAATCTCCCTGAATATTCAGACCAAAAAGAAACCAGACAATTGCCAGATAATTGTGTAAAAAAGTTCTGATATAACTACACCAATGCATGAATTTATTTATATATTTTTGTGTAGGATCGGGTATGCTAAGTTAGAAGAGAGTGAATGACTTCTTTAAATCTTCCCTTAGTATTAGCAACTCAATGCAGCGAAAAATTCAAACCTACAAGTTATCATAAAGCTAAGAGCTAATGGCCACAAAGCCCCAAAAACAACCATCTCTCACTGGTACAATTGCCGCCCAAGGGCAGTCGTACCACTCAGCCGGTAGTACCACAGGTGTGACACTGATTGTACCGGTCAGGGTAGTCGTACCATTCAGGTCATGGCGATACTACTGCTCGCCAGACAAAGGCTGAAAACCAACACAGCGAAAGACCAAGAAAAAGGCTAACTCGTAAACCAATGATCCAAATAGGATGAAATTTGGCACAAGTCCTCCCTAGGATGTCAAAAACCTATTCCAATCATGGATTGTGAAAATCAATGCCAAAGTTCCAACTTTTATCCAAAACAAAGTAGGTTGCAGTAAAATCAGACGAAAGAGAGAAACATTGATCTACTCTTGCTCCTAAGTCCTTGATAATCTAAATGACCTTAGATGTGTTCTCACATGTCATAGCAAACTAGATTATAATACGAGCTTAAGCCAAAACTTTCTCAAGATCAAAACCAAGGTTCTAAATCTCCGAATATATCTGCCGCTATAGTCGGATATAGCTTCTAAGCAGCTCCGCCGCTAGGAAATTTCACTTTTGCCGCTACGTTATCTCGGGCGCTATTAGCCAGCTATAGCTGGATATAACCGCTAAATGGGCGCGGGCGCTATTAGCCAGCTATAACGGGATATAACTGCAATCAAGTACTAAGCGTCTACTAAACTTGGTGTTGTTGTTTTGTTTTTGCTAAGTAACGATGTAACAGACTAGCAGTCTTGTTCTTTTGATGAACTATTTATGTCAAGAACAACCCTGTGTATGAGGTATGAACTATGGAGTATGAACTATGATCATGTGAACTTATGTAAGTATTGGAACTCAGAATTTATGTGAACATGGAATGTTTTTGTCCAGATTTTTTTCAAAACTGCTAAACAGCTTAGCTGCAGATATATCCCGCTATAGCTGGTCATAGCTGATATAGAGCACATCCGCTAAAGGGCATAGCCAGATATTTTGAACACTGATCAAAACCCCAAAATCACCTTCCACTTGAGCTAAACCAGGCAGTCAAGAGAATTTTCCATAGAAAGTACCTAAACGGATGGGATTTGATCTCCAAGAGATATCTCCACCTCTTACACATCCTTGGTACAAAGAAAGATCAAGAGTAGATGAAATCTAATTAAGAAAACCAAGCAAATCAAGTGCACAAGGAGAAATCCATGTCATAAAATTTGGATATTCATTTCACTTAGAGATAAATATTTTACAGGCACCCCTCATAGAGGATAGAGCTTTAACGCTAGAGCACATACAAAGCTTCCCAACACAAGGAAACACTAACACCTCTCTCTCCTAGAGTAATACATCTCTCAACATATATATGGGCTTATATAGTAGATGCTCCTCACCTCTTACTAAACCCTAACCAATATACACTTAGTGGATACAAGTACTTACAAATGGAGAAACCCGGTAACCCACACACAAACATGTTTTACACTTACATGCATTTGCACGTTTTTCAAAGCATGACTTCCACATGGCTCTAATAGCCCAATAAGACGCTTCATCCTCTAAGACGTGACCTAAACCACTTAGGCTACCGCTCGTTTTCGCAAACCACCTTTCCACCCAAGTAACCTAGTATCATCATCAATTGCCACCCATCGGCCTTCACGATGCTTCTCCTCGAAGCAGCCACCACGCGAAGTCCATGATGTTCAGTGACTCGCTGTCAAGATCGTTTGTATACTCTAAGGATCATTATCACTTGAAACGCTCAAGTCTAATGACACACCACATGCATACACTTGTATCATCACAATCCTTATCTTTCTCCAGTACTTCTCCACTTGAGATGATGCTCCACCTGGACTTACGCGACACGCCATAGCCTCAGGACACTTTCCCTAGCCTCAGTCTTGTCATTGACAGCAACAATCACTAAGCGTCCTGCACATCAAAGAACAAGCAACCTTCCCAAGCACAAGTAACATATACTTGATTCGTATCAATGACATTACATGGCACTATCGACCATGTTTAACATAATGCATGGACTCCCACCAAGACTAACACTACCAAAAACTAACTCAACTCAGCATAGGCCGGTCTGACCACCAACCAACGATTGGTTAGACCGCTGTAAACCGACTTAACTCTTTCTCGGTAACAGGAGAGACCCAGAACATGATTCCGACCTCTATGTGTGTACCGTACTAGTCCCACGATCAATTGCTAGCACACATAGGTAACATTAACATATCACATCCATACATGAGAAAATAAATCAGAGTAGCACATATAGGTAGCATTGAAACATAGAGCTGCATAACAGGTTTTTACAATAGGGGAGGGGGCAACCGACCAATAGTTTACATGGCAAAAGTTGACATCGGAATACAGTTAAAGAGGCAACAAAAGGCACCAAAAATTCCTTAGCCCAACCACAAGCAATTGACTGGGGATTATGACCCTAGTATTCAACATCATTGTTGCCAAAACCCGCGACGTAAGAGTAACCATACGACGGGTCTTCTTCCATATCCTCTGAATATGTCCAACAAGCAATCGTGAGTACAATAATGTACCCTGCAAGACTTTTAAGCAAGGTATATTATTATGTAAGCTTAGTCAAAGGAGGTTAGCTAGGCTAGTTTTGATTTAGCACACCATTATCCTTTTTTCCAATAATGAATATTAGATTGCAACCGGCAAGTGTAAGAGCAATTGACATTGATAAGCAAGTAATAGGATAATATAATTAATAATAATTGTAACCATGGGCTTGCCTCCCTAATACTGAACAGCAACAAATACCCCTTTGCCGATCACACCATGTGGATTTTGTTTGTCCATACCCTTTCTGATATATGCAAAACATAAAATCTACTAATTGTGGGATATAACCAAGTGTTGTCCATAACCGAGGACACAGTTATTTGAATAGATTTAATACTCTATAGAGGTTGTACACTTTACCCACATGACATAAACATCTCACCATATTATACATGTCACGCGATACCATTGATACCCGATTTGAGAGTTCATAATAAAGCTTTTACATTACTGGCTCTAACAAGTAACAACAACTGCACTATGAAACCTTCTTAAGATGAGGAGTGCCCTCTAACTTCCCAAGACTCATACGATGTGTTGGTAAACTTTGCCTAACCAAAAAGGTCCTTATGAACATGGATACCCTCTACGCCCGCACTAGCCCAAAATATGTACAACTACCACCTGCGGCTTGATTGCTAGAACACGATAACTTATTATGCTAAGACCTTCCCATAAAAGGCACGTGTAGTTGTACAATGTACTTGGAGACGGCCAGTTCTCTAGCCCCCTCTTGCTCCCTTCCTAGGTGGCTGTGTCAGTTGAGGTGGAAAGCGAGTGGTCGCCATGCAGACGGCCAAGATGTGCGGAACTAAAGGCGAGGCGGTGACCGGCGACGGCGGCACGAAGAGTGCGAGGAGGAGACAGAAAGAGGCTGGTAATGAAGAAGGAGACAGTAGCAACAGTGTCTTCCTGGAGGAGGCCGACAGTGTGGTGGCCAAGCCACAAGGATTACGCTGCAAGGAGGCAGAGTAGCGTGAGGCGACCGTCGATCTAATGAAGACTGAGGCAGAGTAGCCTGGAGGTGGTTGACAACCGAATTTGGGGGAGGTAGGCGATGACCAGATCCAAGAGGCCAACGAAGAGGCTGGTTGGGAGGATCACTAGTCTGGTCGGAAAGGCCATTGGTGGCCAGATCCGTAGAGGCGATAGCCTGATCTGAGCAGATCTAAGTGGGAGAGGTGGGATCTGATGGTGCTCGGATCTAGGGCATAGCGACCAGGAGGCGGACGACCCGAAGAAGGAAGACCTCGGAGGAGCCACTAGGCGGCGGTGACGACGTGGCCGCCCCTAAAGGGGACGGTGGCCACCCGAAGAGGCATGAGCAAGCAACAACGTGGCTGCCCCCGAGAGTGGATATTGATCCTCTCGGGGGCAGCGGCAGTAGAAAAAGAATGAAGGTTAGGGTTTAAACCTTTGGTCTGATATCATGTTAGATCTATTGGATGAATAGATAAATTGTTGATCTATTGCATAACCCAAAGAGGCAATATATAGTATAAGACTCAAGAGACACATGACTAAACCCTAAAAACTAAAAAATATCAGAAATACCCTTATATCCTTAACACTGACATGTATGGCCAAGTATCTACTAATCGCTTGATCTATAATTTCATAATTAATTTTACAAGTAGTGGATAGTAAAACTATGGTGACAATAGTGAAGGTATAAATTTATCAAGGTAGGGGGTCAATGCAACAATTGGATATAACTACCAACCTTACCAATATATCGATTTTTATCAAAATTGTACGCATGCATAATAATTTTGAAATACAACATACATAATAGTAAAATATATGATCAATATAGTCAAAGGCGATGCTTGCCTTGCTCATTGAACTTTGGTTCTTGCTTTGGAGCGGTGTTAGAGACTTCCATCACATCGGTATCTAATTGATAAAAGCCAATTAACACAAATAAGAGCCAAATAAATTCAAATAGAGAGAAAATCTAAATATTTTTATATATTATGAAGTTCATGATTTTAGAGAAATTTAGAAATAAGTTTCACTCAATTGGAGTTTGAATGCAAAAGTTATAAGCATTTGAGTTTGGTTCGGTTTGGAAAATACTGAAAATGAAAAGAAAAAACACTATGCTGTCAGGTGACATTGAAGGCGTACTTCTGAAAATATGCTACCCTACGGAGAAGACATACTATCACTAAACTGAAAGCACATGTGTTGTTTTTCAGGTTTTTAAAATGATTTAATGAGCCGGGAGCACATGTCATTGACTCAAATTAGCAAATCAGTTCTAAAAAGAACTGACATGCGAGACCCCTTAGCAGTGACTTCTAGCGGTAGTTCGATGTTGTGGCTGCCTAACAGGTGGGTCCCACCTAAGTAGAGAGAAGGGAGCATGGGACGTCGACAACGCCTATGGCTAAGCTCGCCGGCGGCGAGGTAAGTGCAGGGAGGCAAAGGCGACCAGGGAAAATGGAAAGAGGGGAGTTTGGAAAGAGAGCGAAAGAGGCTTTGATTGGAACATAGAGAAGGGTTCTGGTGGTGAAAGCGACGCCAGAGGGGTGTGGCTCAAGGACTAATGGTCACCGGAGTGGTGGCGGCAATGACCTCTACGGCGGCACCATGGATGGCAATGGAGGAAACGATATAAACTACTCACTTGAGCCAAAAACGAAGGTCATTCGACATCAGTGTCTTACCACAAGCTCGATAGTGAGGCCAGAGACATCGGGGAAAGTCAAAGGTGGCTAGTCGGCGGTGAGGAGGGAAGTGGCAATGAGCTCCACGTCGATGGCGAGCTACAATGAAGGAGGGATCAAGAGAGGGCTCAGGTCAACTTCCTTATTTGCTGGAGATGGTCCAAGAGCGAGGAATTGGATAGAGACTCACTAGTCAGTGAGGAAGAACCAGAATGGGAATGGAGGTAGGAGCGGAGGGCGACGAGTCAATTCCGACAATGGGGCTGCATCCAATTGCAATTGAGTGAGGAGTTGAGTAAAAAAGGCCAAGAGACGAGCTTGGACACAGTAGCAAGCAAGAGGAAACCCACCGACAGGAAGACGACGCCGTTCATAGCAAACCTTGAGGGTTCAAGCTCTGATTCTTGGAGGGAAGACAGGGAATGGCGAGCTGACGAAAATGACACAAGTAGCTCGGTTTATAAAGAATGGAGAAGGACGGGAGAACTCGTAACAAGCTTGGAGTGTGGCAGGAGAAAAAGGGGGTGCTCCTTAGCTGTGTGTTTCACGAATGCTCGACAAGCGAAGGAGAACAAGGGAGGGTTTGAGGATTGCAGTCGATGGGATGGAACAGCACAAGGGCCAGTGAGCTTGTGAGGGTGGCGATTTTGGTCAGAATGGCAAAATTATCAGCCCCGCTCATTTCAGCTTCAGCTTCTAGCTTCTGGCTTATTTTTACTATTCATATATTTTGTCTTTTTTGAGCTTTTTTGTCGGTTCTTTTTTCCCATATTCGTTCGTGTTGTCCGTAATGAGCTAACATATTTTTTCTATTTTAATTTTTTAAATTTAATTACGCTAAATAAGCCACCTTCAGCTACAACAAATTTTTAGCCGCTACAATGCAATTTCAGCTATAAGCCACAGCTTTTCAGTCCAGCTATAAGCCACAGCTTTTCAACCCAACCGAACGGGGCCAAATTGTCGTGGTGATGCTGGCGTAGCGTGTACTAGTGCGGGGACAAGCAACATCATTAGATGGAAGATTTAGCAACACAAGCAACATATATGCAATAAAGCAGCGAAGAAATCCTCACCATACGATGATTTCTTCTTCAAGGAAGATGTTTTGTTCTCTCTTTCGCTCAGTGCAACTTTACGAAGCTAGATAAACACTAGACCTCGACATTGGAGCAAGAGAACTTTATTTCTTAGAAAGAACAGTCACTCGACAAAAAAATCTACAATCAGGATTATTTTTTCAAAAAAAAGATTCTTTTTTCAGCGTGCCCTAACATTAACTTGAATCAAAATTTCCTCTCAGCTTAGTTCACACCTTGCTTAGCCCTAGAACAAACGAAACCACATACTACACGAATCAAAACTCGAGAAAGAGACCAAGAAAAACGCCACCACGACCTGCGTCGTAGGAAAAAAACCGAAAGGCCCAAAGATTGGATCTGTCATATCTTCTTCCTCTTTTTTTACCGCTTGTGGTGTTAGGGTTTTCAGGGTTCACATCAAGAAAAGATGCAAAGGTGGAACTTTTTGTCCTCCTTTCTTGCGGGATTTTGGGTTTTAGGGGCTCAAAGAATTTTCGAGTACCTTCTTCTAGTGGCCATGGTATTCCCTCGACACCAGGTTCTTGAAATTCATCCCCGCCGTTGAGCCATCGGCGGCGCCGCCACCGCCCTTCTTCTCCTCTTCTCTCCCCTCCATTCTCTCTACATACCGCCCCTGCTGGTTGTCTTGTTTGGAGACTGAGGGCCTGTTCTTTTTTGCTACGGCTTTTGGCTTTTGGGCTGTTCGTGTGAGAGATTACAGAGTAACTGAAACTCACATGCAGTTTTTGCCGATATAAATGAAGTCGGTACAGTATGTACTACAATTAATTAGGAGACCCCATCTTGAAAAGACACTCTATTTAAAAGTTAGTTACTATATAAAAGCCAAAAACTAAAAAATAACAGGTCCTGAAATTTGAATTAGTTTATGGTTTGGACCCCACGGGCTTTAGATATCATTAGATACATATGAGTTTCGTTAGGACTTGTGCATCTTCTTTATCCTTGGTACTCCAGAGCCCAAACACATTTTGGCCTGTTTGGATCAAGGAATTTTAAACGAATTTCAAAGTTTTCCCTTCCTATAGAAAATTTTCCTATCTTGCCATTTGAAAATGAAGGATTTTTTTTTACTTTCCATTCCAAAGGATTGGTCGCCAATCCTACGATTTTGGAGGGATCTTAAAAAGAATCCAAACCTCTTGGGAAACTTTCATACATGAAGTGAGGCACCGACCAAATGGGCCCATGTTTTCTTTCCTGCGTTCCAAACATGTTTGCTGGTGTTTTTCGCTCCTCTGTTTTGGCACTGTATTTCTATACCATTCCTGTGTTTTTGTATGATCAAATATATTGAATAAGTGCTAACTACGCCTGCAACGTGATCAAATATATTGAGGAGTAGTATACTTTTGGGAACACAGTGGTGAGATGAATCCTTACAAATATCGACTATTATACAGGGATGCATACATGACAGAAAGGTCCGTCTTTCAGCAAGTACAATATAGATCACACACCATTTACGCACAAACGAGACGTCAAGGTGAAGGCCTTTTCCCGTGCACAGAGTCGAGGTTGTCAAAACAAAGGGCACAGATGATGGAAGGTTGAAGTGAGTGATGTGGCCTCTCTTCTTTTCAGTTTCTAAAAACTGCTTTTTAACCTTTCTATAGTAACTAACTTTTAAACAGAGAATTTTTTCAAGATAAAGTCTACTAGTTAATTATAGTGTTAGCGAACGCTTCTGCATGTGACGCCTCGTCTACAACCTGCATGCGCCGCTCCTACATGCGACGCCTCGTCTACAGCCTGCATGCGCCGCTCCTCCATACGACGCCTCGTCTTCAGCCTGCATGCGCCGCTCCTGCATGCGTCTTCGGCCTGCATGCGCTGCTTCCGCATGCGACGCTACATCTTCTGCGAGTATATATATGTATTGCTCTCTTAGATCAATCAAGACATTATGTATTGACAATAGCATACGTCTTCATGGTATCAGTCGCAGGATCTCCTGCATGCTTCCGCTCTTCCCATCCCCGGTGAACGTAGTCGCCGTTCTTCTCTTCGATGGCCTCGCCCGTTGACGACGCTGCTGAGGCTGTGGCCGCCGCAGTCCGCGCCTCTCTTGCGCCCGCGCCTGACGGCACCGACGCCATGACCCCCACTCTCGATGCCGCCGCCCTCGACGCTATCGCCTCGGCCGCCGCTGCTGCCGTGCGTTCGGCCCTCTCCAGCGCTTCTTCTTCGACCTCACCCGGTGCTGCTACGACGACGCCCGTCACGCCTCCAGCCACTACTGCCATTGCTGCTCAACTTGGACCGTCTTCCTCGACTTCCGACGCGATCGTCGCCCTACATGCCCAGGCGGTGGCCGTCCTCAACGTCAAGGCACTCGTCCCCGTTACCCTCGACCTGGCGGCCTCCAACTACTCCAAGTGGCGCGGCCTGATGCTCGTGGTTCTCGGCAAATATGCCCTCACTGATCACGTCCTCGACGACGCTCCGGAGCCTAGCCGTCTGGACTGGGCACGCATGGACTGCGTTGTCCTCTCTTGGCTCTACGGCACTATTTCTGCTGAGCTTCTCGAACTCGTCATGGGTGCTGCGGTCACCGCGCGTATTGTTTGGCAGGGGCTCGAGCACCAATTCCTAGGTAACATGGAGAGCCGCGCGTTGTACTTGGAAGCCGAATTTCGCACATTCAGTCAAGGCGCCCTCTCCATCTCTGATTATTGCCGGCGCCTCAAAGGAATGGCTGATGCTCTTGCCGATCTCGGCGAGACCGTCAGCGACAGGACATTGGTTCTCACCACCCTTCGTGGCCTCAACGAACAGTACTCTCATATGGCCACCTTCCTCCCTATGCAGCGCCCCTTTCCAACCTTTATCGAAGCACGATCCCAACTTTTGCTCGAAGAAATCAACCGCTCCAAGCGCACTACTGAGCAGCAACAACAGCTGCCGACTGCGTTTGTCTCCGCCAGTCGCCCCTCGGCCGGCCACAGTGGTGGCGCCAACAGTGGCTCTGGCGGAGGTAGCTTCGGCGGGTCGACAAGTGGAGGTACCTCTTCTGCCGGCAACAACAACAACAACCGTCGCGGTCGACGTCGTGCTAGCCCAAATACCAGAGGTAACAGCAATTTCTCCAATGGCAATGGCGTTCAAGGCTTCTCCAACAACAGCCGCCACCCGGCACCGTGGCCTTCCCCCTACAATCCCTGGGCCGGGACGATTCAGATGTGGCCCGGCCCGCGTACGGGCGCACCTGCTTCTGGTCTACTGGGCCCCCGTCCAGGGGCTCCCTTCGCTGGTGCAACGAGCCACCTTTCACCAATGCCTCCTGCCGTCAGCACACCTGCTACACCGACTACGACACCCATTGGCGGCACGCCGCACTGGGACCAGCAAGCTTTGGTCAACGCCTTCAACATGGCGACACTACATCCGCCACCGTCGGGTGAATGGTATATGGATACGGGTGCCACTTCTCATATGACTTCGGATGCCGGTATTCTCTCCGTTGCTTACCCCTCTAGCCACCATACTCCCTCTTCCATTGTTGTCGGCAATGGCCATTTACTCCCTGTTACACACACTGGTGCAGCTAGCTTTGTTACTCCTACTTCTAACTTTCAGCTTCACAATGTCCTTGTTACTCCCCAGCTTATTAAAAATCTTATCTCAGTTCGGCAATTTACTATTGATAACTCTTGTTCCGTCGAGTTTGACCCCTTTGGCTTTTCTGTGAAGGATCTTCAATCCAAGAACGTGATCGCCAGGTGCAATAGCTCCGGACATCTCTACCCATTTTGCCTCCGCCCGCACGCGCCCGAAGCCCTTGTCGCCCACACCTCCTGCAACACCTTGTGGCACCGCCGCCTCGGCCATCCCGGCCGTGAGGCCCTTTCACATCTCTCTAGATATTACGGTATACCTTTAAATAAAGGCGAGACCGAGTCCATTTGTCATGCTTGTCAACTCGGCCGCCATGTTAGATTGCCTTTTTCTTCTTCTAGCTCTCGAGCCACTACTAATTTTGATCTTATTCATTGTGATCTTTGGACCTCCCCCGTTGTCAGTGTATCAGGCTACAAATACTACTTAGTTATTCTTGATGATTGCTCTCACTTTCTGTGGACCTTTCCATTGCGTCTTAAGTCTGACACTTTTACTACCCTTTTTAATTTCTTCTCTTATGTTCGCACCCAATTTGCCACCACCATCAAGGCTGTTCAGTGCGACAATGGCCGCGAGTTCGACAACTCCGCCTCCCGCTCCTTCTTTCTCGCCAATGGTGTCCACCTTCGCATGTCGTGTCCTTATACTTCTTCCCAAAATGGTCGTGCTGAACGCATCATCCGCACTACAAACAACATCATACGCTCCCTACTTTTTCAAGCTAGCCTTCCTGCTGCCTATTGGGTCGAAGCCTTACACACTGCCACCTACCTCCTAAATCGACACCCAACCAAAACCTTGACCTTTCAGACACCCTACTTTGCCCTCCATGGCACACACCCATCCTATGATCACCTTCGAGTTTTTGGTTGCACTTGTTACCCCAATCTTTCTGCCACTACCTCTCACAAATTGTCCCCGCGCTCCACTTTATGTGTCTTTTTGGGCTATTCTTCTGAGCACAAGGGTTATCGCTGCCTAGACATCTCCACCAACCGTCTCATTGTTTCCCGGCACGTCGTCTTTGAGGAGCACACGTTTCCATTTGCCCTTTTACCGATGGCTAACACTGAGGCTACTAATCTTGATTTTTTGGAGATTGATTGTGCAGACTTGCCTCCCCCCATCGGCACTCTTCGGCCCTCTTCGGCGGTGACTACGCCACTGGCGCCGACGCCCGTCGACACGACCAACGCGCCTGGCAGTCCAGCCCGTGCGTCTTCTTGGTCGGCCACGCGTACTGGGGCAACTGATGGACCAGCCGCGGCGCGCTCCCCTGGGCCGTCTTCCACTTCGGTTGGGCCTCCTCCACCTACACAGCCCAGCTTGGCCCCTCTGTCAGGAGTCCTCTCAACCTCCGCCGGACTACCGCCTACGGCTGCCCAGCCGAGCATGGCTCCTCTGCCGACTACGACTGTCGAACCGATCATGGTTCCTCTACCGAGGGAGCTTCCAGCTTCTGCCATACCCGCCACCCCAGTTATCAACACTCACGGCATGACTACTCGAGGCAAGCTCGGTTTCCGACAGCCCAAGCAGCACATCGGCCTCCATACCGAGGTGCTCTCTCCAGTGCCGCGTACTTACCGTGCCGCACTGGCTGATCCTCATTGGAGGGCGGCCATGGAGGAGGAGTACTCCGCCCTTCGCTCCAACAATACGTGGGATCTCGTCCCCCGTCCGCCCAACACCAACCTCGTTACTGGCAAGTGGATCTACAAGCACAAATTTCATGCCGATGGGACCCTTGATCGGTACAAGGCACGGTGGGTTCTTCGGGGTTTCACTCAACGCCCCGGCATTGATTTTTCTGAGACATTTAGTCCAGTGGTCAAGCCTGCTACCATCCGCACCATCCTCAGCCTAGCGCTCTCCCGCAATTGGCCCATTCACCAGCTTGATGTCAAGAATGCCTTTCTTCACGGCACATTGCAAGAGACAGTCTACTGCAGTCAGCCTTCCGGGTTTGTGGATCCTTCTCATCCAGACTATGTCTGCCGTCTGAACAAGTCTTTGTATGGGCTCAAGCAGGCGCCTTGGGCGTGGTTCAGTCGTTTTGCCACCTATCTTCAATCTATTGGTTTTTTGGAGACTAAATCAGATGCTTCCCTGTTTGTTTGGCGCCGTGGCACTGACCTGATCTACCTGCTCCTGTACGTGGATGACATCGTTGTCACAGCATCCACCCCGGCTCTTCTCCAATGGGTCATCTCCTCCCTTCAATCAGAATTCTCTATGAAGGATCTTGGTGAGCTGCATCATTTTTTGGGCGTTTCTGTCTCGCACCGTCCCGAGGGCCTTTTTCTTTCCCAGCACCAGTATTGCCTTGACATTTTGGACCGTGCTGGTATGACTCATTGCAAGCCGTGCAGCACTCCGGTCGACACTCAAGGGAAGCTCTCTGCCGATGGCAATCCGGTTGATGACCCCACTGATTATCGCAGCATTGCTGGTGCTCTGCAGTATCTCACGTTCACTCGGCCAGACATCACCTACGTCGTTCAGCAGATTTGCTTGTTTATGCATGATCCACGCGCTCCACATCTGGTGGCCATGAAGAGGATTCTACGCTACATCTCTGGGACCCTAGATCATGGCCTACTGCTTCACCGATCCTCCTCTACGGATCTGGTTGTCTACTCTGACGCGGATTGGGCCGGCTGCCCTGATACACGCCGGTCTACCTCAGGCTATGCTGTCTTCCTCGGCGATAATCTCGTGTCATGGTCATCTAAACGTCAGCTCACCATCTCCCGATCCAGCGCTGAGGCCGAATACCGAGCAGTTGCTAATGCTGTTGCAGAAGTTTGCTGGCTACGACAACTCCTTCTTGAGTTACATCTTCCTCCTCGTCGGGCCACCGTCGTCTACTGCGACAACATCAGCACCGTCTACCTCTCCACCAACCCAGTGCAACACCAACGGACCAAGCACATCGAGATCGATCTGCACTTCGTTCGCGAACATGTCGGCCTTGGTGAAGTCCGCGTCCTGCACGTACCTACCGCCTCCCAGTACGCCGACATCTTCACCAAGGGGCTACCCACGTCCGTCTTCACCGACTTTCGTTCCAGCCTGAACGTGCGGCCAGCCGCAGCTCCGTCTGCGGGGGGGTGTTAGCGAACGCTTCTGCATGTGACGCCTCGTCTACAACCTGCATGCGCCGCTCCTACATGCGACGCCTCGTCTACAGCCTGCATGCGCCGCTCCTCCATACGACGCCTCGTCTTCAGCCTGCATGCGCCACTCCTGCATGCGTCTTCGGCCTGCATGCGCTGCTTCCGCATGCGACGCTACATCTTCTGCGAGTATATATATGTATTGCTCTCTTAGATCAATCAAGACATTATGTATTGACAATAGCATACGTCTTCATATAGTACATACTTTACTAACTTTGGAGTAGCTGAGTTGGCGGACCAAGGATTTTCATGATGGAGGCGGACCATGGATTTTCAAGATGGATATTAAAAGTTATAACAATGTTATTCGATGTAAAACGTAAAGGTTTACAATAGTAAAAAACAAAAGTACAAATTGTTTGTAGTAGAGATAACATCTTAAATAATTTATAGAAATCACAAAGTAATTAACAACTTAACATCTGCGGAGCAGTAAAACAAATTAAATGTTGTTGAATTGCCAATAATATGAGACAAACTGAGCAGAAAATTTAAGAGCGATACAAAGCCCTGAATTGCTACTCCCTGACCAAATCTTTGATAAAGTTTAACTTTAGAAATAAATTAGCTGTATTTTTCTCATATTTTGCATGTCATTTTGCTATGTTCTCAGATAATTCTATATCAAGCAGTGTTATGTAATCCAGACTCTCGAAATGCGTGATAACTGTCCCTCTTCTTTTTTAACTTATAAAAACTATTTTTTGGTTTTTATACAGTAACTAGCTTCTAAACGGAGTGTCTTTTCAAGATAGACTCTACAAGTTGACTGTAGTACATACTGTAGCGATTTTATTTATATCGGCCAAAATCACACATAAGTTTTTACTTCATACCCTCTCTTACAAACAATCCAAATGCTATAAATCGTAGGAAAAAAATGAACAAGCCCTTAATTCAGAAAAAATGAATAACGTACGAGGCACGAAAATCGACTCTTCTAGATGAATTTGGAGAGTGTAGATGTAAACTTAAGCAGGTATTAGATACGGTTGATCCACCCACTCGTTGAACATACAATCCACAGTCTGCAAAGAAGACGATGTGATTACAAGCAAGCATGCGTGGAAGTATATATAGGAAATGAACTACTTACCATGAACAGAGGATGGTGAAAGAATTGATGTCATGGGTCCTTCACATCGTCGAAAACTTGGACCACCACATTAATTTTGTGCTTGTAGTGTGGCAAAGACTTGGGGGATATGTGGGTAGTCACGAAGGGGATTATAGGGGTGTAGGGCTATCTGGTTTCGAATGGTAGATCGGACTTAACGGTTAGGATCCAAGGGATTATATATGTGTGTGTCTTTTAGATAAAGGTTACAACCTCAAAACCCAGTCCGTACATGTTGTCCCCTCCCACGCTTTAAGCTATCCTTTCTGTTTGTCATATTGTAGTTGAAGGAGTGTATTCGAGATATGTGGATTCTTTACGTGGGACAAATTATAGGTTCTCTCAGATGTAGGTGACAGGGATCTTTGTCACCATTTGAAATGACGATTGAAGCTGTTGAGGCTTCTGTTGCTATTTCAATTGACAATTCGTCTCTCTGTCACCAATTAAAATGGTGACAGATGTGGCACTATATCATCATTCGTTTGATGACAAATCTTTTATTGCTATTTCAAATAGTGATAGAAGATTATTTATGTAATTTTTAAGCGATGATATACTAATATAATTTTAATAAAAATATATTATTTATAAGAAAACACGCGTGGGCTACTCGGTTGGAGGGGGGGGGGGGGGGCCGAAAGGCCTTGGGCCATCAGCATCAATGGCCCAGTTTGATGGGTTGGCAATAGTTGGGCTGGTGGGCTGAGAGGGAGGTGCGGGATTGGGGCATTGGTCTGATGAAAACTATCTAGTAAATCCGAATTGGCCCGGGCAAATCGGAATTATTATCTAGTAATCGTTCGCGTGCTAATTAACAAACTAGTAAAGGCATTTATATGAGTGTGCATATTTTTAGCTACTCGCAAGCGCATTGAACTAGCACTTGTGGATGTGTATGTTCTTTACATAAGTGCAATTATTGCTATAATTATACATATTTTAGTCATGAGCGCATTCAATTAGGGCTTGTAAGCATGTACATCTAGTCATAAGCGCAATGCTTACAACTGCTT
The DNA here is from genome assembly GCA_017311315.1 of Dendrocalamus latiflorus. Taxonomy (NCBI): domain Eukaryota; kingdom Viridiplantae; phylum Streptophyta; class Magnoliopsida; order Poales; family Poaceae; genus Dendrocalamus; species Dendrocalamus latiflorus. The sequence continues at coordinate 12,861,546 of CM029657.1, read as the reverse complement.
GCAACCTTTGTTACAACATGGTTAGATTTTGGTCTGTTCTTTTTTTGTTTATGACTGCTTACGATAGAAATATTTGAATTTTAATCTATTCATGAGAGAGATTACGAAAAGAGATAAAGATATTCGCTTGTGATTTTAGCTAGTACAGATGTTGAGCTTTTAACTTATACTACAATTAACTTGTAGATCTCGCCATAAAAAATTACTCCGTTTGAAAGTTAGATAATATAGCAAAAGTCAAAAGCCGCTTTAAAAAGCCGCAAAGAACAGACCCCTTACTTGCAACCAGGCCATAACTATTTATAACTATATTGTTTTAGCGAGGAATAAATAAACCGTTCAAGGTTATGATTTTGTCATCCCATGACCGCAAATATCACGATGTTCTTTACTGACGATATGTCGTTTAAGGTGCGGCGTGCATATATAAAATTTCCTATTTTTATTAAAAATATTAATGTCATATTTAGAACGCGGGAACTTCATAGGAAATTTCTACATTCTAAATGGCCCTAATATGTGACAGAAAATGCCACATCATTTTTCTAGCAACAAATTTACTTTGAAACCTTACATGATCAAGTCAACTTTTCAAATGAAAGACAAATTTTAGGTTATGTATTATGGCTATCAATTATTAGTCTAATAAACAGTGATTAAATGAAACATCAAAAACCCAAAAACTACTAAGTTCAAAAAGAGCGTGACCATAACCTACGGTCTAAAAGGCCATGCTCAAAGGGCATTTTGGTCATTCTATCCATGCCTCCCATCATTCACGGGACAACCTAGTCACACCATCTCCAATATTTAGATTTATCAGGTTCAAATGAGAAGGGAGAAAGCATTGAATTGATTTAATATATTGGAGGGGTCAATTTTAATTAAAAAAATGCATAGAATCAGACTCTAGTAAGAGTTGATTAAAAGCATTAAATAATCCATATGAGCATTAAACAACTAGGAGGGAGTACGGTTGAGAGAGCATATTATTATTTTATGGTTTTTAATGTAACGTAGATCTTAGTTATTAGTAGAAATCGGTTCAATACATTATATAAAAATAAGCTTAATATCTATAATACTCATATGACATGATTTTAAATCGACATAAATTTAATACACTAAATGGCCTCAGTGCTCTATAAATATAAGCCAAATCATCCTCTGCAGTCTGCACACATCAGCGGCAAGGCCCTGAAATTCCCACGGCCGTTGAAGCCTACACCACTCCACAGTGTCACATTCTCTCTCGGCCGTTGCTACCATCTCTCACCCACCCATGGCGATGGCGATGGGTGCAACGGCCGCCACCTCCAGGGCCCCGATCCCGGCGCCGGCGCGGGCCGCCGCCGCATTCTCTTCTTGCGGTGGCCTGGGCCATCGCGCGGCCGTGCCCCGGCAGCGCGCCGGCGGGCGGCGGCTGCGGGCGGCGGGGAGGCCGTTCTTGTTCTCTCCGCGGGCCGTGTCGGACTCACGGAGCTCGCAGACATGCCTCGATCCGGACGCCAGCACGGTACGCGATCTCGCCGCCGCCCGCCGATCAAAATGCGATCTTGGGGTTCCCATGGGCCCCCCAAGATTCGATCTTTACGTTGTTCCTGCCTTTTGATCTTTATGGTACTTGACGCAATTTTGAGGTTTGCTTTGCGCGTTTGCGTGGGAAAAGTTGTACCTTTCTGGGTGGTTTGGTGTGAAAAGTTGGGATTTCGAAGGGGCGTTCTTGGAGTTCGATATGATTCCATTATTTTACTTGATGCAATTGGATGACTGAGTCTGAGTGTGTTGTATTTTATTGTGGTGTATCATATATTCATATGGCCGAAAACAATTTCTATTTTTACTGAGTTTTTATGCCGGTTTCTCGATGGTTATACCGACTGTTGCATTGAGTACACTATGATCCAAGAAATGGGGGGAGTGTTGTTGGATGACATACCTTAACGATGATAGTTGGTGGGAGGCCTACAAGGTCAGTCTCAGTGGAGTTTTATGTCCCAGTTTTCAACACACCTATATTTTGGAAACAGTCTCTCTACTCCTATAAAACTTTTATCATCTCTCTCTTCATCAATACAGTGCCATGTCAGCGTATTTAATGCCTATGAAACTCCATGAAACCCCCACTAAGACTGGCCTAATGAATTAGGCAAGAATCTATCGTGATCCATGACTTGCATTAAATAAGGGTTATGTTAAATATTATATGGATGGATTAGAGATCTAAAGCCAGTCTCAGTGGAGGTTTCATGTCCCAGTTTTCAACACACCCATATTTTGGAAACAGTGCAGAAGAGTTTCATCCCCATGAAACTCTCTCTACTCCTATGAAACTTTTATCATCTCTCTCTTCATCAATACAGTGCCATGTCAGCGTATTTAATGCCCATGAAACTTCATGAAACCCCCACTGAGACTGGCCTAATAGCTATAAATTCTCTCTCCTCCCCTTGAATTCTACCCTCTTCCCTTTGAAAAGAATCACCCCCTCAAAAACAAGGAGCCTCTTGATCTCTAATCCACTCCTTTAAATAATTGCCTTAAGACCTGAAGATTGTACGTTGCAGTTTAATTTATTAGATTCTGTGGTAGAAGTATAGAACTTGGGATGCCAGAGTAGTTCATATGTATTTATTCAGTTAATGTTTTTGTACAATTTTGTCGCATCTAATTGATGTGATTCATTTAATTTCCGCAGAGTGTTCTTGGGATCATCCTTGGAGGTGGCGCCGGGACAAGGCTGTATCCACTGACGAAGAAAAGGGCGAAGCCTGCGGTGCCGCTGGGTGCCAACTACAGGCTCATAGATATCCCGGTCAGCAATTGCCTGAACAGCAATGTGTCGAAGATCTATGTTTTGACGCAGTTCAACTCCGCCTCGCTCAACCGCCACCTCTCGAGGGCCTACGGGAACAACATTGGTGGGTACAAGAATGAGGGTTTCGTTGAAGTTCTTGCTGCTCAGCAAAGCCTGGAGAATCCTAACTGGTTTCAGGTATGATGGTTGATTTGTCTTTGATCTATATTAGCTTGTGTTGACATCAGAAGTGCTAATCTTTTTTACCAAGGAGGTCACTGCATGCTTCTGCTTCATATGGTTTATAGAACAATAGGGGAGAAATAATTGATATGAACATATCAGTGAATGAATAATTATTACATTTAGTGCACTTCTTGTCAATTGATTTGTATTGGTCCTTTTGTCACATGGGCACTTGACATTCAATGTAAGTGGAATTTACCTTTTAGGAGTGTTCATGAGTTTGGAGGGTCCGGTATTGGAATTGGAAAATAAAGTTAACAATGATGCATAACAATAAATGCTGCAAATGCTCTCTCTTCTGTTACCTCCTTACATGTTTTGTTCTTTCTATGTTGATATTCCCCAAATAACTTGATGAATTGGTGTGTTGATTTATTTTGCTTCTTCCCATCTCAGGGTACTGCAGATGCTGTGCGACAGTACTTGTGGCTATTTGAGGAGCACAATGTTATGGAGTTTCTTATTCTGGCTGGAGATCACCTGTACCGTATGGACTACCAAAAGTTCATTCAAGCCCACAGAGAAACAGATGCTGATATAACTGTTGCTGCTCTGCCAATGGATGAACAACGCGCAACTGCATTTGGCCTTATGAAAATTGATGATGAAGGGAGGATAGTTGAGTTTGCAGAAAAACCAAAAGGAGAGAAGTTGAAATCAATGATGGTACACATATTGTGAGCCTTTTTCATCTAATTTAAGACATGCACCCTGAGCAGTTGAAATCGTATGTACTTCTGCAATTAGTCCTTTTCAGCTGATTTTCTTCATGTTTTGATCTTGCAGGTTGACACCACCATACTGGGCCTTGATTCTGAGAGGGCCAAGGAGATGCCTTATATTGCTAGTATGGGAATCTATGTTTTTAGCAAAGACGTGATGCTTCAGCTTCTCCATGAAAAATTTCCTGCAGCAAATGACTTTGGAAGTGAGGTTATTCCTGGTGCAACAGAAATTGGAATGAGGGTATGCTACGCTCTTGAAATTTATAGTTTTCTTTTGTTATTTTCAATTCATTACTGTAGCTTTTATTAATTTTGGTTTCTTATCAATCAAGAAATTGCAGTTACATCATCTATTGAGATATGTCACTCGATGCCTTTATAGTTACTTCACTTGGTTCTTATATTTGTATTCCATATATTCTGTTTGCTTATGCTATTTTTCTGTTTGGTAGGTGCAAGCTTACTTATATGATGGTTACTGGGAAGATATCGGTACTATCGAGGCATTTTATAATGCAAATTTGGGAATAACCAAGAAGCCGGTACCAGATTTTAGGTAGGGTTTACATATATTTAATGTGAAAAAATGAGAAGGGTGCATTTTTTGCAGATTCACTAACTACTTTCTTTTGATCGAACACTGTTTTATGCAGCTTCTATGACCGTTCTTATCCAATTTATACACAACCTCGATACTTGCCTCCTTCAAAGGTTCTTGATGCTACTGTGACAGACAGTGTTATTGGCGAAGGTTGTGTTATTAAAGTAAGTAGCCTTTTTTGTTTGAATTATCGCTGTTGTATTCTATTGATTTTAGAGAATTTTAGACCAGAATATATTTAGGCCATTTTAAGTTAGTCATTACATATCTTTGTTGTATCTTCAATGTAGTTTCTCATGCTTCAATACACAGACTTCCTCAGTTCTTATCTTCCTTTTTTTTTTACCCCTTTTGCCTAGCGTTGCACAATCAACCATTCTGTGGTTGGACTTCGTTCTTGCATATCTGAAGGTGCACTTATAGAGGACTCTCTGCTAATGGGTGCAGACTATTATGAGGTAAAATAAAATCAAACAGAAGTGTAATATAGTGCCATGAAATTATCGTTATAACTTATTGAGTTTTTGTTCAGACGGAAAATGACAAGAAAGTCCTTTCTGAGACTGGCGGCATTCCCATCGGTATTGGGAAGAATACGCACATCAGAAAAGCAATAATCGACAAGAATGCTTGTATTGGAGAAAATGTGAAGGTATTCACTGAATCATTGTTCAACTATTCATTACTTCAGAAAAAAGAAAAGAGGGGACAAGCTTCTTCATTTTAATATATATGAGTTTTTTCAATCTTCTTCATCATTTTTGTGAAAGATAGTCTTGTGTGCAAGTATCAAGTATGTGCCTTGCAGCACTGATTTTAAAGCCCTTTGTCATTACCAAATACAAATATGTTATCCTAGTACTGTTCCCAAGTAATACTTCTTGTTATACGCTAAATGACCTCATCATGCATTGCTTTCCCACATGGCTACAAGAGTTTTACCACGTTGAGTTGTAGATCTTTACTTACATACTTAGTAAAGAACAAATTGACATATCCAAGCAAACCATATACATTATTTTACAAAGTGTTTACTTCATTTTTCTAGAGATGATACTGAACAAAATAATATCATTGTTTATTGTGTTAAGTAATGATCTTTCCTAAATGGCTCGCTGCTTTTACAGATAATCAATGTCGACAATGTCCAAGAAGCTTCAAGGGAGACAGATGGATACTTTATCAAAAGCGGCATTGTCACTGTGATTAAGGATGCCTTAATCCCTAGTGGAACAGTCATATAAAGGCAACCTGCACCATCATGTATATAAGGTTTTTTCTCCCACATAAACTGAAATTTCTTATCTTGAGGCTTCTTATAGTATTTGGACTTTGGATGCCACGATGAAATTGGAATGTACTCTCTTTTTTCATTTTCACCAAACTTTCTATCATAACTGAATCAACTGCACTGCTTAATGCCAGGATGTAGCTAAGTAGCTGGTTAACTGCATATTTATGCTTTGGGTAATCCTTTTATTCTGTTCGCACAGATGGCATACATGCCCCTGCCTCTTATTGTAATATATGTTGCAAATTCTATAGACTTTCTTCATTATGAGTTTATGATTGACGATGCTGATAGAATCCAAAGGTTGTGGAGACATAATGATTCCCATCTAAAAGCAAGAACATAGAGCGTGATGCACTAACTTGCTTTATTCCCTGTCCTTATGACAGCAGTGCGGCGCTGGAAACTTTATCAAACAAACATTGAGACCTGTAACATCAGGAAATATTGCACTGTCTCCATTAATGCTGAAATTGAGATAACTGAAAGGGAACAATGCAGCATTCTAGTTGGAAACCTAAATGTTTCTAATTCTTATATGTGGAACAACATTTTTTACCACTGTTGTTTTAATTGATTCTGTTACGCTGCATGTTGGTTTGCAGCCCGTGGTGATTTCCAATGCGCATCAAGTGGTCTCCACTCATACCATGGCTGATTTCCATGCGGCAAGTTCACCAATCTCTGCATGGACTTGCGAGGATATCACCAAAAGAATATAACAGTGCACTTAAGGCACAGTTTCCCAGTTACTAGTATGAGCAAACGTTCTAGAGGTGTTGTTGAGTCTGAAAACTGCATTTTGAATTTGGGTATTGATATGTATAATTACATCCTTTTGCGTGGTCAGACATGCAACATACTGTGCTTATTTCCATCTCTTATTCTTAGGTGCCATCTCTCTTTGCTGCCTTAATGCTCCATGCATTGCCCATGAAAATAAGAAGCAAATTTGTATCATGGATTCTCTGTGAAATCGGCAATATTGCATACATAAATGTCATGGAGCTAACCTAAGTCTGCTCTCAAGCTATAGAGATGTGCAGAGCGGGGGATTATCTGAAATGATTGTGTAATTGAGAGGTGTGAGCTTGCCTGTGTGCTGTGACAGGTCTTGGTGCATGATGCTGTTGGCTTTTAGCCTGCCCGTTACATCCTCTGGTGTGTATGCTATACGACAAGTTCAGGTTGAAGTACAAATTTCAACCTGGATCTGCCAAACAGCTCAACACTGATGTTGTTTTCACTTAACCAATCTGACAGAAAAGCACCTGAATTGTGAAATCATTGTACAGGTTACATTAAAAAAATTGTGTCACTAAACACTTACTTTGTTGGACCAGATTTACAACGGTTGACAGTGGCTAACAGCATAGGAAAAACATTTTGTCCATCCAGACATTGACAACTCTGCTGGTATTATTCCCTAAATTATCACATATGCAAGGTAGCTAGGCAGAAGCCAGGCACTCCATATCTACTGCCTGCTGATATGCACCGCAGTACAATGTTTATTGGCATGAATGATAGGGTTCTCTGCTTATCACAAGCAAAAAAAGAAAAGGAAAGATCAGGAAACAAAACAAGCTACCAATGATCAGTAGCCACTCAGGGCTCTGAACCAGTTGTACAAACTGGACTGATGTCAAATGGCAAGCTTGGCGTTTACTGACAAAAAAAAGCCGCATATCTGACCAAGATTACAGTCAATTGAAATGGTAGAGAGGAAGCTCAGCACTGAGGGGAGCCGACATCACCTTCAGCACATTGTTTACCGACGCCATTGAGCTTATTGCCGCCTTCAGAATATCCCGCGATCATCCCAGCTTCACAATGGCCCTCACCTGGGATATCAGTTTGACAAGTTTCAACCACAGCCACAGGTACTTATTTTGTGTTCTTCTGAAGGTAGATACTAGATACATATCAGATGTTGGTGTTATGCACAAACCTTGCCCAAATTGTAACCTTGCCCAAATTGTCTTGCAGTATCTCATTATCACCCAGGCAGTCTTGGTCTTCAACAGTCAATGTAATAGGCTTGGCGTCTGCTGTCTGCTCCAGCCTCCAGGTCCATCAAATTGAATGCTCCCACCGCTTTCTTGGCCCCCACCGCCAACTCTTACGCCGCCTTCCTCCATGCGCCAACCAGTGATCTAGCCGGCCGGGCATCACAGATCTACGCAGAACTGAGGGGAGGAGACGCAGAAGGGGGCGAAGAAGATGGGAGGCGTACAGCTGACCGAAGGGTTTTTCCCGAAGATTTTGGGTGCAAGCAGGGCGTTTTCGTAAAAAGAGCAAAAGTGGGAATGAGGAGCCCATCAACATCGATCTCGGTCGCTCGTGTTGGATCAGACAACGGGTATGTCCATATGTCCACGAATTATGCTTTGTTCATCAGATATCTTCCCAATAAATAAATAAATTCTCACATAAATTTTGGAGGAATTGCTCAGTTTCCTATAAAACTTTTGTGAAATTCACACCTTTCAAATGAACACTGACTAGTAAAGATGTATAAAAATTTCATTTTAGTTAGAGCAAGGTTGAAATCTCAAAGCCAATTATATGAAAAAAAAATCCTTGAGTTTATTACAAGAATTTTATTAGCTGATATACAGAACGGTAAAAGCTTTAGCCAACTCTTCCACGCTTGAAACCTCATGACGCATTTTCTTTTCTTTGCTAAAACCTTAGCTATTGGATCATGGGGCCATTAAAAAGTGTTGGGTCTCCATTAAAGCTGTCCTGAGCTATCATTCATTCGTTGGTGTGTCGGTCAGCATCCACTTACTACTTTAATATCGTCGTCGTCTTGGAAGGCAACCTATGTTTTTGTTGTTATCCTCGGGCTTTCAAAGAGACGATTAGTTTAGAACAAATAAAGATCAATCACACAACAATAGAGAGTTTGATTTCGATTGGAATCAGCTAAGAATCTTTGTTTCCATTCTGCACTAGTCCCCAAGACATTCGTACGTCCTCATGGATTTGGACGTGTGCGTCATGGTTGTTGAACTCAGGTCGGCCGTCGTGGAAAATTAGGGGTTATATTTCGTGGGTATAGCCTTATAGGATCCTTTAATTAATTGCGATGTACGGGCTACATGTTTTGAACAATGATTTTTGGTGCTAATAATTTTCAGTTTTTAACTCTGAATTTATTTCAATGTGGATGAGAACGTTTTAGTTTTGAAACTTTACTCATGAATTTTGAAGATTTTAAATTTTCAAAATTTATTTTTTCTAATTTCTCATGTTCAAAATAATTATTTTAAATTCCGAACTTCAATTTTCACCTGAAACTTGTACATATGACTTCAACATGTCATGTAGACTATTTGCTACAATTCGTATAAAACTCCCAAGTAATGTTAGATCTAATCCAAGCTATTATCTTTAAAAAATCTAAGCAAGCCATTGTAACTGGAAAGTGGATTAGTGATGGATCAGCAATTTTTTTCCTAATTAATATGTGATTTTCTATACCTACTTCCTTTTTTTTTTTACCATTCTAGAGCTTTTTTCACTTAATATTTGCCCTACAAGATTAAGCACCAACTTTCGTTAGAAGTACATGACATAGGTGAATTATATGGGAAACTTCTTGTTCATCTACATGTTGTAGTTTTAAGCTGCATGCCACCAAGTTAAATGTGCGCGATTCTACAATTTTTTATTTGACGATGCAAGTCTTCTTTGTTTCATCTTTCGACATGGCTATTTAATTTGTATGTCTCATCTCAAAGTCAAACTCCAAATTAATTGACTTGTACGTTTCCATGCATGGAGGGTGAATATAAATCAGGACACTTTATTACTTTTTTAATAAAGTAATAAAATTGCTTATAAAGGCAACTTATAGAGGCACCGCGCCTTAATATCGACACCTACTTGTCAATAGAAATCAGGACCAGGGTTACGGATTTCGTCCGAAATTTCGCCGAAATGGCGAAATTTCGTTCCTTTCGTTGCCTCCCGAAAGAGCAGGAATTCGGTCAAATTTTGGCCGAAATTATCCCTATTTAATTTTTGTCTGAATTTCATCCAAATTTTGATTAAATTTCATCAAATAATTTGAAATTTTCGTCCGAATTTTGAACGAAATGGGCGAAATTTCGTCATTTCGTTTCTTTCGGTGACCGGCGAAAGAATTCTGCGACCGAGATATTTAACCCTGATCAGGACACGGTTTTTTTAATATGCATACCTACTTGTCAATTAACCGAAACTTAGAAAGGCACCTGCCATTATGACATAACTAGCGAGATTATCCTTGTAATTGTATGACTAGATATCATGATACAGTTATTTTTATTATACAACAATAATAATTATAATTAGAAATACAATTATATCCGTTATACAACTCTAATATCTATATATATTATTAATTCGCATCATTAGAATCTGCTCCTACCAAAATAAATGGTGAAGTTCATTCTATTCTTCTCTCGATTAATGAGAGAATTTATATACTTCTTTTCTTCTAAGTATTATTATGGAATTTTCTTGTCTTCAAAACAATGGAAGTATCTTAAATATCACCGATTATTTGCATATATATATATATATATATATATATATATATATATATATATATATATATATATATATATATATATATATATATATATATATATATATATATATATATATATATATATATATATGATGATCTAAATACTTTCCGAACATTCATTTATAAGCAAAGTCGATCAATTTCATATCGAATAATTTCGCACAAACTACATATACAACACGCTGTCGTTGCATATATATGTAAAGGAGAAACCACAATATTTCGTCTTTCGTTTTGTACTAACAATCCAAAGAAACAAAATGGTAGACTGATCAAAAGCTTCAACTAGGAAATGAGCATGCAGGAGCAGGACATCCATCCATGATCCATCTGGTTCCGACCGTGTACTCTAGCAGAGTCCTCCAGCAAAGTAGCCAAACCAAGCATTAGAAAGCCATCAGTTCGCTGCTCCTAGCGGCGGGCACGCAGGCAGGCATGACGGGTGACACCTATGACGGGCTGCGCGGTCGCCACGGTCGCACGCGTCGTACGCCCGCGCGGCGCAGGCCCAACTCCAGCTCTCCTCGTCGGCGACGTGGCGCTCGGCCATGCAGGCCCGTTGCGCGGCCTCGAAGCACGCCATCTCCGGCGTCGCCGCGGCTCTCGCGCGGCCGGCCGCCAACAGCAGCAGGAGGAGGAGGAGGAGGAGGCACACGGTCGCCGCGCCAGCGTTTTCGCGGCTGTGTCTGCGCCTCGACCAATACATATATATGCACTTGGGAATGATCGAGACGGGCGCGTTGGGGAGGTGTTGATAGATGTCTCTATATGGCGTAGAGACCAGGAGACGTTACATGGTCTGAATTCTTAGCGGAGTTACTGCTTCCGTTGTGAGTACGTGGTAGTAGCCAACAGCACCTGATGCGGAAGAATTGGAGCCCCCAGTGATGCCGTACGTTTGCGCATTGGTTCTGGCCTCGGCGCGTTGGCTCCGTCGTTCCCAGTCCCTCGCCCCGACTTGGCTTGCCCTTACCTCCTCCCCTTCTCTCCGCCTGCCTGGCCACCGGCCGTCCTAGAACAGATCGACTATGGTGGTCTCGCCAGAGCGGTAGTACGGCGACCAACGTTGCAATGGAAGAATAGTAGTGCCATCTAATTCGAGGCTCAGCAGCATGTAGCTGGCAGCCGACGCACTGTGCTCGAAGCTGACCGTGCTCCACGAGGGGTTTCCTATTATTCTCGGCCAATTTGGGGTTTAATTTCTTCTCCCTTCATCTCCAGCAAATTCAGTTTTTGTTTTGTGTGGAAAAACTGCATTCGAGATCGACCAAGGTATGTACATGCGCACCCGCTACTCCCTATCATCGCCTCGCCGCTAGCCTGTAGCGATATTTTGGCCAATTCGCGGTAGCTTGCTTGCGGGGGCTGCGTATTTGGCTGATTAGATTTGGTTGGTTCGAAACCCATGCGATTTATCAACCATCTCATGCCTCCCTTGCAATCGGTTGTTGGAGAGATTTGCGTCGGAATAAGGGGAAGTAGTAGATGTTTCATTGTTCGGTCCCGGTGTGAATTTTACCTAGAGTGAGGTAGGTTAGGACGTTAGGTAGTATAGCTTATCTTGTGCTATCAAGGACATGTTACAAACATAAAGCCTGTTAGTTTCCCATCTGCTTTAGTTTGGAATGACGTTCGATGCTGCTTGCTGAGTACTTCATCTTCCCTTGGGTTTGTTTTATTCTGTAAGTAGACTGGTGGATTTTGTTAGGAAACCTGGGTCTGGACCGGAAGCCTTGGCCCATAGTGGGCACCTCATCGGTAGACTATAAATAGGGAGTCGTATTTGGATATTTTGTACACATGCAATCAGAAAGCAATAAAGAAAGACCAGGAGTTCTCTCTACCTCTTTGTGTTTTCAATCTATTATTCTGTCTTTTGTGATTGATCTTGTTTTGCATGAAGCAAAGGAATTGATCGGACTGGTCGCCAGCGACGGTTCCTCAACATGTTATCAGCACAAGTTCGCTCCGGTAAATCGAAGGTAATCATCGAAGCTCTAATAGATTGAATTATCTAGATCGCTCTAAATTTGCAGTTTTCGCTTTCTAGATTAATTTTCTACAGTGCAAATCCGCTCTAATCTACCGCGAGCAGACTTGAAGTCGCTGGCACAATGTCGATTGGTAGATTGCATCACAGAGTAGAGGTTGATTGCACTGTAGATTGAAAAAAAGAAAAAAGGGAAAAATATGCACAGGTGGCCCCGTACGGCCGCCGCACGCGAAGCCGGCGCCGGCCGCTCGGCCGCTGCCCGAGGAAGCACTCCCGAGGCCACCCGAACGTGTATCGCCGCCCGAAGTCGCTCGCGCCCGCCCGGTTCGAACCGCGAGCCGCTTGCCTCGGCCGCTGCCCTACATGGCTGTCGCCGCCGGCCGCTTTGGTTCCTGCTTGCGCCGCCCCGAACAGCCACCTGAGCTGGTCCGGCCCCGCGCCCAAAGCCACCGCGCAGCTACTCGAAGTCCGCGCCAGGCCATCGCTCGAGGTCCGTGCCTGCACACGCCGCCCCAAATGGCGCTTCGGCTTCTCCGCGTGCCGCGCCCGAAGCGCGCCGCCCGAAGGAGTCGGCCTCCGCTCACCGCCGCGCCCGAGGCACTCCGCCTTGACTGCCAACCCACAACTGCGCCGCCTCACCTCCCCGCACGCGCACCCGCCTCGGCCCGGCCTGCAGCCGCCCGCCGTTTTGCCGCCAGCCCCCCACACGGCCTCGCCTCGCCTGCCCGAGCCGAAGCCCAGGCTATCGCTGCCGCCACGGAGTGAGAGGGCAGGGGAAACCCTACCCCGCCCGTGGGTTAAGTCGGCTGGGTGAGCCGTTGGGCCAAATGGGATTTTTGGCCGAAAGGAGAATGGGCCGAAAATTGGGCGAGCCGGGGGTGGCGAAATTGTAAAAAAGCCCTACTAGTTTCTGAAAATTACTGATCAGCCCTCGGATTTTGCATATGGGTTCTGAATTTTACAGAAAGGTCCTCGTAATTCCAAAAATTGTGAATGGGCCCTTCAGTTTTTCAGATGGGTCCCTAATCTTGCAGAAAACCCCACGAAAAATCAGGAAATTACGCGAAAATTTTTTTTGAACTAAAAATTTGCGTATAGACCCTCGAAAATTGCAAAATTCACTTAAAATTCATATTCTAGTATAAAAGGGCCACGAGAATCCGAATTTTGAACTATTTTTAGCATTTGAAGCATATTTATTTCTACCATTATTATTTTCTATATTTTCTGTATTTATTTACTGTTTCGGTTAATCGTAATTGTTTAAATTGCCTTTAATCACCGAAATTAGCAGTAAAATTTATAAACAATTATGGAACATTATGAGAATCTTTTGTACCATTTATTTACCTACTAGTAAAATATTTCGTTGATGTAGATGACTAGCATCATGAACCGGAAGTTCGAGGAGCTGGCCCAGCATGGCCAAAACTATCTGACGTGGGCTTTCGATGTCAAAATATTGCTTGGAGCTAAGAAGCTCCGTGCAGCTATTGGGATTGGCGGACCGCATGACGCCGAACCCACCCCTGAGGAAAATGATCAGACACTTCACTTTCTCAGGCACCACCTCTGCCTTACTCTCAAGAATGAGTACATGGTAGAGAAGAGCGCGCTAGCACTCTGGACCACACTCAAGAAGCGGTTTGAGAGGCTAAAGTACACCATTCTTCCTCAAGCAGAGCAAGAGTGGATCAGACTGAGGTTTGCCGACTTCAAGATGGTCGGGGAGTACAATTCTGCCTTGCACAGGATTTGTACCAATCTTCATAGATGAGCAGAAGATTGAGAAGACCCTATCCACCTTCCACCCCAATGCAGTACAATCACACGCAACTATCGTCAAGACAACTATAAGGAGTTTGCTGAATTGATTGATATGATGCAGGTTGCAGAGGCTCAGGATGAACTTCTCCGCAAGAATTACGTCACTCAGCCACCTGGGAGCTTTGCTGGCCGTGAGGCCAACGCCGGGAGCTACAAGGTGCGAAAGCCCTTGATGAAGAGAAGGGGAAGGAAGGGTAAGGTCACAGCCCGGAAAGACATGTCAGACGCTCCGAGAGAGATAATGCAAGCAAGTCAAAGCAGAGTGGCAAGACCTATGGCCAGTAGGACCAAGGCTGCTACAAGTGTGGCAAGTGGGGGCATTGGTCGCGGATTTGTAAAGAGCCGCAGCATGTCATTGATGCCTTCCAAACCCAGAAGAAGAAGGATGGAAAAGGATAGCCTGAAGCCCACTTTGCATCGGTTGAGGGGGAGAGATCTGAGCAGTTGCCCACGCTGATGGAGTTTGAGACCATCCCGGCAACAGCACCCCCTTTCGACCTGGAGGCAGCCACCGCCATGATTTCTCTCGAAGAGTAGATCACTCCCGAGAAAATAGTCGAAGAAGTCTCTGATTTCCTAGTAGATTCAGTCTGATGCACAAAATGCATTTAAACTTTAATTGTCATTTATTTTGTGAAAAGGATAAGTTAGAACTTGCATGGATGGTACTTTAGCATTTATTTTCTCGTGATGGTTGGATGATTTTGAATAATTCATTCATTTATTTAGTTTATAATGGCATGATATGTTTAGATATTGAAGTATTTTATTTATGTGTTGATTGCCTTCTAATATATGTTAATAAAATACCTTATATTAGAATACGTGTGGCGCCCTATGGAGAAAGTGTGCTTAGCCGACAGTGGCACAACGAATACCATCTTAAGAGAGACAAAGTATTTTTAGTCGATTCGTAAGAATGCCGGCAGCCTTACGACAATTGCCGGAAGCGATGTATGTATAATTGGTTCAGGAAGAGGCATAATTGTACTCCCAATGGGCACAACTTTGGTCATTGAAGAAGCCTTATTGTGCCCAGAATCGACTAGAACTCTCCTAAGTTTTAAGGATATTCACGCTAATGGTTTCCACGTTGAGACTGAAGAAGAGTACGGTAAAGAATACCTGCTCATTACGAAGTGTGAATAGAATGGAAAAAGGGTATTAGAAAAACTTCCGTCACTAGAAACTGGACTATATTATACCAACATCAAGGCACCTGCAGCCTACACTGCCCTGAAGAAAGTGTTTAGAAGCTCTGAACTTTTCTGTCTTTGGCATGATAGATTAGACCACCCAGGTCATAGAATGATGAGAAATATAATCAACAAATTCACAAGGGCATAATATTAATGTAAAGAATTTCCCGAATCACGAAGATTTTTGTGTGCCTTGCATGTGCCACCGGGAAATTAATTACTAGACCCTCCACTCCGAAAGTGAAAGATGAAGTCCCTGCATTCCTGGAACGCATTCAAGGAGACATTTGCGGTCCCATTCAGTCTCTTTCGGGGCCATTCAAGTATTTCATGGTGCTCATCGATGATTTCTCGATATGGTCGCATGTGGGTTTGTTTTCCACAAGAAACCATACTTTCGTAAAGCTGATCTCGTGGATCATTTGCATCAGAAATATCTTCCCTGATCATCACATAAAGTCCATCAGAATGGACAACACCGGAGAATTTACTTCAAAGGCATTTGATGATTATTGTATGGTGATGGGAATTACAGTTGAGCATTCTGTACCGCATGTCCATACCCAAAATGGTTTAGCAGAGGCATTAATCAAGAGAATTAAATTTATTGCCCGACCCCTTTTGCAGAATTGTATTTGCCAGCTACATGTTGGGGGCACGCAGTCCTACATGCAGCGAATCTTATCAATTTTAAACCATCGGCCTACAACATCCATTCACCTATGCAACTAGCGCAAGGGTCAGCACCGAAAATTTCTCATCTCAGGAGGTTTGGGTGCAAGATTTATGTACCTATACCCCCTCCACAGGGTACTGCAATGGGTTTTCTCCGTAAGACTGGGATATACGTTGGTTATGAGACTGCATCCATAATCAGGTATTTACATCCCATGATAGGGGATTTGCATACCGCCCGCTTCGCTGATTGCATTTTTGATGAGGATAATTTCCCACATTAGGGGGAGGAAATCAACCCCTTGATGAAAAATGTCAGGAAATTACGTGTCAAGCCACGGGAATCCATGCACATGACTCGCGCACTAGTGAAGCAAATAAAGAGGTCCAGAAGATCATTGACTTGCAAGCATTAGCAAATCAGCTGCCTGATCACTTTAGTGATTTGAATAGCATGACTAAGTCGCATGTGCCCGCATGCAATGCACCGGAGAGGGTTGAAATACCAAAGAAAATAGAAGGTATCCCTAATCCCATCCAGAGGCCTTAGAATAAAAGGACGAGAACTCTGGCTCCTCGAATCCCAAGTAACTGGGGATGCCCGGTGAAGAAGGATAAGAAGGACTTATCATAGCCGATTACTGAAGTCCCCTAGAACAAGAAGGGGATCCAGTTAAGACCTGGCATGAGTATGACACCTTCAGAAAAGGCATACCAAATCTGAATATCCCCATAGAAGAAGAAATCGGCATGGATGTGTGCACACACATTGGAACCAAAAAACTAAAGGGACTTGCCACCGCAATTGGAAGAAGCGATGTGCAAAGAGCAGCTCCAGAAGAAGCAATCGCTCCAGAAGAACTAATTCATGAAGAAATAGCTATAAATTATGTGCACACGGGAGAGTCAATAAGTAGGATAACAACCAATGTTGATATCTACTTCGCAAAGAAAATTGCCACAGTCATCGATCTTGATCCCAAGCCTGCATCGCTCACTGAATGTAAGAAAAGATCAGATTGGGAAGATTGGAAGAAGGCAATAGAAACTGAATTACTATCTCTGAACAAAAGAGAGGTGTTTGGACCCGTATGCCACACACCTTCCCATATGCACCTTGTAGGTTACAAGTGGGTATTTGTTCAAAAGAGAAACGAAAGAAACGAAGTAGTGATATATAAAGCAAGGCTGGTAGCACAAGGTTTCACTCAACGTCTAGGAGTTGATTATGAAGAAACCTACTCCCAGTCATGAGTGGAATTACCTTTATATATTTGATCTCAATGGCAGCGAACTTGAATTTAGAAATGAAATTGATGGATGTGGTAACTGCATATCTTTATGGAAACTTAGATTTGGAGATTTATATGAAAGTCTCTAAAGGAATCCCTCTCCCAAACCAAGACAGAGCAAATAGAAACCTGTACAGTGTGAAGCTCAGAAAATTACTGTACGGACTGAAACAATCTGACATAATATGGTATAATCACTTAAGCGACTTTCTCTACAAGAAAGGCTACACGAACAAGGAAGATTGTCCCTGTATGTTTATACGATGATCCTAGAATGGATTTTGTATAATTTCAGTGTATGTAGATGATCTGAATATCATCGGGATAGTGGAAGACATAAAAGAAGCAAGTTCTTACCTGGAGTCGGAATTTGAAATGAAGGATTTGGGCAAAATCAAGTTCTGCTTGGGCCTGCAGCTCGAGCATGTCCTAGAAGGAATATTGTTACATCAGTCGGCCTACACCCAGAAGGTGTTAGAAAGGTTTGGCTTTGAGAAGGCATACCCATCGAAAGTTTCGATGATCGGGAGGTCTTTACAGCAAGAAAAGGATCCTTTCGGACCTAGGGAAGAAGGGGAGGAAGTCCTGATACCGGAATTCCCATACTTAAGTGCAGTAGGAGCATTTATGTATTTAGCAAACTGCACTAGACCGGACATTATATTTGCCGTAAACCTGTTAGTAAGGTATAGTGTAGAACCTACCAAAAGGGATTGGTAGGGAATAAATGACATCTTCCGATACCTCCAAGGAAGCAAGGATCTTGGATTATTCCACAGAAAGAATCAAGACTTACTTGATTGGTTATGCAGATGCTTGGTACCTGTCTAACCCGCATACCGCAAGGTTACAAACAGGCTATATATTCCTGTGTGGTGGAACTGCAATTTCCTGGAAATCGTCTAAGCAAAGTCTTGTAACAACTTCGACGAACCACTCAGAAATAATAGCGCTGTATGAAGCCGCACAAGAATGCGCTTGACTCCGACGAATGATTCATCACATCCAGCAGTCATGTGGGATGAATATTCTGTAAGCCCCACAATTATCTATGAAGGTAATGTAGCTTGCGTTGCACAAGTGCAAACGGGCTATGTGAAGATTCATTTCACAAAGCATATCAACCTCAAGTTCTTCTATGCTTATGAATTGCAAAAGATGGACGAGATTAAAGTACTGCATACTAATTCATGTGAAAATCTAGCAGATTTGTTCACTAAGCTTGTTCTTAGTGTGCATTTGCAGCATTATTTTTGATGTTGCTTTGACAAACTTGAATATGATCAATGCTTGAATATGATCAATGCTTTATTATGCAAAACGTTGCCAACATATGACTATTGATGCCATGATAACATTTATAAGCAAAAAACCCTGTTGCTAAAGCGTTTTGCCTATCTCATCATGTAAACATCGACTTTGTTTATTTCCATTTGATTTCACTTGTGGCAAAAATGCCCATTAGTAGCTGGTATCCACTTGAAGACAACGTGTAAGCTAGGTTACAGGGGTGTGCACCTGTGTCCATACGATGCCCTATTAGGCATTGCTTATACACATGTACGACAATACACATATATACACAGTGGCCGATCCTAAGCGTATACAATCCATGCATGCAGCTTATGTTCTTTTGCGTCTTCATCAGCATCAGAATTAAACCGCGCGGCGCGGCCAGGGGAAAAAATAAAATAAGTTGGAGGAGCATTGGTACGTAGCTGCATGCCTCTCTCAACGTACATGTGGCTCACAGAGAGCCTAATCAGACAGGTAATTAAGGTTATTCCTGCACCCGAAATTGACGCCCATGACATGCATGCAGTGCTAAGCTCGGATCACGGCCAGCCGCATATGTCTTACATCCATGAACAAGCCCACCATTACTCAGCCTGCGACATCGGCGGCGAGCCCTCCATCGCTCGCTCGCCGTCGTCCATAAATACCACTTACGTGCACCGAGTAGCCCCAAGCATCACAGCAAATTTAGTAGTAACAAGGATGGCCTCCCAAACATCCTCTCTGCTCGCCGTCGCGGTTTTGGCGGTGCTTGTTGCCGGCGTCTCTTGCGCCCCTAAGGTGCCCCCTGGCCCAAACATCACGGCGACCTACGACGGCAAGTGGCTCGAAGCCAAGGGCACCTGGTACGGCAAGCCCAAGGGTGCTGGCCCCGATGACAACGGCGGCGCCTGTGGGTACAAGGACGTCGACAAGCCTCCGTTTAGCGGCATGACGTCGTGCGGCAATGACCCCATCTTCAAGGACGGCCGTGGCTGCGGCTCCTGCTTCGAGATCAAGTGCGAGAAGCCCGAGGCCTGCTCCAACAAGCCCGTTGTCGTCTACATCACCGACATGAATTACGAGCCCATCTCCGCCTACCACTTCGACCTCGCCGGCCACGCATTTGGCGCCATGGCCAAGCCCGGCAAGGAGGACGACCTCCGCCACGCTGGAATCGTCGACATGCAGTTCCGTCGTGTCCGTTGCAAGTATCCGGCCGGCACCAAGATCACCTTCCACATCGAGAAGGGCTCCAACCCCAACTACTTTGCCTTGCTCGTCAAGTACGTCGCTGGCGACGGCGACATCGTGGAGGTGTCCCTCAAGGAGAAGGGCTCCAATGAATGGAGAGACCTCAAGGAGTCGTGGGGCGCCATCTGGAGGCTCGACACCCCTAAGCCGCTCAAGGGCCCCTTCTCCATCCGCCTCGCCACTGAGTCCGGCATCAGGCTCGTCGCCGACGACATCATCCCCGCGGACTGGAAGCCCGATTCCGTCTACAAGTCGGACCTCCAGCTTGAGTAATCCGTCCCATCCGATCCATGGGTTCTTTTACCTAGGCTCAAGATGATAAGTTGCATGCGTCTATAAGGCATGCCCTTGCATTGCACGAAATGCATGGACAACTGCTCGTGTAATGATGCCTCTTATGATGGCTTTTATCTTATCTTTCAGAAGTTAAAAGCTGTTTAGAATACATTGGCTTCTTAACATTGTTTTCTTCTTCTTTTTTTCTTTTCCTTTTTTCCTTTTACCTTTGTATTATCCATGGAGATAAAATGTTGTTTTTCTTTCTTTTCTATTCTCCTTTTAATTAAATATTTCAGAAAAAACTAATTAACAACCGCCACCACAACATTTCCGTCAAAACTAAAAGCTACAACAGTGTAGAACATGACCAAAGCCTTTCTGTAAGACATCTAATTGTGAGACTGACTATCACGAGCAATATGACGTGGAAAGATGATATTGGTAGATGAGGTAACTAAAATGACAATAGATTGGAGATACCGTTGACCGGTTAGAAGGTAAAAAATATGGCCTCGTAACCGTGAACTTACCTTCTTTTCTGGTTAATATATATGCTTCTGGTCGACAAGCTGTTAAAAACCAGTGCCGCAAAGGGCTGGGAATGGTTCGAAAATATCACCATGCTGAATTACATGCTGAATTTGGAGGGCGAAATTGACGCTTATATTACATGGTAAAATATTAGGTGGAAATGTAAAATATTAGGGTGAAAATGACGCTTACATTACACGGAAACATACCCTCCTTTATATCTGGTAATTTTTATAGGGAATTCGTAGAAACATCTAAGTTAAGTGAAAATGAAATTTGCTTTTCACGGAATAAGCCACCTACATTAGATAGCGTTTCAGTCGCAATGGATGTGGCATCTCGGGCTATGTATAGGAACTGCCTGGAATGAATGGTCGTACTAATTGCCTGAAAATTATACTCTGAAATCTGTCCACAGTCTTTTTCGCACCAGAATCGTCAATTCGTTAGGTAACTTCTAATCTGGTTGATCCTTTGTGTGTACATGTCGTTAGGACCGAAGTTGGATGTATGCCGCGAGCCGTGTGAGTGAAGAGTACATTAATAGTGTGTCTGCTTTTACAAGAGCTGCCGAGGAGGATATGTTGAATAAGGGGGTGGAATATATGTACTGTCCGTGCACTGATTGCGAGAATTTAAAGATGTTTAAGAACCGAGGGCAAATTGAAGCGCACTTGATTCGGAGGGGTTTCAAAAAGGGTTATACGTGTTGGACCAGTCATGGCGAAGTGAATGATCAAATGCCGCTGGATGACATCGCCGGTGAAGTGAATGACATGCCGCCAGCTGATGTCGATTGTGGTTCGGATTCGGATAGGTTGCACGATGATAATCTGGATCAGATGCTTCGCGATGTAGAAGAGAACTATGATGAGAGAGAGTATATTAAATTCCGAGGCTTGATGGAGGATCCGGAGAAACCTTTGTTTACGTGCTGCAAGTACACGAGTTTGTCGGCCGTGCTTGAACTGTTGAAATTGAAGGCAAGCAACGGTTGGTCCGACAAGAGTTTTACGGCGCTGCTAGGTCTTTTAGCGGACATGCTTCCGGAGGGAAATGAGTTGTCTAAAACCACGTATAAAGCCAAGAGGTTCTTTGTCCGATGGGAATGGAAGTAGAAAGAATACATGCATGTCCGAACGATTGTCTCCACCACCGCTAGCTGCACCGGTGCTATCTCCACAGGTGCTATTCTCGCCAGAGCAACTTGCACCGCTGCTACCTTTACAGTCGACTGCCATTAAGTCGACCTACAGCCGAGGCAGCAAGGGCAGCAAGGCCAGCAAAGGCAAAGCAAAGAAGACCAATGATGATATCCCGTACCTGCCATTGGCCCGCAAATTCGTGCTTGGCCAGCCGTTGCTCGAGCGCAAGGTCCTCCAACCCCTAGCATATAGTTGCCTACAATTGCACAAGTGGTATATGGAGCAGTCCAATAAGCCAGAGGGAGAACGGATCTCAAGTGTCACTGTCAAATTCGCGGCGGATGATTTACATCACAATCTTCAAGAGTGTGTCTTCGTGGTCGCCTTTGAGGATTTATTCGATCTTTTCACGCTCAACGCTCTTGACCTCTCACTCATTCGATGCTGGACGCTGTAAGTGTGTACAATCACAGTCTCCGTTCATGTCATACCTATAAATGTCATATATAATTTGTTGCTTTCATGTGTATATGTATAGACACATGCTGACTAAAGCTAGAACATCCAAAACATCATCGGTTGGTTTCTTGGACCCACACTTGGTCGCCAGGACTACCATTGACGAGGAGTCATCCATCGTCGAGAGGTATATTGCAGCAGCACTGCTGCAATACCGCAATAAGGATTATGTACTTATGTCCTTCCATCAGAACTATTATTGGATTTTAATAGTAATTCTACCAAAATGGAACAAGGTATATTACCTTGATTCCCTAAGTAAGAATAAAATGGACTTCACAGTTGTCAGCCAAGTAATCGATAGGTAAGTATATTTTCTCCATATATACCTATATTGTACTTTTTCTTTCCTTCCGAATGACTAAGGTTAACCTTTTCGAATCACGTAGGGCGTTCGAGATGTACATTGCAATGGGAGGTGTCTCGAAGCAAGGGGCCAAAGGCCTGACACATGCTCGAGATTTTAAGGTATTCGCTATTACACATTAATTAATCCTATGCAACAGTTGGTAGTAATGCCTCTTGAATTAACACATTGCATTTTTTGCAGTGCCACCAGCAGTAGCCGGGCAACACATGTGGATTCTACGTTTGCCACCATATGGAACTACTCCTCGATTCCTCGAGGATCACCAATTCCAAGGTTTGTCAATCTTCCCATAATTACTTCATACTTATCACGTTATATATATATATACGCACATTGATATTCCTATCGACAGGCTGCGTTCATCCCGTCAACTGCATTGAAACAGCCCGAACTTTCACACATTCGAGGAGAGATGGCGTACTTTCTGGTGGCTGACGTCATAAACCCAGCTGGAAAGTTCCACAACAAACAATGATTTTTTTATTGCAACGTACATCTTTGTAATTGTATATTTGTTAATGGATATTTTATTTCATTTCAATTAATTGATTTGCGAAATTGATGTTTTATGTTTGTCAAATGAAGTGCGATGTAAATTGGATGTTGTATGTGAATTGGATGTTTATGTTTGTCAGAAATTGTATGTATATCTGCTTGTTTCAGAGGGCATGGCTAGCATTTCCTGAGGCTAGCCAATAAACAGGAATAGATTTAGGGGTAGAAAAGAATATCACAAACGATTTTTAATTAAAAACCGTCTGTGATAGGTGATATATCACATACGGTTTTTAAGTAAAAACGTCTGCGATATATCACGTATCACAGACGTTTTTATTTAAAAACCGTCTGGATAACTAGATATCACAGACGATTTTTAACTAAAAACCATCTATGATTATCAGCTATCACAGACGGTTTTTAGTTAAAAACCGTCTGTGATATTTGCACCACAGATGGTTCGAAAACCGTCTGTGATGACCTCGTATTATCACTGACCCATAAATTTAGACGGTTCACAAAACCGTCTGTGATGACGTTTTGGAAAACCGTCTGTGATGACCTTTTCTGTACTAGTGTGACTTAATACTCCCGGTGTATAATTCCATTTTGATGCAAATATCCCATCCATTCTCAACATGAATATTCAATTTCTGAAATCTTACTAAACTGGAAAAGCTTTAGATAAATTGAATTTACTACAAGTATCGAAACTACTACTTTTTCTTAAATATACTAGTAATCATGTTATACACGAACATTACTAAAATAATAAATATCAAGAAACAAGATTTCCTTTTTTGTGCTCGAGTATATATTGACGCTAAACTTTCTACATTGGCATGCCAAATTGTGGTGATTTTTCACATTATATGACAACCAAATACAATAACAGAGTTGCTAGCCCACGTTATACCGTTGGAATACATTTTCAATAGTACAGAAGTTACATAGAGTTTCATGTGGTTACATTTGCAAAAATATATGTTTCGTATGTGTCAACAAGTTTTAAGATTTCAAGTTACATGTTTCGGCTGGTTCCAATGAGTTCTAGATATCAGAAGGTTTCAATAAATTTCAAGTTGAAGACCCAAGTTTCAACAAAGTTTCAATAAATTTAAAGTCTCAAAATATCATGTTTCAGTAAGTTTCAACTAGTTTCAAGTTTGAAAATGTCATATTTTAGCAAGTTTCAACATGTTTCTTGGATGCTTCATTTTCAAATCAAAATTCGTGCAAGTTTTACGAATATTTCAAAAATGATAGCGAGTTTCATAGAATTTCAAGCAAGGTTTCATTCATATTTCAGAAAGTTTCAAAGAAATTTCACATGTTTGAACAAAAAATAGGTCACACTTTACCCACAATAGTTCTCATCAGCGGCCGCCATACTTGCTCGTAGCTCGCACTGTGCATACCCATGTTCTCTGCACCTGCTCACCATCGCACTCAGCCACTGTAGCTCTAAGCACAGTCGCCATCAACTTCTTTGCACGTTTGACCACCACTCGGCCTTGCCTCCTCTCGTTGCCCACCATAGTCCTCATAAGCTTTTCTGACAAGGCATGCTGCCCACCCGCCCGTGAGCACCCGTTGGTAGCTGCTCAACTTCACGCCAAACCATGGATACTCGCGGGGTGCCACAGCTACACACCCATCTGTGGCCACTCGCTGAGCACCATGGTGACACTACTACAAAAGAGGTTAAACTGGACGCTTACATCATAGACGGTTCCTAAGAACCGTCTCTACTGCAAGTATCACCGACGGTTCGCACAAATAACTGTCTGTGATATTTTCACAGACGGTTTTTAATACAAACCGTCTGTGATAACATCATTATCACAGACGGTTTGTATTAAAAACCATCTGTGATATGTTTCCCGCCTTGCAATCCCGAAAAATTTCATAATGTCCCGCCTGAGTCCGAGTGATAACATCATTATCACAGACGGTTTTTAATAAGAACCGTCTGTGATGCTTCACAGACAGTTCTTATTAAAAAAACCGTATGTGATAATGAAGTTATCACAGACGGTTTGTATTAAAAACCGTCTGTGATATGTTTCCCGCCTTGCAATCCCGAAAAATTTCATAATTTCCTGCCTGAGTCCGAGTAGGATTCAGTTTTGAGACACTTTCAGAAAAACGAGCATAACTTTGGCATACGGTGTCCATTTTTGACGTTCTTATACTCGTTGGAAAGTTAATGTTCTTGTGCTTTAGCTCACAAAGGTAGGAAGCGAGTCTGCACAAGTAGGGATAGTGCTGGAAGAAGCTTGTTGTGGTTACAGACCAAATAGAGAGAGAGAGAGAGTGATAGTGGAGAGTTAGGTGAGTAATGGCTTAGCGTTTCCCCATGGCCTGTATCATATATATATATATATATATACATATATATATATATATATACATACATATATATATATATACATATATATACATATATATACATATATATACATATATATATATATACATATATATATATATATACATATACATACATATACATACATACATATATATATATACATATACATGGGGAGTGTTTTTACAATAATGCCCTTACATCTGTACATCCCCTCCAGGGGCACTTTTGTCATTACACATGTCCCGTTTTGGGCCTTATAACCTTCTGACAGGCCTGCTGGGCTTAGGTGGGGGCCACCCTTACAACAGGAGCCTCTCATGGTGAAGGGCTTCACGGGCCGAAGCCATGTTGCTGAGCCCTTTGGCCCCTCCGTCCCTGCGGCCTGTGAACTTTTCGCAACGCTCGGCAGAGCCTTATCGCTTGATGTATTGCTCGCCCTGTCGCGGGGGTATGACGCTGGGCAGGCTGGTGAAGTCCTGGTCGTCCACCGGACCCTGCAGCTGGGGGATCGAGGCTGCCCTCTGGGCTGAAGGTCGAGGTCGAGTTTGATGTGGAGATCGGGGCTGACATCGGTGTAGGAGTCGGAGTCGAAGCCAAATTGTAGGTGTTGGCGGAGTCGAATGCGTCAGCAGAGGTAGGCGAAGAGGGCCCCCAAGTCGCCGCGTGAGCGCCAGTGGCGGCGGACTCCGACATTGAGCGCCGTCGATGGTAAATGAGTGCTGGCCTGCCTGGCGGGGCTTGGTTGCCGCGGCGCGAGACTTGGGGCGCCGTGGCCATACTGTGTTGCGACATTCCTTCTTTTGCCGGTCCACCTGGCGAAATATGCTTGGCGCGACGTAGGGCTTGAAGTGTCGCGGCCCTACGACGGTGTGACGCTCCTCCGCCGGTTAGGCTTTCATCCCTTCGGTTGAGCTTTCCTTCCGTTGGCTGGACTCTTGCTGGTTGGGCTCCTCCCGGTTTGGCTCCTGCCAGTTGGGCTCCCCCGTTGCTCGGGCATATATATCATGCCGGTGTTGCATTGTACCTGCATTGTACAGTTGGATATATTGCCTCCTACTCGCGCCTCGTACTCCCATACGGGGAATGGCAAGGTTTGACCTGCTCTCGTAGACAGATATGCTTGAGTTCATCTTACATTCCCTGCTTGTGCCAACAGGCGTTACCATCAGGGTATGTTGATGCACTGAAGCCTATCTGTTTATGAGAACAAGTCAAGACCTGCCGTAAATCAGCCTTCGCGTTCCCGAACCACGGGGAACCTAGGCGGTTGGATCCCCGCCGGTTTGGGCTGTGACGTCACGTGGACCCTGATTCGCGCGGGCTAGGGGTCAAAAGGCCAGCTTGTACCCCGCGGCTCAGGGGTGGCGGTTGGGTGCATTGGGGGTAGACCGGCGTCTGCTTGCCTTCACCTTCTGCTTTGCCTAGAACATCCCGCCAAGGCGAAGCCAGACCTCCCACGCGTGGGGCTGAGGCGGGGGCTCGGCTGGATCCCAGAAATGTATTGCGTGGAAGTCCCGGGGCGGGGTGAGCTCTCGGCCTTGCCGCGCAGATCTACGGTTGTCCCCCGTACAGGATGGCGAAGTCCTCCTTGCCGCACGGTATCAGGGGCGAGGTTGCCCCCGGGCGTGAAGTCGAAGCCGAGGCCGACGCCAAGGCCGGAGCCCAAATTGGTGTGGGGGTCAAGAGGCGGAGCCAGAGTCAAAGCCGTAGTGGGGGCATACCGCGTGCCCCAAACTCCGCCCCAGGCGGTCCGGTAGTGCGCTTTATTGAGACCCTGAATCGCGCGCCTGGGGCGCCGATCTTGATGTCGTTGCCGCTGGGGTTGATTGACTTGTAGCTTTATTCCGATGCATTCCGGCGTGGTCCTGGGGCCGGGCCGGAAACGGGCTGCCTTCGGGCAAAATTGGTTTGAGTGACCGGAATCTCCCCGCTAGAGCAGGGGCTTGCCCATCTGAAGTCGCGCAGGCCCGAAGCGGCCTGCCGGTTGGTGGTCCCGACGAGACGGGGTGCAGGCCGGGGTCTCTTCTTGTTGTCCTTATTCTCGCGGGTGTGACCATGTGGTGGGATGAAATTTCTTGGAGTCAGAGCGGCTTCCGGCGCCTTCGTAGCGGTGTCCCTTCGCGCGGGTGCGGCCAGAGTCGAGGTCAGGGCCTCGCTACTGGGGTGAAGACCCCGTTTGGACTGTTGCGGTTGATTGGTCCGAAGAGCCACGCCGACACGTGCCGGAAGCTATGTCGGGTCGTGCAACCTGCATTTATTCCCTGCGCTGACCGACACATGGCGAGACGCCAGTGGCGCGTCGTGCGGTGACAGGACCCTGTACGACCACGGTCGTATGTGGCCTACATGTGCCATCGCGACGCTTCGGCTTCGACCGCGGAGAGGTGAGCGGTTGTCGCTCACCGTTTGCGCTTACCGATGGTGGGAGGCGAGGGTATTTAAATACCCCCCATGGTACTATGCCTGCGCCTCCTCCATACGCTTTTCGGTTATTCACGCCGCCTCCTATATTTGCTTTTCTTGGTCGTGCGCTCCTTTTCAACGTCGAGCACCATGTGGACACCAATGGCGACTTGCGACGAGCGTGCTCAGGTGGGCGGCTACGCCATCCACCGGCGGTCCTCGCCGCTCGAAGTGAAATACGCGCTCGAGGAACACGATCCGGCGGCGGCAGAGAAGTGGTGGGTGGCGAAGAAGAAGGAGGGTCCGTATTCCGGCGACTTGGGCCGCACGCTCGTGACGGAGGGCACGATCCGGTCACTACTGCATGGGGGGAAGCTATCGGACCGCCAAGCGATGTGGCTGCCTGCTGAGGATGAGACGAAACCGCACCCTGAGAAGTCGGAGGCGATCGTCTTCGTCGCCTACTTCGAAGCTGGACTTCGCATCTCATCGGCGGCGATTACTGGGGACGTGCTACGGACCTTCAAGCTGGAGTTGTCCCAACTGACTCCGAACGCAGTGGCTCACCTTGTCGTATATAGCTGGGCCCTGTGCGCGGAAGCATGTTGGCCCAGCGCCTTAATGTTCGCATATCTGCATGAAGCACGGTGCCAACTGAAGGAGCGGAAGGACGGGACGCTGTCGAAGTTTGGCAGCGTCAACTTCGTTCTGCGGGCATCATGCGGAAAGCTCTTCCCTGCGAACTCGATATGAGGGAAATGGGATTCCCACTGGACAAGACGGTGGTTCTACCACCGTGTGGCGAGTGGTAGCGGCCTTGAGTGTACGGGCCGGTCGATGGCATTCAAGACCACACCCCGTCCTAACACTCGACGACGAAGATAGGCGAAGGGCGCGAAGACTTGTGGGGGTCACCGTCCGCTTCAATATGCGCGACCTCGCCAAGGAGTACATAATGTACGGCGTGGCGCTGCTCGCCTGCGATTGGTGCCTCACGGCCGAAAAACGTCGGGACGATAACGTTCAACCGTCCGTTTGTTCACTACCCGCGCCGACTGGTCTTCGTAAGTCTCGACCGTGCCCTCCACTCTGCTCGTACCTACTGCATCGTGTCTAATCGTGCTTTGTGCCCCGAATAGGAACTCGCCTGGAGGACGCGGAGCGCGCAACGCGCGTGTTCCTTGGGCCATACACCACCAGGGAACACGAGCAGTGCATAGCTGCGACTGCGAAGGCGGAATTGGGGCAGATAAACCGTGTGTGCGAGGCCTTAGGTCTTCCCGTGCCGGGTCGCGCCCCTCCGGCCCTGTAACACCAAGACGATGGTGCCGCGAGGGCGAAAGTGTCGCCCCGCAAGAGGACCCGGACTGCTGCGACCGCGCCCTGTAGAGCGGGCGCGGAGTCGGATTCAGCAAAGTACGCTGACTCGGACTTGGTGGAGAGGGCGGGTACCGAAGGCGCGGGTGTCAGGGGCAGAGAGCGCGCCGTGGGTTGCCAGGAGAGGGAAGTCTCACCGCCCACGGCGGTCGCCGAGGCGGGGCTGGCGTTGGGTGGCGGCCCCGGGGCGAAGTCCTTATCTGCGGTCATGACCGCGTCGGGGCTGCCCTCCGCGGGGGCAGGTGGCGCACGGTTTTTGCTAGTAGTGGTGGTCGAGGCGGAGGTGCCCCCCGTGAAGTTACAAGGGCGGGATCCCCACCCGTCGACATTGTAACTGCGGAGGCCCCTTCTGCCGCGGATACCGAGGCGGGGTCCTCATCTCCTCTGGCGAAACAGCCACGTCTGTAAGCCCCCTTCCACCGGACTTCGAGGGGATTCGCCGTGGCAATAGGCGTTGGGAGTTTGTGGGACTCCGCCTCGTACGCCAAAGTTCCTCCGTCCCGCGCCCTCCCGGCTCCTCGGGCCGCGGTGGCCGTGGCACAGGAACGGTTGGCGCTGGGTTCCGACCTAGAGGTTCCTCGGCCCTGCGGGCCGGCGCCGTTCTCCGCGGCTGGTGTCATTGCTACCCCGCCTGGAGTTGGAGAGATGTCCCATCGGAGTCCCCCTTCTGCCACCGAGGGTAAGCTGGGATGGCATACTGTTGATGTAATTTTTCGGTATCTTGTAGGACTCTGACCGGTACCTCCTCTTGCAGCGACACTTATCCCGGAGGAAGAGGCATCCCCTGAACGTGGGGGTCCTGTTAGCGATGTAGACGCCATTCGCCCGGGCCCGGCAGACTTCGTCCCTCCATCGGATGCGCTAAGGGCGTGGCGCGGGATCGCGGACGACGCGGCCGCTAGCATCGGCCAGCAAGCGCTGCAGACCTATGGGACGGAGTGCCTCGGGGATGCCTTAGAGGTGTCGGGAGTGAGGGTAAGCATCTGTCCTTAAGACCACTCACAGCCGTTTAACACTCGCTAACCGTTCCACCGCGCAGACGCTCGTGCTGGCCCAGGCTCTGCAGGTGGCTTACACCCGCGAGCAAGGAGCGCTACGGAGCAGGCTGTAGGCCGCCGAAGGGGAGCTGCGCGGGGCTACGGGGGCGCACTCTGCCCAGGACGCCCGTATACTCCGCTTGGAAGCGAAGTGCGCGGAGATGAAAGCGCACACCGAGGAGCTCGTCGCCGTAGCGCGGGAATCAGCCGCAGAAGCGGCGCGGCAGGAAGCTGCGGTGGAGCGAGACGGCCTGCTGCAACAAATCGCTGCGCTAGAGAAGGATAGAGGCGAGCTTGCCTTGTCTCTAGCAGAGCGGGACCGGGCTCTGGGCTACGCTTCGGTGGCAGTGTGGGATGCCATGCTTGCACTAGAGAACACTCTCTGAGGGCTCATCGCCGAAATGCCAGACCACTCCTTCGGGCCGGAGGAGCTATCACGTACACTCCGATGGATCGGGGACGCAGCCGACATTGCGCGCGACGCTGCAGCGACCTTCGGTAACCATTGTTCGTACGTGACCTCGTGCCTCGTGCTGGCTGACCCGCAGTTGGAGATGCCGCCCGGGGCCGGAGTGATGTCTGGCGCAGTCCGCGCCGTTCGCCGCCCTGTGCGATTTTTCCACGAGAGGATCTGAAAATACATCGGAGCGGCTGCGGCGGTGGTCGAGCTTCGGAACAACCTGTATCACGAGGGTGACCTCGGCCAGTGGCTGGACGAGGTCCCGCGGCGTGAAGAAGGCGGCCCCGCAAGCTCGGGGGCGACGCCAATCCACAGGTGTGACGGTGTGGCCTCCGCGTGTTGGCGTTCATTGTAACATGAGTCCTTTTGCTTTATTAATAAAGTACAAGTTGCCTCGCCGATATTCTGACTTGCATGCCCCCATGTTCCGAGCAGCTACCCACCCGGCTGCTAGTGTCCGACCTTGTGACCCGACGACGCCTGCGGCGTTGGCGAAGGCCGAGGAATCGCTGGACTTCTGGGCAGGCCGAACTTCTTCGGGTGAAGCCGTGGCACGGACGCGGGTTAAGGAGGAGCCTGCCGAATAGCGGCTTGGGGTACCCACGAATATTTGTACCCTTATGATGCTCCCTTGTAAACATCTTCTGATGAATATAAACAAAAGAAAAAGGGGGGTTGTCTGCACTTCCATCCTCGTGTATTATTACGTGGTCTCACGGTAGGTTAGCGAGGCTACAGTATGCCCGCCGTAGCAGGCACCTTACCCAAGGTAGGTATACGGGCGCGCGGCTGGCGGCTGAGGCAAAGTAAGCACGTGGGCGCTCCATTCCCTTTCTTTCGAAACGGTGGCAGCGGAACTGGCGCCCAAGTCGAGGTAGACGCACAAGCGCTCCGTCCCCCTTTGAAGCGGCGGCAGCGGAGCTGGCGCCTAAGTTGAGGTAGACGCGCAAGCGCTCCATCCCCTACCCTTCGAAGTGGCGGCAGCGGAGCTGGCGCCTAAGTTGAGGTAGACGCGCGAGCGCTCCATCCCTACCCTTCGAAGTGGCGGCAGCGAAGCTGGCGCCTTAGTTGAGGTAGACGCGTGAGCGCTTCGTCCCTACCCTTCGAAGTGGCGGCAGCGGAGCTGGCGCCTTAGTCGAGATAGACGCGCGAGTGGTCCGTCCCCTACCCTTCGAAGTGGTGGCAGCGGAGCTGGCGCCTAAGTCGAGGTAGACGCGTGAGCGCTTTGTCCCCTACCCTTCGAAGTGGTGGCAGCGGAGCTGGCGCCTTAGTCGAGGTAGATGCGCGAGCGCTCCGTCCCCTACCCTTCGAAGTGGTGGCAGTGGAGCTGGCGCCTTAGTCGAGATAGATGCGCGAGCACTCCATCCCCTACCCTTCGAAGCGGAGATGGCGCCTAAGTTGAGGTAGACGCGCGAGCGCTCCGTCCCCTACCCTTCGAAGTGGTGGTAGCAGAGCTGGCGCCTAAGTTGAGGCAGACGTGCGAGCGCTCTGTCCCCTACCCTTCGAAGTGGTGGTAGTAGAGCTGGCGCCTAAGTTGAGGCAGACGCGCGAGCGCTCCGTCCCCTACCCTTCAAAGTGGTGGTAGCGGAGCTGGCGCCTAAGTTGAGGCAGACGCGCGAGCGCTCCGTCCCCTACCCTTCGAAGAGGTGGCAGTGGAGCTGGCGCCTAAGTTGACATAGATGCGTGAGCGCTCTGTCCCCTACCCTTCGAAGTGGTGGCAGCGGAGCTGGCGCCTAAGTTGAGGTAGACGCGCGAGCGCTCTGTCCCCTACCCTTCGAAGTGGTGACAGCGGATCTGGCGCCTAAGTGGAGGCAGACGCGCGAGCGCTCTGGCCCCAACCCTTCGAAGTGGTGGCAGCGGAGCTGGCGCCTAAGTTGAGGCAGACGCGCGAGCGCTCCGTCCCCTACCTTCGAAGTGGCGGCAGCGGAGCTGGCGCCTAAGTCGAGGTAGACGCACAAGCGCTCCATCCCCCTTCGAAGCGGCGGCAGCGGAGCTGACGCCTAAGTTGAGGTAGACGCGCAAGCGCTCCATCCCCTACCCTTCGCAGTGGCGGCAGCGGAGCTGGCACCTAAGTCGAGGTAGACGCACAAGCGCTCCGTCCCCCTTCGAAGCGGCGGCAGCGGAGTTGGCGTCCGCTGGCGCCTATGTTGAGGTAGACGCGCGAGCGCTCCATCCCCTACCCTTCGAAGTGGTGGCAGCGGAGCTGACGCCTAAGTTGAAGTAGACGCGCGAGCGGGGCGCTCCCTGGAGGCCATATTCTGGTGCGTCTTATCAAGACTCACAGCATGGAAATCGTAGATCGCGCGCTATGCATGCTCCGGGAAGCACGCATAAAGGCTACCTGCGCGTGTGCGGGAGTGTCCGCGTTTTGTTTGTACTCTGTAGAGTGCGTGGGACAATCAACCACATCTTATTTATACTCCGTAGACTGCGTGGGACAATCAACCATGTCTTGTTTATACTCCGCAGAGTGCGTGGGACAATCGACCACGTCTTATTTATACTCCGTAGAGTACACATAGAGATAATACCTATGCGTGCGCGGGAGCCTCCACGTCTTGTTTATACTCAATAGAGTGCGCAGAGACAACATCCGCGTCTTATTTATACTCCGTGGAGTGCGTGCGGAGGCGGACCTCGGCGCTACGTCTTGTTTAGAGTCCGTGGACTGCGCGCACCTCCGCGCGTTGCGGGCGATGAAGTTCCGTGCGGAGGCGGACCTCAACGCTACGTCTTGTTTATACTCCGTGGAGTGCGTGTGAAGGCGGACCTCGGTGCTACGTCTTGTTTATAGTCTGTGGTCTGCGCGCGGAGGCGAGCCTCTGCGCGTTGCGGGCGGTGAAGTTGCGTGCGGAGGCGGACCTCAATGCTACGTCTTGTTTATACTCCGTGGAGTGCGTGCGGAGGCGGACCTCGGCGCTACGTCTTGTTTAGAGTCCGTGGACTGCGCACGGAGGCGAGCCTCTACACGTTGCGGGCGGTGAAGTTGCGTGCAGAGGCGGACCTCAACGCTACGTCTTGTTTATACTCCGTGGAGTGCGTGTGGAGGCGGACCTCGTCTTGTTTAGAGTCCGTGGACTGCGCGCGAAGGCGAGCCTCTGCGCGTTGCGGGCGGTGAAGTTGCATGCGGAGGTGGACCTCAACGCTACGTCTTGTTTATACTCTGTGGAGTGCGTGCGGAGGTGGACCTTGGCGCTACGTCTTGTTTAGAGTCCGTGGAATGCGCACGGAGGTGTCCACCCACGCGTCTTTGTTTATACTCATACCAGTGTTTTTCACAAAGAGTGCGCGCGCGAACGCGTGCCTTTGTTGGAAACAAGAAGATTTGTGTGAACGGTGAACTTTATTAGATTCTCGTTTGCGCGGGTGAGCGGTTACAAAAGGTGAGATATCGACCACTGACCGCTTAAGGACGGGAGCGACCGCCGTCGTCGTCACCTGGTGATGAGGTGGGGTATGGTGGGAGCCTCTGCTGCTGGGACAACTCGTGCGCAGGGAGTGCAGGGCGCTCCACGCCTGCACACCTGACCTAGGCGCCTTGGCGAACCTCATGGCACAGACCCCTGGTACCGAGCTCTATGCGCCGAGCCATGTCCTGGTCGCCATGGATGATGATGATGGCCCGCGGTCCGGGGAGCTTCATACATAGGAAGTCGTGGTGCGGAATCGCCCCGAGAGAGTTTAGGAGCGGCCGCCCCAATATGGCGTTGTAAGGGTATAAAATGTTGACGACGTCGAAGATGGCGTTCTCACTCCTCTCGTTGTCGCTTTGGCCGAAGGAGACTTGGACGCATATCTGGCCCAGTGCCCGTAGGGGTTGCCCTCCGAAACCTTGCAATGGGATGCCTGAAGGGCCCAACCAACTTCGAGGGATGCCCATCTGGTCGAAGGCCGCGGCGAACAGGATGTTCGCGGAACTTCCTCCATCGACCAGGACGCGCCTGACCTCGCATCCTGCAACGAGGACTCGGACGACTAGGGGATCTTGGTGGGGGAACTCCACGCCTTCCGCATCAGCGGGCGTGAATGTGATTTCGTGTTGTGCCCATTCTAGCGGCGCCTGTGCTGGGTACGCCGTGACGTGGTGCAGCCTCCTCACGTAGGCCTTCTGCTGTCGCGCTGAGGCGAACTCCAACGAGGAGCCTCTGGAAATGACATTTATGACCCTGCGCTGAGCTCCTTCCGGGGCTTGCAATTGCAGGAGACCTTCCCGGGGTTGCTGCACGTGGGCTTGAATCCGCAGGGGGCCTTCCTAGGGGTGTACTCCTTGGTCTTGAGGGTGTTGGACGTGAGCCACGACAGGCGCGCGTGCCCCCGAGTTCTTATCTCTGGCAACGCTCTGTCGGAGTGCTGCGATGGTGGCGTAGGCACGCGTGTCATGGCTACCCCGTACATGGACTTCGCACCCCTGCCCGTGGTGCTGGTTGTTATACTCTTCGCGGGTTTTGTCATCACGACCCCGCCCGCGCCCTCGCCCCCGGCCGTGGCGCCCTCTGCCGCCATGACCAGCGGAAGCATTATCTTCGGAGCCACCCTCGATGTCGAAGACGTAACGAGGTTTTCTAGACTTGCGTTGGTTGCGCTTGGGCCTGTCGCCTGACGAGTCGTTATGCTGTCTACCCTTGTGCTCAGAAGCGTCCTTCGCTTGATTCTGCTTGCGCTTGCCTCTCGAGGAGCCCTGCTTTGGCGAGCCATCGGTCTTTGCCGAGCCCTCCGCCTGGTTGGTGTCGGAGTCGTCGCCATGTCGCCGCCGGGCGTCCTCTTCCGCTCTAGCGTATGCTTCTATCTTGTCGAAGAGCTTCGCGACCGTCTTGATAGGTTTGCGCGTGTTGTATTCGGCCATCGATCCCGGGCGGAGGCCTTGTATCACTGCATTGATGACGGTTGTTTCATTGATGTCCTTAACCTGGCAACATACTTTCGCGAAGCGCTTGAAGTAATCTCGGAGCCTCTCCCCCGGTTTTTGCTTGACTGCGAAGAGCTGGTCCGCATCAATGCGCTCGATGTAGTTTCCCTGGAAGTTGTTATAGAGTCGGTCGCGGATCTGCTCCCACGCGTAGATGGACTGCGGCTCGATGGTGAAGAACCAAGAGAGCGCCACCCCTTGTAGCGCGAGGGGGAGCCCCTTTGCCTTCGTAGTGTCGTCTCCGCCGGCGGCTTCGATGGCAGTCTCGTACACGCGCACGAACTCGCGCGGGTCTGTGTCACCTTTATACGCCTTGATGACGCTCGGGAACTTAAAGTCCTCAGGCCACGTCGCCTGCTGTAGGCCCGCGGAGAGCGGGGACTCCGGGTCCACGCGACGCAATGGGACGCGACTGGACGTAAGGACGTCCTGGCTATCCGCCCTCTCCGGAGTAGGCTCCGATGCAACCACTTGTGGGGCGTATTGGCTCCGAGCCTCTTGTATGTCCCGCACGGCCCCGCAGAGATCTGTCAGCTCCCGTTGGAACGCGCTGAGGGCCGCCAGCAGGGCGTTCTCCACCGTGGGCGTGGTTGGGACCATCGGTGGACCTGGCCGCACGACCGTAGCAGTGGCGACTACAGCCTGCGCGCCTGGGCTACCCGCAGCACTGTCATGGAGGACCCTGGAGCCGGTGACAAAGCCCGCGTCGCCTCCGGAACTGCTCACCGCTCCCGCACCAGGTGGGGGGTTAGACACGCCTGCGTTGCCACCGCCAACCACCCGGATGGCGCTGCTGCCGATTGTTGTGTTGTCTGCTGCGAGGTTGGTCGTCGCGGCGATAGCGGCGGGGTTGGTCGTTGCGGCGATGGTGGCGGGGTTGGTCGTCGCGGCGATGGTGGCGGGGTTGGTCGTCGCGGCGATGGTAGCGGGGTTAGGCGTCGCATCGCGAACATCGGAGCTCGTGGCCGTCACACCTGCATCGCCACCCGTACCCGCGGCTACCAACGCCGAAGCCCTGGTTTTTAATAAGAACCGTCTGTGATGCTTCACATACAGTTCTTATTAAAAAACCGTATGTGATAATGAAGTTATCACAGACGGTTTGTATTAAAAGCCGTCTGTGATATGTTTCCCGCCTTGCAATCCTGAAAAATTTCATAATTTCCTGCCTGAGTCCGAGTAGGATTCAGTTTTGAGACACTTTCAGAAAAATGGGCATAACTTTGGCATACGGTGTCCGTTTTCGACATTTTTATACTCGTTGGAAAGCTAACGTTCTTGTGCTTTAGCTCGCAAAGGTAGGAAGTGAGTCTGCACAAGTAGAGATAGTGCTGGAAGAAGCTAAAATGGGAAAAGAGAGATTTGTGCTTCCGGATAGGTCGTAGGCTTCCAAATGCTTGTTCTTTGGCATTGTAGCCTCACACCTTCATAGAATGGAATAGTCGCACCTCCTATTTGCATATGATGATTGTAGAATTCATATTGAGGATTGGATAGTAATGTCCTATGTCCTAGGGAGTAGACGGCTTTAGGGATGCAGATATGATGACAGACATATTTGTGGTGGTCTTTTGTCCCTACTGGAATCCTATTTTTATTTTGCCAACCATGATGATTTAACTATAGGTGTGGCTTGTAGTCCTCATTACTATAAGATTTTTTGCCTTGCGCATCTTCTTGTACTGGTTTGATTAGATCTAAGTCCATTTGTTGCACCTCCAAAAATATACATTGCCATGGCTTTCAACATTTTTGTCTATTAGTGCTACCCCCTTAAATAAATGACGATTGTCATTATTCATCCATTGTACTCCAGCTATATTGGTCAGCAACACACTCAAGGGGCAATCCTTGGGGCAAGGGTCTTGTCCTACTCAGAGAAAACAAGTGACCTTGCTCATTGGACACTCACCGGGTTGGTGGCCTTCTTCATAGTGATGTTTTTTTCTTAAATATTGGAAGGTTGCAAAGTCTCCACCTCTTCTTTATTACCTTGGTTTTGGGTTGTCTGTTATTTTGCTTCTATGGATCCGATGGGGTTTTCAGCAAAAGGTGAGAGGGAATAGCATGAGATGAGGATTAAATTTTAAATTGTGGAGATAAGGTAATCTATACCGTTCTAATTTTAAAAGAATATACCCCGGAAGCTGGGGTGGCACATGAATCACGCAAGTTTTTTTAAACAACCTTTTCCTGTGACTGCAAAATATGACGCCCAAGGGCAAGAAGGCAGTGCACAGGGCACAATGGAAATCTTACGACAGTACAACGTCTATTCGGGGGAGTACACATAAGAGGGCACAGGGTTCATCTGCATAGTACGTTTAAAACGAGACCACCTTTATCTTCATGAGCATCTTTGACATTCTTATCCCTAAATTTGGAGTCGGGGTAAGAGAAGGGAATAAAATTTTCTCTTCAAATCGATAGAAGAAAGAGGAAGGTATTTGGAGTTAATTTGATTGATATCAGTACTTACTCTCGTATTATCTTTTTTCCTTTTAAAATACTGCTTTTTGGAACACTCTTTGTTTTATTTATTTATTTATTTTTGCCAGGGTACTCTAATCTCTTCCAATATTCAATTATCAATTAATGAACTAATTCATTCCCATATTATTTCTATACATAGGGCTTAGAATCCAATGGCCTTGATAATTTAACTTCCACTTTTGCAAATTGCACTTAGGCTATCTTCCTTCATTATTTAGTCATGGTATTATTGCTGTCTAAAACTCCAAACAGCGAGTGTCATAATTTATTTGATACACCGATCACCCACTATTTCATTATTCGAGCCATGGGTATCTAATTCTCACATAAATCCTAACTTCCACCATAAATTTATAAATCAACTCTCAAATTTCACTATGATTGTATAATCCCAACCTTAGTTCTACTATCTGCCAACTTGTTGACTCTATAGTCTAATGGAAATCCAATACCTTTACTTTGGATCCATCGATTAAATAATTTCCATTGCATCATCCATAGTTTTTTTATTAATCGAATCAGGGTCACCAAATTCTTATAAGAGTCTGAATTTCCACCATCAATTTTATAAATCCAATCTTAGGTTCGTTATCTGCCAATTTAATCAACTCTTTATCCTTTATATCCTTTGTATCATGACTTCCTAATAATCCAATCTCATATTCGCTATCTATCAACTCTTCAATTCTGAATTCTAATGATCATCCAACATTACTACTTTTGAATCCACCAGTATCATTTTTATCATGACTTCCTAACAATTCAATCGTTTATGTTATTGATTTAAAACCATAATTTGCTCTTCCAGTAATCAATCCTTATTTCTCCATTATCGATCTCCAAACTACTTCATTATTATAAACATCCTCCGGAAATAATGTTATTAATCAAGTCTATATTCCAATAGTTGTTATCACATCTCCAATTTCTCAAAAATTCAGTTAATCCATCCAATAATTGATCATATTCTATTATTCCACTGGTGTAAGCATCTCCCAGGAATTATACAATTCATCATTGTTATAATCCCGCAATTATTTTCACATTTCCTATTTCTCCAGGAATCAATTAATCACCTATCTAGCCAATCTTATTCATTTAAAATCCACCAATTTTATTCTCCCATAATTCACACCATCGTTTCTTTCCGATGATCGACATGAAACCCACCAGTATCATTTGTGTGTTCACCACAATTATTTATCTCCTTTAATTATGACTCTATTTATTTTTCTTCATCTTGTTGCTGTAAGAAAGGAAGTATTTTTCTAACTACAGGTAATAAAACCAAACAGGGAAATTTGGTTTTCACCAACATAGCTCTTTTAGAAGTAACACCTCATGGTTAACCTTCAGACTTTATTTTTGATAAACAAGGTCCTTATTGGGGAAATATTTTTGAGAAATAACTTTGTTCAGACTATTTGAGAAACTAGAGTAAATTTCGAATAAGCTTTGGCAAGTAATTGAACATATAAAAACTTCCTCGAAAGATCATGTCTGTTGAAATAAGTTTGGAAAAGAATTTTGTGAACAATTTGATAATCGATCCTCCAAAGATAAAACAATTTTTGAAGATGAGTATCCAATTTAAGCTTTTGTGATTTTGGCCCAAAATAAGTTTTCAAACAGAGCTTACAAACGGAGTACTGGATTTTGAATTAGGAATAAGAGAGCCGTGGAAGTAAAAAAATGGCTAGGGCAACATATAGATGAGAGGGAATCATTTAAGAAAGATGAGAATGAGCAATACTACATATATTTTTGGAAATAGATATTGAAGAATTATTTCTAGTCATGAAACTAACGGCCAGGCTAACTAGGTCACGACTTGCAGTCGATATGCTCTAATACCATCCCTGTCGAACCTAGATTTTACAATCCAGAATCCTCTGTGATTCCACCTCACTATTCCCTGGATCAGTAGATACTGCTCACAGATACAGTTCTAGACATCAAAATACATATCATGCGGAAGCGTAAATATAATAGTAGACTTACTCATGGGCCGATCAGGCCAAAATCATTAAATCGCAGCAGCGAAAAAACGAAGCACACCGGTGGGACCCTCAGGACGTGCCCACAGGCGGCCAACTGGAAGTTCGTGACCTAGTTCTTGACATCTTCATCTTCTTCCTCCTTATGACCAAGTGAAATGTTGAAGCATTGTGATCTGACTCCTGGTTCTGGATTAATTGTGAGAGCGGGGGTGAGCACAAACCACCATGCTCCGCGAGCCAATACACAGGATGCAAATAGATATCATGCATGGCTTATCAAAGGGAGGCTCGGGTTATTTTATTTGCCATAAATTGCATTTGAAATATGATACATACAAATTTCCTGAGACTTAGTAGCTTTAACTAAAACAGATTTTATCATTGTCTAAAAGAATGCAATAATAATAGTGATCCAGATTCCACCCACCGTTACATGGCATCCACACCATATACTAGCCTTCAGCGTTATAGCCGCTTACCTTATCACTAGGACGACACCTAGGACAATTCAAACTAGGGCATTTTCATTGCCCTCCAGTTTTCCAATCCACCCATAAAGCATTTTGAAATAGAACTATATCCAGTAAGGTTCCCATGTCCACCCTTGACCGTGGGCATGGCTATTCAAATAGCTTTGACTCTACAGAGTTTGCACACTTTTCCCACCAGAGACAGTTCGCTCGTTGCCCCATACAATTCCTTAGTCGTGCGGTTGAGTAAAACATCACAGTAACCATTCAAAGTACCTCGCCCCTTCCATCATCTCACCCCTATGGGCTTGGCCCGCTTGCGACAGGTCCGATATGTTGTGTGGGATGTTCTTCATCTGAACGGCTAGCAGCTGGCTACCCACACTACTAGCACGCCACAGAAAACTTCACCCTCTGCAAGTGTCCTGTTCAAGTCGTCACACAGACAGCCACTTGCACTACCTCACCTCCTCCACCGATGATATGACTTTCAGGGTCCGGTAAATCTACTAAGCCAAGTTGTATTTTACAGACTTGTGGTTGTACTTGTATTACACAGGAGGTCGTGATAAGATTCGGTTCTTAGGGTTATCTAGGCGGCTCTACCACTAACCACACTCTCGTGCACCGCTGCACCATACCCCCGAACCATCCGCCCAGATAGATAAGCAATTTAGGGTTTTTAGGAGCATAAAATAATCATTCCAACATATACCAGTCATTACCACCATGACTATCCAAACCTGTTTCTCATGAATAAAGTGCTGCTTGGGGCACTTTTGGTACCCCTGGATATCTAAGCAATACTAAGCAGGGCGATATTCCGTAGACTTATTTTCGATAGCTATAGTATTATAGTTTTTACTAAGGTGACAAGGCTCAGATATTCAAAGGTTTCAAATGAGATTAATACTAACAAGTTCATTATTGGATATATAACTAGCAGCATGAAGTCAACCATAAATTTGCACATAAAATAACAGCATGCAACTTGATAATTTAAACAAAAGTAATTTGCAGAAAATGTAGGTCCAACATGATTAAAGTATTGACTCGCCTCAATCGCAGTTGCCTTGGTCTTGATCTTCAAGGGTTGCTTCAGCTTCGGCTTGTACTTACTGGGCCTCGTACACTATTTTTACGTTGTGCGAAAATTTAGAGAAAAATTAGCAAACTAAACAAATTCTTGCAAATAATGCAAATGAGCTTCAAAATTATGATTTTGGTTCCATTGGATAGAGGTTGAATTTAGATGAATTTAGAAATTTGCTTCGCTCAATTTGGAGTTAAAATGAATAAGTTATGCCCTTTTAAAGTTCTCAGTTAAATTAAATCCGAAAAATAATTAAATTATGACAGTGTGACCCACCTCAGTTTTCTTTTCTTTTCTTTTTATTTTCTCTCCCCTCCTTTTTTCCACCGACAGCGCCGACTTCTTCTGCTCCTTCCCCATTTCTCCTCCTCACTTCTCTTCTTCATTTCTCCTCTCTTCCTTCTTCTCCATCCGGTGGCTCTCCCTCTTCCGTCCAGCTATGCCGAGACCAGCCGTCGCCTCAGCGCCCTCAACCCCAGCTGCCTCTGCCCCGGCGCCGCTCCACCGCGCCGCACCAGCCCCCGCCCTAGCGCCGCACCGTGGCCTCGCCTCTGCGCAGCCTCGCCGGATCTGGCTTCCGGGCCCAGCTCCGGCTGCCGGCTACCGGCTACCGGCCGCTCCGCGGCACCGCTTGGCGCCGCAGCTCCGCCGAGCCATGCCTCGTCCCAGCGCCCCTGTGCTCCGCCTGGCTGCTCCTTTGGCTCGTCAGTCATCGCCGTGCGGTGCGCTCCTCGATCACGCCTGCGCCTCCAGCCGCACCAACTCTGGCTGCTCCTCCACGTCGCCGCCTCTGGCTGACCTCCTCCGGCAGCCGCCTACCGGTTGTCGCCTCCTGCTACTCCCGGCCATGCGCACGCATGCACGGCTCTTGCCGAGCCGCCTCGGCGTTGGCGAACGCGTCGCCAGCAACCTTCCTCCTGCCGCGCCCGGCCTCAGACTTATTGGCCGACGCTCTACTGTTGCTGGCATGCGGCAGCTCCTCCACGCCAGTGCTACCTCCACCTCGCTGGCCCCATGCGTTCTCAACTATTCAGCTGCCACTAACCGCAGCTCGCCACCTCTCGTGAAATCGCTCAAACGACCTTGCATGCAAAAACTACTTGTATGAATGGGTTGCTTGTGTGACGAGGATTGCAATGGTATGACATGCATCAAGGGATTTGTGATTTTTGGTGGTGATTGGAAGGAGAGATGTTGGTTGTTTGTGCTGCTTCCTGATGGTTTGTATAGTCTCTATATGCTTCTCTTTTGTGGGCAGTGAATTGGGCAATGGGCTGGGCAGTAAGCACGAGAGCTCACTGGTGCTTGGGGGTGGTAATGCAGTGCGCGGGAGGCTCTGGGTAGTGAGCTCCTAACTATTGGCTCTCCCTTTTTGCTGGCACCGATGCATGGCATGGCTTTGCCTTGTGCTGCCTGGTGGCAGTGAAGGTGAAACGTGGCTCTGTTCTCCTGTTGGCTATCCCTGAGGGTTGAACTCATGGCCTTTGTTGGCTCTGGTGGTGACAGATGGCTTGTGCATACTCTTGGAGGAGTGAATCCTCTGGTATGGCTTCAATAGGTAAGGAGGTAAGTTTTGAAATGCCGTATGATGAATATCTAAAATACGCGAGATGGTGCCGATTGGCCTCGGACAATCTTGGTATCTCTATGCGCGTTTTGTCCAAGTGCAAAAGTTATAACCCAGATTTCTAACGGCAAATTTTTACTACTAAATTTCATTTTTTGTTTTATTGTCTTTTGGGCTAACTGTTTGATACAGGTATTTGGCGGCTGTGATGATATGGAGTTTTTGATGTAGTTTTGATGTAATTTATATTTGAATGACTTGGTTGTATGAGATGAATTTCCAAGATTTATAATATTGGGTTGCAATATTTATTCCTTTGTAAGTTTAAAAACCATGTATGTGAATTTATTTGTGTGGTTTATTATTGCAATTAAGTCCTTTTTGTAATTCAGATTGTTGATTCAAATTTTTATTTCCACAATCTAGTACTTGCAATTTAATTTGTGCGTGTAGATCTTCGGATTTTCCATTTCTTTAATTAATACCATTATTGTTTTTAATTTGGATATCATTTCTCA
The DNA here is from genome assembly GCA_017311315.1 of Dendrocalamus latiflorus. NCBI lineage: Eukaryota > Viridiplantae > Streptophyta > Magnoliopsida > Poales > Poaceae > Dendrocalamus > Dendrocalamus latiflorus. The sequence continues at coordinate 12,817,749 of CM029657.1, read as the reverse complement.
ATATATTAATTTGCATGTCACAAGATTCAAAAGATTTCAAATAAATATTCAGAAGAAATTTGAATGCTAGCAAAATGCAAGAAAAGTTTTCAGGATTCCATATTTTTGAATACTTGAAATTTAGGATGTTACAACTACTTTCTTGGGATTGAGATTATTTCTACTTCTGAGGGTTTCTATCTGTTCCAAGAAAAGTATATCTAGGATCTTCTTGATCGTACCTCTCTTACTGATTAGTGCATAGCTGAGACTCCTATAGAGCTTAATGTTTATCTTTGTCCCACTGATGGTGAGCTTCATACCGATCCTACTCGATATTGTCACCGTGTTGAGAGCCTTGTTTATCTTGGTGTCACTCATCTTGATATTTTGTACCCTATGCATATCTTGAGTCAGTTTATTTGTGCTCCCACTCAGCTCCATTATAGTCACCTTTTTGGTGTTCTGCGATACCTTCATAGGACTATTTCTCGTCGTCTCTTTTTCCCCCGCTCTAGCTCTTTACAGCTCCAAGTATATTTTGATGCCACCTGGGCCACTGATCCCTCTAATCGCCGGTCTCTCTCTACTTATTGTGTTTTTCTTGGTGGTTCTCTCATTGCTTGGAAGACTAAAAAGCTGACTACAGTTTCTCGTTCAAGTGCTGAGGCCAAGTTGCGAGCTATGGCATTGTTGACTATAGAGGTTACTTGGCTATGGTGGTTACTTGAGGATTTTGGTGCTTCTGTTTTTACACGGACTCCTCTTTTATCTGACAATACAGGTGCTATTAGCATTGCTAAAGATCCACTGAAGCATGATCTTATAAAGCATATTAGTGTTAATGCTTCTTATATGCAGACACAGTTGCAGGACCAGATTGTTGCTTTTCAATATGTGTCTTCAGAGCTTCAGTTGGTAGAATTTTTTTTATAAAGGCACAATCAGAGACCAGCACAACTTCTACCTCTGCAAACTTCATATTGTTGATCCACCATAAGTTTGAGCAGAGTGTTAGATATGTATTATATAGCTGTGTATTTACCTTGTTGTGTGAGGGATTTCCTATTTATGTGCCATATCTGTACGTATATATATACTGACCTATTGGCCTTATGATGGATACAAGCACTATTCATAACAGTTTGTATGTTCTTTCTCCCCACCCACCCCTCATAAAACCATTCACGCCGACAAGTGGGCCAGCCTTTCTCCCCACCTACCCCTCCTCAGAAAACTATTCGCACCGACAGGTGGGCCAGCCCCAAGCCACACACAACGAATCCACCACTACCTCACGTCTCCTTCGTCCGCTTATGAGTGAACCAACCATTCCTCACCGCCTCCGCCATCAAGACACCATCCAACCCAAGCCTCGGCCGAGGAGGAGGAGGCTGCTGCCAGCGATGTCTCCAGGGACGATCGCCTCCTCTGCCTGTCCTCGTCGTTTTCTTGCCTCGAAGACGGGGTGTGCCTGGCCATCGTGGACCCACCACTTCCTTCATCCGCTTACGAGCGAACCAACATCCCTTGTCGCCTCCGCCATCAAGACACCATCCAACCCAAGCCGCAGCCAGCGATGTCTCCAGGGACGATCGCCGCCTTCCCGCCCCGACGATGGGGTGTGCTTGGCCGTCGAGATCCTAATTGTATCCTCCTGAAACCCTAATTGTATCCTCCTCCACATCTTCCCCTTCGAGATCGAGAGAGAGAGAGAGAGAGAGAGAGAGAGAGAGAGAGAGAGAGAGAGAGAGAGAGTAAAATCCTAGAAGCTGCTACTAGGCTTAGTTTGGGGGGGCGATGAAGAACCAGTGCAATGCGTGCAGCGTGGCGGAGGCGGAATACAGCAGCTTTGGATGTTGTTAGCGGGAGAGTTTAGTTAGTGAATCGAAGCACTATACCTTTTATCGGCAATTGAGACGAAGCTACGCTTCCCCTGTATGTCGAGCTGCGTTAGGAGGTAGCAACCACATAGAATTAAGCACAAAGAGGAAATAGCGTAATCCTGGAGCTAAAAATGTGTGAAGTGAATTTATTTATACCAAACATGTGGCTCATCGCCATCCGTTGTTGTGCATAGAGTCTTTGCTTCCAGAGTATGAGTACGCATTCTTATAATGTTCCCTTACTCATGACCTGATTGCCATGGGAAATTAGTGAGTTCATTTCGCGCTCCCAAATGCTCGCACTTCCCAGCATAATGGGAGATTGGATCATATACCCTCCCTTTAGTTGGGAAATTGAGGATTTACCCTCCACATCTCAATGACACGTGGGGTCATCATAAGTCACTGACACGTGGGCCAGGAGGGTAAATCCTCAATTTCCATCTAAATGGAGGGTATATGATCAATTTTTTCTTCTTAGAATTATGAAGATACTAGCCTTCTATGAGGTGCAGCGTTTCCTCCGGACCAATCACTACTACAGAAAACCGTATTACAGACAGTTCAGAACCGTCATCACAGACGGTTTTCTGAACCGTCTGAATTTATGGGTCAGTGATAATCGAATGTTATCACAGACGGTTGTCGAACCGTCTGTGATATATCAATATCACAGACGGTTTTTAACTACGAACCGTCTGTGATAGCTGATTATCACAGACGGTTTTTAGTTAAAAACCGTCTGTGATATGCTTTTCTACCCCTAAATCTTATTCTGTTTATTGGCTAGCCTAAGGAAATGCTAGCCATGCCCTCTGAAACAAGCAGATCAAACATGTATACATACAATTCACATCTCAATTCATTTCAGATACATAAAACATCCAATTCACATCTCAATTCATTTCACAAACATAAAATATCCAATTCACATCGCACTTCATTTGACAAACATAAAGCATCCATTTCGTAAATCAATTAATTGAAATGAAATAAAATATCCATTAACAAATACAGAATTACAAAAGATCTGCACTGCATTTGCACTTAGATGGTAACATTGCATTTTTTTTATTGCTCTATCACTTTGGAATCGAGGGCTCGCGAAAGGAATAGATACATAATCAACAAACTTGTCAGGCGGCATCATTGTCATTCAAGTATTGCTTGTGCAGCTGACAAGTTGTTGATTATAGCTCTGTTCCTTTCACGAGACCTCGATTCTGGAGTGATAGAGCAATAAAAAAATGCAATGTTACCACTGCGCATAATGTTTTTTTATTGCTCTTATCACTCCAGAATGGAGGTCTCGCGAAAGAAACTGATCCATAATCAATGAACTTGTGAGGCTGCACAAGCTATACTTGGATGGTGCATCATTGTCATTCAAGTATTCCTTGTGCAGCTCACAAGTTCGTTGATTATGGATATCTTTAGCGAGACATCGATTTCGGAGTGATAAAAGCAATAAAAAAAATCGTTGTGCGCAGTGGTAAAATTACATTTTGTTTATTGCTCTATCACTCCAGAATCGAGGTCTCGTGAAAGGAACAGAGCTATAATCAACGAACTTGTCAGCTGCACAAGCAATACTTGAATGACAATGATGCACCATCCAAGTATAGCTTGTGCCGCCTGACAAGTTTGTTGATTATGTATCTATTCCTTTCGCGAGCCCTCGATTCTGGATTGATAAGAGCAATAAAAAATCATTCTGCGCAGTGGAACTCTCCATCTGATCTTATGACTTTAGTCCAAAAAAACCAAACAAACTCTCCTCGAATTTTTGCAAAGTCCGGCTGTTTCAATGCAGATGTAGAGATGGGCGCAGCCTGTCGATAGAAATATCAACGCGCGTACATATAAAACCTGACATGTATGAAATAAATGTGGGAAGATTGACAAACCTTAGAATTGGTGATCTTGGTGGAATCGAGGAGTAGTCTCATATGGTGGCACACGTAGTATCCACACGTGTTGCTCGGCTGCTGCTGGTGGCACTACAAAAAATAGAATGTGTTAAATCAAGAGGCACTACTACTAAGTGTTGTATATGATTAATTAATGTGTAGCTAGCGAATACCCAAAAATTGTGAGCATGTTTCAAGGGCTTGGCCCCTGTCGTCGAGCCATGTATTTGTTGAACGTATGTGACGAACGACCTTCGTTATTCGAAAAAGTTAGATTAGTCATTCGGAAGGAAAGAAAGAGTACAATGTACAATGTACTTACCTATCGAGTATTTGGGCGATAGCTGTGTACATGGATTTGTTCTTACTTAGAGAATCAAGATATATAGCCTTGTTCCATTTTGGTATAATTACAATTAAAATCTAATGGAAGTGCTCATTGTATGGCATAATTAAGAACAAATTCCTTATCGCGGTGAGCCAGCAGTGCTTTTGTAATATAGTTCTCGACGAAGGATGCATCCTCGTTGATGGTATCAATGGCGACCAAGCGTGGGTCCAGGAAACCAATTGATGATTTCGATGATCTAGCTTCGGTCAGTATGAATCTATATATATACACAGAAAAGCAACAAATTGTGACATATATTGGTATTACGTGAACAGAGACTGTGATTGTACAGACTTATAGCGTCCAGCATCGAACGAGTGAGGCGTCGAGAGCGTTGAGCGTGAAAAGACCAAATATATTGTCAAAGGTCACCGCGAAGACACATTCCTGAGCTTCGTGGATGAAATGTTCCGGCTTGAATTCGACAATGATACCTGAGCGCTGTTCTGCCTCTGGCCTATTGGACTGTTCCATATACCAAGCGTGGAATCTTTGGCAACCAATCCTAGGGTTAAGAGGTGCTCTTCCGGGAATATCATTGGCTCACCTAGCACGAATTTGCGGGCCAATGGCAGGTACGGGATATCATCATCATCCTTCGTCTTTGATTTGCCCTGGCCACTGCCTTGACTATAGGTCGACTTTATGGTAGTCGACTGTAATGGTACGTACGGTGCAAGTTGCTTTGGCGAGAATAGCACCCGTGGAGATAGCACCGGTGCAAGTAGCTCTGCTTCGCACTGCCCTTGTGGAGATGGCACCAGTGCATGTTGCTTTGGTTTGCACTGCCCTTCTGGTCCTGCCACCGGTGAAGAAGCCTCCAGGGAGATGTCGCTTTTGGACCACTGGATGAATGTTCCAATGGCCTGCCCTAGAGTCACGATCTCGTCGTTGGGGGGCTTCGGTAGCGGGATGACCTCAAAATTGACATGCACACCATCCACATTAACTTTTGCGAAGCCTGGCGCTAAAGCTTGACCGTGCAGCATGGCTCCGATACCAGACGGATATGCCTGCCACAAGCAGCGTGCAAGGGAACAGAGGCATATCTCACTTAGAGCCTGCACTTCGTAGGCTCCTACATAATGATACAGAATTAGGTAGTCGAATAGGCCTATCAATGGAGCAAGCATTCGAGAGATAATAATTATTACCAGGATGTCGTCCACAGGAAATCTGGCATCGGTTTGCGTCGGATTGGACGCGCAACTACTCGAACGGTTGTGCGGGCTAGCTAGCACAGGAGCGGTGGCGGTGGCCAGCTGACTTTCTGTATGTTTCCGCACCTCATCTCTAACTACATCAGCCAACTCACCCATTAGCTCCTCTCTAAGAGATGCCTTGATCTCTTCTCGTAGCCGTGCGTCACGCTCGGCTTTGTTTCTCTTCCTGCGCCGATACATGTCGGAGTCATCTTGGAAACCATGTTTCCAAGGAACGTAAAGTCCAAGGCCACTCGTATGGCCCGGGTGCTCCTTGTTTCCCAACGCCGCGGAGAGCATATCATTCTCCCTTGTTCTCTGGAGTGATCCTAGGGTAGATTCAAAACTCAGCTCTTCCTGCAAGAGCACGACATGTCATTTCACTTCAAACGAAGTTGTGGAGTAATTACAAGCTACGTAGTTCGATCGATATCTTACCAGGCGCTGGGACACTTGCTGGTCTGCAGGGTTTCGAAAGGAGACGTCCCCTGATGTCGTTATGGATGACCTTGCTCTAATCCAATTTCGAGCGCGCTCATCTGGGATATTGGCAAATGGCGGGGCGGTGTCCTGCAAGGCTGCCTGATCGTCCTCGCTCCTCCACTACGGGATTTTACCCGCATACCCAGCTGTGCCAAGTCTGTGGGGGTGTGTGTTTTTTGCCTGGAGGGCCTTGTGCGCCGCACTTGTACTTTTGAAATCTTCGGTCGTCTTCGAAGCCTTGAACTCTTCCCATTGTGGTTCCAGGAATGGATATTTATGAAAGGGCATTTTGTCCTCCACCACGTAGTCCTTGACAAGCTTGCTCTTGAAGTTCTTCCATGCTTTGCACACCCCTAGCAAGGCTTGTCGTTGCACGGCGTCTTGGTGTTCTTCTGGGATCTCGAACAATGCCAAAATTTCTATCAGCAGCTCTCTTTTCCGAGTCGCGGGCACGTCCTTCCACGAATTGAATGTGATCTCAATTTGTTCTCGTGCAACTATTCTGATCATGCTTCTCCATGCGCTTACTGCTTTGCGAGGAAGGAGGGGGACCCCAGATACATCGACCTGTGTGATGGTAAATCGGCCCTCAAAATTCTTCGATAGCCCTCTTTCTTGGCGTCTTGATTTTGAAGCGGACGCCTCCGGTGATGGTGTTGAAGAATGCGCGGATGACATGTTGCTCAATTTGTAGGTCTATTAGCATAAGATAAGAAAGTGCCATACCATGTTGCTCAATTTGATGCTCAATGTTAGGAAGAGAGGAGAGGAGTAGAGGGGAGGGGGAGAAGGGAGGAGGTGATGTGGACAGAGAAAGGGGGTGATGTGCCTATCTTAGCACCTAATACTATATACTAACACTCACAAAACATATTGAAGTTGACAGATGAGGCATAAACATATTTCTTAGTTTAATTCCCGCAATTATTATAATAGCACAAGCATGATAAACATGGCATATAAATGACTTAGCTAATATATCAGCATGTGAATCAATTAAGTCATTCCAAAAGTAACATATACTCAACATAGATGTCACATATATGTACAACATTAGCATGATGACAAGAAAACATGAGAATCTACATGCTAATCTCATTGAACCCTTAACATATATGTTTAAATCTAGCATATGTTCAACAATTGAAGTAAATTAGGTGCTCTCAGAACAGAGTTGCGCAAGATTGCAAATCTTGGCCTTCTCATGCTAATATCAAGACTCTTCATAATTAATCTAATACCAGAAATCAGGATTTGAGCTCACAGCTATGTTTTCTACTGTACCACTGATCAAACACAGGAAACAGCAATCTACAACTTTCGGTGTGAATGTTCACAGTCACTGAAGAAATAGTTTGAAGTCACAGACTAAACATGCAGCATCTAATATAAAAGGAACCTCCTCTGAGACAACTAGAGTACTGCACAGCAAGGACTTAAGTGCACATGAACAAACCTAACCAGCCGAAAGTCTGCATGGATATAGACAGTAGAAGACATATCACTAGAGCTCAAAATCCTTATCCCTTTATCAAGATCTATTCAGTCTTTGATTAGTTCATCACAGAGCAATCACCAAACCCACACACATAGTCTTTGAAGTTGACATATGAGGCGGCGGTGAAACTCAAAGATGCGAGGAGGCAGCGGCGAGGGCTCGGGGAGGCGACGGCGAGGGCTCGGGAGGCGGCGGCGAGGGCTCGGGGAGGCGGCGGCGAGGGCTCGAGGAGGCGGCGGCGAGGGCTCAGGGAGGCGGCCGGTGAGGGCTCGAGGGAGGCGGCGGCGACGGCTCGAGGGAGGCGGTGGCGAGGGCTCGGGGAGGCAGATCGAGATTTAGATGTAGAATAACTGCAGAATACACGGAAAACCCTAGCCAGAGGGTATGTATAGGGGATTATTACAGACGGTTCTACACTGTAGAACCGTCTGTGATAGTAGGACGGTCCTACTATCACAGACGGTTCTATGTTTAGAACTGTCTGAGATAGTAGGCTTATCACAGGCGGTTCTAAACTTAGAACCGTCTGTGATATTGATATCACAGACGGTTCTAAGCGTAGAATCGTCTGTGATAAGCCTTTACTCGATTGTAGTCATTCATGATCAACCGCCAACCAGCTGCATTCATGATCAACCACCTACCAGCTGCATTCATATATATACAACACCAACCACCAACACAGTGTATTTCTTTACACATTTTCTCAATCTCAAAATTGACTACATCACACATTTTCACATATACATAAATGCAAATTCACAAATACATCACACTGCAGCATTATTCTGTACATAAATGCCAATTCACATATACATCATATACATGCATTGTTGTATACATAAATGACAATTCACATATACATCACACAAATGCATTGTTATATACATATATGCAAATGCCCACATATATGTCGCACATTCTCATTGTACTTGCTTATTTCCTTTAAAAAATAGCCCTTCATCATGATCAATGCGTACATAAAAAGTTTCGTCACGTTGTTCGTGATCGACGCTTATGCCATTTCCAAAAGGAGGTAACTCGTCAAATTGATTGTATTCTTCCTCTTCCACTACATTCTCTACTCCGACAATTCTCCTTTTTCCATGAAAGAACTACATGTCATTTCTTATTTGCCGGGTCGGTTACATAGAAAACTTGAACAACTTGATTGGCGAGTACAAATGGTTCGTTTTTGTACCCGACACGTTGGAGGTCCACGGTAGTGACACCGTACTTGTCAACCTTCACCTGTGGGAGATGCACCCAACGGCAGCGAAATAAGGGGATCTTGAAAACCACATAGTCGAGCTCCCAAATCTCTTCTATGAAGCCATAGTACGAGTTTCTCTATGCGGACACCGCTGCTCTGGTTAGTGCTCTTGACATCCTAAGATTGCGTATAGAATGTGTACCCATTTATGTCATATCCTTGCCATGTCACAACTGTAAATGTCGGCCCTTTTGCCAACCATGTCAGCGTCTCACTTGGTGAGCTCCTAGCGATTTGCTCCTTCAACCATTGGTTGAACCGACTGTTGTGTTGCCTCATGATCCAAACATTCGGCCACTCCGAATTCTGTTGCCGAAGCACATCATTGTGCTGGTCGACATAAGGTGCCACTTCAGTCATGTGTTGCAACACCGTGAAATGGGCTTGAGTATACGTGTCCATATCTGGAGTGATTGCTTTCCTTCCGATAGTTCCGAGACCTTTCAGCCTCCCCTCACGATGAGATTGAGGCACACCTATCGGTTGAATCTGAACCATATAATCGACATAAAACTCAATGACCTCTTCGCTTGAATAACCTTCGACGATGCTGCCCTCCGACTGAGAACGATTCTGTATGTAGGACTTGAGAATTCCCATGAACCTCTCAAATGGGTACATGCTACGTAGGAATACGGGCTTGCACATTTATATCTCCCACACAACGTGAACAATGAGATGGACCATGATATCGAAAAACGAAGGGGGGAAATACATTTCAAGGTGACATAGAGTCATCACCACCTCGTCCTGCAGAGCATCTAGTCCTTCGGGATCGATGACCTTCTGAGCAATTGTGTTAAAGAAATAACATAGCCTCATGATTGTCTCTCGGACTTTGATCGGCAAAATATTTCTAATTGCAATAGGGAGCATCTGTGTCATCAGCACATGATAATCATGAGACTTCATGCCATTTAACTTCAAATCTTGCATCGAAACAAGTTTCTTCACGTTGTCGGAGTAACCAGATGGAACTTTGACACCACGCAAGCACTGGTACAGTTCTGTTTTCTCAGCCTTGGACAGAGTGTAACACGCAAGGGGAAGGTACATTCGTCCATTATCAGTGCATGTCGGTGCTAACTCAGGCCTGATGTCCATATCAGCCAAGTCAAGCCGTGCGTTCACGCTGTCCTCTGTTTTATCACGAATATTCAGTAAGAGACCAATCAAGCTGTCGCATACATTCTTTTCTACGTGCATGACGTCGATGCAGTGTTGAACATCTAGGTACTCCCAATAAGGTAAGTCCTAAAATATTGATCTCTTCTTCCAGGTGTTCTTCTCATGAGCCCTCAATTTACGTCCCTTTCCGAGGACAACATCTAAATCCTTAACCATATCATAAACCTCGTGTCCTCTTAAATGCCTTGGAGCTGAACCGTCTTCCTTCTCTCCGTCAAATTGTTTCTTCATCTTGCGGTATGGGTGAGCCCTCCGAAGGAACCGGCTGTGACGCATGTAGACGGTTTTGCGTGAGTGTTTCAGCCACACACTCTCGGTACCATCTAAACAGTGAGTACAAGCTTTGGAACCTTTTGTACTATGGCCCGATAGGTTACCAAGGGCAGGATAATCATTTATGGTGCAGAACAATAAGGAGCACAGAGTGAAGTTCTCTCGTTTGTATGCATCACATAACTGTACCCCTTCATTCCACAGTACTTTTAGATCTTCCACCAACGGTGCTAGGAACACATCAATATCATTCCCAGGTTGTTTTGGCCTTTGGATAAATATCGACAACAAAATATACTTTCGCTTCATACACAACCAAGGAGGAAGTTTATAGATGCGGAGAGTCACGGGCCATGTGCTATGTCGGCTGCTCATGCTACTGAAAGGATTCATTCCATCTGTACTTAGTCCAAACCTTATATTCCTTGGTTCTGTACCGAAGTCTGCAAAACTCCTATCGATGTTTCTCCACTGCGCGGAATCAGTAAGGTGTCTTAGCATTCCATCCTTCTTGCGCTCCTCCGAGTGCCAACGCAGCAGTTTTGCCTCCTTTGGATTTGCAAAAAACCTTTTCAAACGGGGAATTATAGGAAAATACCATGCCACCTTAGCAGGAGGTCCTTTCTTCGCCTCTGTTCCCTCGCCATCATCTGATTGATTGTTACGTTTGTATTGGGATGCGTTGCACACCGGACATACATGCATGTTTGCATACTCTTTACGGTAGAGGATACAGTCGTTCGGACATGCATGTATTCTTTCTACTTCCATTCCCAACGGACAAAGAACCTTCTTGGCTTTATACGTGGTTTTAGGCAACACTTTTCCCTCCGGAAGCATGTCCACTAAAAGACCTAACAGCGCCGTGAAACTCTTGTCGGACCAACCGTTGCTTGCCTTCAATTTCAACAGTTCAAGCACGGCTGACAACCTCGTGTACTTGCAGCACGTGAACAAAGGTTTCTCCGAGTCCTTCATCAAGCCCTGGAATTTAACATACTCTCTCTCTCATCATAGTTCTCTTCTACATCGCGAAGCATCTGATCCAGATTATCATCATGCAACCTATCCGAATCCGAACCACAATCGACATCATCCGGCGGCATGTCATTCACTTCACTGGCGATGTCATCCGGCGGCATATCATTCACTTCACCGGCGTTGTCATCCGGCAGCATTTGATCATTGACTTCGCCATGACTGGTCCAACACGTATAACCCTTTTTGAAACCCCTCCGAATCAAGTGCGCTTCAATTTGCCCTCGGTTCTTAAACATCTTTAAATTCTCGCAGTCAGTGCATGGACAGTACATATATTCCACCCCCTTATTCAACATATCCTCCTCGGCAGCTCTTGTAAAAGCAGACACGCCATTAATGTACTCTTCACTCACACGGCTCGTGGCATACATCCAGCTTCGGTCCTACGTTACGTACATATATAACAACTTAGTATTAAAAATTAAATTAACTAATTATTACTACATATATACCGGCCACATGTATTATATTGAGGCTTAATTTGCTACCTCAATTCATATTATAAACACAACAGCTATTATATAACCAAATTAACTGCCAGAGCAACCAGGAAAGTATAAATCTTCAAAGCTCAATATCTGCCTCCTCCCACCAAATTAACTGGCCTGAAATCGCCAAGCTTGCCTCCTGAGCGAAAGAGTAAAGCACCAGCTAGATCTGGATCGAAATGAAGACAGATGCAGTCTGAGCAGCGCAATAAATGCCTAGTGAGCATTATCACAAACGGTTTTTAATAAAAAACCGTCTGTGAATTATCACAGACAGTTTTTAATACAGACCGTCTGTGATACTTCGGTATCACAGACGGTTCATTGGTAAGAACCGTCTGTGATACTCGTTTTCTCCGACGCCGCCAACACAGACGGTGTCCAAATTAAAACCGTCTGTGTTAGTGTTGGTCACAGACGGTTTTGTCAAACCGTCTGTGATTGGCCGTCTAGTATTAGGCTTTCTGTAGTAGTGAATAGTGTCATCGGTCCATTCACCCCTCTGTTAAAGCTTGTTCTTAGTTTGCATTTGCAGCATTATTTTTGATGTTGCTTTGACAAACTTGAATATGATCAATGCTTGAATATGATCAATGCTTTATTATGTAAAACGTTGCCAACATATTACTATTAATTTATGCCATGATAACATTTATAAGCAAAAAACCCTGTTGCTAAAGCGTTTTGCCTGTCTCATCATGTAAACATCGACTTTGTTTATTTCCATTTGATTTCACTTGTGGCAAAAATGCCCATTAGTAGCTGGTATCCACTTGAAGACAACGTGTAAGCTAGGTTACAGGGGTGTGCACCTGTGTCCATACGATGCCCTATTAGGCATTGCTTATACACATGTACGACAATACACATATATACACAGTGGCCGATCCTAAGCGTATACAATCCATGCATGCAGCTTATGTTCTTTTGCGTCTTCATCAGCATCAGAATTAAACCGCGCGGCGCGGCCAGGGGAAAAAATAAAATAAGTTGGAGGAGCATTGGTACGTAGCTGCATGCCTCTCTCAACGTACATGTGGCTCACAGAGAGCCTAATCAGACAGGTAATTAAGGTTATTCCTGCACCCGAAATTGACGCCCATGACATGCATGCAGTGCTAAGCTCGGATCACGGCCAGCCGCATATGTCTTACATCCATGAACAAGCCCACCATTACTCAGCCTGCGACATCGGCGGCGAGCCCTCCATCGCTCGCTCGCCGTCGTCCATAAATACCACTTACGTGCACCGAGTAGCCCCAAGCATCACAGCAAATTTAGTAGTAACAAGGATGGCCTCCCAAACATCCTCTCTGCTCGCCGTCGCGGTTTTGGCGGTGCTTGTTGCTGGCGTCTCTTGCGCCCCTAAGGTGCCCCCTGGCCCAAACATCACGGCGACCTACGACGGCAAGTGGCTCGAAGCCAAGGGCACCTGGTACGGCAAGCCCAAGGGTGCTGGCCCCGACGACAACGGCGGCGCCTGTGGGTACAAGGACGTTGACAAGCCTCCGTTTAGCGGCATGACGTCGTGCGGCAATGACCCCATCTTCAAGGACGGCCGTGGCTGCGGCTCCTGCTTCGAGATCAAGTGCGAGAAGCCCGAGGCCTGCTCCAACAAGCCCGTTGTCGTCTACATCACCGACATGAATTACGAGCCCATCTCCGCCTACCACTTCGACCTCGCCGGCCACGCATTTGGCGCCATGGCCAAGCCCGGCAAGGAGGACGACCTCCGCCACGCTGGAATCGTCGACATGCAGTTCCGTCGTGTCCGTTGCAAGTATCCGGCCGGCACCAAGATCACCTTCCACATCGAGAAGGGCTCCAACCCCAACTACTTTGCCCTGCTCGTCAAGTACGTCGCTGGCGACGGCGACATCGTGGAGGTGTCCCTCAAGGAGAAGGGCTCCAATGAATGGAGAGACCTCAAGGAGTCTTGGGGCGCCATCTGGAGGCTCGACACCCCTAAGCCGCTCAAGGGCCCCTTCTCCATCCGCCTCGCCACCGAGTCCGGCGTCAGGCTCGTCGCCGACGACATCATCCCCGCGGACTGGAAGCCCGATTCCGTCTACAAGTCGGACCTCCAGCTTGAGTAATCCGTCCCATCCGATCCATGGGTTCTTTTACCTAGGCTCAAGATGATAAGTTGCATGCGTCTATAAGGCATGCCCTTGCATTGCACGAAATGCATGGACAACTGCTCGTGTAATGATGCCTCTTATGATGGCTTTTATCTTATCTTTCAGAAGTTAAAAGCTGTTTAGAATACATTGGCTTCTTAACATTGTTTTCTTCTTTTTTTTTCTTTTCCTTTTTCCTTTTACCTTTGTATTATCCATGGAGATAAAATGTTGTTTTTCTTTCTTTTCTATTCTCCTTTTAATTAAATATTTCAGAAAAAACTAATTAACAACCGCCACCACAACATTTCCGTCAAAACTAAAAGCTACAACAGTGTAGAACATGACCAAAGCCTTTCTGTAAGACATCTAATTGTGAGACTGACTATCACAAGCAATATGACGTGGAAAGATGATATTGGTAGATGAGGTAACTAAAATGACAACAGATTGGAGATACCGTTGACCGGTTAGAAGGTAAAAAATATGGCCTCGTAACCGTGAACTTACCTTCTTTTCTGGTTAATATATATGCTTCTGGTCGACAAGCTGTTAAAAACCAGTGCCGCAAAGGGCTGGGAATGGTTCGAAAATATCACCATGCTGAATTTGGAGGGCGAAACTGACGCTTATATTACATGGTAAAATATTAGGTGGAAATGTAAAATATTAGGGCGAAAATGACGCTTACATTACACGGAAACATACCCTCCTTTATATCTGGTAATTTTTATAGGGAATTCGTAGAAACATCTAAGTTAAGTGAAAATGAAATTTGCTTTTCACGGAATAAGCCACCTACATTAGATAGCGTTTCAGTCGCAATGGATGTGGCATGTCGGGCTATGTATAGGAACTAATTGCCTGAAAATTATACTCTGAAATCTGTCCACAGTCTTATTCGCACCAGAATCTTCAAATCTGGTTGATCCTTTGTGTGGACCTCGAAAGATGGAAAAGATCAGACTCGGACTGTAATATAAGCAGTCGCGGGCCTTAGGAAGCAAGCCGACGTCCCAGAACCAGGACGGCCCTCAAGCAAAGCACGTCCGAGGGAGCACCATATCGCCAAATTTGGGTGCGGGCTGCCAAATCTAAATTGTACATTAGAATTTCAGTTGTGCAGTTATAACTTGAGTAAATATAAATTGGTGGGTCATGCTATCCGCGATGCGGCAAAGTTTATGACACTACTACAGAAAGCCTAATAGTAGACGCCTCATCACAGACGGTTTTGTGAAACCGTCTCTGATGAGCACTATTACAGACGGTTGTAATTTGGAGGCCGTCTGTGGTATTTGTGGCGGGAAAATGGATTATCACACACGGATATTACCGATGAACCGTCTGTGATACTTTTGTATCACAGACGGTCTGTATAAAAAACCGTCTGTGATAATCCCAGATTATCACAGACGGTTTTTTATTAACAACCGTCTGTGATAAGCTTGTTATCACAGACGGTTTTTAATTAAAAACCGTCTGTGATAATTCACAGATGGTTTTAAGTTAAAAACCGTCTGTGATAATGGCTAAGGCATTTATTGCGCTGTTCAGACCGCATCTGTCTTCATTTCGATCCAGATCTAGCCACTGCTGCGCACTTTTTCACTCGGGAGGAAGCTAGGCGATTTCAGGCCAGTTAATTTGGTGGGAAGAGGCAGAGATTGAGCTTTGAAAGATTCAGACTTGCCTGGTTGCTCTAGATATGGTTAGTAATGAAATTTATTTTTTCTTTAATTGCATTACAATTTAGGTCTAAGTAATCCATGAGTGGTTATTGAAGATGGTTAATTTGCAAAATTGTTGGTTATATAATAGCTGTTGTGTTTGTAATATGAATTGAGCTAGCAAATTAAGTCTCAATATAATAAATGTGGTCGGTATATATGTAGTTATAATTAGTTAATCTAGATTTTAATATTAAGTTGTTATATATGTACGTAACGTAGGACCGAAGCTGGATGTATGCCGTGAGCCGTGTGAGTAAAGAGTACATTAATGGCGTTTCTGCTTTTATAAGAGCTGCCGAGGAGGATATGTTGAATAAGGGGGTGGAATATATGTGCTGTCCATGCACTGACTGCGAGAATTTGAAGATGTTTAAGAACCGAGGGCAAATTGAATCGCACTTGATTTGGAGGGGTTTCAAAAAGGATTATACGTGTTGGACCAGTCATGGCGAAGTGAATGATCATATGCCGCCGGATGACATCGCCGGTGAAGCGAATGATATGCCCTCGGATGACATCGCCGGTGAACTGAATGACATGCCGCCGGCTGATGTCGATTGTGGCTCGGATTCGGATAGGTTGCACGATGATAATCTGGATCAGATGCTTCGCGATGTAGAAGAGAACTATGATGAGAGAGAGTATGTTAAATTCCATGGCTTGATGGAGGACTCAGAGAAACCTTTGTACACAGGCTGCATACACGAGGTTGTCGGTCGTGCTTGAACTGTTGAAATTGAAGGCAAGCAACGGTTGGTCCGACAAGAGTTTCACAGCGCTGCTAGGTCTTCTAGCGGACATGCTTCCGGAGGGAAATGAGTTGCCTAAAACCACGTATAAAGCCAAGAAGGTTTTTTGTCCGTTGGGAATGGAAGTAGAAAGAATACATACATGCCCGAACGACTGTATCCTCTACCGTAAAGAGTATGCAAACATGCATGTATGTCCGGTGTGCAACGCATCCCGATACAAACGTAACAATCAATCAGATGATGGCGAGGGAACAGAGGCGAAGAAAGGACCTCCTGCTAAGGTGACATGGTATTTTCCTATAATTCCCCGTTTTAAAAGGTTTTTGCAAATCCAAAGGAGGCAAAACTGCTGCGTTGGCACTCGGAGGAGCGCAAGAAGGATGGAATGATAAGACACCTTGCTGATTCCGCGCAGTGGAGAAACATCGATAGGAGTTTTGCAGAGTTCGGTGCAGAACCAAGGAATATAAGGTTTGGACTGAGTACAGATGGAATGAATCCTTTCAGTAGCATGAGCAGTCGACATAGCACATGGCCCGTGACTCTCTGCATCTATAACCTTCCTCCTTGGTTGTGTATGAAGCGAAAGTACATTTTGCTGTCGATACTTATCCAAGGGCTAAAACAACCTGGAAATGATATTGATGTGTTCCTAGCACCGTTGGTGGAAGATCTAAAAGTACTATAGAACGAAGGGGTACAGGTATGGGATGCATACAAACGAGAGAACTTCACTCTGCGCTCCTTATTGTTCTGCACCATAAATGATTATCCTGCCCTTGGTAACCTATCGGGCCATAGTACAAAAGGTGCCAAAGCTTGTACTCACTGTTTAGATGGTACCGAGAGTGTGTGGCTGAGACACTCACGCAAAACCGTCTACATGCGTCACCGCCGGTTCCTTCGGAGGGCTCACCCATACCGCAAGATGAAGAAACAATTTGACGGAGAGTAGGAAGACGGTTCAGCTCCAAGGCATTTAAGGGGACACGAGGTTTATGATATGGTTAAGGATTTAGATGTTGTCCTCGGAAAGGGACGTAAATTGAGGGCTCATGAGAAGAACACCTGGAAGAAGAGATCAATATTTTGGGACTTACCTTATTGGGAGTACCCAGATGTTCGGCACTGCATCGACGTCATGCTCGTAGAAAAGAATGTGTGCGACAGCTTGATAGGTCTCTTACTGAACATCCGTGATAAAACAAAGGACGGCGTCAACGCACGGCTTGACTTGGCTGACATGGACATCAGGCCTGAGTTAGCACCGACACGCACTGATAATGGACGAACGTACCTTCCCCCTGCGTGTTACACTTTGTCCAAGGCTGAGAAAACAGAACTGTGACAGTGCTTGCATGGTGTCAAAGTTCCGTCTGGTTACTCCGGCAACGTGAAGAAACTTGTTTCGATGCAAGATTTGAAGTTAAATGGCATGAAGTCTCATGATTGTCATGTGCTGATGACACAGATGCTCCCTATTGCAATTAGAAATATTTTGCCGATCAAAGTCCGAGAGACAATCATGAGCTTATGTTATTTCTTTAACACAATTGCTCAGAAGGTCATCGATCCCGAAGGACTAGATGCTCTGCAGGACGAGGTGGTGATGACTCTATGTCACCTTGAAATGTATTTCCCTCCTTTGTTTTTCGATATCATGGTCCGTCTCATTGTTCACGTTGTGTGGGAGATAAAAATGTGCGGGCCCGTATTCCTACGTAGCATGTACCCATTTGAGAGGTTCATGGGAATTCTCAAGTCCTACGTACGGAATCATTCTCGGCCGGAGGGCAGCATCGTCGAAGGTTATGCAAGCGAAGAGGTCATTGAGTTTTGTGTCGATTATATGGCTCAGATTCAACCGATAGGTGTCCCTCAATCTCGTCATGAGGGGAGGCTGAAGGGTCTCGGAACTATCGGAAGGAAAGCAATCACTCCAGATATGGACACGTATACTCAAGCCCATTTCACGGTGTTGCAACACATGACTGAAGTGGCGCCTTATGTGGACCAACACAAGGGTGTGCTTCGGCAACAGAATCCGGAGCGACCGCATGTTTGGATCATGAAGCAACACAACCGTCGGTTCAACCAATGGTTGAAGGAGCAAATCGCTAGGAGCTCGCCGAGTGAGACGCTGACATGGTTGGCAAAAGGGCCGACATTTACAGTTGTGACATGGCAAGGATATGACATAAATGGGTACACATTCTATACGCAGTCTCAGGATGTCAAGAGCACTAACCAGAACAGCGGTGTCCGCATAGATGCATTCAGTACCGATGGGTCGAGAAACTCGTACTATGGCTTCATAGAAGAGATTTGAGAGCTCGACTATGTGGTTTTCAAGATCCCCTTATTTCGCTGCCATTGGGTGCATCTCCCACAGGTGAAGGTTGACAAGTACGGTGTCACGACCGTGGACCTCCAACGTGTCGGGTACAAAGACGAACCATTCGTACTCGTCAATCAAGTTGTTCAAGTTTTCTATGTAACCGACCCGGCAAATAAGAAACGCCATGTAGTTCTTCATGGAAAAAGGAGAATTGTCGGAGTGGAGAATGTAGTGGACGAGGAGGAATACAATCAATTTGACGAGTTACCTCCTTTTGGAAATGGCATAAGGGTCGACGATGAACAACGTGACGAAACTAGTTACGTACGCATTGATCATGATGAAGGGCTAATTTTTAAAGGAAATAAGCAAGTACAATAAGAATGTATATGTGAAAATGTGTGACAATTTTGAGATGTATATGTGAAAATGTGTGATGTAGTCAATTTTGAGATGTATATGTGAAAATGTGTGATGTAGTCAATTTTGAGATGTATATGTGAAAATGTATATGTGTGATGTATTTGAGAATGACAAAATGTATTGGCATTTATGTATATGTGATGTATATGTGTGATGTATTTGAGAATGACAAAATGTATCAAGAAACACACTGTGTGAATGCAGTTGGTTGGTGTTGTATATGAATGCAGCTGTTTGGTGGTTGATATGAATGCAGCTGTGTAGTTATTGGTGTTGTCTTAATTGCAACAGCCGACAAAGGCTTATCACAGACGGTTCTAAACTTAGAACCGTCTGTGATAACATATCACAGACGGTGTAAGTTTAGAACTGTCTGTCATATGTTATCACAGCCGGTTCTAAGTTTAGAACCGTCTGTGATAATCTCCCTACATATACCCTCTCGCTAGGGTTTTCCGTGTGCGCTGCAGTTATTCGATTAGATCTAAATCCCGAGCCCGTCGTCGCCGCCGCCTCCCCGAGCCCTCGCTGGCTGCCTCCCCCAGCCCTCGCCGGCCGCCTCCCCGGACGTAGACGTCGCCGCAGCCTCCTCCTCCTCCGTCGCCGCCTCCCCGAGCCCGTCGCCTCCTCAACCTCCGTCGCCGCTGTCGGGCCCCCGGATTACCAAACCCGGACCCTCTGTGTATTACAGCACTAGTCCCATATCAAAGCTAGTGCACACAGTTAAACAGAATGGGAAACATCACCATCAACGATTTATTACAATAGATAAGAGTACTGACCACAGGGTCACATTATTACATTGGAGGTTTCAAGACCTCGCACAATCAAAACACAGCGGAAGCAAAGTGAAATCAAAGTAGACCCATCAAGATGCCACAGGCAGTTGACTGGGGAAGCGCGACCTAGTCCTCCGGGAAGAATCCATCGCAGCCACAAGCGAAGCAGTAGTCGTAGCCACCTTCTTGAGCTTCAACTTCCTCTGAGATTTTATTTTTAAGTGTAGCATGTGAGTACATAAAGTACTCCGCAAGTCTTGGGAAAAATGCATAGATGCAAGGCTTAACAAAGGAAGGCCATATGGTTCTTTTGCACAAAGCAATATTTGAAATCTCAATTACTACTAATTACTTTCGAAGGCATCAATTTAATGAAGTAAATGTTTTTACCGAATTAAATTTCTAGTGAAGGTTCCAACTACCAACACTAGCTAACCAATTACCATTGGTCAAGTTTTAAACTGCGGGTTCCATCCACCCTCTCTGGCTCCATCCGCCAGGATTCCCTTCCGAGAGTTCCCTCCACTCTCGGAATACAAAACTTTTGATTTTAAATCCAAAACAAAAAATCTACCATGTGAATGCATTCCTTGCCCGCCCTTGACCGTGGGCACGGCTATTCGAATAGTTTTACACTCTGCAGAGGTTGTACAACTTTTCCCACAAGAGATAAATTATCCTAAAAGTCAACACGCTTCCTTTGGCATGAGACCCAGATAAAATACCACAAAGCCTTTACCTTACTCTAATCTAGCTAGACACCACCCGCTGAGGTTTCACCGCAGAAGGGTTAAATCCGCCCAATCTGAAGCCCCCTCTTGCGCCATATGAGTACAGTAAATCCCTGTCCCTCACTGTGAATAACCAGTCTATCCCTGGCATCCACTTTCCACTGGTGGCACCTAAACTAGACTATCATAAGTTAGTCAGCTAGGTCGTACCCATATAGACTTGTGGTTGTACGGTTAATGCTCAGTTTGGACAAACACAAGCGTCGGTCCTTAATTGACTAGGGTGGAACATACACTTAACAAGTTCTCGTGCTTACTACACCAACCCAAACAGCCATCCACCCTAATCTAAACCATCTTTCACATTTTTATTTTATTTTAAAGGATCAGTGGCAACTCCAATTACCACTACACTTTGTAAACACAAGGCTATTACAATAAATCATAATTTCTCATTTTCAAGATTTTCCAAAGTTATTAGATAGCATTACTAAGCATTATTCTATCATTCTAATATTCACAAAGATTAATAGTAATCTCATTATTGAGACAAAGGAAGTTCTAGGGTGACAAGGTACATGGCAATCAATGTCAAATGAGGGCATAACAAAGTTGGAATAACTAATTCCTAAAGACTTGAACTAGTGACTTTATGTAAATAGCAATGCACATAATTTAAAATATTTTAAAAACATTTCAAAAGCATAGGCTCGAAATGATCAAAGGAGACTTGCCTTCTTGCAGGGTTTCTGGGTCTTCTTGCTGCTGTGAAGAGGGTTCGTTGACAACGTTGGAATCTACGCGAGAAAAGACGAAGCAAACAAAGAAAATCAATACAAATAAAATTCAAATAAAATCCAAAAATTCAACAGAGGCCATAGTTGGATAGATTATGATTTTAGATGAATTTATAAATTTGAATGGCTGGATTTGGAGTTAAAATGAGAAAGTTATGCTCATTTGAAAATCTCAGATTTGAATAAATCTAGAAATTCGGAAATTTCTGACAGGTGGGACCCACTGGAGAATTAAATTTTATTCTTTTATTTTTATCTCGGGAGACTAACAGGTGGGACCCACGGAACAGTATTCTCTACTGATCACTGACATGTGGGACCCCTCTGTCAGTGACCTCATTTTCTTCGGTCACTGACAGGTGGGACCCACTGGCATCTGGACCCACTTGACAGAGGCTGACGTAGACTGGTGGGGCCCAGGCGGAAGTGGCCAGCGCAGACCGGCGGCCGCTGACGGGTGGGACCCACTTGTCAGCCCGGAAAATAAACGAAAAACTCAACCTCCGCGCGCGGAACCGGAGGCTCGAACGCGCGCCGAGGGAGTTACGAGCGAGTGCTGCTAGCCAAGTGAGCGGGGAGGCGTTGCCTACCCAATAAGGGTAGGTAACCCTCTTGAGGGGTACCTTCGGGTGGTCCGGCAGCCGTGGACGGAGGCAAGGTCGTCGGCGGCGAGGGAGGGTCGGAGGGGTGCGGTTGGCACGTGAAATGCAATCCTTGAACGGAGGGGGTTCGGTTGGAGGGGTCGGCGAAGCTTGGGGACGAACGGAGACGGCCGGCGACGAGGTGGCAGCGACGACGGCTCGGGAGCTCCGATGCGACGGCGCTCCGGTGACGGGGAGGGGCGGCCGAGGGGTCGGGGAGGATCGCCCGGGCGGGAGGATGCTCGGGGTGGCGGCGGCGAGCTTCGGGGAAGACCGAGGCGACGGCGATTACTCGCCGGAGCACTTAACAGACGCGCACGGGGAGCTCCTGGTGCGACGGCGCTCGGGACTCAAGGGGAGAAGTGGAGGGCGCTGGGAGGTGGTGCGGAAGAAGGTGGAGCCGAGGGAGGCTTTTATAGGGGCGCAGGGGGGGGGCACTGGCGCGGGATTGCTTGCCGGTGTGTCGGCCGGAAAAAGGAAGGAAAAGGGGGAAAATGGGAAATAGGGGGCGCCGATGGAAGGGGAGCCCGGGAGATCGGGGATTCGGTCGCGGCGGCGTCCGGGACTTCCAAAACCGAGGAGGGCCGGGTAAGGCAAGGCGGGATCCGGCGCGGTCTCGGTCGGCCGGCGAAAAAGGAAAGAGGGGGAAGGAAAAGGAAGGCGCCGGCTCCGCGGGGACGACGGGCCTGACAGGCGGGGCCGGGTGGCAGCGGGAGCGAGGGCGCGCGCGGCTGACGGGCGGGGCCCGCGGGTCAGTGGAGTGAGGGCGGGAGTGAGGGCGGGCGGCTGGATGGCCCGCGCGGAGACTCGGCTCATCCGAGCCGTCCACGCGTCGGGCGAGGAGGAGGGGAAGGCGGGGCCGCCGGCTGACGGGCCGGGCCCGCTGGACAGCGAGGGAGAGGGAGGTGCGGCCTGG
Source organism: Dendrocalamus latiflorus (assembly GCA_017311315.1). Taxonomy (NCBI): domain Eukaryota; kingdom Viridiplantae; phylum Streptophyta; class Magnoliopsida; order Poales; family Poaceae; genus Dendrocalamus; species Dendrocalamus latiflorus. The sequence goes on along the minus strand of CM029657.1, from coordinate 12,794,907 downwards.
ATCGGCCGAGCGGCGACGTGGGCGGATCTGGGCCGTCCACGCGTCGGCTGGAGGAAAAAGGGAGAGATTTTATTTTCAGAATTTGATTTTGATTTTCAGAAAAGGCTAGAAAATTATTTAGGCCTCAGAAAAATATGAAAATACCTCCAAAAATTCCAGAAAAATTCACAGAAGCTCCTGGACATATTTTGGACTAAATACAATTATTTCCAACTACTGTTGATATTTAATTTTCATATTTTGAATTACTTTTTAAATTCTAAAAATAGTTTTTAAATTCCAGAAAATCCAGAAAGGCAAATAAAAGCCAAGTAAAATCCAATTACCTTAAAATAATTAATTTGAATTTAAATTTTTCAAAAAGCCAAATTTTGGGATGTGACAAACCTACCCCCCTTAGAAAGAATCTCGACCCCGAGATTCGGATGGACTGGGAAAAAGGTCGGGGAACTCTTCTTTTAGATCCTCTTCACGCTCCCAAGTTGCTTCCGATTCTGAATGGTTGCTCCACTGCACTTTACAGAACTTGATAACCTTGCTGCGCGTACGGCGTTCTGCTTCCTCCAATATCTTGACTGGATACTCTGGATAGGTGAGGTCCTCCTTCACGTTTATTTCATCTAGAGGCATCTGCTCTTCTGGAACTCTGAGACACTTTCTTAGTTGAGACACATGGAAGACATCGTGCACCTTTGACAGTTGTGGTGGTAGCTCCAACTGGTAAGCCACTTCTCCTCGTTTCGCCACAACAGGAAAAGGTCCAATGAATCTGGGAGCTAGCTTTCCACTGACTCCAAAACGTCTCATTCCTTTGAGAGGTGACACCTTCAAATAAACATGATCCCCAGGTACGAATTCTAAGCTTCTACGTCGATTGTCCGCATAACTTTTCTGTCTGGTTTGTGCTGTTTTTAATCTGTCCTGGATTAGACGAACTTGTTCTTCTGCTTGCTTCAGCACATCTGGTCCAAACACTTGTCCTTCTCCTGTTTCCTTCCAATACAATGGAGTCCTACACTTTCTGCCGTATAGGGCTTCGAAGGGAGACATTTGCAAACTGGATTGATAACTATTGTTGTAGGAGAACTCTGCATAGGGCAAACTCTGATCCCAATTACTCTTGTTTGCCAGTACACAAGCTCTCAACATGTCTTCCAGGATTTGATTTACTCTTTCTGTTTGACCATCTGTCTGTGGATGATAAGCTGTACTGAAGTTTAAGTTTGTGCCCAAAAGTTCATGTAACTTTTGCCAAAATCTCGAAGTGAACTGGGTTCCTCGATCTGACACAATCTTCTTTGGGATCCCATGCAAGCACACAATTCTTGACATGTACAACTCTGCAAGTCTATCCCCGGAGTATGTGGTCTTTACTGGAATGAAATGGGCGACTTTTGTCAAACGATCCACTATAACCCAAATTGAGTCGTGACCTGTTTTGGTTCTTGGTAATCCAGTTATAAAATCCATACCAATTTCTTCCCATTTCCACTCAGGGATCTGCAATGGCTGCAGAAGTCCAGCAGGTCTCTGGTGTTCAGCTTTAATCCGTTGGCATACATCGCACAAGGCTACGTATTCTGCAATTTCTCGTTTCATACTTGACCACCAATACCTCTCCTTGAGATCTTGGTACATCTTGGTACTCCCAGGGTGAATCGAATATCCAGATTCATGGGCTTCCTTCAATATTAACTCCTTTACCTCTTTCTTTTCAGGTACAATAATCCTTTTCCCAAACCAAAGGGTACCTTCTTCATCCTCTGAAAATCCCGAAGCTTTCCCTTTCTTCATATTATCCTTGATCTCCTGGACATACTTGTCCTCCTTTTGAGCTGCCCTGATTTGATCTTCTAAGGTTGGTTGAACTTCCAAAGTGGCTAGGAATCCTTTCTCCACTACTTCTAAGTTGAGCCGTTGGAATTCTTCTTGAAGGGTAGGCATACTGTCCTTAATCCACAGCTTGGCACAATAACTCTTTCTGCTCAAGGCATCAGCTACCACATTAGCCTTTCCTGGGTGATAATGTATTCCAATGTCATAATCCTTTATTAACTCAAGCCATCTCCTTTGCCTCATGTTAAGATCAGGTTGGGTGAATATGTACTTCAGGCTTTTGTGATCCGTGTAAATCTCGCAGCGGTTACCAATCAAGTAATGCCTCCATATTTTCAGTGCATGCACTACGGCAGCAAGCTCTAAATCATGAGTTGGGTAATTTCCTTCATGGGGTCGTAGCTGCCTTGAGGCATACGCTACTACCTTTCTTTCTTGCATCAGTACACAGCCTAGTCCTTGCCTTGACGCATCGCAGAAGACTTCGAAATCCTTCCTAATGTCTGGAAGCGTCAACACTGGTGCAGAAGTTAACCTCTTCTTCAACTCTTGGAAACTATCCTCACATGGTTTACTCCATTCAAACTTCTTTTCCTTCTTCAGCAACTGGGTGAGAGGTCTTGCGAGCTTGGAGAAACCTTCAATAAATCGACGATAGTAACTAGCCAATCCAAGAAAACTTCTGATCTCGGATACTGACTTTGGTTGTGTCCAATTAAGCACATCATTAACTTTCTCAGGGTCTACGGACACTCCTCCTGCCAAAATCACATGGCCCAAGAAAGCTACTTTCTTTAACCAAAACTCACACTTACTAAACTTGGCATACAACTGATTTTCTCTGAGCTTTTCCAGAACTATCCTCAAATGTTCGGCATGTTCTTCCTCATTCTTGGAATATATCAGAATATCATCGATGAATACAACCACAAACTTATCCAAATATTCCATGAACACCTTATTCATTAGATTCATGAAGTATGCTGGGGCATTGGTTAGACCGAAAGACATTACTGTATACTCATACAATCCATAACGGGTAGCAAATGCGGTCTTGGGTATGTCCTCTGGTCTTAACTTCAATTGGCGATACCCTGATCTAAGATCAATCTTAGAGAATACACATGATCCTTTCAACTGATCAAACAGATCATCTATTCTGGGTAAAGGGTACTTGTTCTTAATCGTCACATCATTCAAGGATCGATAGTCCACACACATGCGAAGACTACCATCTTTCTTCTTTACTAGCAGTACTGGTGCTCCCCAAGGTGACGAGCTTGGCCTTACAAATCCTTTATCCTGCAGCTCTTCAATTTGTTTCTTAACTTCCGCCAAATCATTTGCAGACATCCGATAAGGTCTCTTTGAAATCGGAGCTGTTCCAGGTACTAGGTTGATGACAAACTCTACTTCCCTGTCTGGCGGCATTCCGGGTAAATCTTCAGGAAATACATCTGGGTACTCACTCACTATAGGTACTTTTTCCAAAGTCACTCCCTTCACACTGTTCAAACTACACCTGCTCTGGGTAGGGGAGTTAGACTTATACCTTACTTGAATCCCATCAGAGTTAGTGATTGTAACAGCTCGATCAACACAATCTATCTGCCCTTTATACTTGGTTAACCAATCCATTCCAAGTATTACATCTAAACCCTTGGAGTCTATTATAATAAGATTCGCTAAGAACTTAACTCCATTTATATCCACAGTTGCGTCAAGGCAAACTGTGTTAGTCCTCATTTCCTTTCCAGGGGACTGGACTAGCATGGGGTTCTGTAGTTTACTCACATCCCAATTATACCTTTCAACCACATCTTTTGACACAAAAGAATGCGAAGCTCCAGAATCAAATAATGCTCATGCAATTACTGAGTTGACAAGAAACTTACCCAGAACTACGTCGGGTGCATCCTGGGCTGCTTCCATGGTCACATGGTTGAGATGCCCTCGGCTCACCACTTGTGGAGCCCTTGGGGTCTGAGGTGTCCCACGGCCTTGTCCTGCATTTGGAGCTCGTGCTGGTGTAGTCCCTAGATTGAAACGAACTGGGGTCATTGCTGGGCGTTTCTGGGGACAGTTGCTGGCATAGTGCCCCATGTTCTTGCAGTTAAAACACTGCACTCCTGCTGCTGAAGTCTTGTTCTGCTGGGGTTGTCCACCATTGCTTGCCCGGGGAGTTTGTGGATTTGGGCGAAGTCCTGAAAAGGGAGTCCTTGGCACGCTGGACTCTGAAGGCTTGTGAAATTGAGGTGCGTTGGGGCGAAATCGAGAGCTGCTTGCTCCTTGCTGGGCTTGAAACTTCCTCTTCCGAGTCTCGTATAGCTGACGCTGAGCATCTTCTTGGACAAAGGCCTTGTTCACCAGGTGCTGGAAGGTAGGGAAATCATTGGATACCAGCTGCACCTTGAGATTGGGGTCAAGTCCCTGCGTGAACCTCCAAATCTTGGTCGCCTCTGAGGTGACCTCTTCAGATGCATACCTGGACAGTTGGGTGAACTTGTTCAGGTATTCGGAAACACTGAGGTTTCCCTGTTGTAGTTGGTAGAATTCTCTCTTCTTCATTTCCATTATTCCTGTAGGAATATGGGCAGTGCGGAAAGCTTCAACAAACTCCTCCCAAGTGATGGCTTGTGCATTTTGATGGGCGGCGCGGTAGTTTTCCCACCAGTTGGCAGCCATTCCCTTGAGCTGGTGAGCAGCATACAGCACCTTTTCATTATCGTTGCACTGAGCAAGGACCAATTTTCTTTCCACATCCTTGATCCAATCATCTGCCTCCAGGGGATCCACTGATCCAGCAAAAGTGGGAGGCCTTGTGCTCATGAATTCTCCCAACTTAGACTGAGGTGCCTGGTTGGGTGCATGCTGGGCTGGCTGCACTTGGTTCTGGGCGAGAGCTTGAAGTAACTGCAGCTGCATAGCCATCATCTGTTCCAAGTTGGGGGCCTGAGCAGGAGGTGGTGGAATGTTGTCCTCTGGCTGATTGTTGGCGTCACGGCTGTTGCCGGGGTTGCTCCTCGTGTTCACCATCTGAAGCGGTTTAGGTTAGCAGAAGGTAAGAGGGAAATAGCAAAGGTAAGAGATTAGGGGAACTAAACCACATCCCAAGCCAACACACAAGAAAGAACTAGCAACCACTTAGGGGAAAACTTTTATTAAAAACCAGATAACTCCAAGGATGGCTGTACCACAAGTGCACATAGGCCTGGTACAGTCCATCTAGCACACCAAAACATAACAATAAGCGTTCTAAGGACGCGGACATTTTATTTGGGTACTACGGACTCAAAAGACTACTAATCCTCTCCAAAGACGCGCTCCTCAGGGTCCTCCTCCGGGTCCTCTTCTGGATCCTCCTCCGGGTCTTCCTGACGCTCTCTCACGTGGTGACGTGAACAGTCACACTCGGCCGAGGCACGGTTACGACTGGAGGCAGTCGACCGAGAACGCGAAGGAGAAGGCTTGCGCTTCTTGAGAGTGATGATAGGTGGCGGACTGGGGCGTCGCACCTTCTTGCGTGCGGTAAGTCTGATGTGGAGTCCTGAAAGTCGAGCTGGTGCCGGGTTGTTGGGGATGACAGCTGGTACTGGAGAAGACGGCGTGTAATCAACTACGGGTGAAGACGGCGCGTAGTCGGCTGCGGCCCTGAGACGTCCCAACTCAAACTCAGCTGCCTGGCTCTGGAGAAGCTGTGAGCGAAGCGTGTCGGAATGCTGGTAGCTGGAAGTGAGAAGCATCCGAAGTTGTCCAATCTCCTCCTGAGCTCTAGCATAAGTGACTGCCATCGCCTGGGTGAGCTGCACCTGATGTGACAGTCGAGGATCGTCAACTGGAATATCGAAGGGATCTGGATACCTCTGTCCTACCCTGGGGTTGATGAAGAAGCAAAAAGGGGACTGATGTACAGCATCCTTGTGTAGGTGGCACAACTCGTCAATGGCGAGGCGTGCTGCGTCCTGGACAGCGTCGAAACAGCGGGACCGAGGGTGCTTGATGGGGTAGGTGTGGGATTTGAATTCCTCTTCCCGTGCATACAGGAATACCTCCATCGTCCAAGAGTCTCGATCCAGGATCCGCGTCTTCCGACCCCTGAAAATGGGCGGCTGACGGTACTCCAAACACTACATCAGCTACCGGAGAAGGCTAGCGAATGCTCCAGCATCCTCTCCATGTGAGTAGTAGTCCCACGGGGCAGCGGAGGATGAACCAGCCATCTACAAAGTTTGAAATAAAGGAAGAGATTAGTGAAAAGAATTAGTAAAAGTTTTAACAAATGGAGTTGGAGACAAGAACGAGATTCTAAGTAGGAAGAGAGTAGAAGCAAAGAAGCTTACACATTTTTAATATACTCTTTTTATAAATATAAGTCCTTATGGTTTGCCATTCCTAATCTAGGTCACGTCCTACAGTCAAATTGGCTCTGATACCATCTCTGTCGGGCCCCCGGATTACCAAACCCGGACCCTCTGTGTATTACAGCACTAGTCCCAGATCAAAGCTAGTGCACACAGTTAAACAGAATGGGAAACATCACCATCAACGATTTATTACAATAGATAAGAGTACTGACCACAGGGTCACATTATTACATTGGAGGTTTCAAGACCTCGCACAATCAAAACACAGCGGAAGCAAAGTGAAATCAAAGTAGACCCATCAAGATGCCACAGGCAGTTGACTGAGGAAGCGCGACCTAGTCCTCCGGGAAGAATCCATCGCAGCCACAAGCGAAGCAGTAGTCGTAGTCACCTTCTTGAGCTTCAACTTCCTCTGATATTTTATTTTTAAGTGTAGCATGTGAGTACATAAAGTACTCCGCAAGTCTTGGGAAAAATGCATAGATGCAAGGCTTAACAAAGGAAGGCCATATGGTTCTTTTGCACAAAGCAATATTTGAAATCTCAATTACTACTAATTACTTTCGAAGGCATCAATTTAATGAAGTAAATGTTTTTACCGAATTAAATTTCTAGTGAAGGTTCCAACTACCAACACTAGCTAACCAATTACCATTGGTCAAGTTTTAAACTGCGGGTTCCATCCACCCTCTCTGGCTCCATCCGCCAGGATTCCCTTCCGAGAGTTCCCTCCACTCTCGGAATACAAAACTTTTGATTTTAAATCCAAAACAAGAAATCTACCATGTGAATGCATTCCTTGCCCGCCCTTGACCGTGGGCACGGCTATTCGAATAGTTTTACACTCTGCAGAGGTTGTACAACTTTTCCCACAAGAGATAAATTATCCTAAAAGTCAACACGCTTCCTTTGGCATGAGACCCAGATAAAATACCACAAAGCCTTTACCTTACTCTAATCTAGCTAGACACCACCCGCTGAGGTTTCACCGCAGAAGGGTTAAATCCGCCCAATCTGAAGCCCCCTCTTGCGCCATATGAGTACAGTAAATCCCTGTCCCTCACTGTGAATAACCAGTCTATCCCTGGCATCCACTTTCCACTGGTGGCACCTAAACTAGACTATCATAAGTTAGTCAGCTAGGTCGTACCCATATAGACTTGTGGTTGTACGGTTAATGCTCAGTTTGGACAAACACAAGCGTCGGTCCTTAATTGACTAGGGTGGAACATACACTTAACAAGTTCTCGTGCTTACTGCACCAACCCAAACAGCCATCCACCCTAATCTAAACCATCTTTCACATTTTTATTTTATTTTAAAGGATCAGTGGCAACTCCAATTACCACTACACTTTGTAAACACAAGGCTATTACAATAAATCATAATTTCCCATTTTCAAGATTTTCCAAAGTTATTAGATAGCATGACTAAGCATTATTCTATCATTCTAATATTCACAAAGATTAATAGTAATCTCATTATTGAGACAAAGGAAGTTCTAGGGTGACAAGGTACATGGCAATCAATGTCAAATGAGGGCATAACAAAGTTGGAATAACTAATTCCTAAAGACTTGAACTAGTGACTTTATGTAAATAGCAATGCACATAATTTAAAATATTTTAAAAACATTTCAAAAGCATAGGCTCGAAATGATCAAAGGAGACTTGCCTTCTTGCAGGGTTTCCGGGTCTTCTTGCTGCTGTGAAGAGGGTTCGTTGACAACGTTGGAATCTACGCGAGAAAAGACGAAGCAAACAAAGCAAATCAATACAAATAAAATTCAAATAAAATCCAAAAATTCAACAGAGGCCATAGTTGGATAGATTATGATTTTAGATGAATTTATAAATTTGAATGGCTGGATTTGGAGTTAAAATGAGAAAGTTATGCTCATTTGAAAATCTCAGATTTGAATAAATCTAGAAATTCGGAAATTTCTGACAGGTGGGACCCACTGGAGAATTAAATTTTATTCTTTTATTTTTATCTCGGGAGACTGACAGGTGGGACCCACGGAACAGTATTCTCTACTGGTCACTGACATGTGGGACCCCTCTGTCAGTGACCTCATTTTCTTCGGTCACTGACAGGTGGGACCCACTGGCATCTGGACCCACTTGACAGAGGCTGACGCAGACTGGTGGGGCCCAGGCGGCAGTGGCCAGCGTAGACCGGCGGCCGCTGACGGGTGGGACCCACTTGTCAGCCCGGAAAATAAACGAAAAACTCAACCTCCGCACGCGGAACCGGAGGCTCGAACGCGCGCCGAGGGAGTTACGAGCGAGCGCTGCTAGCCAAGTGAGCGGGGAGGCGTTGCCTACCCAATAAGGGTAGGTAACCCTCTTGAGGGGTACCTTCGGGTGGTCCGGCAGCCGTGGACGGAGGCAAGGTCGTCGGCGCCGAGGGAGGGTCGGAGGGGTGCGGCTGGCGCGTGAAATGCAATCCTTGAACGGAGGGGGTTCGGTTGGAGGGGTCGGCGAAGCTTGGGGACGAACGGAGACGGCCGGCGACGAGGTGGCAACGACGACGGCTCGGGAGCTCCGATGCGACGGCGCTCCGGTGACGGGGAGGGGCGGCCGAGGGGTCGGGGAGGATCGCCCGAGCGGGAGGATGCTCGGGGTGGCGGCGGCGAGCTTCGGGGAAGACCGAGGCGACGGCGATTACTCGCCGGAGCACTTACCGGACGCGCATGGGGAGCTCCTGGTGCGACGGCGCTCGGGACTCAAGGGGAGAAGTGGAGGGCGCTGGGAGGTGGTGCGGAAGAAGGCGGAGCCGAGGGAGGCTTTTATAGGGGCGCAGGGGGGGCACTGGCGCGGGATTGCTCGCCGGTGTGTCGGCCGGAAAAAGGAAGGAAAAGGGGGAAAACGGGAAAGAGGGGGCGCCGATGGAAGGGGAGCCCGGGAGATCGGGGATTCGGTCGCGGCGGCGTCCGGGACTTCCAAAACCGAGGAGGGCCGGGTAAGGCAAGGCGGGATCCGGCGCGGTCTCGGTCGGCCGGCGAAAAAGGAAAGAGGGGGAAGGAAAAGGAAGGCGCCGGCTCCGCGGGGACGACGGGCCTGACAGGCGGAGCCGGGTGGCAGCGGGAGCGAGGGCGCGCGCGGCTGACGGGCGGGGCCCGCGGGTCAGTGGAGTGAGGGCGGGAGTGAGAGCGGGCGGCTGGATGGCCCGCACGGAGACTCGGCTCATCCGAGCCGTCCACGCGTCGGGCGAGGAGGAGGGGAAGGCGGGGCCGCCGGCTGACGGGCCGGGCCCGCTGGACAGCGAGGGAGAGGGAGGTGCGGCCTGGATCGGCCGAGCGGCGACGTGGGCGGATCTGGGCCGTCCACGCGTCGGCTGGAGGAAAAAGGGAGAGATTTTATTTTCAGAATTTGATTTTGATTTTCAGAAAAGGCTAGAAAATTATTTAGGCCTCAGAAAAATATGAAAATACCTCCAAAAATTCCAGAAAACTTCACAGAAGCTCCTGGACATATTTTGGACTAAATAAAATTATTTCCAACTACTGTTGATATTTAATTTTCATATTTTGAATTACTTTTTAAATTCTAAAAATAGTTTTTAAATTCCAGAAAATCCAGAAAGGCAAATAAAAGCCAAGTAAAATCCAATTACCTTAAAATAATTAATTTGAATTTAAATTTTTCAAAAAGTCAAATTTTGGGATGTGACAGCCGCCTCCCCGAGCCCGTCGCCTCCTCCTCCTCCGTGCACTGCTGCACCATACACCCGAACCATCCGCCCAGATAGATAAGCAATTTAGGGTTTTTGGGAGCATAAAATAATCATTCCAACATATACTAGTCATTACCACCATGACTATCCAAACCAGTTTCTCATGAATAAAGTGATGCTTGGGGCACTTTTGGTACCCCTGGATATCTAAGCAATACTAAGCAGGGCGATATTCCGTAGACTTATTTTCGAAAGCTATAGTATTATAGTTTTTACTAAGGTGACAAGGCTCAGATATTCAAAGGTTTCAAATGAGAGTAATACTAACAAGTTCATTATTGGATATATAACTAGCAGCATGAAGTCAAACATAAATTTGCACATAAAATAACAGCATGCAACTTGATAATTTAAACAAAAGTAATTTGCAAAAAATGTAGGTCCAACATGATTAAAGTATTGACTCGCCTCGATCGCAGTTGTCTTGGTCTTGGTCTTCAAGGGTTGCTTCAGCTTCGGCTTGTACTTACTGGGCCTCGTACGCTATTTTTACGTTGCGCGAAAATTTAGATAAAAATTAGCAAACTAAACAAATTCTCGCAAATAATGCAAATGAGCTTCCAAAATTATGATTTTGGTTCCATTGGATAGAGGTTGAATTTAGATGAATTTAGAAATTTGCTTCGCTTAATTTGGAGTTAAAATGAATAAGTTATGCCCTTTTAAAGTTCTCAGTTAAATTAAATCCGGAAAATAATTAAATTATGACAGTGTGACCCACGTCAGTTTTCTTTTCTTTTCTTTTTATTTTCTCTCCCCTCCTTTTTTCCACCGACAGCGCCGACTTCTTCTCCTCCTTCCCCATTTCTCCTCCTCACTTCTCCTCTTCATTTCTCCTCTCTTCCTTCTTCTCCATCCGGTGGCTCTCCCTCTTCCGTCCAGCTACGCCGAGCCCAGCCGTCGCCTCAGCGCCCTCACCCCCAGCTGCCTCTGCCCCGGCGCCGCTCCACCGCGCCGTACCAGCCCCCGCCCTAGCGCCGCACCGCGGCCTCGCCTCCGCTCAGCCTCGCCGGATCTGGCTTCCAGGCCCAGCTCCGGCTGCCGGCTACCGGCCGCTCCGCGCCACCGCTTGGCGCCGCAGCTCTGCCGAGCCATGCCTCGTCCCAGCGCCCCTGTGCTCCACCTGGCTGCTCCTTTGGCTCGTCAGTCGTCGCCGTGCGGTGCGCTCCTCGACCACGCCTGCGCCTCCGGCCGCACCAACTCCAGCTGCTCCTCCACGTCCTGCCTCTGGCCGACCTCCTCCGGCAGTCGCCTACCGGTCATCGCCTCCTGCTGCTCCCGGCCATGCGCACGCATGCACGACTCTTGCCGAGCCGCCTCGGCCTCGGCGGACGCGTCGCCAGCAACCTTCCTCCTGCCGCGCCCGGCCTCGGACTTGTTGGCCGGCGCTCTACTGTTGCTGGCATGCGACAGCTCCTCCACGCCAGTGCTACCTCCACCTCGCTGGCCCCATGCGTTCTCAGCTATTCAGATGCCACTGACCGCAGCTCGCCACCTCTCGTGAAATCGCTCAAACAACCTTGCATGCAAAAACTACTTGTATGAATGGGTTGCTTGTGTGATGAGGATTGCAATGGTATGACATGCATGAAGGGATTTGTGATTTTTGGTGGTGATTGGAAGGAGAGATGTTGGTTGTTTGTGCTGCTTCCTGATGGTTTTCATAGTCTCTATGTGCTTCTCTTCTGTGGGCAGTGAATTGGGCAATGGGCTGGGCAGTGAGCTCGAGAGCTCACTGGTGCTTGGGGGTGGTAATGTAGTGCGCGGGAGGCTCTGGGTAGTGAGCTCCTAACTATTGGCTCTCCCTTTTTGCTGGCACCGATGCATGGCATGGCTTTGCCTTGTGCTGCCTGGTGGCAGTGAAGGTGAAACGTGGCTCTGTTCTCCTGTTGGCTATCCCTGAGGGTTGAACTCGTGCCCTAGGGAAGAAGGGGAGGAAGTCCTGAGACCGGAATTCCTATACTTAAGTGCAGTAGGAGCACTTATGTATTTAGCAAACTGCACTAGATCGGACATTATATTTGCCGTAAACCTGTTAGTAAGGTATAGTGCAGAACCTACCAAAAGGCATTGGTAGGGAATTAATGACATCTTCCGATACCTCCAAGGAAGCAATGATCTTGGATTATTCCACAGAAAGAATCAATACTTACATGATTGGCTATGCAGGTGCTTGGTACCTGTCTAACCCGCATACCGTAAGGTCACAAACATGCTATGTATTCCTGTGTGGTGGAACTGCAATTTCTTGGAAATCGTCTAAGCAAAGTCTTGTAACAACTTCGACGAACCACTCAGAAATAATAGCGCTGTATGAAGCCGCACAAGAATGCGCTTGACTCCGACGAATGATTCATCACATCCAGCAGTCATGTGGGATGAATATTCTGTAAGCCCCACAATTATCTATGAAGGTAATGCAGCTTGCGTTGCACAAGTGCAAACGGGCTATGTGAAGAGTCATTTCACAAAGCATATCAACATCAAGTTCTTCTATGCTCATGAATTGCAAAAGATGGACGAGATTAAAGTACTGCATAATAAGTCATGTGAAAATCTGGCAGATTTGTTCACTAAGCTTGTTCTTAGTTTGCATTTGCAGCATTATTTTTGATGTTGCTTTGACAAACTTGAATATGATCAATGCTTTATAATGCAAAACGTTGCCAACATATTACTATTGATGCCATGATAACATTTATAAGCAAAAAACCCTGTTGCTAAAGCGTTTTGCCTATCTCATCATGTAAACATCGACTTTGTTTATTTCCATTTGATTTCACTTGTGGCAAAAATGCCCATTAGTAGCTGGTATCCACTTGAAGACAACGTGTAAGGTTACAGGGGTGTGCACCTGTGTCCATACGATGCCCTATTAGGCATTGCTTATACACATGTACGACAATACACATATACACACAGTGGCCGATCCTAAGCGTATACAATCCATGCATGCAGCTTATGTTCTTTTGCGTCTTCATCAGCATCAGAATTAAACCGCGCGGCGCGGCCAGGGGAAAAAATAAAATAAGTTGGAGGAGCATTGGTACGTAGCTGCATGCCTCTCTCAACGTACATGTGGCTCACAGAGAGCCTAATCAGACAGGTAATTAAGGTTATTCCTGCACCCGAAATTGACGCCCATGACATGCATGCAGTGCTAAGCTCGGATCACGGCCAGCCGCATATGTCTTACATCCATGAACAAGCCCACCATTACTCAGCCTGCGACATCGGCGGCGAGCCCTCCATCGCTCGCTCGCCGTCGTCCATAAATACCACTTACGTGCACCGAGTAGCCCCAAGCATCACAGCAAATTTAGTAGTAACAAGGATGGCCTCCCAAACATCCTCTCTGCTCGTCGTCGCGGTTTTGGCGGTGCTTGTTGCCGGCGTCTCTTGCGCCCCTAAGGTGCCCCCTGGCCCAAACATCACGGCGACCTACGACGGCAAGTGGCTCGAAGCCAAGGGCACCTGGTACGGCAAGCCCAAGGGTGCTGGCCCCGACGACAACGGCGGCGCCTGTGGGTACAAGGACGTTGACAAGCCTCCGTTTAGCGGCATGACGTCGTGCGGCAATGACCCCATCTTCAAGGACGGCCGTGGCTGCGGCTCCTGCTTCGAGATCAAGTGCGAGAAGCCCGAGGCCTGCTCCAACAAGCCCGTTGTCGTCTACATCACCGACATGAATTACGAGCCCATCTCCGCCTACCACTTCGACCTCGCCGGCCACGCATTTGGCGCCATGGCCAAGCCCGGCAAGGAGGACGACCTCCGCCACGCTGGAATCGTCGACATGCAGTTCCGTCGTGTCCGTTGCAAGTATCCGGCCGGCACCAAGATCACCTTCCACATCGAGAAGGGCTCCAACCCCAACTACTTTGCCTTGCTCGTCAAGTACGTCGCTGGCGACGGCGACATCGTGGAGGTGTTCCTCAAGGAGAAGGGCTCCAATGAATGGAGAGACCTCAAGGAGTCGTGGGGCGCCATCTGGAGGCTCGACACCCCTAAGCCGCTCAAGGGCCCCTTCTCCATCCGCCTCGCCACTGAGTCCGGCGTCAGGCTCGTCGCCGACGACATCATCCCCGCGGACTGGAAGCCCGATTCCGTCTACAAGTCGGACCTCCAGCTTGAGTAATCCGTCCCATCCGATCCATGGGTTCTTTTACCTAGGCTCAAGATGATAAGTTGCATGCGTCTATAAGGCATGCCCTTGCATTGCACGAAATGCATGGACAACTGCTCGTGTAATGATGCCTCTTATGATGGCTTTTATCTTATCTTTCAGAAGTTAAAAGCTGTTTAGAATACATTGGCTTCTTAACATTGTTTTCTTCTTCTTTTTTTCTTTTCCTTTTTTCCTTTTACCTTTGTATTATCCATGGAGATAAAATGTTGTTTTTCTTTCTTTTCTATTCTCCTTTTAATTAAATATTTCAGAAAAAACTAATTAAGAACCGCCACCACAACATTTCCGTCAAAACTAAAAGCTACAACAGTGTAGAACATGACCAAAGCCTTTCTGTAAGACATCTAATTGTGAGACTGACTATCACGAGCAATATGACGTGGAAAGATGATATTGGTAGATGAGGTAACTAAAATGACAATAGATTGGAGATACCGTTGACCGGTTAGAAGGTAAAAAATATGGCCTCGTAACCGTGAACTTACCTTCTTTTCTGGTTAATATATATGCTTCTGGTCGACAAGCTGTTAAAAACCAGTGCCGCAAAGGGCTGGGAATGGTTCGAAAATATCACCATGCTGAATTACATGCTGAATTTGGAGGGCGAAATTGACGCTTATATTACATGGTAAAATATTAGGTGGAAATGTAAAATATTAGGGCGAAAATGACGCTTACATTACACGGAAACATACCCTCCTTTATATCTGGTAATTTTTATAGGGAATTCGTAGAAACATCTAAGTTAAGTGAAAATGAAATTTGCTTTTCACGGAATAAGCCACCTACATTAGATAGCGTTTCAGTCGCAATGGATGTGGCATCTCGGGCTATGTATAGGAACTGCCTGGAATGAATGGTCGTACTAATTGCCTGAAAATTATACTCTGAAATCTGTCCACAGTCTTTTTCGCACCAGAATCGTCAATTCGTTAGGTAACTTCTAATCTGGTTGATCCTTTGTGTGTACATGTCGTTAGGACCGAAGTTGGATGTATGCCGCGAGCCGTGTGAGTGAAGAGTACATTAATAGTGTGTCTGCTTTTACAAGAGCTGCCGAGGAGGATATGTTGAATAAGGGGGTGGAATATATGTACTGTCCGTGCACTGATTGCGAGAATTTAAAGATGTTTAAGAACCGAGGGCAAATTGAAGCGCACTTGATTCGGAGGGGTTTCAAAAAGGGTTATACGTGTTGGACCAGTCATGGCGAAGTGAATGATCAAATGCCGCCGGATGACATCGCCGGTGAAGTGAATGACATGCCGCCAGCTGATGTCGATTGTGGTTCGGATTCGGATAGGTTGCACGATGATAATCTGGATCAGATGCTTCGCGATGTAGAAGAGAACTATGATGAGAGAGAGTATATTAAATTCCGAGGCTTGATGGAGGATCCGGAGAAACCTTTGTTTACGTGCTGCAAGTACACGAGTTTGTCGGCCGTGCTTGAACTGTTGAAATTGAAGGCAAGCAACGGTTGGTCCGACAAGAGTTTTACGGCGCTGCTAGGTCTTTTAGCGGACATGCTTCCGGAGGGAAATGAGTTGTCTAAAACCACGTATAAAGCCAAGAAGGTTCTTTGTCCGATGGGAATGGAAGTAGAAAGAATACATGCATGTCCGAACGATTGTCTCCACCACCGCTAGCTGCACCGGTGCTATCTCCACAGGTGCTATTCTCGCCAGAGCAACTTGCACCGCTGCTACCTTTACAGTCGACTGCCATTAAGTCGACCTACAGCCGAGGCAGCAAGGGCAGCAAGGCCAGCAAAGGCAAAGCAAAGAAGACCAATGATGATATCCCGTACCTGCCATTGGCCCGCAAATTCGTGCTTGGCCAGCCGTTGCTCGAGCGCAAGGTCCTCCAACCCCTAGCATATAGTTGCCTACAATTGCACAAGTGGTATATGGAGCAGTCCAATAAGCCAGAGGGAGAACGGATCTCAAGTGTCACTGTCAAATTCGCGGCGGATGATTTACATCACAATCTTCAAGAGTGTGTCTTCGTGGTCGCCTTTGAGGATTTATTCGATCTTTTCACGCTCAACGCTCTTGACCTCTCACTCATTCGATGCTGGACGCTGTAAGTGTGTACAATCACAGTCTCCGTTCATGTCATACCTATAAATGTCATATATAATTTGTTGCTTTCATGTGTATATGTATAGACACATGCTGACTAAAGCTAGAACATCCAAAACATCATCGGTTGGTTTCTTGGACCCACACTTGGTCGCCAGGACTACCATTGACGAGGAGTCATCCATCGTCGAGAGGTATATTGCAGCAGCACTGCTGCAATACCGCAATAAGGATTATGTACTTATGTCCTTCCATCAGAACTATTATTGGATTTTAATAGTAATTCTACCAAAATGGAACAAGGTATATTACCTTGATTCCCTAAGTAAGAATAAAATGGACTTCACAGTTGTCAGCCAAGTAATCGATAGGTAAGTATATTTTCTCCATATATACCTATATTGTACTTTTTCTTTCCTTCCGAATGACTAAGGTTAACCTTTTCGAATCACGTAGGGCGTTCGAGATGTACATTGCAATGGGAGGTGTCTCGAAGCAAGGGGCCAAAGGCCTGACACATGCTCGAGATTTTAAGGTATTCGCTATTACACATTAATTAATCCTATGCAACAGTTGGCAGTAATGCCTCTTGAATTAACACATTGCATTTTTTGCAGTGCCACCAGCAGTAGCCGGGCAACACATGTGAATTCTACGTTTGCCACCATATGGAACTACTCCTCGATTCCTCGAGGATCACCAATTCCAAGGTTTGTCAATCTTCCCATAATTACTTCATACTTATCACGTTATATATATATACGCACATTGATATTCCTATCGACAGGCTGCGTTCATCCCGTCAACTGCATTGAAACAGCCCGAACTTTCACACATTCGAGGAGAGATGGCGTACTTTCTGGTGGCTGACGTCATAAACCCAGCTGGAAAGTTCCACAACAAACAATGATTTTTTTATTGCAACGTACATCTTTGTAATTGTATATTTGTTAATGGATATTTTATTTCATTTCAATTAATTGATTTGCGAAATTGATGTTTTATGTTTGTCAAATGAAGTGCGATGTAAATTGGATGTTGTATGTGAATTGGATGTTTATGTTTGTCAGAAATTGTATGTATATCTGCTTGTTTCAGAGGGCATGGCTAGCATTTCCTGAGGCTAGCCAATAAACAGGAATAGATTTAGGGGTAGAAAAGAATATCACAAACGATTTTTAATTAAAAACCGTCTGTGATAGGTGATATATCACATACGGTTTTTAAGTAAAAACGTCTGCGATATATCACGTATCACAGACGTTTTTATTTAAAAACCGTCTGGATAACTAGATATCACAGACGATTTTTAACTAAAACCATCTATGATTATCAGCTATCACAGACGGTTTTTAGTTAAAAACCGTCTGTGATATTTGCACCACAGATGGTTCGAAAACCGTCTGTGATGACCTCGTATTATCACTGACCCATAAATTTAGACGGTTCACAAAACCGTCTGTGATGACGTTTTGGAAAACCGTCTGTGATGACCTTTTCTGTACTAGTGTGACTTAATACTCCCGGTGTATAATTCCATTTTGATGCAAATATCCCATCCATTCTCAACATGAATATTCAATTTCTGAAATCTTACTAAACTGGAAAAGCTTTAGATAAATTGAATTTACTACAAGTATCGAAACTACTACTTTTTCTTAAATATACTAGTAATCATGTTATACACGAACATTACTAAAATAATAAATATCAAGAAACAAGATTTCCTTTTTTGTGCTCGAGTATATATTGACGCTAAACTTTCTACATTGGCATGCCAAATTGTGGTGATTTTTCACATTATATGACAACCAAATACAATAACAGAGTTGCTAGCCCACGTTATACCGTTGGAATACATTTTCAATAGTACAGAAGTTACATAGAGTTTCATGTGGTTACATTTGCAAAAATATATGTTTCGTATGTGTCAACAAGTTTTAAGATTTCAAGTTACATGTTTCGGCTGGTTCCAATGAGTTCTAGATATCAGAAGGTTTCAATAAATTTCAAGTTGAAGACCCAAGTTTCAACAAAGTTTCAATAAATTTAAAGTCTCAAAATATCATGTTTCAGTAAGTTTCAACTAGTTTCAAGTTTGAAAATGTCATATTTTAGCAAGTTTCAACATGTTTCTTGGATGCTTCATTTTCAAATCAAAATTCGTGCAAGTTTTACGAATATTTCAAAAATGATAGCGAGTTTCATAGAATTTCAAGCAAGGTTTCATTCATATTTCAGAAAGTTTCAAAGAAATTTCACATGTTTGAACAAAAAATAGGTCACACTTTACCCACAATAGTTCTCATCAGCGGCCGCCATACTTGCTCGTAGCTCGCACTGTGCATACCCATGTTCTCTGCACCTGCTCACCATCGCACTCAGCCACTGTAGCTCTAAGCACAGTCGCCATCAACTTCTTTGCACGTTTGACCACCACTCGGCCTTGCCTCCTCTCGTTGCCCACCATAGTCCTCATAAGCTTTTCTGACAAGGCATGCTGCCCACCCGCCCGTGAGCACCCGTTGGTAGCTGCTCAACTTCACACCCAACCATGGATACTCGCGGGGTGCCACAGCTACACACCCATCTGTGGCCACTCGCTGAGCACCATGGTGACACTACTACAAAAGAGGTTAAACTGGACGCTTACATCATAGACGGTTCCTAAGAACCGTCTCTACTGCAAGTATCACCGACGGTTCGCACAAATAACTGTCTGTGATATTTTCACAGACGGTTTTTAATACAAACCGTCTGTGATAACATCATTATCACAGACGGTTTGTATTAAAAACCATCTGTGATATGTTTCCCGCCTTGCAATCCCGAAAAATTTCATAATGTCCCGCCTGAGTCCGAGTGATAACATCATTATCACAGACGGTTTTTAATAAGAACCGTCTGTGATGCTTCACAGACAGTTCTTATTAAAAAAACCGTATGTGATAATGAAGTTATCACAGACGGTTTGTATTAAAAACCGTCTGTGATATGTTTCCCGCCTTGCAATCCCGAAAAATTTCATAATTTCCTGCCTGAGTCCGAGTAGGATTCAGTTTTGAGACACTTTCAGAAAAACGGGCATAACTTTGGCATACGGTGTCCATTTTTGACGTTCTTATACTCGTTGGAAAGTTAATGTTCTTGTGCTTTAGCTCACAAAGGTAGGAAGCGAGTCTACACAAGTAGGGATAGTGCTGGAAGAAGCTTGTTGTGGTTACAGACCAAATAGAGAGAGAGAGAGAGAGAATGTGATAGTGGAGAGTTAGGTGAGTAATGGCTTAGGGTTTCCCCATGGCCTGTATCATATATATATATATATATATATATATATATATATATATATATATATATATATATCCACATGGGGAGTGTTTTTACAATAATGCCCTTACATCTGTACATCCCCTCCAGGGGCACTTTTGTCATTACACATGTCCCGTTTTGGGCCTTATAACCTTCTGACAGGCCTGCTGGGCTTAGGTGGGGGCCACCCTTACAACAGGAGCCTCTCATGGTGAAGGGCTTCACGGGCTGAAGCCATGTTGCTGAGCCCTTTGGCCCCTCCGTCCCTGCGGCCTGTGAACTTTTCGCAACGCTCGGCAGAGCCTTATCGCTTGATGTATTGCTCACCCTGTCGCGGGGGTATGACGCTGGGCAGGCTGGTGAAGTCCTGGTCGTCCACCGGACCCTGCAGCTGGGGGATCGAGGCTGCCCTCTGGGCTGAAGGTCGAGGTCGAGTTTGATGTGGAGATCGGGGCTGACATCGGTGTAGGAGTCGGAGTCGAAGCCAAATTGTAGGTGTTGGCGGAGTCGAATGCGTCAGCAAAGGTAGGCGAAGAGGGCCCCCAAGTCGCCGCGCGAGCGCCAGTGGCGGCGGACTCCGACATTGAGCGCCGTCGATGGTAAATGAGTGCTGGCCTGCCTGGCGGGGCCTGGTTGCCGCGGCGCGAGACTTGGGGCGCCGTGGCCATACTGTGTTGCGACATTCCTTCTTTTGCCGGTCCACCTGGCGAAATATGCTTGGCGCGACGTAGGGCTTGAAGTGTCGCGGCCCTACGACGGTGTGACGCTCCTCCGCTGGTTAGGCTTTCATCCCTTCGGTTGAGCTTTCCTTCCGTTGGCTGGACTCTTGCCGGTTGGGCTCCTCCCGGTTTGGCTCCTGCCAGTTGGGCTCCCCCGCTGCTCGGGCATATATATCATGCCGGTGTTGCATTGTACCTGCATTGTACAGTTGGATATATTGCCACCTACTCGCGCCTCGTACTCCCATACGGGGAATGGCAAGGTTTGACCTGCTCTCGTAGACAGATATGCTTGAGTTCATCTTACATCCCCTGCTTGTGCCAACAGGCGTTACCATCAGGGTATGTTGATGCACTGAAGCCTATCTGTTTATGAGAACAAGTCAAGACCTGCCGTAAATCAGCCTTCGCGTTCCCGAACCACGGGGAACCTAGGCGGTTGGATCCCCGCCGGTTTGGGCTGTGACGTCACGTGGACCCTGATTCGCGCGGGCTAGGGGGTCAAAAGTCCAGCTTGTACCCCGCGGCTCAGGGGTGGCGGTTGGGTGCATTGGGGGTAGACCGGCGTCTGCTTGCCTTCACCTTCTGCTTTGCCTAGAACATCCCGCCAAGGCGAAGCCAGACCTCCCACGCGTGGGGCTGAGGCGGGGGCTCGGCTGGATCCCAGAAATGTATTGCGTGGAAGTCCCGGGGCGGGGTGAGCTCTCGGCCTTGCCGCGCAGATCTACGGTTGTCCCCCGTATAGGATGGCGAAGTCCTCCTTGCCGCACGGTATCAGGGGCGAGGTTGCCCCCGGGCGTGAAGTCGAAGCCGAGGCCGACGCCAAGGCCGGAGCCCAAATTGGTGTGGGGGTCAAGAGGCGGAGCCAGAGTCAAAGCCGTAGTGGGGGCATACCGCGTGCCCCAAACTCCGCCCCAGGCGGTCCGGTAGTGCGCTTTATTGAGACCCTGAATCGCGCGCCTGGGGCGCCGATCTTGATGTCGTTGCCGCTGGGGTTGATTGACTTGTAGCTTTATTCCGATGCATTCCGGCGTGGTCCTGGGGCCGGGCCGGAAACGGGCTGCCTTCGGGCAAAATTGGTTTGAGCGACCGGAATCTCCCCGCTAGAGCAGGGGCTTGCCCATCTGAAGTCGCGCAGGCCCGAAGCGGCCTGCCGGTTGGTGGTCCCGACGAGACGGGGTGCAGGCCGGGGTCTCTGCTTGTTGTCCTTATTCTCGCGGGTGTGACCATGTGGTGGGATGAAATTTCTTGGAGTCAGAGCGGCTTCCGGCGCCTTCGTAGCGGTGTCCCTTCGCGCGGGTGCGGCCAGAGTCGAGGTCAGGGCCTCGCTACTGGGGTGAAGACCCCGTTTGGACTGTTGCGGTTGATTGGTCCGAAGAGCCACGCCGACACGTGCCGGAAGCTATGTTGGGTCGTGCAACCTGCATTTATTCCCTGCGCTGACCGACACATGGCGAGACGCCAGTGGCGCGTCGTGCGGTGACAGGACCCTGTACGACCACGGTCGTATGTGGCCTACATGTGCCATCGCGACGCTTCGGCTTCGACCGCGGGGAGGTGAGCGGTTGTCGCTCACCGTTTGCGCTTACCGATGGTGGGAGGCGAGGGTATTTAAATACCCCCCATGGTACTATGCCTGCGCCTCCTCCATACGCTTTTCGGTTATTCACGCCGCCTCCTATATTTGCTTTTCTTGGTCGTGCGCTCCTTTTCAACGTCGAGCACCATGTGGACACCAATGGCGACTTGCGACGAGCGTGCTCAGGTGGGCGGCTACGCCATCCACCGGCGGTCCTCGCCGCTCGAAGTGAAATACGCGCTCGAGGAACACGATCCGGCGGCGGCAGAGAAGTGGTGGGTGGCGAAGAAGAAGGAGGGTCCGTATTCTGGCGACTTGGGCCGCACGCTCGTGACGGAGGGCACGATCCGGTCACTACTGCATGGGGGGAAGCTATCGGACCGCCAAGCGATGTGGCTGCCTGCTGAGGATGAGACGAAACCGCACCCTGAGAAGTCGGAGGCGATCGTCTTCGTCGCCTACTTCGAAGCTGGACTTCGCATCTCATCGGCGGCGATTACTGGGGACGTGCTGCGGACCTTCAAGCTGGAGTTGTCCCAACTGACTCCGAATGCAGTGGCTCACCTTGTCGTATACAGCTGGGCCCTGTGCGCGGAAGCATGTTGGCCCAGCGCCTTAATGTTCGCATATCTGCACGAAGCACGGTGCCAACTGAAGGAGCGGAAGGACGGGACGCTGTCGAAGTTTGGCAGCGTCAACTTCGTTCTGCGGGCATCATGCGGAAAGCTCTTCCCTGCGAACTCGACATGAGGGAAATGAGATTCCCACTGGACAAGACGGTGGTTCTACCACCGTGTGGCGAGTGGTAGCGGCCTTGAGTGTACGGGCCGGTCGATGGCATTCAAGACCACACCCCGTCCTAACACTCGACGACGAAGATAGGCGAAGGGCGCGAAGACTTGTGGGGGTCACCGTCCGCTTCAATATGCGCGACCTCGCTGAGGAGTACATAATGTACGGCGTGGCGCCGCTCGCCTGCGATTGGTGCCTCACGGCCGAAAAACGTCGGGACGATAACGTTCAACCGTCCGTTTGTTCACTACCCGCACCGACTGGTCTTCGTAAGTCTCGACCGTGCCCTCCACTCTGCTCGTACCTACTGCATCGTGTCTAATCGTGCTTTGTGCCCCGAATAGGAACTCGCCTAGAGGACGCGGAGCGCGCAGCGCGCGTGTTCCTTGGGCCATACACCACCAGGGAACACGAGCAGTGCATAGCTGCGACTGCGAAGGCGGAATTGGGGCAGATAAACCGTGTGTGCGAGGCCTTAGGTCTTCCCGTGCCGGGTCGCGCCCCTCCGGCCCTGCAACACCAAGACGATGGTGCCGCGAGGGCGAAAGTGTCGCCCCGCAAGAGGACCCGGACCGCTGCGACCGCGCCCTGTACAGCGGGCGCGGAGTCGGATTCAGCAAAGTACGCTGACTCGGACTTGGTGGAGAGGGCGGGTACCGAAGGCGCGGGTGTCAGGGGCAGAGAGCGCGCCGTGGGTTGCCAGGAGAGGGAAGTCTCGCCGCCCACGGCGGTCGCCGAGGCGGGGCTGGCGTTGGTTGGCGGCCCCGGGGCGAAGTCCTTATCTGCGGTCATGACCGCGTCGGGGCTGCCCTCCGCGGGGGCAGGTGGCGCACGGTTTTTGCTAGTAGTGGTGGTCGAGGCGGAGGTGCCCCCCGCGAAGTTACAAGGGCGGGATCCCCACCCGTCGACATTGTAACTGCGGAGGCCCCTTCTGCCGCGGATACCGAGGCGGGGTCCTCATCTCCTCTGGCGAAACAGCCACGTCTGTAAGCCCCCTTCCACCGGACTTCGAGGGGATTCGCCGTGGCAATAGGCGTTGGGAGTTTGTGGGACTTCGCCTCGTACGCCAAAGTTCCTCCGTCCCGCGCCCTCCCGGCTCCTCGGGCCGCGGTGGCCGTGGCACAGGAACGGTTGGCGCTGGGTTCCGACCTAGAGGTTCCTCGGCCCTGCGGGCCGGCGCCGTTCTCCGCGGCTGGTGTCATTGCTACCCCGCCTGGAGTTGGAGAGATGTCCCATCGGAGTCCCCCTTCTGCCACCGAGGGTAAGCTGGGATGGCATACTGTTGATGTAATTTTTCGGTATCTTGTAGGACTCTGACCGGTACCTCCTCTTGCAGCGACACTTATCCCGGAGGAAGAGGCATTCCCTGAACGTGGGGGTCCTGTTAGCGATGTAGACGCCATTCGCCCGGGCCCGGCAGACTTCGTCCCTCCATCGGATGCACTAAGGGCGTGGCGCGGGATCGCGGACGACGCGGCCGCTAGCATCGGCCAGCAAGCGCTGCAGACCTATGGGACGGAGTGCCTCGGGGATGCCTTAGAGGTGTCGGGAGTGAGGGTAAGCATCTGTCCTTAAGACCACTCACAGCCGTTTAACACTCGCTAACCGTTCCACCGCGCAGACGCTCGTGCTGGCCCAGGCTCTGCAGGTGGCTTACGCCCGCGAGCAAGGAGCGCTACGGAGCAGGCTGTAGGCCGCCGAAGGGGAGCTGCGCGGGGCTACAGGGGCGCACTCTGCCCAGGACGCCCGTATACTCCGCTTGGAAGCGGAGTGCGCGGAGATGAAAGCGCACACCGAGGAGCTCGTCGCCGTAGCGCGGGAATCAGCCGCAGAAGCGGCGCGGCAGGAAGCTGCGGTGGAGCGAGACGGCCTGCTGCAACAAATCGCTGCGCTAGAGAAGGATAAAGGCGAGCTTGCCTTGTCTCTAGAAGAGCGGGACCGGGCTCTGGGCTACGCTTCGGTGGCAGTGTGGGATGCCATGCTTGCACTAGAGAACACTCTCTGAGGGCTCATCGCCGAAATGCCAGACCACTCCTTCGGGCCGGAGGAGCTATCACGTACACTCCGATGGATCGGGGACGCAGCCGACATTGCGCGCGACGCTGCAGCGTCCTTCGGCAACCATTGTTCGTACGTGACCTCGTGCCTCGTGCTGGCTGACCCGCAGTTGGAGATGCCGCCCGGGGCCGGAGTGATGTCTGGCGCCGTCCGCGCCGTCGCCGCTTTGTGCGATTTTTCCACGAGAGGATCTGAAAATACATCGGAGCGGCTGCGGCGGTGGTCGAGCTTCGGAACAACCTGTATCACGAGGGTGACCTCGGCCAGTGGCTGGACGAGGTCCCGCGGCGTGAAGAAGGCGGCCCCGCAAGCTCGGGGGCGACGCCAATCCACAGGTGTGACGGTGTGGCCTCCGCGTGTTGGCGTTCATTGTAACATGAGTCCTTTTGCTTTATTAATAAAGTACAAGTTGCCTCGCCGATATTCTGACTTGCATGCCCCCATGTTCTGAGCAGCTACCCACCCGGCTGCTAGTGTCCGACCTTGTGACCCGACGACGCCTGCGGCGTTGGCGAAGGCCGAGGAATCGCTGGACTTCTGGGCAGGCCGAACTTCTTCGGGTGAAGCCGTGGCACGGACGCGGGTTAAGGAGGAGCCTGCCGAATAGCGGCTTGGGGTACCCACGAATATTTGTACCCTTATGATGCTCCCTTGTAAACATCTTCTGATGAATATAAACAAAAGAAAAAGGGGGGTTGTCTGCACTTCCATCCTCGTGTATTATTACGTGGTCTCACGGTAGGTTAGCGAGGCTACAGTATGCCCGCCGTAGCAGGCACCTTACCCAAGGTAGGTATACGGGCGCGCGGCTGGCGGCTGAGGCAAAGTAAGCACGTGGGCGCTCCATTCCCTTTCTTTAGAAACGGTGGCAGCGGAACTGGCGCCCAAGTCGAGGTAGACGCACAAGCGCTCCGTCCCCCTTTGAAGCGGCGGCAGCGGAGCTGGCGCCTAAGTTGAGGTAGACACGCAAGCGCTACATCCCCTACCCTTCGAAGTGGCGGCAGCGGAGCTGGCGCCTAAGTTGAGGTAGACGCGCGAGCGCTCCATCCCTACCCTTCGAAGTGGCGGCAGCGAAGCTGGCGCCTTAGTTGAGGTAGACGCGTGAGCGCTTCGTCCCTACCCTTCGAAGTGGCGGAAGCGGAGCTGGCGCCGTAGTCGAGATAGACGCGCGAGTGCTCCGTCCCCTACCCTTCGAAGTGGTGGCAGCGGAGCTGGCGCCTAAGTCGAGGTAGACGCGTGAGCGCTTCGTCCCCTACCCTTCGAAGTGGTGGCAGCGGAGCTGGCGCCTTAGTCGAGGTAGATGCGCGAGCGCTCCGTCCCCTACCCTTCGAAGTGGTGGCAGTGGAGCCGGCGCCTTAGTCGAGATAGATGCGCGAGCGCTCCATCCCCTACCCTTCGAAGCGGAGATGGCGCCTAAGTTGAGGTAGACGCGCGAGCGCTCCGTCCCCTACCCTTCGAAGTGGTGGTAGCAGAGCTGGCGCCTAAGTTGAGGCAGACGTGCGAGCGCTCTGTCCCCTACCCTTCGAAGTGGTGGTAGTAGAGTTGGCGCCTAAGTTGAGGCAGACGCGCGAGCGCTCCGTCCCCTACCCTTCAAAGTGGTGGTAGCGGAGCTGGCGCCTAAGTTGACGCAGACGCGCGAGCGCTCCGTCCCCTACCCTTCGAAGAGGTGGCAGTGGAGCTGGCGCCTAAGTTGACATAGATGCGTGAGCGCGCTGTCCCCTACCCTTCGAAGTGGTGGCAGCGGAGCTGGCGCCTAAGTTGAGGTAGACGCGCGAGCGCTCTGTCCCCTACCCTTCGAAGTGGTGACAGCGGATCTGGCGCCTAAGTGGAGGCAGACGCGCGAGCGCTCTGGCCCCAACCCTTCGAAGTGGTGGCAGCGGAGCTGGCGCCTAAGTTGAGGCAGACGCGCGAGCGCTCCGTCCCCTACCTTCGAAGTGGCGGCAGCGGAGCTGGCGCCTAAGTCGAGGTAGACGCACAAGCGCTCCATCCCCCTTCGAAGCGGTGGTAGCGGAGCTGACGCCTAAGTTGAGGTAGACGCGCAAGCGCTCCATCCCCTACCCTTCGAAGTGGCGGCAGCGGAGCTGGCACCTAAGTCGAGGTAGACGCACAAGCGCTCCGTCCCCCTTCGAAGCGGCGGCAGCGGAGTTGGCGTCCGTTGGCGCCTATGTTGAGGTAGACGCGCGAGCGCTCCATCCCCTACCCTTCGAAGTGGTGGCAGCGGAGCTGACGCCTAAGTTGAAGTAGACGCGCGAGCGGGGCGCTCCGTGGAGGCCATCTTCTGGTGCGTCTTATCAAGACTCACAGCATGGAAATCGTAGATCGCGCGCTATGCATGCTCCGGGAAGCACGCATAAAGGCTACCTGCGCGTGTGCGGGAGTGTCCGCGTTTTGTTTGTACTCTGTAGAGTGCGTGGGACAATCAACCACATCTTATTTATACTCCGTAGACTGCGTGGGACAATCAACCATGTCTTGTTTATACTCCGCAGAGTGCGTGGGACAATCGACCACGTCTTATTTATACTCCGTAGAGTACACATAGAGATAATACCTATGCGTGCGCGGGAGCCTCCACGTCTTGTTTATACTCAATAGAGTGCGCAGGGACAACATCCGCGTCTTATTTATACTCCGTGGAGTGCGTGCGGAGGCGGACCTCGGCGCTACGTCTTGTTTAGAGTCCGTGGACTGCGCGCACCTCCGCGCGTTGCGGGCGATGAAGTTCCGTGCGGAGGCGGACCTCAACGCTACGTCTTGTTTATACTCCGTGGAGTGCGTGTGAAGGCGGACCTCGGTGCTACGTCTTGTTTACAGTCCGTGGTCTGCGCGCGGAGGCGAGCCTCTGCGCGTTGCGGGCGGTGAAGTTGCGTGCGGAGGCGGACCTCAATGCTACGTCTTGTTTATACTCCGTGGAGTGCGTGCGGAGGCGGACCTCGGCGCTACGTCTTGTTTAGAGTCCGTGGACTGCGCACGGAGGCGAGCCTCTACACGTTGCGGGCGGTGAAGTTGCGTGCAGAGGCGGACCTCAACGCTACGTCTTGTTTATACTCCGTGGAGTGCGTGTGGAGGCGGACCTCGTCTTGTTTAGAGTCCGTGGACTGCGCGCGAAGGCGAGCCTCTGCGCGTTGCGGGCGGTGAAGTTGCATGCGGAGGTGGACCTCAACGCTACGTCTTGTTTATACTCTGTGGAGTGCGTGCGGAGGTGGACCTTGGCGCTACGTCTTGTTTAGAGTCCGTGGAATGCGCACGGAGGTGTCCACCCACGCGTCTTTGTTTATACTCATACCAGTGTTATACACAAAGAGTGCGCGCGCGAACGCGTGCCTTTGTTGGAAACAAGAAGATTTGTGTGAACGGTGAACTTTATTAGATTCTCGTTTGCGTGGGTGAGCGGTTACAAAAGGTGAGATATCGACCACTGACCGCTTAAGGACGGGAG
Source organism: Dendrocalamus latiflorus (assembly GCA_017311315.1). Lineage (NCBI taxonomy): Eukaryota > Viridiplantae > Streptophyta > Magnoliopsida > Poales > Poaceae > Dendrocalamus > Dendrocalamus latiflorus. The sequence continues at coordinate 12,766,800 of CM029657.1, read as the reverse complement.
CGACCGCCGTCGTCGTCACCTGGTGATGAGGTGGGGTACGGTGGGAGCCTCTGCTGCTGGGACAACTCGTGCGCAGGGAGTGCAGGGCGCTCCACGCCTGCACACCTGACCTAGGCGCCTTGGCGAACCTCATGGCACAGACCCCTGGTACCGAGCTCTATGCGCCGAGCCATGTCCTGGTCGCCATGGATGATGATGATGGCCCGCGGTCCGGGGAGCTTCATACATAGGAAGTCGTGGTGCGGAATCGCCCCGAGAGAGTTTAGGAGCGGCCGCCCCAATATGGCATTGTAAGGGTATAAAATGTTGACGACGTCGAAGATGGCGTTCTCACTCCTCTCGTTGTCGCTTTGGCCGAAGGAGACTTGGACGCATATCTGGCCCAGTGCCCGTAGGGGTTGCCCTCCGAAACCTTGCAATGGGATGCCTGAAGGGCCCAACCGACTTCGAGGGATGCCCATCTGGTCGAAGGCCGCGGTGAACAGGATGTTCGCGGAACTTCCTCCATCGACCAGGACGCGCCTGACCTCGCATCCTGCAACGAGGACTCGGACGACTAGGGGATCTTGGTGGGGGAACTCCACGCCTTCCGCATCAGCGGGCGTGAATGTGATTTCGTGTTGTGCCCATTCTGGCGGCGCCTGTGCTGGGTACGCCGTGACGTGGTGCAGCCTCCTCACGTAGGCCTTCTGCTGTCGCGCTGAGGCGAACTCCAACGAGGAGCCTCTGGAAATGACATTTATGACCCTGCGCTGAGCTCCTTCCGGGGCTTGCAATTGCAGGAGACCTTCCCGGGGTTGCTGCACGTGGGCTTGAATCCGTAGGGGGCCTTCCTAGGGGTGTACTCCTTGGTCTTGAGGGTGTTGGACGTGAGCCACGACAGGCGCGCGTGCCCCCGAGTTCTTATCTCTGGCAACGCTCTGTCGGAGTGCTGCGATGGTGGCATAGGCACGCGTGTCATGGCTACCCCGTACATGGACTTCGCACCCCTGCCCGTGGTGCTGGTTGTTATACTCTTCGCGGGTTTTGTCATCACGACCTCGCCCGCGCCCTCGCCCCCGGCCGTGGCGCCCTCTGCCGCCATGACCAGCGGAAGCATTATCTTCGGAGCCACCCTCGATGTCGAAGACGTAACGAGGTTTTCTAGACTTGCGTTGGTTGCGCTTGGGCCTGTCGCCTGACGAGTCGTTATGCTGTCTACCCTTGTGCTCAGAAGCGTCCTTCGCTTGATTCTGCTTGCGCTTGCCTCTCGAGGAGCCCTGCTTTGGAGAGCCATCGGTCTTTGCCGAGCCCTCCGCCTGGTTGGTGTCGGAGTCGTCGCCATGTCGCCGCCGGGCGTCCTCTTCCGCTCTAGCGTATGCTTCTATCTTGTCGAAGAGCTTCGCGACCGTCTTGATAGGTTTGCGCGTGTTGTATTCGGCCATCGATCCCGGGCGGAGGCCTTGTATCACTGCATTGATGACGGTTGTTTCATTGATGTCCTTAACCTGGCAACATACTTTCGCGAAGCGCTTGAAGTAATCTCGGAGCCTCTCCCCCGGTTTTTGCTTGACTGCGAAGAGCTGGTCCGCATCAATGCGCTCGATGTAGTTTCCCTGGAAGTTGTTATAGAGTCGGTCGCGGATCTGCTCCCACGCGTAGATGGACTGCGGCTCGATGGTGAAGAACCAAGAGAGCGCCACCCCTTGTAGCGCGAGGGGGAGCCCCTTTGCCTTCGTAGTGTCGTCTCCGCCGGCGGCTTCGATGGCAGTCTCGTACACGCGCACGAACTCGCGCGGGTCTGTGTCACCTTTATACGCCTTGATGACGCTCGGGAACTTAAAGTCCTCAGGCCACGTCGCCTGCTGTAGGCCCGCGGAGAGCGGGGACTCCGGGTCCACGCGACGCAATGGGACGCGACTGGACGTAAGGACGTCCTGGCTATCCGCCCTCTCCGGAGTAGGCTCCGATGCAACCACTTGTGGGGCGTATTGGCTCCGAGCCTCTTGTATGTCCCGCACGGCCCCGCAGAGATCTGTCAGCTCCCGTTGGAACGCGCTGAGGGCCGCCAGCAGGGCGTTCTCCACCGTGGGCGTGGTTGGGACCATCGGTGGACCTGGCCGCACGACCGTAGCAGTGGCGACTACAGCCTGCGCGCCTGGGCTACCCGCAGCACTGTCATGGAGGACCCTGGAGCCGGTGACAAAGCCCGCGTCGCCTCCAGAACTGCTCACCGCTCCCGCACCAGGTGGGGGGTTAGACACGCCTGCGTTGCCACCGCCAACCACCCGGATGGCGCTGCTGCCGATTGTTGTGTTGTCTGCTGCGAGGTTGGTCGTCGCGGCGATAGCGGCGGGGTTGGTCGTTGCGGCGATGGTGGCGGGGTTGGTCGTCGCAGCGATGGTGGCGGGGTTGGTCGTCGCGGCGATGGTAGCGGGGTTAGGCGTCGCATCGCGAACATCAGAGCTCGTGGCCGTCACACCTGCATCGCCACCCGTACCCGCGGCTACCAACGCCGAAGCCCTGGTTTTTAATAAGAACCGTCTGTGATGCTTCACAGACAGTTCTTATTAAAAAACCGTATGTGATAATGAAGTTATCACAGACGGTTTGTATTAAAAGCCGTCTGTGATATGTTTCCTGCCTTGCAATCCTGAAAAATTTCATAATTTCCTGCCTGAGTCCGAGTAGGATTCAGTTTTGAGACACTTTCAGAAAAATGGGCATAACTTTGGCATACGGTGTCCGTTTTCGACATTTTTATACTTGTTGGAAAGCTAACGTTCTTGTGCTTTAGCTCGCAAAGGTAGGAAGTGAGTCTGCACAAGTAGAGATAGTGCTGGAAGAAGCTAAAATGGGAAAAGAGAGATTTGTGCTTCCGGATAGGTCGTAGGCTTCCAAATGCTTGTTCTTTGGCATTGTAGCCTCACACCTTCATAGAATGGAATAGTCGCACCTCCTATTTGCATATGATGATTGTAGAATTCATATTGAGGATTGGATAGTAATGTCCTATGTCCTAGGGAGTAGACGGCTTTAGGGATGCAGATATGATGACAGACATATTTGTGGTGGTCTTTTGTCCCTACTGGAATCCTATTTTTATTTTGCCAACCATGATGATTTAACTATAGGTGTGGCTTGTAGTCCTCATTACTATAAGATTTTTTGCCTTGCGCATCTTCTTGTACTGGTTTGATTAGATCTAAGTCCATTTGTTGCACCTCCAAAAATATACATTGCCATGGCTTTCGACATTTTTGTCTATTAGTGCTACCCCCTTAAATAAATGACGATTGTCATTATTCATCCATTGTACTCCAGCTATATTGGTCAGCAACACACTCAAGGGGCAATCCTTGGGGCAAGGGTCTTGTCCTACTCAGAGAAAACAAGTGACCTTGCTCATTGGACACTCACCGGGTTGGTGGCCTTCTTCATAGTGATGTTTTTTTCTTAAATATTGGAAGGTTGCAAAGTCTCCACCTCTTCTTTATTGCCTTGGTTTTGGGTTGTCTGTTATTTTGCTTCTATGGATCCGATGGGGTTTTCAGCAAAAGGTGAGAGGGAATAGCATGAGATGAGGATTAAATTTTAAATTGTGGAGATAAGGTAATCTATACCGTTCTAATTTTAAAAGAATATACCCCGGAAGCTGGGGTGGCACATGAATCACGCAAGTTTTTTTAAACAACCTTTTCCTGTGACTGCAAAATATGACGCCCGAGGGCAAGAAGGCAGTGCACAGGGCACAATGGAAATCTTACGACAGTACAACGTCTATTCGGGGGAGTACACATAAGAGGGCACAGGGTTCATCTGCATAGTACGTTTACAACGAGACCACCTTTATCTTCATGAGCATCTTTGACATTCTTATCCCTAAATTTGGAGTCGGGGTAAGAGAAGGGAATAAAATTTTCTCTTCAAATCGATAGAAGAAAGAGGAAGGTATTTGGAGTTAATTTGATTGATATCAGTACTTACTCTCGTATTATCTTTTTTCCTTTTAAAATACTGCTTTTTGGAACACTCTTTGTTTTATTTATTTATTTATTTTTGCCAGGGTACTCTAATCTCTTCCAATATTCAATTATCAATTAATGAACTAATTCATTCCCATATTATTTCTATACATAGGGCTTAGAATCCAATGGCCTTGATAATTTAACTTCCACTTTTGCAAATTGCACTTAGGCTATCTTCCTTCATTATTTAGTCATGGTATTATTGCTGTCTAAAACTCCAAATAGCGAGTGTCATAATTTATTTGATACACCGATCACCCACTATTTCATTATTCGAGCCATGGGTATCTAATTCTCACATAAATCCTAACTTCCACCATAAATTTATAAATCAACTCTCAAATTTCACTATGATTGTATAATCCCAACCTTAGTTCTACTATCTGCCAACTTGTTGACTCTATAGTCTAATGGAAATCCAATACCTTTACTTTGGATCCATCGATTAAATAATTTCCATTGCATCATCCATAGTTTTTTTATTAATCGAATCAGGGTCACCAAATTCTTATAAGAGTCTGAATTTCCACCATCAATTTTATAAATCCAATCTTAGGTTCGTTATCTGCCAATTTAATCAACTCTTTATCCTTTATATCCTTTGTATCATGACTTCCTAATAATCCAATCTCATATTCGCTATCTATCAACTCTTCAATTCTGAATTCTAATGATCATCCAACATTACTACTTTTGAATCCACCAGTATCATTTTTATCATGACTTCCTAACAATTCAATCGTTTATGTTATTGATTTAAAACCATAATTTGCTCTTCCAGTAATCAATCCTTATTTCTCCATTATCGATCTCCAAACTACTTCATTATTATAAACATCCTCCGGAAATAATGTTATTAATCAAGTCTATATTCCAATAGTTGTTATCACATCTCCAATTTCTCAAAAATTCAGTTAATCCATCCAATAATTGATCATATTCTATTATTCCACTGGTGTAAGCATCTCCCAGGAATTATACAATTCATCATTGTTATAATCCCGCAATTATTTTCACATTTCCTATTTCTCTAGGAATCAATTAATCACCTATCTAGCCAATCTTATTCATTTAAAATCCACCAATTTTATTCTCCCATAATTCACACCATCGTTTCTTTCCGATGATCGACATGAAACCCACCAGTATCATTTGTGTGTTCACCACAATTATTTATCTCCTTTAATTATGACTCTATTTATTTTTCTTCATCTTGTTGCTGTAAGAAAGGAAGTATTTTTCTAACTACAGGTAATAAAACCAAACAGGGAAATTTGGTTTTCACCAACATAGCTCTTTTAGAAGTAACACCTCATGGTTAACCTTCAGACTTTATTTTTGATAAACAAGGTCCTTATTGGGGAAATATTTTTGAGAAATAACTTTGTTCAGACTATTTGAGAAACTAGAGTAAATTTCGAATAAGCTTTGGCAAGTAATTGAACATATAAAAACTTCCTCGAAAGATCATGTCTGTTGAAATAAGTTTGGAAAAGAATTTTGTGAACAATTTGATAATCGATCCTCCAAAGATAAAACAATTTTTGAAGATGAGTATCCAATTTAAGCTTTTGTGATTTTGGCCCAAAATAAGTTTTCAAACAGAGCTTACAAACGGAGTACTGGATTTTGAATTAGGAATAAGAGAGCCGTGGAAGTAAAAAAATGGCTAGGGCAACATATAGATGAGAGGGAATCATTTAAGAAAGATGAGAATGAGCAATACTACATATATTTTTGGAAATAGATATTGAAAATTATTTCTAGTCATGAAACTAACGGCCAGGCTAACTAGGTCACGACCTGCAGTCGATATGCTCTAATACCATCCCTGTCGAACCTAGATTTTACAATCCAGAATCCTCTGTGATTCCACCTCACTATTCCCTGGATCAGTAGATACTGCTCACAGATACAGTTCTAGACATCAAAATACATATCATGCGGAAGCGTAAATATAATAGTAGACTTACTCATGGGCCGATCCGGCCAAAATCATTAAATCGCAGCAGCGAAAAAACGAAGCACACCGGTGGGACCCTCAGGACTTGCCCACAGGCGGCCAACTGGAAGTTCGTGACCTAGTTCTTGACATCTTCATCTTCTTCCTCCTTATGACCAAGTGAAATGTTGAAGCATTGTGATCTGACTCCTGGTTCTGGATTAATTGTGAGAGCGGGGGTGAGCACAAACTGATGTGACGATGGCCCGATCTTCCGAGAGGTACTGATAAGTCGATTGTGGAGATCTCGACGTTGATGATCCAAAGGCTCCGACCAAAACAGATCGAACCCCTCGCAATCACTACACCACTGCTCCGTTGGTTATCAACCGTGCCGAACACGATTGACCTCGCCAAGAAGGCTATCTCCTGCAAGCGAATCGAGAACACAAGCAAGAGAGTAAAAGATGCAATCTGAAATTGCGAATAATGTTTAAGTTCACAAGTTGGGGTTCCTCAAACCGAACATGCGGCGAAACTGCTAAGCAGAATAAACTCTTAAGAAAAACCCGAGGAAAACTAAAGGGGTGTGGCCTCTTTAAATAGGGGAGGGGGAAGCCACACTTATCTAATGAAAAGGGATGTGGTACTATTCCTAGTTACTGTTCACGCGTGTGGTACTGTTCACATGAACAGTTCCGGCCCAAATGGCCCAAGTTACAAGGCCCTCGGCCCACTTTGACTCGGACTGGAAAAGTAACGTGTCTTCTTTCGCAGTTTCTGATCTGCTCAAATGGAGTTTGGAGGTGAGACTAGATTCATCTGAAAGTAGACTTCAAGAGCTTTCCAACGAGTACTCATGGGCCCCGAGAAGCCTTCTAGATCAAAAGTTATGGCCGTTTGAAGTTGGCTTGTCAGGCTGAATCCGAATTGATCTGGAGGCCGAATTGGATTCCAAAACCTGTCCAACTTGAATCCTTGCTTCAATTGGTTCCAAAGTGATGTGGTGCTACAAATATATATATTTTCATCATTAGGTAGCATCATATTCTCATTTAAAATATGTTGAAGTTGAAGAAACAAATTCACCTTTAGTTCATTCTTGATATTGGCCGCTATGGTCGTACGTGTTGGTGGCGTGGTCACATCATCCTCCCCTTCTTGATGGAAAACCGTCCTCGGTTTTAACACATGTGTAGTGTCACGTATTGCATGATCTTGATCATAAATCTTGGTGTATGATAACAAACGCAACAAACTCTCATTATGTAATATCATAAGTTCTTTATCAAATAAAGTAAAATCTCTTTGAAACGAGCTCACCTCATAATTTAAGTGATGCGTAGGAGCTCTTGTAATTGGAACAACAAGTATAGCAAATATGGTTGTATCCATAGGGTACATGTTCTTATCATCCTCCCCTTCTTGCAAACAAAGCCGTCCTCGGCTTTTGATAAGCTGAAAATATGGTAACAAAGAAGCCAAGGTGTATGCATGGTATATGTATATGTCATCTGTTTTAACAGTTCTTCGTTGTTGCACAATTAATGTTATAAAACAGCAGTGATCGTAAAAGTTCATTGTATTATTAACCCAAGAGTAATCATATATGTTAATGAGTAATTCAAAATTTCTCACACAGTAATTATTGCAACTTGTTTTGCAAATGTAAGTGAAGCATTTATGCAATTCAAATCTTTGACGTTGTAAACATGTAGGGGTGGCACATATGGGCAAAACCATAACTTTTGGAATCAAGCAAAGTTCATCCATATAATCATATCTCAATCGAACCATAGCAAATTCATCTAACAAGGGGGAAGAGATTTGTATGTTCTGCCATAATTCATCATCTTTATTCGGATTGTCCATACTAGATGGTGCAAAAAGAGATGAACACATAAACATTGGATGAGTACTAAATTTTACTTCCCTCTCACATTGAACATGATTCAGCATACAAGAATTGTTGTCCCAAACAGCAAGTTTCAATTCATCCATGTGATCGCAAGTTATGCATATTCGATATACAAGAAATTGATTTTCCACACCATAATCTCCAATCAAATTAAACTTATATCCAGGGTTGTAGGCACTAAACAAGAATTTCGAACATGCAAGTTCAGAAACTTTCTTCATAGCGTGTGACAATTTCATAGGTAAATCCAACATGATGTAACACAATGAATTAGCAGGAGAAATTCTAGGCAAAACTTCTTTATGTGTTATTAATTCGACATGTGCAAAATTATGAGAATTTAGATCCGCACATGGTTCATTTAAGTCAATATAAGGAACATCGAAAGATTGCACTACAGCAGGTATATACTCACAAGGTTGCTCTATGTCTTGTTGTAGCACCAAATCAGTACCGTGAGCGATGATAGCACCATGGCCTTTACCTTTTTGGCTCTCCTCAAATGATGTAAGTGCATCCATCTCCTTATCTTCATTCTCAACCAATGGGGTCAGTGATTCAATCAGCTCATGCCCCTCTTTGGCATGGTTCTCAACTACCTGCAAGTTGTTAGTCATAGAAAATGGCACAAACACAGGTTTGTTCTCATGATCATCACCATTACCTGCAAGGTTAGCTGCAAGAGCATATTCATCCTCAACATCACAAGCACTTACATAACCACCATCTTCTGTCGTGATATACGCCTGCTGACTTGGGCAATCTCTCATGATGTGGCCCATCCCTTTACAACGGTGGCACACAATGGCCGTCGTACGGCCCGTGGAAGCAACCGATGAAGTGCTCTTTGTTGGTGCTTGCATACTAGTAGATTTGCTCGTCTCGGATGCGCGTGATGGTGGCGGAGGCGCTGCTGAATGCGCCCTACTCACAGAGGGGGCAGCAGCTCGAAAAATAGGAGGTGGGGCTGTCTTGGCTTGCCCTGGTGTCGATCTCGATGCAGACGTACTCCCAAAGTTGCTCCTAGTCCTTTGTCGCCTACCCTGCAATTCCTTCTCTGCCAAACAAGCAAGCTGGACCAATCTATTGATATCATTATACTCTTTGTAATCAATTATGTCCTGAATTTCACACCTTAAGCCCCCATAAAAACGATCCATCGTATCCTCCTCATCTTCTACAACATTACAACGCAACATGCCTATTTGTAGTTCTTGATAGTATTCCTCGACAGATTTATTACCTTGGTTTAATTGCTGCAATTTCTTACGCATTTCATGGTTAAAAGCAGGAGGAACAAATCTAGCACGCATAGCTACTTTCAATCTATCCCATGTATCAGGTGCTAAACCAGAATTAACTACATGAGTCCACCAAATGATAGCACGATCTTTAAATTCACTAGTAGCTTGTCTGACTCTATGCACTTCAGGAACTAGATGGGCATTAAATTTTTGTTCAACTGTCATCTCCCAATCTAGATAAGTTTCAGCATCATAGGTACCCGCAAAAGATGGTATGGAAAATTTAACTTTAGCAAACGGGTCATCATGAACATGAGCATTGTGATACTGAAAATATTTGTTACCTCCCATACCATGACGGTTCTGATGAGGATGGTGTCGTGGCCGTGCAGCACCGGCGTCACGGTTTTGTCTCTCATTATCATTTCCCTCCTCATGATCTTGGCCTCCATTGTTTGGTGGCCGATTCACCATTCTTTCAAGGCGTGTAGTGAGTGTTGCAATGCTCTCATTGATGGAAAGTTGCATTGTCTCCATCTTCCTATCGATGTCATCAGTAATGGCAGCGCGTTGTTCATCCAAAAGCGTCATGAGCTCTCCCTTTAAAACACACTCTTGCGCATCAGACGTCTCACCTGCCATGGTTAGTAGCAAACAAAAGACAACACAAAGGTATTATCCCTATCAACTACTAGGTGGCGAGAAGTAGAATCACACACTCTCAAGCGTCTTATCACACTCTTACAAGTGTTCTTACCAATGTAGCAGGTGGTACAACCGGTGGCTGGTTCGTGACACCGTGTCGAGCGTGGGTACGATTGCAAGAGGGAACCTGTTCTGATCAAGAGTAGGTGTAGCTTGGAAGGCACAATATGGTAGCAATGGAGAACAATCAGTTCATTTCAGAATTGCATAGAATTGAATTATAGTTCGTATCTAGCACTTAGCCTATGTTGCTGATCAACCAAGGATGGAAGAAGGCTAAGAATAACTGTATGGCAAAGTGTAGGAGTGGTAAATACAAGATAATTCAATCCAATTCAAACTGGAATTGAAGAACACAAGGATTGACCCAAAACTGAAAACTTCAGATTTCTGTCCACTGGACAGCACGTTGGTAATTCGGTCGTAACTTTTTGTCAGATGCCTATTTTTCACTGATTCTTTTTTTTACTGTTTTCTGACGGCTTTTTCTACAGATTTTGTTTTGGGGCCAACTTCTGAATCTCAACACAGAAATTCGCACAAAAATCACAACTGCTGACTGTTGCAGATTCAGAACAGATAATTGGGTCAACTTTCACCGCACATATCTCTTAACTGCCTGGATGGAATGACGTGAAATGTTACAGATAGATGGATAAGGAATTTTTGAATCTAATGGCGGTGGTCCCACTCAAAAATAATCTCGGAATCAAAAGATATGATGTTTTTGGTGGCGGCTGCAGAGGAAGGAAAAATCAGCCGAAATTGGAAATTAGGGTTTGGGGTGGGGAATTTTTTTTTGTTTGGATTTTCAATGGAACAAAGATATGACCAGCAACTAGACAATACTATGACGGACACAAATTCAATTTAGCAAACCAAAACTAACAGATTGAAAGGCACAACGGGGTTTGGACAGCGGAAATTAACTCTGTTTGTGGGGCAATTTTTTTTCTGGACTATAGGAAATAAAAAACCAATCTACTAACTAGGGATACAAGAATTACCTCACGGGCAACCGTTGCTCTGATACCAACTGATGTGACGATGGCCCGATCTTCCGAGAGGTACTGATAAGTCGATTGTGGAGATCTCGACGTTGATGATCCAAAGGCTCCGACCAAAACAGATCGAACCCCTCGCAATCACTACACCACTGCTCCGTTGGTTATCAACCGTGCCGAACACGATTGACCTCGCCAAGAAGGCTATCTCCTGCAAGCGAATCGAGAACACAAGCAAGAGAGTAAAAGATGCAATCTGAAATTGCGAATAATGTTTAAGTTCACAAGTTGGGGTTCCTCAAACCGAACATGCGGCGAAACTGCTAAGCAGAATAAACTCTTAAGAAAAACCCGAGGAAAACTAAAGGGGTGTGGCCTCTTTAAATAGGGGAGGGGGAAGCCACACTTATCTAATGAAAAGGGATGTGGTACTATTCCTAGTTACTGTTCACGCGCGTGGTACTGTTTACGTGAACAGTTCCGGCCCAAATGGCCCAAGTTACAAGGCTCTCGGCCCACTTTGACTCGGACTGGAAAAGTAACGTGTCTTCTTTCGCAGTTTCTGATCTGCTCAAATGGAGTTTGGAGGTGAGACTAGATTCATCTGAAAGTAGACTTCAAGAGCTTTCCAACGAGTACTCATGGGCCCCGAGAAGCCTTCTAGATCAAAAGTTATGGCCGTTTGAAGTTGGCTTGTCAGGCTGAATCCGAATTGATCTGGAGGCCGAATTGGATTCCAAAACCTGTCCAACTTGAATCCTTGCTTCAATTGGTTCCAAAGTGATGTGGTGCTACAAATATATATATTTTCATCATTAGGTAGCATCATATTCTCATTTAAAATATGTTGAAGTTGAAGAAACAAATTCACCTTTAGTTCATTCTTGATATTGGCCGCTATGGTCGTACGTGTTGGTGGCGTGGTCACATCATCCTCCCCTTCTTGATGGAAAACCGTCCTCAGTTTTAACACATGTGTAGTGTCACGTATTGCATGATCTTGATCATAAATCTTGGTGTATGATAACAAACGCAACAAACTCTCATTATGTAATATCATAAGTTCTTTATCAAATAAAGTAAAATCTTTTTGAAACGAGCTCACCTCATAATTTAAGTGATGCGTAGGAGCTCTTGTAATTGGAACAACAAGTATAGCAAATATGGTTGTATCCATAGGGTACATGTTCTTATCACAAACCACCATGCTCCGCGAGCCAATACACAGGATGCAAATAGATATCATGCATGGCTTATCAAAGGGAGGCTCGGGTTATTTTATTTGCCATAAATTGCATTTGAAATATGATACATACAAATTTCCTGAGACTTAGCAGCTTTAACTAAAACAGATTTTATCATTGTCTGAAAGAATGCAATAATAATAGTGATCCAGATTCCACCCACCGTTACATGGCATCCACACCATATACTAGCCTTCAGCGTTATAGCCGCTTACCTTATCACTAGGACGACACCTAGGACAATTCAAACTAGGGCATTTTCATTGCCCTCCAGTTTTCCAATCCACCCATAAAGCATTTTGAAATAGAACTATATCCAGTAAGGTTCCCATGTCCACCCTTGACCATGGGCATGGCTATTCAAATAGCTTTGACTCTACAGAGTTTGCACACTTTTCCCACCAGAGACAGTTCGCTCGTTGCCCCATACAATTCCTTAGTCGTGCGGTTGAGTAAAACATCACAGTAACCATTCAAAGTACCTCGCCCCTTCCATCATCTCACCCCTATGGGCTTGGCCCGCTTGCGACAGGTCCCATATGTTGTGTGGGATGTTCTTCATCTGAACGGCTAGCAGCTGGCTACCCACACTACTAGCACGCCACAGAAAACTTCACCCTCTGCAAGTGTCCTGTTCAAGTCGTCACACAGACAGCCACTTGCACTACCTCACCTCCTCCACCGATGATATGACTTTCAGGGTCCGGTAAATCTACTAAGCCAAGTTGTATTTTACAGACTTGTGGTTGTACTTGTATTACACAGGAGGTCGTGATAAGATTCGGTCCTTAGGGTTATCTAGGCGGCTCTACCACTAACCACACTCTCGTGCACCGCTGCACCATACCCCCGAACCATCCGCCCAGATAGATAAGCAATTTAGGGTTTTTAGGAGCATAAAATAATCATTCCAACATATACCAGTCATTACCACCATGACTATCCAAACCTGTTTCTCATGAATAAAGTGATGCTTGGGGCACTTTTGGTACCCCTGGATATCTAAGCAATACTAAGCAGGGCGATATTCCGTAGACTTATTTTCGATAGCTATAGTATTATAGTTTTTACTAAGGTGACAAGGCTCAGATATTCAAAGGTTTCAAATGAGATTAATACTAACAAGTTCATTATTGGATATATAACTAGCAGCATGAAGTCAACCATAAATTTGCACATAAAATAACAGCATGCAACTTGATAATTTAAACAAAAGTAATTTGCAGAAAATGTAGGTCCAACATGATTAAAGTATTGACTCGCCTCAATCGCAGTTGCCTTGGTCTTGATCTTCAAGGGTTGCTTCAGCTTCGGCTTGTACTTACTGGGCCTCGTACACTATTTTTACGTTGTGCGAAAATTTAGAGAAAAATTAGCAAACTAAACAAATTCTTGCAAATAATGCAAATGAGCTTCAAAATTATGATTTTGGTTCCATTGGATAGAGGTTGAATTTAGATGAATTTAGAAATTTGCTTCGCTCAATTTGGAGTTAAAATAAATAAGTTATGCCCTTTTAAAGTTCTCAGTTAAATTAAATCCGAAAAATAATTAAATTATGACAGTGTGACCCACCTCAGTTTTCTTTTCTTTTCTTTTTATTTTCTCTCCCCTCCTTTTTTCCACCGACAGCGCCGACTTCTTCTGCTCCTTCCCCATTTCTCCTCCTCACTTCTCTTCTTCATTTCTCCTCTCTTCCTTCTTCTCCATCCGGTGGCTCTCCCTCTTCCGTCCAGCTATGCCGAGACCAGCCGTCGCCTCAGCGCCCTCAACCCCAGCTGCCTCTGCCCCGGCGCCGCTCCACCGCGCCGCACCAGCCCCCGCCCTAGCGCCGCACCGTGGCCTCGCCTCTGCGCAGCCTCGCCGGATCTGGCTTCCGGGCCCAGCTCCGGCTGCCGGCTACCGGCTACCGGCCGCTCCGCGGCACCGCTTGGCGCCGCAGCTCCGCCGAGCCATGCCTCGTCCCAGCGCCCCTGTGCTCCGCCTGGCTGCTCCTTTGGCTCGTCAGTCATCGCCGTGCGGTGCGCTCCTCGATCACGCCTGCGCCTCCAGCCGCACCAACTCTGGCTGCTCCTCCACGTCGCCGCCTCTGGCTGACCTCCTCCGGCAGCCGCCTACCGGTTGTCGCCTCCTGCTACTCCCGGCCATGCGCACGCATGCACGGCTCTTGCCGAGCCGCCTCGGCGTTGGCGAACGCGTCGCCAGCAACCTTCCTCCTGCCGCGCCCGGCCTCAGACTTATTGGCCGACGCTCTACTGTTGCTGGCATGCGGCAGCTCCTCCACGCCAGTGCTACCTCCACCTCGCTGGCCCCATGCGTTCTCAACTATTCAGCTGCCACTAACCGCAGCTCGCCACCTCTCGTGAAATCGCTCAAACGACCTTGCATGCAAAAACTACTTGTATGAATGGGTTGCTTGTGTGACGAGGATTGCAATGGTATGACATGCATCAAGGGATTTGTGATTTTTGGTGGTGATTGGAAGGAGAGATGTTGGTTGTTTGTGCTGCTTCCTGATGGTTTGTATAGTCTCTATATGCTTCTCTTTTGTGGGCAGTGAATTGGGCAATGGGCTGGGCAGTAAGCACGAGAGCTCACTGGTGCTTGGGGGTGGTAATGCAGTGCGCGGGAGGCTCTGGGTAGTGAGCTCCTAACTATTGGCTCTCCCTTTTTGCTGGCACCGATGCATGGCATGGCTTTGCCTTGTGCTGCCTGGTGGCAGTGAAGGTGAAACGTGGCTCTGTTCTCCTGTTGGCTATCCCTGAGGGTTGAACTCATGGCCTTTGTTGGCTCTGGTGGTGACAGATGGCTTGTGCATACTCTTGGAGGAGTGAATCCTCTGGTATGGCTTCAATAGGTAAGGAGGTAAGTTTTGAAATGCCGTATGATGAATATCTAAAATACGCGAGATGGTGCCGATTGGCCTCGGACAATCTTGGTATCTCTATGCGCGTTTTGTCCAAGTGCAAAAGTTATAACCCAGATTTCTAACGGCAAATTTTTACTACTAAATTTCATTTTTTTGTTTTATTGTCTTTTGGGCTAACTGTTTGATACAGGTATTTGGCGGCTGTGATGATATGGAGTTTTTGATGTAGTTTTGATGTAATTTATATTTGAATGACTTGGTTGTATGAGATGAATTTCCAAGATTTATAATATTGGGTTGCAATATTTATTCCTTTGTAAGTTTAAAAACCATGTATGTGAATTTATTTGTGTGGTTTATTATTGCAATTAAGTCCTTTTTGTAATTCAGATTGTTGATTCAAATTTTTATTTCCACAATCTAGTACTTGCAATTTAATTTGTGCGTGTAGATCTTCGGATTTTCCATTTCTTTAATTAATACCATTATTGTTTTTAATTTGGATATCATTTCTCAATATATTAATTTGCATGTCACAAGATTCAAAAGATTTCAAATAAATATTCAGAAGAAATTTGAATGCTAGCAAAATGCAAGAAAAGTTTTCAGGATTCCATATTTTTGAATACTTGAAATTTAGGATGTTACAACTACTTTCTTGGGATTGAGATTATTTCTACTTCTGAGGGTTTCTATCTGTTCCAAGAAAAGTATATCTAGGATCTTCTTGATCGTACCTCTCTTACTGATTAGTGCATAGCTGAGACTCCTATAGAGCTTAATGTTCATCTTTGTCCCACTGATGGTGAGCTTCATACCGATCCTACTCGATATTGTCACCTTGTTGAGAGCCTTGTTTATCTTAGTGTCACTCATCCTGATATTTTGTACCCTATGCATATCTTGAGTCAGTTTATTTGTGCTCCCACTCAGCTCCATTATAGTCACCTTTTTGGTGTTCTGCGATACCTTCATAGGACTATTTCTCGTCGTCTCTTTTTCCCCCGCTCTAGCTCTTTACAGCTCCAAGTATATTTTGATGCCACCTGGGCCACTGATCCCTCTAATCGCCGGACTCTCTCTACTTATTGTGTTTTTCTTGGTGGTTCTCTCATTGCTTGGAAGACTAAAAAGCTGACTACAGTTTCTCGTTCAAGTGCTGAGGCCAAGTTGCGAGCTATGGCATTATTGACTATAGAGGTTACTTGGCTATGGTGGTTACTTGAGGATTTTGGTGCTTCTGTTTTTACACGGACTCCTCTTTTATCTGACAATACAGGTGCTATTAGCATTGCTAAAGATCCACTGAAGCATGATCTTATAAAGCATATTAGTGTTAATGCTTCTTATATGCAGACACAGTTGCAGGACCAGATTGTTGCTCTTCAATATGTGTCTTCAGAGCTTCAGTTGGTAGACTTTTTTATAAAGGCACAAATCAGAGACCAGCACAACTTCTACCTCTGCAAACTTCATATTGTTGATCCACCATAAGTTTGAGCAGGGTGTTAGATATGTATTATATAGCTGTGTATTTACCTTGTTGTGTGAGGGATTTCCTATTTATGTGCCATACCTGTACGTATATATATACTGACCTATTGGCCTTATGATGGATACAAGCACTATTCATAACAGTTTGTATGTTCTTTCTCCCCACCCACCCCTCATAAAACCATTCACGCCGACAAGTGGGCTAGCCTTTCTCCCCACCTACCCCTCCTCAGAAAACTATTCGCACCGACAGGTGGGCCAGCCCCAAGCCACACACAACGAATTCACCACTACCTCATGTCTCCTTCGTCCGCTTATGAGCGAACCAACCATTCCTCACCGCCTCCGCCATCAAGACACCATCCAACCCAAGCCTCGGCCGAGGAGGAGGAGGCTGCTGCCAGCGATGTCTCCAGGGACGATCGCCTCCTCTGCCTGTCCTCGCCGCCTTCTTGCCCCGAAGACGGGGTGTGCCTGGCCATCGTGGACCCACCACTTCCTTCATCCGCTTACGAGCGAACCAACACCCCTTGTCGCCTCCGCCATCAAGACACCATCCAACCCAAGCCGCCGCCAGCGATGTCTCCAGGGACGATCGCCGCCTTCCCGCCCCGAAGATGGGGTGTGCTTGGCCGTCGAGATCCTAATTGTATCCTCCTGAAACCCTAATTGTATCCTCCTCCACATCTTCCCCTTCGAGATCGAGAGAGAGAGAGAGAGAGTAAAATCCTAGAAGCTGCTACTAGGCTTAGTTTGGGGGGGCGATGAAGAACCAGTGCAATGCGTGCGGCGTGGCGGAGGCGTGCATGCTGTGCTGTGCCGATGAGGCCGCGCTCTGCACCTCTTGCGACGAGGAGGTGCTCGCCGGGAAGCACCAGCGCGTGCTGCTCCTCTCCGACAGGGCATCCCCCACTCCCGCCGCCGTGCCGGCCACTCTCAAGTGCGACATCTGCCAGGTAAGCCCTCTTGCCCCGCCCCTCCCCTCCCTCCCTTTCTGTCTCTCGATTGGGGTGGCTGCGCAGGAACTCTAGAAATTTTGGCTGCAGAGGCGTTTGTTTGATCGGCTATGTCCTCCTGTTTGCGAATACAGAGAGAGAGAGAGAGAGAGAGAGAGAGAGAGAGAGAGAGAGAGAGAGAGAGAGAGAGAGAGAGAGAGAGAGAGAGAGTAAAATCCTAGAAGCTGCTACTAGGCTTAGTTTGGGGGGGCGATGAAGAACCAGTGCAATGCGTGCAGCGTGGCGGAGGCGGAATACAGCAGCTTTGGATGTTGTTAGCGGGAGAGTTTAGTTAGTGAATCGAAGCACTATACCTTTTATCGGCAATTGAGACGAAGCTACGCTTCCCCTGTATGTCGAGCTGCGTTAGGAGGTAGCAACCACATAGAATTAAGCACAAAGAGGAAATAGCGTAATCCTGGAGCTAAAAATGTGTGAAGTGAATTTATTTATACCAAACATGTGGCTCATCGCCATCCGTTGTTGTGCATAGAGTCTTTGCTTCCAGAGTATGAGTACGCATTCTTATAATGTTCCCTTACTCATGACCTGATTGCCATGGGAAATTAGTGAGTTCATTTCGCGCTCCCAAATGCTCGCACTTCCCAGCATAATAGGATGGAGGTCGTTTCCTAGGCTTTCCCAGTCTCATGGAAGCCATCCTGTGATATGTTGTGGGGTTCTTAGAATTATGAAGATACTAGCCTTCTATGAGGTGCAGCATTTCCTCAGGACTAATCACTACTACAGAAAATCGTATTACAGACGGTTCAGAACCGTCATCACAGATGGTTTTCTGAACCGTCTGAATTTATGGGTCAGTGATAATCGAATGTTATCACAGACGGTTGTCGAACCGTCTGTGATATATCAATATCACAGACGGTTTTTAACTACGAACCGTCTGTGATAGCTGATTATCACAGACGGTTTTTAGTTATAACTAAAAACCGTCTGTGATATGTTATAATCACAGGCGGTTTTTACTTACAAACCGTCTGTGATTATCGTCTATCACAGACGATTTTTAGTTAAAAACCGTCTGTGATATGCTTTTCTACCCCTAAATCTTATTCTGTTTATTGGCTAGCCTCAGGAAATGCTAGCCATGCCCTCTGAAACAAGCAGATCAAACATGTATACATACAATTCACATCTCAATTCATTTCACAAACATAAAACATCCAATTCACATCGCACTTCATTTGACAAACATAAAGCATCCATTTCGCAAATCAATTAATTGAAATGAAATAAAATATTCATTAACAAATACAGAATTACAAAAGATCTGCACTGCATTTGCACTTAGATGGTAACATTGCATTTTTTATTGCTCTATCACTTCGGAATCGAGGACTCGCGAAAGGAATAGATACATAATCAACAAACTTGTCAGGCGGCATCATTGTCATTCAAGTATTGCTTGTGCAGCTGACAAGTTCGTTGATTATAGCTCTGTTCCTTTCACGAGACCTCGATTCTGGAGTGATAGAGCAATAAAAAAATGCAATGTTACCACTGCGCATAATGTTTTTTTATTGCTCTTATCACTCCGGAATTGAGGTCTCGCGAAAGAAACTGATCCATAATCAACGAACTTGTGAGGCTGCACAAGCTATACTTGGATGGTGCATCATTGTCATTCAAGTATTCCTTGTGCAGCTCACAAGTTCGTTGATTATGGATATCTTTAGCGAGACATCGATTTCGGAGTGATAAAAGCAATAAAAAAAATCGTTGTGCGCAGTGGTAAAATTGCATTTTTTTATTGCTCTATCACTCCAGAATCGAGGTCTCGTGAAAGGAACAGAGCTATAATCAACGAACTTGTCAGCTGCACAAGCAATACTTGAATGACAATGATGTACCATCCAAGTATAGCTTGTGCCGCCTGACAAGTTTGTTGATTATGTATCTATTCCTTTCGCGAGCCCTCGATTCTGGATTGATAAGAGCAATAAAAAATCATTCTGCGCAGTGGAACTCTCCATCTGATCTTATGACTTTAGTCCAAAAAAACCAAACGAACTCTCCTTGAATTTTTGCGAAGTCCGGCTGTTTCAATGTAGATGTAGAGATGGGCACAGCCTGTCGATAGGAATATCAACGCGCGTACATATAAAACCTGACATGTATGAAATAAATGTGGGAAGATTGACAAACCTTAGAATTGGTGATCTTGGTGGAATCGAGGAGTAGTCTCATATGGTGGCACACGTAGTATCCACACGTGTTGCCCGGCTGCTGCTGGTGGCACTGCAAAAAATAGAATGTGTTAAATCAAGAGGCATTACTACTAAGTGTTGTATATGATTAATTAATGTGTAGCTAGCGAATACCCGAAAATTGCGAGCATGTTTCAAGGGCTTGGCCTCTGTCGTTGAGCCACGTGTTTGTTGAACGTATGTGACGAACGACCTTCGTTATTCAAAAAAGTTAGATTAGTCATTCGGAAGGAAAGAAAGAGTACAATGTACAATGTACTTACCTATCGAGTATTTGGGTGATAGCTGTGTATATGGATTTGTTCTTACTTAGAGAATCAAGGTATATAGCCTTGTTCCATTTTCGTATAATTACAATTAAAATCCAATGGAAGTGCTCATTGTATGGCATAAGAACAAATTCCTTATCGTGGTGAGCCAGCAGTGCTTTTGTAATATAGTTCTCGACGAAGGATGCATCCTCGTTGATGGTATCAATGGCGACCAAGCGTGGGTCCAGGAAACCAATTGATGATTTCGATGATCTAGCTTCGGTCAGCATGAATCTATATATATACACAGAAAAGCAACAAATTGTGACATATATGTACAGACTTACAGCGTCCAGCATTGAACGAGTGAGGCGTCGAGAGCGTTGAGCGTGAAAAGACCAAATATATTGTCAAAGGTCACCGCGAAGACACATTCCTGAGCTTCGTGCATGAAATGTTCCGGCTTGAATTTGACAGTGATACCTGAGCGTCGTTCTGCCTCTGGCCTATTGGACTGTTCCATATACCAAGCGTGGAATCTTTGGCAACCAAGTCCTAGGGTTAAGAGGTGCTCTTCCGGGAATATCATTGGCTCGCCTAACACGAATTTGCGGGCCAATGGCAGGTACGGGATATCGTCATCATCCTTCGTCTTTGATTTGCCCGGGCCACTGCCTTGACTGTAGGTCGACTTTATGGTAGTCGACCGTAATGGTACATACGGTGCAAGTTGCTTTGGCGAGAATAGCACCCGTGGATATAGCACGGTACAAGTAGCTCTGCTTCGCACTGCCCTTGTGGAGATGGCACCAGTGCATGTTGCTTTGGTTTGCACTGCCCTTCTGGTCCTGCCACCGGTGAAGAAGCCTCCAGGGAGATGTCGCTTTTGGGCCACTGGATGAATGTTCCAATGGCCTGCCCTAGAGTCACGATCTCGTCGTTGGGGGGCTTCGGTAACGGGATGACCTCAAAATTGACATGCACACCATCCACATTAACTTTTGCGAAGCCTGGCGCTAAAGCTTGACCGTGCAGCATGGCCCCGATACCAGACGAATATGCCTGGCCCCAAGCAGCGTGCAAGGGAACAGAGGCATATCTCACTTAGAGCCTGCACTTCATAGGCTCCTACATAACGATACAGAATTAGGTAGTTGAATAGGCCTATCAATGGAGCAAGCATTCGAGAGATAATAATTATTACCAGGATGTCGTCCACAGGAAATCTGGCATCGGTTTGCGTCGGATTGGACGCACAACTACTCGGACGGTTGTGCGGGCTAGCTAGCACAGGAGCGGTGGCGGCGGCCTGCTAACTTTCTGTATGTTTCCGCACCTCATCTCTAACTACATTAGCCAGCTCACCCATTAGCTCCTCTCTAAGAGATGCCTTGATCTCTTCTCGTAGCCGTGCGTCACGCTCGGCTTTGTTTCTCTTCCTGCGCCAATACATGTCGGAGTCATCTTGGAAACCATGTTTCCAAGAAACGTAAAGTCCAAGGCCTCTCGTATGGCCCGGGTGCTCCTTGTTTCCCAAGGCCGCGGAGAGCATATCATTCTCCCTTGTTCTCTGGAATGATCCTAGGGTAGATTCAAAACTCAGCTCTTCCTGCAAGAGCACGACATGTCATTTCACTTCGAACGAAGTTGTGGAGTAATTACAAGCTACGTAGTTCGATCGATATCTTACCAGGCACTGGGACACTTGCTGGTCTGCAGGGTTTCGAAAGGAGACGTCCCCCGATGTCGTTGTGGATGACCTTGCTCTAATCCAATTTCGAGCGCGCTCATCTGGGATATTGGCAAATGGCGGGGCGGTGTCCTGCAGGGCTGCCTGATCGTCCTCGCTCCTCCACTGCGGGATTTTACCCGCATACCCAGCTGTGCCAAGTCTGTGGGGGTGTATGTTTTTTGCCAGGAGGGCCTTGTGCGCCGCACTTGTACTTTTGAAATCTTCGGTCGTCTTCGAAGCCTTGATCTCTTCCCATTGTGGTTCCATGAATGGGTATTTATGAAAGGGCGTTTTGTCCTCCTCCACGTAGCCCTTGACAAGCTTGCTCTTGAAGTTATTCCATGCTTTGCACGCCCCTAGCAAGGCTTGTCGTTGCACGGCGTCTTGGTGTTCTTCTGGGATCTCGAACAATGCCAAAATTTATATCAGTAGCTCTCTTTTTCGAGTCGCAGGCACGTCTTTCCACGAATTGAATGTGATCTCAATTCGTTCTTGTGCAACTATTCCGATCATGCTTCTCCATGCGCTTACTGTTTTGCGAGGAAGGAGAGGGACCCCAGATACATCGACCTGTACTGTGATGGTAAATCGGCCCTCAGGCTTCTTCGATAGCCCTCTTCCTTGGCGTCTTGATTTTGATGTGGACGCCTCCGGCGATGGTGTTGAAGAATGCGCGGATGACATGTTGCTCAATTTGTGGGTCTATTAGCATAAGATAATAAAGTGCCATACCATGTTGCTCAATTTGATGCTCAATGTTAGGAAGAGAGGAGAGGAGTAGAGGGGAGGGGGAGAAGAGAGGAGGTGATGTGGACAGAGAAAGGGGGTGATGTGCCTATCTTAGCACCTAATACTATATACTAACACTCACAAAACATATTGAAGTTGACAGATGAGCATAAGCATATTTCTTAGTTTAATTCCCGCAATTATTATAATAGCACAAGCATGATAAACATGGCATATAAATGACTTAGCTAATATATCAGCATGTGAATCAATTAAGTCATTCCAAAAGTAACATATACTCAACATAGATGTCACATATATATACAACATTAGCATGATGACAAGAAAACATGAGAATCTACATGCTAATCTCATTGAACCCTTAACATATATGTTTAAATCTAGCATATGTTCAACAGATTGAAGTAAATTAGGTGCTCTCAGAACAGAGTTGCGCAAGATTGCAAATCTTGGCCTTCTCATGCTAATATCAAGACTCTTCATAATTAATCTAATACCAAAAATCAGGATTTGAGCTCACAGCTATGTTTTCTACTGTACCACTGATCAAACACAGGAAACAACAATCTACAACTTTCGGTGTGAATGTTCACAGTCACTGAAGAAATAGTTTGAAGTCACAGACTAAACATGCAGCATCTAATATAAAAGGAACCTCCTCTGAGACAACTAGAGTACTGCACAGCAAGGACTTAAGTGCACATGAACAAACCTAACCAGCCGAAAGTCTGCATGGATATAGACAGTAGAAGACATATCACTAGAGCTCAAAATCCTTATCCCGTTATCAAGATCTATTCAGTCTTTGATTAGTTCATCACAGAGCAATCACCAAACCCACACACATAGTCTTCGAAGTTGACAGATGAGGCGGCGGCGAAACTCACAGATGCGAGGAGGCGGCGGCGACGGCTCGGGGAGGCGGCGGCGAGGGCTCAGGGAGGCGGCCGGCGAGGGCTCGAGGGAGGTGGCCGACGAGGGCTCGAGGGAGGCGGCCGACGAGGGCTCGAGGGAGGCGGCGGCGACGGCTCGAGGGATGCGGCGGCGAGGGCTCGGGGAGGCAGACCGGGATTTAGATGTAGAATAACTGCAGAATACACGAAAAACCCTAGCCAGAGGGTATATATAGGGGATTATTACAGACGGTTCTACACTTAGAACCGTCTGTGATAGTAGGACGGTCCTACTATCACAGACGGTTCTATGTTTAGAACCGTCTGAGATAGTAGGCTTATCACAGACGGTTCTAAACTTAGAACCGTCTGTGATATTGATATCACAGACGGTTCTAAGTGTAGAATCGTCTGTGATAAGCCTTTGCTCGACTGTAGTCATTCATGATCAACCGCCAACCAGCTGCATTCATGATCAACCACCTACCAGCTGCATTCATATATATACAACACCAACCACCAACACAGTGTATTTCTTTACACATTTTCTCAATCTCAAAATTGACTACATCACACATTTTCACATATACATAAATGCAAATTCACAAATACATCACACTGCAGCATTGTTCTATACATAAATGCCTATTCATATATACATCATACACATGCATTGTTGTATACATAAATGACAATTCACATATACATCACACAAATGCATTGTTATATACATATATGCAAATGCCCACATATATGTCGCACATTCTCATTGTACTTGCTTATTTCCTTTAAAAAATAGCCCTTCATCATGATCAATGCGTACGTAAAAAGTTTCGTCACGTTGTTCGTCATCGACCCTTATGCCATTTCCAAAAGGAGGTAACTCGTCAAATTGATTGTATTCTTCCTCTTCCACTACATTCTCTACTCCGACAATTCTCCTTTTTCCATGAAAGAACTACATGGCGTTTCTTATTTGCCGGGTCGGTTACATAGAAAACTTGAACAACTTGATTGGCGAGTACAAATGGTTCGTCTTTGTACCCGACACGTTGGAGGTCCACCGTAGTGACACCGTACTTGTCAACCTTCACCTGTGGGAGATGCACCCAATGGCAGTGAAATAAGGGGATCTTGAAAACCACATAGTCGAGCTCCCAAATCTCTTCTATGAAGCCATAGTACGAGTTTCTCTATGCGGACACCGCTGCTCTGGTTAGTGCTCTTGACATCCTGAGACTGCGTATAGAATGTGTACCCATTTATGTCATATCCTTGCCATGTCACAACTGTAAATGTCGGCCCTTTTGCCAACCATGTCAGTGTCTCACTTGGTGAGCTCCTAGCGATTTGCTCCTTCAACCATTGGTTGAACCGACTGTTGTGTTGCCTCATGATCCAAACATTCGGCCGCTCCGGATTCTGTTGCCGAAGCACATCCTTGTGCTGGTCGACATAAGGTGTCACTTCAGTCATGTGTTGCAACACCGTGAAATGGGCTTGAGTATACGTGTCCATATCTGGAGTGATTTCTTTCCATCCGATAGTTCCGAGACCTTTCAGCCTCCCCTCACGACGAGATTGAGGCACACCTATCGGTTGAATCTGAGCCATATAATCGACACAAAACTCAATGACCTCTTCGCTTGCATAACCTTCGACGATGCTGCCCTCCGGCCGAGAACGATTCCGTACGTAGGACTTGAGAATTCCCATAAACCTCTCAAATGGGTACATGCTACGTAGGAATACGGGCCCGCACATTTTTATCTCCCACACAACGTGAACAATGAGATGGACCATGATATCGAAAAACGAAGGAGGGAAATACATTTCAAGGTGACATAGAGTCATCACCACCTCGTCCTGTAGAGCATCTAGTCCTTCGGGATTGATGACCTTCTGAGCAATTGCGTTAAAGAAATAACATAGCCTCATGATTGTCTCTCGGACTTTGATCGGCAAAATATTTCTAATTGCAATAGGGAGCATCTGTATCATCAGCACATGACAATCATGAGACTTCATGCCATTTAACTTGAAATCTTGCATCGAAACAAGTTTCTTCATGTTGCCGGAGTAACCAGATGGAACTTTGACACCATGCAAGCACTGGCACAGTTCTGTTTTCTCAGCCTTGGACAGAGTGTAACACGCAGGGGGAAGGTACATTCGTCCATTATCAGTGCATGTCGGTGCTAACTCAGGCCTGATGTCCATATCAGCCAAGTCAAGCCGTGCGTTCACGCTGTCCTTTGTTTTATCACGAATATTCAGTAAGAGACCAATCAAGTTGTCGCATACATTCTTTTCTACGTGCATGACGTCGATGCAGTATTGAACGTCTAGGTACTCCCAATAAGGTAAGTTCTTCTCATGAGCCCTCAATTTACGTCCCTTTCCGAGGACAACATCTAAATCCTTAACCATATCATAAACCTCGTGTCCCCTTAAATGCCTTGGAGCTGAACCGTCTTCCTTCTCTCCGTCAAATTGTTTCTTCATCTTGCGGTATGGGTGAGCCCTCCGAAGGAACCGGCGGTGACGCATGTAGACGGTTTTGCGTGAGTGTTTCTGCCACACACTCTCGGTACCATCTAAACAGTGAGTACAAGCTTTGACACCTTTTGTACTATGGCCCGATAGGTTACCAAGGGCAGGATAATCATTTATGTTGCAGAACAATAAGGAGCGCAGAGTGAAGTTCTCTCGTTTGTATGCATCCCATACCTGTACCCCTTCGTTCCACAGTACTTTTAGATCTTCCACCAACGGTGCTAGGAACACATCAATATCATTCCCAGGTTGTTTTGGCCCTTGGATAAGTATCGACAGCAAAATATACTTTCGCTTCATACACAACCAAGGAGGAAGGTTATAGATGCAGAAAGTCACGGGCCATGTGCTATGTCGGCTGCTCATGCTACTGAAAGGATTCATTCCATCTGTACTCAGTCCAAACCTTATATTCCTTGGTTCTGCACCGAAGTCTGCAAAACTCCTATCGATGTTTCTCCACTGCGCGGAATCAGCAAGGTGTCTTAGCATTCCATCCTTCTTGCGCTCCTCCGAGTGCCAACACAGCAGTTTTGCCTCCTTTGGATTTGCAAAAAACCTTTTCAAACAGGGAATTATAGGAAAATACCATGCCACCTTAGTAGGAGGTCCATTCTTCGCCTCTGTTCCCTCGCCATCATCTGATTGATTGTTACGTTTGTATCGGGATGCGTTGCACACCGGACATACATGCATGTTTGCATACTCTTTATGGCAGAGGATACAGTCGTTCGGACATGCATGTATTCTTTCTACTTCCATTCCCAACGGACAAAAAACCTTCTTGGCTTTATACGTGGTTTTAGGCAACTCATTTCCCTTCGGAAGCATGTTCGCTAAAAGACCTAACAACGCCGTGAAACTCTTGTCGGACCAACCATTGCTTGCCTTCAATTTCAACAGTTCAAGCCCGGCCGACAATCTCGTGTACTTGCAGCACGTGAACAAAGGTTTCTCCGAGTTCTCCATCAAGCCCTGGAATTTAACATACTCTCTCTCATCATAGTTCTCTTCTACATCGCGAAGCATTTGATCCAGATTATCATCATGCAACCTATCCGAATCTGAACCACAATCGACATCATCCGGCGGCATGTCATTCACTTCACCGACAATGTCATCCGGCGGCATATCATTCACTTCACCGGCGATGTCATCCGGCGGCATTTGATCATTCACTTCAATTTGCCCTCGGTTCTTAAACATCTTTAAATTCTTGCAGTCAGTGCATGGACAATACATATATTCCACCCCCTTATTCAACATATCCTCCTCGGCAGCTCTTGTAAAAGCAGACACGCCATTAATGTACTCTTCACTCACACGGCTCGTGGCATACATCCAGCTTCGGTCCTACGTTACGTACATATATAACAACTTAGTATTAAAAATTAAATTAACTAATTATTACTATATTGAGGCTTAATTTGCTACCTCAATTTATATTATAAACACAACAGCTATTATATAACCAAATTAACTGCCAGAGCAACCAGGAAAGTATAAATCTTCAAAGCTCAATATCGGCCTCCTCCCACCAAATTAACTGGCCTGAAATCGCCAAGCTTGCCTCCTGAGCGAACGAGTAAAGCACCGGCTAGATCTGGATCGAAATGAAGACAGATGCAGTCTGAGCAGCGCAATAAATGCCTAGTGAGCATTATCACAGACGGTTTTTGTTCAAAACCGTCTGTGATAACCAGCTTATCACAGACGGTTTTAATACAGACCGTCTGTGATACTTCTGTATCACGGACGGTTCATCGGTAAGAACCGTCTGTGATACTCGTTTTCTCCAACGCCGCCAACACAGACGGTGTCCAAATTAAAACCGTCTGTGTTAGTGTTGGTCACAGACGGTTTTGTCAAACCGTCTGTGATTGGCCGTCTAGTATTAGGCTTTTTGTAGTAGTGAATAGTGTCATCGGTCCATTCACCCCTCTGTTAAAGCTTGTTCTTAGTTTGCATTTGCAGCATTATTTTTGATGTTGCTTTGACAAACTTGAATATGATCAATGCTTGAATATGATCAATGCTTTATTATGTAAAACGTTGCCAACATATTACTATTTATGCCATGATAACATTTATAAGCAAAAACCCTGTTGCTAAAGCGTTTTGCCTATCTCATCATGTAAACATCGACTTTGTTTATTTCCATTTGATTTCACTTGTGGCAAAAATGCCCAATAGTAGCTGGTATCCACTTCAAGACAACGTGTATGTAACATCCTGATTTTCAGAGCCTTTTCGAAGCTTTTAAAAATAAAATTCATCATTTGCATTTTTCTGAAATTAATTAAAGCTTAATTGGAATTTTTATTAATTAAAAGGATTTAATATGCTTAAGTCAAACATTAACATTTGCCAAAAATATTTTATTTGAGTTCCTTGTGTCTCAAGGCTTTTTCTGGATTTTTCTGGGATTTTTCTGGATTTATTTGCTATTTTCTAGAGCTCAAAAAGAATTATTTGAATTTCTGGAAAAAGAAAGGAAAAAGAAAATCCCGAACCGGCCGGTGGGCCGAAACCCACCGAACCGGCCCGGTCCGACCGCCGGCCCAGCCGCACCCCGCAGCCACGCGGCGCGCATCCGCGCTCGACCGCGACCGCCTCCCTCCGCTCGATGGGCGACGCGTGTCGCCATCGCAGCCGTCCGCTCGCGCTCGCGCGCATCGCTGCCGCTCCCTCTCCCGTGCCGCTGACAGGTGGGGCCCACCTGTCAGGGCCGTATCCGGCCGGGACACGGCGTCCGCGCCACGTCAGCCCTCGCGCCGTCCGGGGTATTTATTGCGCGCCCGCCGCCTCGGTTCGCGTACCTCGCCCGCGCCGCCGCCGTCCCTCGCCAGCGCCGCCGCCGTCTGCCGTCGGCCGGATCCGCCGCCGCCCGCAGTCGCCGTGCGCCGCCATCGCCGCCGGTGAGCCCCGCCGCCCCTTCGTCTTCCTCGCCGCAGACGCTGCCGTCAGCCGCCGCCGTCCGCCGTCGGCCAGATCCGCCGCCGTCCCGAACCCCGCCGCCCGTGCGCCGCGCCGCCTCGCCTCGGTCCCGGCCGCCGCCCGCGCACCGCGCCGCCGCCGCCCGGCCGCCACCCGCGCACCGCGCCGCCAGCGGACGCCCGCGCCCGTCGCCTTGGTCTACGCGCCCGCGACGCTTCGCGCGACGCGCCCGCCACGCGTCGGCCATCGGCCGACTCCCGCCTCCCGCGCCGCCTCATCCCCGCCGCCCATCCAGATCTGAGCCGAAGGCCCAGATCGCGCCGCGTGGACGACCTCGGGCCGTCCGATCGTCGCCGCCGCCTGCGCCCGAGCCGCGCCGCGTCAGCCTACCCACGTGGCAAAGCCACGTCAGCCCTAGTCCACGTGGCCGCCACGTGGCAGTGCCACGTCAGCCGAACCGGCCCCGGGTGCCACGTCAGCCGGCCACGTCACCCCGCCACGTGGCAGAGCCAGAGCCCGCCACGTGTCAGCACCAGAGGCTGCCACGTCGCCTGCCACGCGTCGCACCCACAGCCTGCCACGTGTCAAATTTTCCGATTTTCTGGGATTTTCCCTGAAATTGATTTTCCAAGAGCCCGTTCTCCCTCGTCCTAGCTCCGATTGACCCCGTTCTTTTTTCTAAATTCATCTAAAATTGAGCTCTACCTTTTGGTTCAGGTTTGAAAGTTTTTGGAGTTCATTTGAATTTTATTTGAATTTATTTTGTCTCTTCGTTTCGTTTTCTCTCTCGTTAGATCACGCGTTCGAGGGAGCCGCCGTCAGATTTGAAGATCAAGAGCCGTCAACTGAGCAGGGCCAAGGCAAGTCGTATTCTTTGATCATGTTGAACCCAGTTTGCAATCTATTATTTAATTATTTTGCTTTAAATTATATTGCATCGCTAATTTTATTCAAACCCTTGTAATGGTAGTTAATGACCAAATTGATTATTTCCTCCTTGATAATTTGAATGCCATGATGCCATTGCCACCATAGGTTGGGAAACTAGGTAGTGATGCTATGCTACTATCACATTGGGTTGGTACGATTAGTGTGCTTAGCCATGCTTTTATTATCGTTTGGGTTCACCATCGCATGTGATTAATTAATTTGACTTAATGAGATATTGAATTGTGGTTGGTGCCACTGTTATAAAATTTGTGCCGTGACGTTGGTGCGTCATTGGTGGTGGTTTCACAAAATTGGTTTTCACTCGGGCGAGTGATCGTGCAGTAAAGGGGGAAGTGTTGGAGCACTTCGATGGATGTGGTAGTCTCGCCCGAGAACACTTAAGGACTTAATTTTGTGCGCCATTGATCTGAGTCTTACCGTGCAAACCACATGTCTGGTATGGGACAGACCTGGCTGATTAATTTGGGATGTTTCAATTTCAATCTCGCTGGGATGAACATGGTTGCTGATTTCCATGAGGCGCAAGGGGGGGTGTGATGCGAAACCCTAGCGGGCGGGATTGGGTTGGAATTGAACATTGTAAAGGCTTTGTTGTGATTTCCTTAGCGCGAGGCTAATCACATCGTGTGGGTACAGTTGTGCAACCTCTGCAGAGTGTAAAACTATTCGAATAGCCGCGTCCTCGGTCATGGACAATGCTCGGTGATTTCACACGAGGTATAGTTATTTCTAAAAAGTTTTGAACAGTGGATGGTTAATTCACTGTTGGTTTAACTTGTGGATGGGAGGTCCATAAGTGGTTGGTTTAGCTTATGGATGGGAGATTCATAAGTGGTTACTTCAATTCCTTTGATTATTATTTATTATTGTTTTACTTCAAATGCGCCTTCAATCTATTTATTGTATTTTCAAATGTCGTTTTATGCAAATTAACCTTTCAGCCATCCATTGGTAAGCCTTGCATATTATATTGCATCATTTGTTACAAACGGCTTGCTGAGTACCAATGTACTCACGGCTTTATGCCTATGTTGCTCAGTTGAGGATGAAGAGTGCTACCAGCAGGAGGTTCCAGGAGGAGAGTACTTCGACGACTACGAGTTCTAGGCTTCGCTCCCCACTCGATTGCCTGTGGGCATGTCGATTGGCCACTACGTTTTATTTTGGATTTCCGCTGCTAGTTTTGTTAAGCCCCTAAGGCTAATGAGATTGTAAGCTTGACCATAAGGTCATACTTTTGGGCATTGATTAATAATTTGAATTTCCCTTATTTAATATCGTGATTGTGGTGATGATTACCTCTATGTTTGACTGTGTGCACTAGCGTGATCCTGGACTAGTGCAGTACACACAGAGAGTCCGGATTTGCATATTCGGGTCTCGACAAAGATGGTATCAGAGCTATATCGACTGTAGGACGAAGCCCTAGCTAGAATGGTCGAATTAGTCAAGATTTCAAAATATATTTTCTAAATCAAATCAACCACATGATTGTCTAGTAAATCTTATTCTTACCTCATTCTTAGGATTCTTACTCTTTCCCTCGTCTGAAACATTGTTTTCCAAACTTAATTTGACTTCTTACCCCCATAAAGTCTATAGATGTCTCGAGTGTCCCTCAATCAAAGTGAAAGTTGACGTGGAATCCTTCAAGCTATGCTGGGAAGTCGAGATCAAGGGAGCACCCAATATGTCAAGACAAGATTGGAGATTTCCGTGAAGATTAGGAGCCATTAGATTTGAACCCTGTTATAGTTTTTAGTATCGTATAGATCGTCTTGCTTCTTATTTGCCATTGTGTGTGATGTGAGCTGCAGTTTTGCTTCTAGCATTATGATGCAGTCATGTCAAAAATCTTTTTGTGGAGTTTATTGCTTCTTTTGTTAGCCTTTTCGGCTAAGTGTCTGCTTAGTTTAGGATGCCATTAGTTATTCCCCTTAGACGAGTTTACCGCTTACCTCTGCTTTTCCCTCTTACCTATTGAGCCTTCAAAAGTCAGTTCTCAGCAAATGGTCTTTCTTTTCAGAGCAGCAACAAGATGGTTGAAACCAGGAACTCCGCAGGTCGTGAGCAGACAAACCAGAACCCAGGGAGCAGTACCACTCAGCCACCCCAGGCAGTTCCGCCGACCCTGGACCCCGCTCTCAGTCAGTTCCTGATGGCCCAGACTCAGATGATGCAAGCAATGATGCAGAATATGAACAATATGGCTCAGCGTCAGCACCCAGGGGTAGCAGCACCTCAGGCCGCCCACCATCAGTCCCGCTTTGCAGAGTTTATGAGGACGAGGCCGCCTACCTACTCCAGTTCTTCAGAGCCTTTGGAGGCAGATGACTGGATCCGTTCAGTAGAGAAAAAGCTGAACTTGGCCCAGTGCACAGACAGGGAGAGAGTGCTGTATGCAGCACACCAGCTAGAGGGACCTGCAGCAGAGTGGTGGGAGAACTACTGTGACGCCCACGAGGACCAGAACAGCATTTCTTGGGATGAGTTCTACACCGCTTTCCGTAACGCCCATGTCTTGGATGGGGTGATGGATATGAAGAAAGAGGAGTTCCGTGAGTTGCAGCAGAGGAACATGTCAGTAAGTGAATACCTCAATAAATTCACTCAGCTAGCTCGCTACGCACCAGAGGACGTAGCCACCGATGAAGCCCGTCAGAAGAAGTTCCGGAAAGGCTTGAACCCAGGTTTGAAGGTGCAGGTTGTGGGCAACGACTATGCCAGCTTTCAGCAGATGGTGGATAAGGTCATCCTAATTGAGGACAGTCGCCGCGAGCTCGAGGAGTCTCGCAAGAGGAGGATGGCTCAGCAGGGATTACAGTCTCACCAGGCTCAGAGGCAGCGTTTCAGCACTTACCAGCCCACTCGAGTGCCTCAGCAGCAGCAGCAGCAGTCAGTCTTCAGGACACCAGCCCCAGTGCCACGTCCCCAGCAGTCAGGGCAGAGACCTGGTGGATCTGGTGGTCAGCAGCAAAGGAACGCCAATCCAGCAGCGTCTGTTACTTGCTACAAGTGTCATGAGCCGGGACACTATGCTAGCAAGTGCCCCCAGAGGCAGGGCCCCACTCCAGTTCGCTTCGACTTGGGAGCCACACCAGGACGGACACCTACTCCAGGAGCAGGGCGTGGAGCACCCCAGGCGCCAGGTCAGGCCAGCAGGACTCCACAGGTGGTGAGAGGTCAGGTGAACCACGTCACTGCAGAGGAGGCCCAGGCAGCACCAGATGTCGTGATCGGTAAGTTCCTAGTCCATTCAGCATCTGCCACAGTTTTGTTTGATTCTGGAGCTTCCCATTCGTTTGTTTCTCGGAGTTTTGCCTTAAAGCATCAGTTGAAAATTGTTACTCTGGGATCTATTCATTTGATCCAATCCCCCGGTGCGGAGTTGAGCACCAACCTAGGCTGTCCCGGAGTTCAGATGGTCATCCAGGGAGTTGAGTTCAGAGCGGACTTGATTGTCTTGGATATCCAGTCCCTAGATGTGATCTTGGGTATGGATTGGCTCAAGAAGCACCAAGCAGTTTTATATTGTGGGAGCAGAGCAGTGACTTTGACCAGCCCCGATGGGAAGAAAGTGCAGTTTTCAGCTAGTACGAGTCAGCCAGAGCAGGCAATGGTTTGCCAGATCAAGGCAATTCAGCTGGAGGATGTGCCGATTGCCAGGGAATACCCCGATGTGTTTCCAGATGATCTTCCAGGGATGCCACCAGAGCGAGAAGTTGAGTTTCTGATCGAGTTGGTACCCGGTACCGCTCCGATTTCCAAAAGACCCTACCGGATGCCAGCAAATGAGTTAGCAGAACTCAAGAAGCAGATTCAGGAGCTTTTGGACAAAGGTTATGTCAGGCCCAGTTCGTCCCCGTGGGGAGCGCCAGTCTTGTTTGTGAAAAAGAAGGATGGCAGCCAGCGCATGTGCGTGGACTACCGAGCGCTTAACGAGGTCACTATCAAGAACAAGTACCCTTTGCCCAGGATCGATGATTTGTTTGATCAGCTCAAGGGAGCAGGAGTTTTCTCCAAGATTGATTTGAGGTCAGGTTACCATCAGATGAGGATGGTATTGCAGAAATTAAGGGACCACCAGTTGTATGCCAAGTTTAGCAAATGTGAGTTTTGGATGAAGGAAGTCGCCTTCCTAGGCCATGTGATGTCCGCAGAGGGAGTTGCTGTTGACCCCGGAAAGGTCAAGGATGTTTTGGATTGGCAGACACCTTCTTCGGTGACTCAGGTCAGGAGCTTTCTGGGTATGGCTGGTTATTACCGTCGTTTCATCGAAGGATTTTTCAGTGTAGCCAAGCCACTTACCCAATTGCTCAAAAAGGAAAAGAAATTTGTTTGGACGCCCGAGTGCGAGAAAAGCTTTCAGAAGTTGAAGGAGAGTTTGACCACAGCCCCAGTGCTAGTGTTGCCAGATTTAAACAAGGATTTTGAGATTTATTGCGATGCCTCACGCAAGGGTTTGGGTTGTGTTCTGATGCAGGAAAAGAGAGTGGTAGCGTATGCCTCGCGCCAGTTGAGACCGCATGAGGAGAATTACCCTACTCATGACTTGGAGCTAGCAGCCGTAGTGCATGCTTTGAAGATTTGGAGGCACTATCTCTTGGGTAATAGATGTGAGATTTACACGGATCACAAGAGTTTGAAATACATTTTCACCCAGTCCGAGCTTAACCTCAGGCAGAGGAGGTGGTTGGAGTTGATAAAGGATTATGATGTCGGAATCCATTATCACCCAGGGAAGGCCAATGTAGTCGCAGATGCTCTGAGCAGAAAGGTTTATTGTAATTCAGTAATGGTTCAGGAGAGTCAGCCAGCGTTGCATGAGGAATTCCAAAGGCTCAGTTTGGAATTGGTTGAGGAAGGATTTTTGGCAGCAATGGAGTTGCAGCCCACTTTGGACGGTCAGATTCGTCAGGCTCAGACGGATGATGAGGCATTTCAGCGTATCAGAAAGAATATGAGTGAAGGAAAAGAGTCAGGATTTTCAGAGGATGCCCAAGGAACCCTGTGGTTCAAGCAACGTTTGTGTGTGCCCAATAAGAAGGAGCTAAAGGATCTGTTGCTAAAAGAAGCTCATGAGTCGTTGTACTCGATACATCCTGGCAGTACCAAGATGTACCAGGACATTAAAGAAAAATATTGGTGGCCAAGCATGAAGCGTGAGATCGCTGAGTATGTGGCACTTTGTGATGTCTGTCAGAGAGTTAAGGCAGAGCATCAGAGGCCAGCAGGTTTGCTCCAGCCGTTGAAAATCCCTGAGTGGAAATGGGAAGAGATTGGTATGGACTTCATAGTTGGTCTGCCTAAGACCAAAGAAGGCTATGACTCGATTTGGGTCATCGTGGACCGATTGACCAAGGTTGCTCACTTCATTCCGGTAAAGACAACTTACACCGGTGACAGATTGGCAGAGTTGTATATGTCAAGGATCGTCAGTTTGCATGGAGTGCCCAAGAAAATAGTGTCAGATCGCGGATCCCAGTTCACTTCTCGGTTTTGGGGTAGTTTCCATGAGGCTATGGGAACGCACCTGAATTTCAGTACCGCATATCATCCCCAGACAGATGGTCAGACAGAGCGAGTCAATCAGATTCTTGAGGATATGTTGAGAGCATGTGTGCTAGATCATGGTCCTAAGTGGGACAGTTGTTTGCCTTTTGCAGAGTTTTCCTACAACAATAGTTATCAGGCAAGTTTGCAGATGTCACCATTTGAAGCACTCTATGGCAGGAAATGCAGGACCCCTCTCAATTGGAAAGAGACAGGGGAAGGTCAGGTGTTTGGTCCAGATTGTTTAAAAGAGGCTGAGGACAAGGTCCGTTTGATTCAGGAGAGGTTGAGGACTGCCCAGGCCAGGCAAAAGAGCTATGCGGATACCAGACGCCGAGAGCTGAGTTTTGAGCCAGATGATTTTGTGTATCTCAGGATCACACCATTCAAAGGTGTGAAGAGGTTTCAGCAAAAGGGAAAGCTTGCACCAAGGTATGTCGGTCCGTTCAGAATTTTGAAACGCAGGGGAGAGGTTGCTTATCAATTGGAGCTACCTGCGTCCTTCAGTGGGGTACATGATGTTTTCCATGTGTCCCAGCTGAAGAAGTGTTTGAGAGTGCCAGAGGAGGCTGTGCCAGTTGAGGCCATTGATCTTCAGGAGGATCTGTCCTACAAAGAGCGTCCTGTCAAGATCTTGGACGTGTCAGAGCGAGTCACCCGGAATAAAGTGGTTCGCTTTTGCAAAGTTCAGTGGAGCAACCACTCTGAGGAGGAAGCCACCTGGGAGCGCGAAGAGGATCTCAAGGCAGAGTTTCCGAACCTATTCTAGTAGTGAGCCCGGATCTCGGGGTCGAGATCCCGTTTAAGGGGGTAAGGTTTGTAACATCCTGATTTTCAGAGCCTTTTCGAAGCTTTTAAAAATAAAATTCATCATTTGCATTTTTCTGAAATTAATTAAAGCTTAATTGGAATTTTTATTAATTAAAAGGATTTAATATGCTTAAGTCAAACATTAACATTTGCCAAAAATATTTTATTTGAGTTCCTTGTGTCTCAAGGCTTTTTCTGGATTTTTCTGGGATTTTTCTGGATTTATTTGCTATTTTCTAGAGCTCAAAAAGAATTATTTGAATTTCTGGAAAAAGAAAGGAAAAAGAAAATCCCGAACCGGCCGGTGGGCCGAAACCCACCGAACCGGCCCGGTCCGACCGCCGGCCCAGCCGCACCCCGCAGCCACGCGGCGCGCATCCGCGCTCGACCGCGACCGCCTCCCTCCGCTCGATGGGCGACGCGTGTCGCCATCGCAGCCGTCCGCTCGCGCTCGCGCGCATCGCTGCCGCTCCCTCTCCCGTGCCGCTGACAGGTGGGACCCACCTGTCAGGGCCGTATCCGGCCGGGACACGGCGTCCGCGCCACGTCAGCCCTCGCGCCGTCCGGGGTATTTATTGCGCGCCCGCCGCCTCGGTTCGCGTACCTCGCCCGCGCCGCCGCCGTCCCTCGCCAGCGCCGCCGCCGTCTGCCGTCGGCCGGATCCGCCGCCGCCCGCAGTCGCCGTGCGCCGCCATCGCCGCCGGTGAGCCCCGCCGCCCCTTCGTCTTCCTCGCCGCAGACGCTGCCGTCAGCCGCCGCCGTCCGCCGTCGGCCAGATCCGCCGCCGTCCCGAACCCCGCCGCCCGTGCGCCGCGCCGCCTCGCCTCGGTCCCGGCCGCCGCCCGCGCACCGCGCCGCCAGCGGACGCCCGCGCCCGTCGCCTTGGTCCACGCGCCCGCGACGCTTCGCGCGACGCGTCCGCCACGCGTCGGCCATCGGCCGACTCCCGCCTCCCGCGCCGCCTCATCCCCGCCGCCCATCCAGATCTGAGCCGAAGGCCCAGATCGCGCCGCGTGGACGACCTCGGGCCGTCCGATCGTCGCCGCCGCCTGCGCCCGAGCCGCGCCGCGTCAGCCTACCCACGTGGCAAAGCCACGTCAGCCCTAGTCCACGTGGCCGCCACATGGCAGTGCCACGTCAGCCGAACCGGCCCCGGGTGCCACGTCAGCCGGCCACGTCACCCCGCCACGTGGCAGAGCCAGAGCCCGCCACGTGTCAGCACCAGAGGCTGCCACGTCGCCTGCCACGCGTCGCACCCACAGCCTGCCACGTGTCAAATTTTCCGATTTTCTGGGAATTTCCCTGAAATTGATTTTCCAAGAGCCCGTTCTCCCTCGTCCTAGCTCCGATTGACCCCGTTCTTTTTTCTAAATTCATCTAAAATTGAGCTCTACCTTTTGGTTCAGGTTTGAAAGTTTTTGGAGTTCATTTGAATTTTATTTGAATTTATTTTGTCTCTTCGTTTCGTTTTCTCTCTCGTTAGATCACGCGTTCGAGGGAGCCGCCGTCAGATTTGAAGATCAAGAGCCGTCAACTGAGCAGGGCCAAGGCAAGTCGTATTCTTTGATCATGTTGAACCCAGTTTGCAATCTATTATTTAATTATTTTGCTTTAAATTATATTGCATCGCTAATTTTATTCAAACCCTTGTAATGGTAGTTAATGACCAAATTGATTATTTCCTCCTTGATAATTTGAATGCCATGATGCCATTGCCACCATAGGTTGGGAAACTAGGTAGTGATGCTATGCTACTATCACATTGGGTTGGTACGATTAGTGTGCTTAGCCATGCTTTTATTATCGTTTGGGTTCACCATCGCATGTGATTAATTAATTTGACTTAATGAGATATTGAATTGTGGTTGGTGCCACTGTTATAAAATTTGTGCCGTGACGTTGGTGCGTCATTGGTGGTGGTTTCACAAAATTGGTTTTCACTCGGGCGAGTGATCGTGCAGTAAAGGGGGAAGTGTTGGAGCACTTCGATGGATGTGGTAGTCTCGCCCGAGAACACTTAAGGACTTAATTTTGTGCGCCATTGATCTGAGTCTTACCGTGCAAACCACATGTCTGGTATGGGACAGACCTGGCTGATTAATTTGGGATGTTTCAATTTCAATCTCGCTGGGATGAACATGGTTGCTGATTTCCATGAGGCGCAAGGGGGGGTGTGATGCGAAACCCTAGCGGGCGGGATTGGGTTGGAATTGAACATTGTAAAGGCTTTGTTGTGATTTCCTTAGCGCGAGGCTAATCACATCGTGTGGGTACAGTTGTGCAACCTCTGCAGAGTGTAAAACTATTCGAATAGCCGCGTCCTCGGTCATGGACAATGCTCGGTGATTTCACACGAGGTATAGTTATTTCTAAAAAGTTTTGAACAGTGGATGGTTAATTCACTGTTGGTTTAACTTGTGGATGGGAGGTCCATAAGTGGTTGGTTTAGCTTATGGATGGGAGATTCATAAGTGGTTACTTCAATTCCTTTGATTATTATTTATTATTGTTTTACTTCAAATGCGCCTTCAATCTATTTATTGTATTTTCAAATGTCGTTTTATGCAAATTAACCTTTCAGCCATCCATTGGTAAGCCTTGCATATTATATTGCATCATTTGTTACAAACGGCTTGCTGAGTACCAATGTACTCACGGCTTTATGCCTATGTTGCTCAGTTGAGGATGAAGAGTGCTACCAGCAGGAGGTTCCAGGAGGAGAGTACTTCGACGACTACGAGTTCTAGGCTTCGCTCCCCACTCGATTGCCTGTGGGCATGTCGATTGGCCACTACGTTTTATTTTGGATTTCCGCTGCTAGTTTTGTTAAGCCCCTAAGGCTAATGAGATTGTAAGCTTGACCATAAGGTCATACTTTTGGGCATTGATTAATAATTTGAATTTCCCTTATTTAATATCGTGATTGTGGTGATGATTACCTCTATGTTTGACTGTGTGTACTAGCGTGATCCTGGACTAGTGCAGTACACACAGAGAGTCCGGATTTGCATATTCGGGTCTCGACAGTGTAAGGTTACAGGGGTGTGCACCTGTGTCCATACGATGCCCTATTAGGCATTGCTTATACACATGTACGACAATACACATATACACACAGTGGCCGATCCTAAGCGTATACAATCCATGCATGCAGCTTATGTTCTTTTGCGTCTTCATCAGCATCAGAATTAAACCGCGCGGCGCGGCCAGGGGAAAAAATAAAATAGGTTGGAGGAGCATTGGTACGTAGCTGCATGCCTCTCTCAACGTACATGTGGCTCACAGAGAGAGCCTAATCAGACAGGTAATTAAGGTTATTCCTGCACCCGAAATTGACGGCCATGACATGCATGCAGTGCTAAGCTCGGATCACGGCCAGCCGCATATGTCTTACATCCATGAACAAGCCCACCATTACTCAGCCTGCGACATCGGCGGCGAGCCCTCCATCGCTCGCTCGCCGTCGTCCATAAAAACCACTTACGTGCACCGAGTAGCCCCAAGCATCACAGCAAATTTAGTAGTAACAAGGATGGCCTCCCAAACATCCTCTCTGCTCGCCGTCGCGGTTTTGGCGGTGCTTGTTGCCGGCGTCTCTTGCGCCCCTAAGGTGCCCCCTGGCCCAAACATCACGGCGACCTACGACGGCAAGTGGCTCGAAGCCAAGGGCACCTGGTACGGCAAGCCCAAGGGTGCTGGCCCCGATGACAACGGCGGCGCCTGTGGGTACAAGGACGTCGACAAGCCTCCGTTTAGCGGCATGACGTCGTGCGGCAATGAACCCATCTTCAAGGACGGCCGTGGCTGCGGCTCCTGCTTCGAGATCAAGTGCGAGAAGCCCGAGGCCTGCTCCAACAAGCCTGTTGTCGTCTACATCACCGACATGAATTACGAGCCCATCTCCGCCTACCACTTCGACCTCGCCGGCCACGCATTTGGCGCCATGGCCAAGCTAGGCAAGGAGGACGACCTCCGCCACGCTGGAATCGTCGACATGCAGTTCCGTCGTGTCCGCTGCAAGTATCCGGCCGGCACCAAGATCACCTTCCACATCGAGAAGGGCTCCAACCCCAACTACTTCGCCCTGCTCATCAAGTACGTTGCTGGCGACGGCGACATCGTGGAGGTGTCCCTCAAGGAGAAGGGCTCCAATGAATGGAGAGACCTCAAGGAGTCATGGGGCGCCATTTGGAGGCTCGACACCCCTAAGCCGCTCAAGGGCCCCTTCTCCATCCGCCTCGCCACTGAGTCCGGCATCAGGCTCGTCGCCGACGACATCATCCCCGCGGACTGGAAGCCCGATTCTGTCTACAAGTCGAACCTGCAGCTTGAGTAATCCGTCCCATCCAATCCATGGGTTCTTTTACCTAGGCTCAAGATGATAAGTTGCATGCTTCTATAAGGCATGCCCTTGCATTGCACGAAATGCATGGACAACTGCTCGTGTAATGATACGTCTTGTGTGGCTTTTATCTGATCTATCAGAAGTTAAAAGCTGTTTAGAATATATTGGCCTCTTAACATTGTTTTCTTCTTCTTTTTTTCTTTTCCTTTTTCCTTTTACCTTTGCATTATCTATGGAGATATAATGTTATTTTTTTAATTTTTTTCTATTTTCCCTTTAATTAAATATTTTGAAAAACTAACAACTGTTACGATAATATTTCCGTCAAAACTAAAAGCTGCGACACTATAGAACATGACTAGAGCCTATAAGACATCTAACTGTGAGACTGACTATCACAAGCAAGATGACGTGGGAAAATGCTATCGGTAGATGAGGTAACTGAAGTGACAACAGATTGGAGATACCGATGACCCGGTTAGAAGGTAAAAAATATGGCCTAGTATCCATGAACTTACCTTCTTTTCTGGTTAATATATATGCTACCTTCCAGTCGACAAGTAGTTAAAAACCAGTGCCGCAAAGGGCTGGGAATGGCTCGAAAATATCACCATGCAGGCTTACCCTCCATGCTGAATTTGGAGGGCGAAACTGACGCTTATATTACATGGTAAAATATTAGGTGGAAATGTAAAATATTAGGGCGAAACTGACGCTTACATTACATGGAAACATACCCTCCTTTATATCTGGTAATTTTATAGGGAATTCGTAGCAACATCTAAGTTAAGTGAAAATGAAATTTGCTTTTCACGGAATAAGCCACCTACATTAGATAGCGTTTCAGTCGCAATGGATGTGGCATCTCGGGCTATGTATAGGAACTGCCTGGAATGAATGGTCGTACTAATTGCCTGAAAAATATACTCCGAAATCTGTCCACAGTCTTTTTCGCACCAGAATCGTCAATTCGTTAGGTAACTTCTAATCTGGTTGATCCTTTGTGTGTACATGTCGTGAGATTCTCATGCAGTGTGGACCTCGAAAGACGGAAAAGATCGGACTCTGATCAGGTGCAGTCGCGCGTTGCCATGATCGGAAAGCAAGCCGACGTCCCAGAACCAGGACGACCCTTTGTTCGTT
Organism: Dendrocalamus latiflorus; assembly: GCA_017311315.1. Lineage (NCBI taxonomy): Eukaryota > Viridiplantae > Streptophyta > Magnoliopsida > Poales > Poaceae > Dendrocalamus > Dendrocalamus latiflorus. Next base: position 12,725,229 of record CM029657.1, on the reverse strand, counting down.
TCCCCATGCATCTGGTTCAAAGTCCTCCCCATCTGTCTATGGTGAAGAGAGACCGAGAGGAAGCAGCTGCCCAGCCAACTTCACCAAGCTCCGGCCAGCTGGAAGGACATGGAGCCACCGGCGACTATCAAGACCTCGACCTGTGAGACCATATGGAAGTTATTCCATGTTTATGATGAGATCATGTGAAGGTTACTTCATGATCAGTGTGTAATTACTAACAGTTCCAAAGCATCGATTATATAGAGCACACAACAACAAAACACACAGGCCATCAAGCAATGCACGTCCACGCCGCCGACGTGCTCATCGGCTCCGAGGGAGCACCATGATCGCCAAATTTGGGTGCGGGCTGCCAAATCTAAATTATACATTAGAATTTCAGTTTGTGCAGTTATAACTTGACTAAATATAAATAGGTGGGTCATGCTATCCGCGATGCGGCAAAATTTATGACTTAATATTCCCGGTGTATAATTCCATTTTGATGCAAATATCCCATCCATTCTCAACATGAATATTCGATTTCTGAAATCTTACTAAACTGGAAAAGCTTTAGATAAATTGAATTTACTACAAGTATCGAAACTACTGCTTTTTCTTCAATATGCTAGTAATCATGTTATACACGAACATTACTAAAACAATAAATATCAAGAAACAAGATTTCCTTTTTTGTGCTCGAGTATACATTGACGCTAAACTTTCTATATTGGCATGCCAAATTGTGATGACTAGTAGTGTGCCCGTGCTAACGCTACGGTAAGTTACAAAACAAAATAAAATTTGTAAAAAATAAAACGAACAAGCAAGTCGTAACACGCGATCGTAAAAGCACTGTTGCAGCAAGTCGTAACCAACCACGGCGGTCGAACTCACGACCACGCGGTCGAATTTACGACCACAGCAGTCGAACCCACGACCATGCGGTCGTATTTACGACCATGTAGTCATTACGACCATGTTGCCGTCCCGACAACCGACTGAAGGTCCCGCCTGTCAGACTTTTAACCTTTTTCCGAATTTACTCAAACAGAGAGCTTCAGATGACCATAACTAATTCATTTTAACTCCGAATTAGGTGAAACAAATTTTTAAATTCATCTAAAATCAAGATCTAACCAATGGAACTAAAATCATGAATTTTAGAGTTCATTTAAATTTTTCTATAAGAGTTTGCTTGGTTTGCTTATTTTTATCCGAATTTTCGTGCACATTAAAAAAAGCGTACAAGGCTTAAGAATCCTAATGGCTTAAGAACCCATCTGTTTTGCATTCTCTCAGTGATCTTATCTATAATTGGCCAAGATGCCACTTTAATATCCACCCATTTATCTCGGTACAGCTGTGTATGCTCTGCTGCAAGTTTTATTACTCTTTCCAGTCCTCTTAACTGTTGTGACCGAAACACCAAGATTTAGAAAGGAATATTAGAAGGGCTGCAGAAGGAGGCGGCGCTGATGGAGGGCGGCGGCACACGGTTGAGGGAGGCGAGAGGAGGAGCGGCGGGAGGAAATGGCGAGAAGGGGGGCGGTGTAGTTGGCCGCCGGCGAGGTAAGGCCCGGGCCTCGCCGGCGCCGACAGTGGAGAAAGAGGAAGGGGAGGAGAAGCAAAGGGGATGAAGGAGAGGAAGAAAACCGGGTATCACGGGGTAGAGGCGGGGTGGGATCTGGGTTTAATGATGTGCATGATCCGGATGATTTTGGCCTTAGGATCTTCAATGAGTAAGAGAAGAAGGTTTAAGGAGAGATCCAGGCCATTCATTCGTAGGGTTGCAAGCTTCATGCTTGGTAATTTCCATCGATCTCATTTATACCCAGAGAAAGCATTCAAGGATAGGGGTGAATTACATTAATACCCAGTCATCAGTTCTGCAGACAAATAAAATGGTGCTTAGAGCGCTGCATTTTCCTAACAGATCAACAGTCCATGCAGATAGCTCCAGCTCCAGCTATGCTAATACTACTACTATTATAGGCCAAATGTTTTACTAAATACTACATTCCATCTTAAAAAGGTCATAATGTCCCTTCTTTTTTAAATCATGTACTGAACGGCTTCATGGGAATCCTACCTTCCATGCGGGATCCCAAAAACAACCAATGGTCCTTCCAATTCACAGAAGACACTACTATATTTCTAAATGGCCCTTGCTCGAATCAGCATCAAGGTAATTCCGAAGCAACCTTTGATCCATGATCATGTTTGGAATCTGCAGCGGAGTAGTCGTCAGTTTAGCCCAGGAGGTCACCAAAATGTACAAAAGAAGAAAATGTGCCGAACAACAGTTCAGTACCTTTTCACCAAAGAAAATCTTTGAGTTGTTGGCAATTGATTCAATGAACCTCAGCTCAAGATACTCAGGTGTAAGCTTGAGTCTATTGGCCTCTGCTTCCTTCGTGATCCTAGACAGACCATACCAAATGCAGTCAGTTGATAAGTAAGAAAGCATGCATGAGCCAGAGTGCAGGACAAAAAAACAAAAAGGTAATGCTTGCCATGCCTGTAATAGTTCGCATCTGCCAGGGCTTTCTCTTGTGCAAGGAACATTTCATTATCAATCTGCTGCTGCCTTTTGGAACTATCCTTCTCCATTAGCTTCTGCTCCATGAGGATCTTGCTCACCTGTGCATTCTTCTCTGCTTCAGAAAGTGCAATTTTTGTCTGTGTTTCTGCCTCCTTCTCTGCTACCTTTTGCTTCTCGATGGCGATCAATGCCTATGCATAGAAGATACTATAAGTGTACAGAACACATTCTCCAAGTTAAACAAAGAATGAGATAGCAATGAACATTGTAATTTCTGCAGTATTAAAGCAACATTGATCATACCTGCAAGTATATTATATGCATATCTCAGAAAAGCATATGAACTGCTCGGCCTCAAAGACATTGCTATCTGTACTGATATGTCTATATATCATGACTTGCAAAAATGTTGATGATCTGATAAATCATTACTGCCTTTATAATGATAGCATGAGATATGGACCGGAAGTTAAATGTTGATAACAAGTACTACCACGCATATGTGCGTTCAGAAAACAGCTTCTGAAGTTGGTAAATTTAACATATGCATTTTTTTTATATTTCAATTACTGTGCAGTTATATGCAACATGAAAAATCAAATATCAATTAGCACATTTTTAAAAAATCAATTAGATCAATTAATTCAATGCTCTAACTTTCTCAATCACCGTTGCTTACTATTGAACAAGCCCTAATATCGTAGGTTATGTACGCGACAACAACGAAGTCATCCCAAGTACTCAGTGTAGTATAAACTGTCCATGAGTGTTCACAGGGAACACAAGTATGTAACATATGCGCCACGAGGTGTATACCTTTGTACGCTCCTCCTCCATAAGTTCAAAATTTCTCTTAATACTACCAGGTATGTTCGGCTTTGTAACACGAACACTGATAATTTCAATTCCAGGAGCATAGCGTGTGCAGTCTCTTTGGATAGCTTCTTTCATTGTTTCATCAATCTGAAATTTTGGCAGGACAGGTGAGCCAACAATGCAGGTATAAGATCTCCTATATTGCACAGTTGCATACAAGAAAGAACCAAAAGTTGATTAACTAAAAAGATTCACCGACCTGATCAGACCTGTCAATGTAAACTTGCTGCAAACTGTGAGCACTGCAGAACTGGTTTATCTCATGATGAATTTTGTCATATATCCATTTCTTGTCATAATGTACACCATAATTGAGTAGGGTTTCATAAACAAACTCTTTATGGAGACGATTGACAACCTACAAGCCCAGCAGTGGATCAAGCAGCTCAGAAACAAGCAAATGAACTTTGCAAAAAAGAGTTATAATAGAACAGATAATACTATACCTCTATCTTGTCAAAGCTGATCATTACACCACCTTTTGTTCCACAAGGAATACCTTTGACCTGGTTTAGCACAATGAGAGGCATAAATATATTTCTATCATAAACTCGTATGATAAAGAAATACATCGATCTTTCAATTGGTATTCCAAAAGTTTCAAACAAGCAGTGATAAAAAAAACACAGCTGGTAAATTAACCTTCAATTGGAGTGAAAACTTGGCTTGATAAAATGAAGGGCAAAAGAGTGTCATTCACTTGCCTGGTCTGTTTGAAGTGTAACCTGTATTGGATCAAACTGGGTGATCAAAGGCAGCTTCAGATGATAACCTAGCACCCTAGCTCACCTTATCATTTTGCAATCCTAAGCTCGACGAAAATTATTAGACATGAGTGTTAAAATCCTTGTTGATAGAACTTGGAAACTGAGACATTCCAAAAGAAATCCAAAAATGCATGCACAAAAAAGAGCAAAATATATATGTTTAAGTAACCCAGTGGTCTGATGCATGATTATACTGAAGTAGCTGAACTGAGGTCTTCTAACAGTCTTGTAACACAAAAACACATCCTTGATCAAATAAGACAGATGCATAGGCCACCTACAACAATCCAATAGAAGTATGCAAACAATCTGCAAAATATGTGCACTTAATATTTATTCAGAAGAACATGGAATATATAGTGCACTTGTGCAATTGCACACTGAACTCATAGGAGGCTTATACCGTTAAAGCATGTCTAATAGCTCCCGCATGGAAATTTGAAGTTATTACCTTGGAAATTCAGTCCACGGGTAGCGGGATCATAGTAGCGGTAACTCCTAACAGTCAAGCCAGCTAAGGTGAAGACTTTTGGGTGATTCCCCCAGGTTGGCTGGGGGATGTAAATAGTTCTCTGGAGGACAAGTTTATGATTTAGCAATCACGCTTTGCAAATTAAGTATATAAAGAAATATAAAGGAGCCAAGAAAGGTTCCTTACTTCATCATAATGCCTTGCAAGAAATTCACCCCCGACACGTAAAGAACCAGTTCCTGATAAGCATTGCACTGTAGCCACCCTATTCTCCTGAATAGCGGGACTGTTCCAAGGAACATAATCAATTTGCTGGATTACCAAAAGCAGGAATAAACCACAAGTAGCCAAGGAACTAAAGGATGAGTTATCTTTAGTGAGGCAATTTTACTCTTCGTAATGAAGATTACACACAGAAATATCACCAACAATTATAGGTATCGGATTAAGACCTCATATAGCCCTAAAATTCATAAGAAGAAACACACCTGTCAGCACCAAAGATAAGCTTAGCACTCAGCTTATTGAATTCGGCCAACCCAGTGATCGGCAAGTACTCCTTAACACGTAACCTAGCCAAAGCAAGCAATCACAGGTAAAGCACAGCCATCATAAATTTCCACAGCTAAATACCTCCGACAATTTCTCTCACACAGTAACTATATGTAAACGCAACTAAGAAATTATCCATACATCAATAGTGTCACGTCTCTTCAGATAACCATGATAGAAAGTAAAATATGTTACGGTAATCATATGAGTGACACCATTCCATTTTCCAAGTGTATAAAACATTTTTTATGTAAACTCCTCACCTTCAGTAAATTATATGCTGTTATGTAATCATCAGGTGCATAGAAAATTTATTAGGGGCCAAGTAAGAAAAGAAAACACATCAGGCTAATCAGATAGAGCAATAGGAGATTGTCAAACCTCAATGCCAGTGGAGTCCTTAAGATCGGTAGAAGCAGCCCAATCAACGACAAGCTTCCAGCGGCAATCAACAGACGCATGCAAGAGGGCCTACAAAAGTTTTGCAACAGACTCAAATATTAGACAGCTGTGATCAAATTTCGAAGGTAAAAACTGATATCAATGTTATAATCTAGATCACCTTCAACATGGACAGGTACGAAACAGATAAGCTAGTGTACTTCCCGACCGTAGACATCCTAGAAATCAAGTGGTAAACCGGATCATTGGAAATCATGAACCTAGGCATCCGAGAAAACTACCTTCAATCATACCAAAAAAGCATTGTGGTAGAGGTTGAAGAGAGTAAACCCCAAAGAGAGAGGAAATGAGTAATATCCATCTCACCGGTGGATAAATTGGAGCGGTGGCAGCACTTGATCAGCAGTGGCCACGACATCTAGGCCAAGAATACCAAATATTAAATAATGTCAGCTCAGGACAACCCACAAGTTAGAAATAGTTTTCTACAAACTAAGAAATAGTAATATGTGCTCACATAGTAAGGAATGTTTTTTCTTACAAAAATTATACTACACCAAAGCCAAGATGAGAAACAGAGATTCATATATAACAAGAAGCCATGTCCTACTATCTCCAAACAGTGATAATGTAAACAGAAAAAAAATCCACAACCAATACTTTTAAATAAATTAATGCATACCTTTGACATGGATGTAAAAATATCAGCCAAAAAGAAGTCAGGGAATGTAATTGCCTGCAGAACAAGGGCACAGGAAATCATTATAAATTTGATTTGATATTATTGCTGGCTCCACAGCAAGGATAATCAGGTATATGCTAGCCACAACAAACCATAACATATTGTTTGTAGCATAGATAAAAGCAAAACCTATTGTACCCATTACTAATGAATTGTACAACTTACTTGTAATGGGAGTATTATACGCCACACTGTCCTCAGAAAGTAGAAGCGTGACGATAAGTAAAACATATCAAAAGGAGAAAGTAGGATCACCATAAGGATAGCATACAAAAGAACCTGCAGAGGGGCAGAAAGATATGCCAATTTCACCATCGTGGATTTGAAAAACAATGAATCAGTATAGAACACAGCATGCTATTTTTGCTTTCAACTTGGGGAAGGAATAAGTGGATCATAGATCATCCAGAACTTCAGATTCACTTTAATGTTACAAGCAGCCATCAGTGTGTGGACATGTATATTAACTGTTTGCATTGCGAGTACAGTTTAATTGTACTAAGATGGACCTTTCCACTGATTTGATTGAGGAAAATAGATTAATTTTGGGGAAAATAAGAGGGCAAGAGCATTAACATTCAGTGCTAAATATGCCAACAATGTTTTCTCATTATTATACTGTTCCTTGTGAGAACTCTGGGAGTAATATTCTAGCACGCACTTGATTATTGGTAAGCACTACCACAAATATAACCAAACACAATTTGTAGGGCCCAAAAGGTCTCATGAGCTCAAGCAGACAATAAGAACAAAGCATGGAATGAAATACTTAATGGGTTAGATATTACACTGGTTGAGATGCAGCAAGAGACACCTCCCCATGTGAGTACAGATATAGGTAAGCTGTCATACTTGTGGGAACAATTAAAGTCAGCCAAGTCGCACACTGTCAATGAAACAAAAAATGAGAGCATTTCTTTAGCAGAATAATATGCCAAACACAAGACATATGAGAAGATATACAAGATAACACCAACGGAAAGAGCATGGATAAATGCAGCAACAACAAAAACAAAATGCATAAGAAATCCTGGTATAAGTTGCAGAAAAGAGAGCCAGGTTCAAAAGAGGAATGCTTAGCATTTGGATTTAGAAAATGCAACAGGCACATGTTATTCTCAAGAAGAAATATCCTAATGAGGCATGTTCATCAAGAAACTATGATATGCATTATATATTACATAGGAAAGCAAGATAAACATGCTTGCTCTTAGAAATCTGCAAGTATAGTTGTGCTGCATAATACAATGGATCAACAACTAAATAAAATATTGCAGGCTTAGCACTCAAAATCAGCTCGAGTGTGGTAAGGCAAACTTTTAAATTTTTCAGACACAAAATCAGCATGTGGTAAGGAAAAACTTTTAAAACTTTCGGACTGTCATAACAGCAACTGTATGCCACAGACATACTTAAGGAATGTATGCAGCAAATATCCTATCGAATGACTACTACACATTGCCTATGGTTAGCCATGTCAGTATAAATGCATTCAAAAGGAAAAAAGAACTTCAACAAATCCAAAATCAAGTAAGTTTAGAAATGGAAAATGCAATCAGAGTAAGATAGGCATACCCTCCATATTTCTTGGTGTGATATATGTGTTTGTGCAAGATCAAACACTCTTGTGTAATTCACTGATGATTGCGCAAAGACCCACAAATTTACTCCCCATAACCAAATCATCAGGGCCTATAATAAAAACATGAAGCACAATTATGTAGATGCACAAGGAGGGCCTTAATTTGTTGTCATTTCTCTAGGTAATGACCTTTGAGCTTGCGCATGTCACATGTACAGAAACAAAATAAACTCACCACAAGAAGAAGAGGGTTATAGTATAAGAAAGCCTCATAAAGAAATAAGTCCCGCAGATCAGCACTCATTCTCATGACAGAGTCCCAACCTATCTGTAACCCCAAGAGAACAACTGAATTGCCACACAAGAGGCTCAGAGCATACATAAGAAAAATTAATGGATAGATCATAGCAAGACTGACCTTGCAACAGCATAAGCCCCATAGGAGAAACAATATAGCCTGAAAAAAGGATAGGTTCGTCAGCAGTTTGAGAGCTAAAATTCAAATCGGCCCTCCCAACACGATGGCGAGGAGGATATCCAACACGAGGCCCTCCCACGATGGAGGAGCCACGGCCGCCGGCGGTGCAATCGGGGACAGTTTGGTGGCGCCACAGCGGTGGGCCGATTTGGTATCTAGGGTTAGGGTAATAGGGGATTGCGGGCCTGTCTTTTTGCTGCAGCTTGTGGCTGCGGCTTGTGACTTTTGCGATGAGGAGCGGCGGGGAGAGGTGATGGTGATGTCGACGGCCGGAGGTGGTGAGGTTGCGCCCCGGTGAATCTGGAGGAGATGAGGGGCGTCGGCGGTCGGAGTAGATGGCAAGGAGGAGAAGGGAGGCGGCCGGTGTAGAGGGCGGCGGCGGATGTGGAGAAACGGAGAAGCGGAGCGGCGGTGTAGCGGTGGTGCCAGGGAGACGACGGGGAATGGGGAGGAGGCGGCGGCGTAGCGGATGAGCGGGGGAGGAGGCGGCGGTGGAGCGAAGGAGTGGGGGGAGGCGCTTCCTTCCACGCCTCCTCCAACCAAAACCCTAGATCCCAGCAGCAGCCGAAACCGCAGGCCCGCAGCGGAGGAGCGGAGCGGAGGGTGGAGAACGTGGCGAGGGGCGGAGCGGAGGAGGAGGCGAGGGGCGGAGCGGAGGGTGGGAGGAGGCGGTGGCGGAGCGGGGGGAGGGGGAGGTGGCGACGGAGCGGGGGAGCGGGGGGAGGAGGCGGCGGCGGCGCGGGGTGAGGAGGAGGAGGCGAGGGGCGGAGCGACGGAGGAGGGAGGAGGAGGCGGCGGCGGCGGTGCGGGATGGGGGGAGGAGGCGAGCGTGCGGCGGTGCGGGGTGGGGGGAGGACGCGAGGAGGAGGCGGCGGCGGTGCGGGGTGGGGGGAGGAGCGGTGGCGAAGGGAGGGGAGGAGCGACGGGCGGAGCGGCGGCGAAGGAGGGAGGGGAGGAGCGACGGGATTCGGAGGAGCGGGGGAGGAGGCGCCGACGGCGCGGGGCGGGGGGAGGATGAGGCGCAACAGGTGAACGTGGGGAGAGGGTGCTGGGTGCGGGAGGGGTGGGGAGCGGAAGTGATTTTCTGGGTTCAATGATGTGCATGATCCAAATGATTTTGACCTTTGGATCTTCAATGAGTAAGAGAAGAAACTTTGAGGAGAGATCCAGGCCATTCATTTGTATGAAGATGGATTACTTTGGTACACAAATCTGGGTGGACTTAGATTAGGCATGACTGTGGGGGTGGTTGAGAGGGTGGCTTTAGCAAAGAAAATTTTGGTGTATTATAGAGTAGGGTAGATTTTCACATTATATGACAACCAAATACAATAACAGAGTTGCTAGCCCACGTTATACCGTTGGAATGCATTTTCAACATACAGAAGTTACATTGAGTTTCATGTGGTTTCATTTGCAAAAATATATGTTTCGTACGTTTCAACAAGTTTAAGATTTCAAGTTACATGTTTGGCTGGTTCCATTGAGTTCTAGATATCAGAAGGTTTTAGTAAATTTCAAGTTGAAGACCCAAGTTTCAACAAAGTTTCAATAAATTTGAAGTCTCAAAATATCATGTTTCAGCAAGTTTCAACTAGTTTCAAGTTTGAAAATGTCATATTTCAGCAAGTTTCAACATGTTTCTTGGATGCTTCATTTTCAAATCAAAATTCATGCAAGTTTTACAAAAATTTCAAAAATTAGAGCGCGTTTCACAGAATTTCAAGTAAGGTTTCATTCATATTTTAGAGAAGTTTCAAAGAAATTTCACAAGTTTGAACAAAAAAATAGGTCACACCTTACCCACAATAGTGCTCATCAACGGCCACCGTACTTGCTCGTAGATCGCACTGCGCATACCCATGTTCTCTGCACCTGCTCACCATCGCACTCGCACTCAGCCACTGTGGCTCTGAGCACAATCGCCGTCAACTTCTTTGCACATTTGCCCACCACTCGGCCTTGCCTCCTATCGTTGCCCACCATAGTCCTCATAAGCTTTTCTGACAAGGCATGCCGCTCACCTGCCCATGAGCACCCACTGGTAGTTGCTCATCTTCACACTCAACCATGGCTACTCGCGGGGCGCCACAACTACACACCCATCTGTGGCCACTCGCTGAGCACCATGGTGATCTCTACCCAACCAGCTGCTCGCTGAGAGAGAGAGATGGAGAGATGGAGGGGACAAGATATTGTCACATAAGGATAACGTAGATAAATGAGTGGATGGGAATAGTTCAGTTTGGATAGGAGTGGGGATTTTGTGGATGCATCACACGGTGCATAGGTATACTATTAGTGTGGGTTTGGACGATGTGGGCTATCCCATTGCAACGCTATAGCATTGTTTAATTTTTCTCATAGAATAAATGTCCAGTTGTCCATCTTAATAGTAAAAAAAATAGTTTTTCACTAGCTCACGTGAGGACTTTTATATTTTCTAAAGATTTGTGAAAAATTGGATTATTGTATTATCAGTTGAACATCTATAATGAATCAAAACATATTTAATAGATGACCATTTAATGTGAAAAACAGATAACTGAATTTCAGAATGGTAATAACACTACGCGCAGCTATGCTATGAAGGCAGGGCTTATAAGATACAAAGGAAGGGTGTATGTAGGAAATGTCAATGACATTGGATCAAGAATCCTATATTCTTTCCCCTCATCAGCTTTTGGAGGTCATTCAGGTTTGAGGGAGACATATCACAGAGTGAAAAAGCTGTTTTAATAGCCAAAACTCAAGAACAATGTTGAATTGCTAATTGTTGAATGCCTTATATACTCTACTACAGTCAGTCTTATCACAAACGGTTCAAAACCATCATCACATACGGTTTCTGAACCGTCTGTGTTTATGTATCAGTGATAATAGCTGATTATCACAGACGACTCCCACAATGTCTGTGATAACTTACAACACAGACGGTTTTTCTGAAAAATCGTCTGTGATATTCGACTATCACAGACGGTTTTTTTATATTTCTTGGTTTTCTCGGGTAGACTTCGACATACTGGAATTAGGCGATTTCGATCTAGAATAAGACCAAGTTGAACCAGTAAGGCAAATACCCTTTTGATCATATTAAGGGTTTGTTCTTTTCAGCTTTTAAAAGCTGCCTTTTGGCTTTTCTACAGTAACTAGCTTTTAAACGGATTATTTTTTCAAGATAGGATCTACTAGTTAATTGTAGTACATATTGTACCGACTTCATTTATATCAGCAAAAACCGCATGTGAATTTCTGTTACTCTGTAATATCTCGCACGAACAGCCCAAAAGCCAAAAGTCGTAGCCAAAAGCCATAAGCTTCAGCCAAAAAGAACAGGCCCTAAATGGTAATGTTCTTATTTTCATATTTCTAACAAAAAATAACAGAGGTTAAAAATGTAAAAATTAGACGGTTTTAGACTTGGGCAAGTTGTTTGTTGAGACCGGTGCGGTTAGTAAGAGATCACGGTTTGTGAAACTCTTGCCTGGGTCATTAAGGACTAAACTTTGGTACAGTTGACCCATGTATATATGTTTTTGTACCACCTCAAGTCCAGTATAGGGTGGACTTGTCCAACCAATTTATGACGTCTCAACTTCAATTTCACCATTTGGTTGAATGTGGATGTCGGGGAGACATGTATTTCCACACAACGCAAGAGGGGCTTTCGACTGGGTAGTTAGCTCTTCGGTGGTGAAACCTCAGCGAGCAAAATTGAATTGGGGTCATGCATTGTAAAGGCCTCATCATAATTACTTAGTCGCGCACCTTTAGAAACATGTCTTGGCCAACGGTATAAGACAATTATCTTTTGTGGGTAAAGCTATACAACATCTGCAAAGTGTTAAATTTATTTGAATATCTGTGTCCCACTTAGTTAGATTTTCTAATTTTAAAAATATTTTGACAAAATTTTGATTGATGGAGAACCATGTTTGAAAATGCTTTTTGACAAAGGACCGTGAACGATAAATGCTATGGCGAAGGACTATTGTATGCTTCCTAGTACTCCATATTCATCACTTCCTAATATTTAGTATGTCAATTGCATTATGCAAAAATGCTCTTTACAAAATATTATATCTATTGCAAATAAAAAATTGCTTTATGCAAAACAAACCTGGTAGGCATAGCCATTCCCTTGACAAATTTGCATATATAATATATTTGTTTAAAGTCTTGCGGAATATATTTTGTACCATTACTTACTGAACATCTAATAGAGCAAGAGGATGAAGACACTTCAGCCGGCTATAACTATGCCATTGTAACATCCTAAAATTTGAATGTTTGAAATTTGGAGTAATTTAAAACTTTTCTTTGCATCTAATTGGCATTCGAATTTTTGGCTCAAAATCTTATTTGGATTTTTCCGAATTTTGTGCTGAGCAAAATAAAAACTGGGAATAAATTTCAAATACAAATAGGAATTATGTCGATAAAAGATAAGAAATAATTTTGGGGAGTTTAAAACTCTAAGAATCAAAATACCAAAAGTCTTGGATTCAAATCCAAGTCAGTAAAATGAAACCAAGAATTCCATCTTTTAATTTAAATAGCATACAAAAAAAACCCCAAGGTTGGGCATTCAAAAACTTGCATAAACAACTCATTACCAAATTAATTTGAAGATAGAAGACTATTAGATTTGGAGTTGAATCAAGACTTGAATTGCAGATCCAAAATTAGATACAAGGTTTAAATAAAAACTTAAATTTTGAATAACATGCAAAATTCTAAAAATCAGTAAATTTTAATGCGGATTAAAGATCAAATTAAAAATCAAAATTTCAGATCAGTGCCCTGGCATTCCTTTTTCACTTCCAGGTGGGACCCACTTCCTTTTCCTTTTTCTCCTCTCTCTCTCTGCCGCGTGGCCGAGCTGGCCCTCCTTCCCCCTTTCTTTTTCTTTCTTTCTCCTGCGCCTGCACCTTCTTTCTTTTCTCATTCTCCTTCCTCCCTTCTGTGGCCATGAGCTCTCCGCGTCTCCCTCTTTCTTTCTCTCCTCTGCATCAAGCGCTGCAAGCATGCACGCCCGAATCCTCCAGGATCCTCCTGCCGCGCCAGCGTCGGGTCACCTCGCCTCTGTCACGTCCCCGACCTCCGCGCCTTGCATGCCTCCTTGCGTCGAGCCCCGCCCCAGTATGTCACCGCGCTGCCTACTGCCCCAGCGATCGCCGCCCACAGCCTGCTCCCGTCGCCTCAGCACCAAGCCGCCGCCCACACCCTGTCCTGCTCTCAGGTCGCCAGCCACAGTGCCCCTACGGCGCCCCCACGGCTATAAGAAGCTTCCCCGCCTCCCATTGCTCCCTGTGTTGCTCCCCTTCCTCTCCCTGCTCCTTCTCCCGCCGGCGCCTCCACGCCGTTCCCGGCCTTCCGGCGACGCCCCACCACCCCGGATGCATCACAGCATGCCTCTGCTCCCCAGCTACTTCCCCTCCGAGTTAATCGAATCTTTGAGCACCGAGCTCGTCGCACGACCCATCTTCCTCACCGCCGGCCAAATCCGCCGCCGCCAGTGCCGCTCCCTCCTCAACGAGAACCCCTTCGATTCCTCTCCGGTGGAGCACCTCCTCACTGCCACAAACCTTCTCCAACCGTCGCCGGAGCTCCTCCCCCACCGCAGCTCGCTGGCGCCGTGAGCTCCACCCGCGCCCCCGCCGGTCCTCGCCGCCAGCCCACCTCGGCAACCTTCTGGCTCGGCCAACCGCGCGGTGAGAGTCCTAGCACTCATCTCCAGCTCATGCCCCTACTGTCGCCCTCCTCCTCCACGCCGGCGGCGCCGCCCCCTCTCCACCCTCGTCGCCGGCCGCCCCAGGCAGCCGCCCACCCGCCTCGCAGCTGCTCCGGCCAAACCGCCGCCACCCATAACTTCCCCGTCCTCAGTACAACCCGTTTTGAGGCTCACCACCCCCTCCCCGGCCGCCGCCTGCCGCCGGCGAACTCGTCGCCGAGGGCCGCCCGGGGTCCTCTGTTTTTGCCTCGCTGCCCCTCACCTCTTCCCGTTTAATACCCTTTCTCTATTGATCAAAGAATTTCACCCACCTGGTTAAAAGAGCAGCGATGGCAACTTGCAAGCCTTTAGGTCCCGAGTTCAAACTCGGTCGGCCGCAACTTCTTCCCATTTTTATTTATTTTTACAGCCCGTATTAGCTATGAAAAATCAGGAAAAAGTTAGAACCAATTTAGGAAATGTAATAAATTTAAAGAGCAGGCGAGATAGGATACTTAACCTTGTAATATCCGATTATTTACTACATGAACAACCCATATAGTTTAAGCATTTAAATGAGGTCTAATTACCAATTAAAGGCATTAGGGAAATATGGTTCAGTGTATAGCCCAAGGTTAATAAAAATTCCAATTAACAATGCATCCATAGAAGGTACAAAAATTTATTAGGATGCAAATAAGCCTAATAGATGACTAATCATGGATTTATTATTGCATGTTAATAATTAATATGCTTTTAACTTATATTCTAAAAAAACTTAATTACTAATTAAAGGCATAGGAGGTGTTGATTAGGAAATATTGTTGTCGGACCTCGGGTTAGCAAACCCAGATCCTCTGTGATTCCACCGCACTATTCCCTGGATCAGTAGATAGTGCTCACAGATACATTGCTGTATATCAAAAACATATCATGCGGAAGCGTAATTAATACAGTAATTCTTACTCATGAGCCGGTTAGGCCGAAAACGATAAAATGCAGCAGCGGAAACTTCACACAGGTGGGACCCGCAGGACTTGCCCACAGGCAGCCAACTGGGGTTCGCGACCTAGTCCATGGCCTCTTCGTCTTCCAGCTCTGTCGACCCCTTTATAGTGTCGCAGGGCTTGACATTCCTGTTCTTTCTGACTGAATGTAGCAATTAAGCAAGAATGAGTACGATGATACTCAGCAAGCCACCACACAGGATGCAGTAATAATAGATGCAAGCTGTCAAGGGAGGCTTGAGTTTCTTTTATTTGCTAAAAGCATTGTTTTGGAATTACAGTAAGTAAGAAAATCTCCTGAGACGTAGCAATTTTAACTAAAACATGTTTTTACTAAATTGATAGTGAGAATGCGATTATAATTGTAGTGTAGGTTACATCCACCTTTTAGAGTGCATGGCTACCTCCACCAATGCTAGTTTTCGCCGCTGGAGTACATCTCTCCAGGAAAAGTTCCAAATCAGAGTACATCTCTCTGATAGGTTTTTATTCCACCCACAAATATTTTTGGAAATAGAACTAACTCGAGGAGAACCCCATGTCCGCCCTTGACCGTGGGCACGGCTATTCGAATAGTTTTCACTCTGCAGAGTTTGTACACTTTCACCACAAGAGACGATCAGCTCGTTGCTCCACACGATTCCTTAGTCATGCGGTTGAGTAGATCATCACAATAACTGTTCAAAATATCGAGCCCCTTTTTGTCATCTCATGTTATGGGCTTCTCCCACTTGCGGTGGGTCCCATACTTTGCACGGGATGTAACCACGGAAACTAGCGCATTCGGACTGCAACTCTCCACAACGCTAGCACGGCTGGAAACTTCACCCTGCACTTGGTGTCCCTTTAGGCCTTCTCTTGCCCTTATAGCATCCTCCTTTCCCCTACCAATGAGATGAGTTCCGAGGGTCCGATAGATTTACTTAGCCAAGTTGCACTTTGCAGACTTGTGGCTGTACTGTTTTACACGAAGAAGTCATCACAGGATTAAGTCCTTAATCCGTCCGGGCGGTTCATTCCACAATCCAATGTGCTACTTCCACACCCACCACTCTTACCACCCGCCCAGACAGGTATAGCAGATTTTTAGGGTTTTGAGAAGCATAAAACAGTTGTAGCAAAATATTCAGCCACGTACATCCCATGACTGTCCCAAAACAAATTCTTATGTTTTGAAGGTTGATGATCAGGACAACTAGCGCCCTGGACTTGACAAGACTAGCATGGCATTTAATATGACTTATAGCTAGTAAAGTTATCATGAATATCTATGGTGACAAGGATCAGGTGATTCAAGTATCAAAGGATGGCATAATAATTTTAATACAACATCAAGTGGGCATGTAGCTACCTTAAGCTTTAACATAATTTGTATAACAAATTAAGCATGCAAGTTGATAGCTTTAAAGAACATAGTTTTGCAATAACGATGGGATCAATATGATCAAAGTGATGACTTGCCTTGCTTGGAGTATCATGGCCTTGATTGACCTAGGTCAAAGCCTGCTCAGTCAGCGATCTTAACTTCCCAGTCGTCGCTTTTACCCGAGTCTTGATCTTGTTCAAATCTGTCGCCTCGTTGAGCCTTCAGATTCTAATACGCGGCAAAGAAAAGAAAGACCAAATAAATCCAAACACTTTAAATGCCCAATTTAATTTAAATTATACATTTGTCATGATTTGAGAATAGAAGGATGATTCGGATTAGTGGACTATAGACACAACGGTAGCTGGATTTGAGTAAGAGAATGAATTGTCTGAATAGCTTTACCGTGAGGGAAAATTTTAGGATAACGAGGATCAGAATGATTAAGTAACTTCAGGCATTTATTCATTCTGGAAAAAGGTAGTGGCCAAACTAGCCGATTTGGGGGAATGGCTAGGCTCGAATGCATCGATTCCTATTTATCAAGAAAGTTCCATGAGCCAGGCAAGGCTTATGGACAGATAAAAGAGAGTATCGAGGGTAGTGTAGAGAAACATGATTTTATGATTTTAGAATACGGATACGTAAGGTGAGTATAGTTAAATATGCAATGTAACTTTGATATTTCATGTGGCAATACTTATTTGAGATTGCCGTAGCCAACTTAATAAATCATTATGTTAGCGACTTAAGTAGATAGTGGGGTTGGCGATTTTAATCCAGTCGTTATTATGAGTAAAGTTAATCTTCTTGCTTGATCAACCAAATTGTTAGAGATGGCCAACGGTTATGTTTTACTAAAAAGAGATGCTATGACTTTTTAGGGATATTCTTAATAAAGCTATTCCTTTTATTATTAATTGCTCTCAACCATCGAATTTAAATCCTGAGACAATGATTGGAGATTTGGATGCTAGACAAAAATTAAGGATTGCCCTCTCTTGTTTAAGAATTCTTAATCGTGAGCATATGTTATTTTAAATCTTAGCATTCTATGATAAATGTTGAAAATTGTGCCACAATGATTTTAAGCACTTTTGAAAAGATATCTCCCATGGTTTTAGAGATGAGCAGTTTACAGCCAATATTTTATGTGGCAAAATCTCATTAAATTGATAGATTTAGATCGAGAGGTGGAAGATATCATTTAGACCTCTTGAGCTTTCGATAGAATGTGATATTAATATTCAATTCGCTTGATCATTGATTTCGAAATTATCTTTATAAAGCTTCAAATATGCACTTTAATCATTAGGGTCAATATTTCTAGCATTTTTGCTTTATAAAAGAGAATTCCTTAATTAGGTTCAGGAATTAGATTTTAACGGCAACAACCATTCAATTCGCGTCATATGAAAATAGACCATGTATGATCTTGTCTTAGTTTTACATGGGGGCTAATATATTAACCTTAATTGGCATATAATTATTCCATGTTAAGTTTTAGTTCAATTGCATCAATCCTTTTCATTGTAAATTTATAAGTCAGTCATCAGGCAAGAGTACTAGGACATGCATGCAAGAATTTGGGGGCGCCTATTAGTCGGGCCCACAAGTCAGAAGGGAGGCAGACCGTGAGAGGCGAGAGCTGCGGTTCCACCCAACGGGAAAACAGGGGAGGCGCAGGGGAGGCGCGCGGCCCGGGGGAGGGGACGGGGGCGCCGGCGAAGGGCGGCCGGGGAGGCGCTGGAGATCGGCAAGACGAAACCCCCAAGCGACGAGGAGGCTCCGGGAGGTGGTGGCTTCGGCTGGGGAGGAGCCAAAGCGAGCCGACGGCGGCGGTTGGCGGCCGGTGATGAGGGAAGAACGGGGCGCCGGCGACCGAGAAAGAGAGAAGAGAATCGGGCGCGCGCATGAGTAAGAGAAGGGCACGGGGAGCTTACCTAGGGGGTCAGCGAAGCCGGAGGGAGGCCGAGGTGGAGCGGCGGCGTGCACAGGAGGCGGCGCGGGGTGGCGATCGTGGCGGGGTCGTGTCGGCGGGGGGAAGCGCAGGCCGTCCACTTGGGAAGCCTCGGGGTGCCGGGGAGGTGCTCTCACCGCGTTGAATCGCCCCGGAGTCGACCAAGGTGGCGGCGACAATGGAGATGGCGGTGGCCGGCCGGAAAGGGGGAAAGCGCGTGCACGGCTTGCTCGGGCGGGGGATTCCCAATTCCTCGCGTGGGGAGGCAGTGGACGTCAGGGGGCGCACGGCGACGCGGTCGGCTTGCGAAATACTCGTCGGAGGCGGCCACAACGAGGAGGTGACCGCCGGCGCACGCAGAAGGAGCTCGAGCCGAGCTCGGTTTGAGGGGGGAAAAGGAAGAGTGGCGAGGTCGGGGCAATTTATAGTCGAGCCGGCATGGGCAACGACGTGGGCAGGGTGTACGTCGGCATGGCGAGGAGTACCACCGGCATGGCGCTGCGCGTCCGGCGACATGGGCGACGACGTGGAGTAGGGGTATGGCGCGGGGAGTAGGCCGGTGGTAGGGGCGCTGGTGCAGAGGTGACGGGGGGGGGGGGAAGAACCGGGGGCGGCGCGAACTGGGGCGGGCGAGCTGCGCGGCTGGGCCGTCGCGAGGAACAGAGGCGCGGGGGCGGGCCGGCGATGCCATGAGCAGGGAAGGGGAGGAAGGAGGAAGAAACGGGGGAGGAAGAGAAGAACGGGGCGCGGTCGGGAGAGGGGGCCGAAGGCCAGGAGAAGAGATGGGCCGGGCGGAGAAAGAAAAGAGGGTGGGCCAGCCCAAGAAAATTTTAGGAGTTTTAATATTTTCAGAATTTAGATTTCGTTTCGTGAGTAAATTTTGAATTTGAAATCTTTGTTCAAAATTTTGGATCCAACAATATAATTTTAGGATTGTCAAGTTTTGGGGAAATAAATCTTAATTTTCCAAATTTGAATTCTGGATATATAAATTGGATGGGAGGGATTTTATATTGGTTTAAATTTCTATCCTTGGTTTTAGATCTCCAGATTTTAAAATTTAAATTTGAACTTAAGATCTCCAAGTAAACTTGGATTTTTCTCAGTTTGATTTTTCAACCTTGGTTTTTGATTCCAAGATTTTGATTTTTATCAATTGGGCTTTTGGCAAGAAAAACCAACTTGAGAAATTCGAATAACATCGAAGATTTTTTTTTTTGAAATACCCAAGAAAACGATTAAAAGATTTTACACTTTTCGTAATTACCATAATTCCCTATTTGGGATGTTACAGATCCTACCCCCCTTAACAGGAATCTCGTCCCCGAGATTCGAGTGGAGTAGAAGGAACAAGGTGGGAACAAGCTGGCTAGTAAAAGGTTCTAGAGTAATGCTTGGCACTACGCCCTTTCCTTGGAGCCATCCGAAGAGAGGATATCCAAGCAAAAGTGGGTCAACACTTGGAGAAAACACCACATAGGAGACCTTGTTCTTCTGGATAGATTGCAGCTAGCTTCACTTTGTTGCTTGACATTTTAAGGGTTTGCCGTTTCTTCAGTGCTGATTGCTAACTTCTTCTTTATACTGGAGCGGTAGCACGACCTAACATCAAGGTGCTTTGACACTTCTTATTTATTCGGGCTACCCCCCTTAAAATGACAGGTGACCGGTACTAATTGCTCTTGTCAGCTTTAGTCATGACAATTCTGGTGGCAGCTTGGAGGCTCAGTCTTTGTATCTCAGCAGCCTTGGTCAGCAATGAGCTCATGGAGCAATCCTTGGGGCAGTGGTCTTGTCCCTCACAGAGAAAACAGGTGATCTTGCTCGTTGGACATTCTCCTGGTGGGTGGTCTTCTTCACAGTTGGGGCAATTTGTTGTGCATTGACTTTTCTCATGTCCCTTTTCTCCGCAACGTGTACATGCCACTAGGTTCTTGAGACAACCCTCTGGTAGGTGGTGTTTCTTGCAGTAAGGACAATACGGATCTAGGCAATTGTAGCTGTAGTGTCCTGTTTGTCCGCAGGTAAAGCACGTAACCTGCTGCAGTGGAGGGCATGATTGGGCGTCATGTCCTGCCTTGCCACATTCAGCGCATGCAGTAGCTGGCAGTCCTTCTGGACCTGATAGTGGGGCTTCGTTAGGTCCAGTTGGTTCCTGGATGGCACACTTGGAACTAACACACTTCCCTTTGTCAAGACCGAGGTTGATGGCGACGACATCCTTCTCTTGCTTGCTCGATTTCCATTGAGGGCAGTCTCTCGCATAATGTCCTGGGTCACTACATTTGAAGCAGTTGGCCGCTTCGTCTTGCTTCTTCTGGGGGCACCGGTTAGCATAGTGTCCAATATCTCGGCAACAGAAGCAAACAATATCCTTTCGAAGTTTGCTTGGGGTCATGCCACTGGTATTCCCATTGTGATGACTGCTTCGAGTGGGTTTGAGCGAATATTTGGTTGAGTGGTAGGGACCAAAGCGAGTAGGAGTTACTGGTTCCATCTCCTTGCTTCTAGCCTTGTTCTTGACCATTGCTTGTTTGATGATGACGGGATCAGTGAGTTCTTAGTGAGTTGGGGACTTGAGTATTGATCCTTTTGAGCGACGCAACTTCCAAGTCGTTGTTTTTTTTTTCAAAATGTTGCCTCTTTCGACTGGAGAGCTTTAAGTATCTTGACTTGGCTATCTACTACCTCTTGCCTGCAGACCTGACGAGGTTTTTAGCAATAAGGTGAGGGGGAATTAGCACGGGGTACGAAAAAGATTACATGGATGAGATATTCTAACCCATTCTAAGGAGTGCACACCCAGAAGCTGGGGCAGTACACAAGCCACACCGAAAAACCAGGCTTTTGCAAACACGCTTTTCCTGTGACTACGAAATACAATGCCCGAGGGCAAGAAGGCAGTGCACAGGGCCAAATAAAATCTTTTTGACCAAACAACGTCTATGCACGAAGACACACAAGAGAGCACAGGGTTCTGAACACTAGGTTTGTTGAAGCGAGGCCACCAAATCTTCACGAGCATCCTCGACGTCTTCGAACTTAAGCCTTTGAATTAAGGAAGAGAAAATAGGAAAACCAAGCTTCCTTTTTGTAGACAGGAGTAGTAGAAGGAAAGGGTTAAGAAGTGCTTTGGCAACGAAGCTCATGCTTCTTATTATCGTTTTGGAAACAGAGCCTTCTCTTTTTTTTTCTAATATCCTCCCAGGTCACCATATTGACAGACTAATTTACTCCCAAACTATTTTCATTTGTAGGCTTAGAATCCAAGGCCTTGTTAATCTTGCGTACACTTGATTGAATCTAAAGTAGTTCCCTTTATCAATTAGTCCCAGCACGACTGTTGTCTAATACTCCAAATAGTAACTGTTATCATTGTTCCGATCCACAATCATATAACTGCCAAGGTATCATCGATAGGTTCATTCACCAAATCAGAGTTACCTATTCCTCAGATGAATCTCACTTTCCTACATAAAATCATAAATCCAGTCTTGGGCTCATTAATCAACAATCCCCTTCAACTTTTTGCCTGAATATTACTCCAAATTCTTTACCTTTAAATACACTCGTATTTGTTTGCATCATGGTTTCAAGATTTCTATATTTTAAATCCACCAATACTACTCACATCTTTTACATTTTAAATCCACCAGTATCACTCATATTATGGTTCCCATATTTCAATCCACCAGTATCATTTGCAGTATAATCCCACCTTTTTCACCATTGATGTATACTCATAATCTGTTTATCAAGTGATCAGTCTTACCACCCGCAAATTTTCTTCCAAGCGATTTCATTGTTATAAACGTCCACCGAGAATAAGATTATTACTCAAGTCTATAAATCAAGGATTATTATTACTTTTCCTAGTTTCCTCAGAATTTTCAATAATCCATCCAATAGTTAAGCTATATTCCATGACCCCACTAGTGTAAACATTCTCCGGGAGCCATGCTATTCCTTAAAGCTGCAGACCAACAAATGTTATTAGACTCCCCACTTTTCTAAAATTCCATCGATCCACTTATTTGAGCCAATCCGATCTTTGTGCGTTGGTCTACTCCTTTGATCAACTCAATCATGAATATCGCTCTATTTATTTAACCAATCCGATTATTTAGCCAATCCAGTCCTTTTTACATGGGTTGACTTATTTAACCCTTCTAATCATTGAAATTGGTCCACCCATTCTAACCAATCCAATCATCTAACCTGATCTGTCCATTCAGTCAATCCGATCATTAGTTTGGTTCACCCATTTTAGCCCTTCCAACATGTTAACTGATCGATCCATTGAGTTAGTTCAATCATCCAAGTGGGTTCACCCGTGTAGCTGAGTCAAACACCCAAATTGATTCGCTTATTTTTCATCTTGAAGTTCACAATATTGATCTTCTCTTATGATTGACAGGAATCCACCAGGATTTACACTTATGTCTGGGAAATCGAAGCGAATCCTTAGAATAAACTGGCAGGGAGTTAAATTTTGGATAATTTTCCTTGAAAGCTTAGGTTTGTTGAAATGAGCTTGGAAATAAGCTTTGCAAAATTTTTTTTTTTGATAATTTTAACCTTCCAAGGATAAACAACTTTTGCAACTAAAACTCAACATAGGTTTTATGATTTTGGCCCAAGGTAATTTTTCAGAAGAGAATTCAGGCACGCGTTAGTTTGAAATCGGGATAAGAGAGCCTTGGAGCTAAGAATGGCCAGGGCAGCAAGTAGATGAGAGGGAATCATTTAAGTGGGATGAGAATAGTAATACTACTTATATTTTGCATGTAGGTTTTGAAGAAATAATTCTAATCATAGAGCTAACGGCCATGCTAACTAAGGTCACGACCCACAGTCGATATGCTCTGATACCAGCTCTGTCGGACCTCGGGTTAGCAAACCCAGATCCTCTGTGATTCCACCGCACTATTCCCTGGATCAGTAGATAGTGCTCACAGATACATTGCTGTATATCAAAAACATATCATGCGGAAGCGTAATTAATACAGTAATTCTTACTCATGAGCCGGTTAGGCCGAAAACGATAAAATGCAGCAGCGGAAACTTCACACAGGTGGGACCCGCAGGACTTGCCCACAGGCAGCCAACTGGGGTTCGCGACCTAGTCCATGGCCTCTTCGTCTTCCAGCTCTGTCGACCCCTTTATAGTGTCGCAGGGCTTGACATTCCTGTTCTTTCTGACTGAATGTAGCAATTAAGCAAGAATGAGTACGATGATACTCAGCAAGCCACCACACAGGATGCAGTAATAATAGATGCAAGCTGTCAAGGGAGGCTTGAGTTTCTTTTATTTGCTAAAAGCATTGTTTTGGAATTACAGTAAGTAAGAAAATCTCCTGAGACGTAGCAATTTTAACTAAAACATGTTTTTACTAAATTGATAGTGAGAATGCGATTATAATTGTAGTGTAGGTTACATCCACCTTTTAGAGTGCATGGCTACCTCCACCAATGCTAGTTTTCGCCGCTGGAGTACATCTCTCCAGGAAAAGTTCCAAATCAGAGTACATCTCTCTGATAGGTTTTTATTCCACCCACAAATATTTTTGGAAATAGAACTAACTCGAGGAGAACCCCATGTCCGCCCTTGACCGTGGGCACGGCTATTCGAATAGTTTTCACTCTGCAGAGTTTGTACACTTTCACCACAAGAGACGATCAGCTCGTTGCTCCACACGATTCCTTAGTCATGCGGTTGAGTAGATCATCACAATAACTGTTCAAAATATCGAGCCCCTTTTTGTCATCTCATGTTATGGGCTTCTCCCACTTGCGGTGGGTCCCATACTTTGCACGGGATGTAACCACGGAAACTAGCGCATTCGGACTGCAACTCTCCACAACGCTAGCACGGCTGGAAACTTCACCCTGCACTTGGTGTCCCTTTAGGCCTTCTCTTGCCCTTATAGCATCCTCCTTTCCCCTACCAATGAGATGAGTTCCGAGGGTCCGATAGATTTACTTAGCCAAGTTGCACTTTGCAGACTTGTGGCTGTACTGTTTTACACGAAGAAGTCATCACAGGATTAAGTCCTTAATCCGTCCGGGCGGTTCATTCCACAATCCAATGTGCTACTTCCACACCCACCACTCTTACCACCCGCCCAGACAGGTATAGCAGATTTTTAGGGTTTTGAGAAGCATAAAACAGTTGTAGCAAAATATTCAGCCACGTACATCCCATGACTGTCCCAAAACAAATTCTTATGTTTTGAAGGTTGATGATCAGGACAACTAGCGCCCTGGACTTGACAAGACTAGCATGGCATTTAATATGACTTATAGCTAGTAAAGTTATCATGAATATCTATGGTGACAAGGATCAGGTGATTCAAGTATCAAAGGATGGCATAATAATTTTAATACAACATCAAGTGGGCATGTAGCTACCTTAAGCTTTAACATAATTTGTATAACAAATTAAGCATGCAAGTTGATAGCTTTAAAGAACATAGTTTTGCAATAACGATGGGATCAATATGATCAAAGTGATGACTTGCCTTGCTTGGAGTATCATGGCCTTGATTGACCTAGGTCAAAGCCTGCTCAGTCAGCGATCTTAACTTCCCAGTCGTCGCTTTTACCCGAGTCTTGATCTTGTTCAAATCTGTCGCCTCGTTGAGCCTTCAGATTCTAATACGCGGCAAAGAAAAGAAAGACCAAATAAATCCAAACACTTTAAATGCCCAATTTAATTTAAATTATACATTTGTCATGATTTGAGAATAGAAGGATGATTCGGATTAGTGGACTATAGACACAACGGTAGCTGGATTTGAGTAAGAGAATGAATTGTCTGAATAGCTTTACCGTGAGGGAAAATTTTAGGATAACGAGGATCAGAATGATTAAGTAACTTCAGGCATTTATTCATTCTGGAAAAAGGTAGTGGCCAAACTAGCCGATTTGGGGGAATGGCTAGGCTCGAATGCATCGATTCCTATTTATCAAGAAAGTTCCATGAGCCAGGCAAGGCTTATGGACAGATAAAAGAGAGTATCGAGGGTAGTGTAGAGAAACATGATTTTATGATTTTAGAATACGGA
Organism: Dendrocalamus latiflorus; assembly: GCA_017311315.1. Classification (NCBI taxonomy): domain Eukaryota; kingdom Viridiplantae; phylum Streptophyta; class Magnoliopsida; order Poales; family Poaceae; genus Dendrocalamus; species Dendrocalamus latiflorus. Next base: position 12,699,718 of record CM029657.1, on the reverse strand, counting down.
TACGTAAGGTGAGTATAGTTAAATATGCAATGTAACTTTGATATTTCATGTGGCAATACTTATTTGAGATTGCCGTAGCCAACTTAATAAATCATTATGTTAGCGACTTAAGTAGATAGTGGGGTTGGCGATTTTAATCCAGTCGTTATTATGAGTAAAGTTAATCTTCTTGCTTGATCAACCAAATTGTTAGAGATGGCCAACGGTTATGTTTTACTAAAAAGAGATGCTATGACTTTTTAGGGATATTCTTAATAAAGCTATTCCTTTTATTATTAATTGCTCTCAACCATCGAATTTAAATCCTGAGACAATGATTGGAGATTTGGATGCTAGACAAAAATTAAGGATTGCCCTCTCTTGTTTAAGAATTCTTAATCGTGAGCATATGTTATTTTAAATCTTAGCATTCTATGATAAATGTTGAAAATTGTGCCACAATGATTTTAAGCACTTTTGAAAAGATATCTCCCATGGTTTTAGAGATGAGCAGTTTACAGCCAATATTTTATGTGGCAAAATCTCATTAAATTGATAGATTTAGATCGAGAGGTGGAAGATATCATTTAGACCTCTTGAGCTTTCGATAGAATGTGATATTAATATTCAATTCGCTTGATCATTGATTTCGAAATTATCTTTATAAAGCTTCAAATATGCACTTTAATCATTAGGGTCAATATTTCTAGCATTTTTGCTTTATAAAAGAGAATTCCTTAATTAGGTTCAGGAATTAGATTTTAACGGCAACAACCATTCAATTCGCGTCATATGAAAATAGACCATGTATGATCTTGTCTTAGTTTTACATGGGGGCTAATATATTAACCTTAATTGGCATATAATTATTCCATGTTAAGTTTTAGTTCAATTGCATCAATCCTTTTCATTGTAAATTTATAAGTCAGTCATCAGGCAAGAGTACTAGGACATGCATGCAAGAATTTGGGGGCGCCTATTAGTCGGGCCCACAAGTCAGAAGGGAGGCAGACCGTGAGAGGCGAGAGCTGCGGTTCCACCCAACGGGAAAACAGGGGAGGCGCAGGGGAGGCGCGCGGCCCGGGGGAGGGGACGGGGGCGCCGGCGAAGGGCGGCCGGGGAGGCGCTGGAGATCGGCAAGACGAAACCCCCAAGCGACGAGGAGGCTCCGGGAGGTGGTGGCTTCGGCTGGGGAGGAGCCAAAGCGAGCCGACGGCGGCGGTTGGCGGCCGGTGATGAGGGAAGAACGGGGCGCCGGCGACCGAGAAAGAGAGAAGAGAATCGGGCGCGCGCATGAGTAAGAGAAGGGCACGGGGAGCTTACCTAGGGGGTCAGCGAAGCCGGAGGGAGGCCGAGGTGGAGCGGCGGCGTGCACAGGAGGCGGCGCGGGGTGGCGATCGTGGCGGGGTCGTGTCGGCGGGGGGAAGCGCAGGCCGTCCACTTGGGAAGCCTCGGGGTGCCGGGGAGGTGCTCTCACCGCGTTGAATCGCCCCGGAGTCGACCAAGGTGGCGGCGACAATGGAGATGGCGGTGGCCGGCCGGAAAGGGGGAAAGCGCGTGCACGGCTTGCTCGGGCGGGGGATTCCCAATTCCTCGCGTGGGGAGGCAGTGGACGTCAGGGGGCGCACGGCGACGCGGTCGGCTTGCGAAATACTCGTCGGAGGCGGCCACAACGAGGAGGTGACCGCCGGCGCACGCAGAAGGAGCTCGAGCCGAGCTCGGTTTGAGGGGGGAAAAGGAAGAGTGGCGAGGTCGGGGCAATTTATAGTCGAGCCGGCATGGGCAACGACGTGGGCAGGGTGTACGTCGGCATGGCGAGGAGTACCACCGGCATGGCGCTGCGCGTCCGGCGACATGGGCGACGACGTGGAGTAGGGGTATGGCGCGGGGAGTAGGCCGGTGGTAGGGGCGCTGGTGCAGAGGTGACGGGGGGGGGGGGGGGAAGAACCGGGGGCGGCGCGAACTGGGGCGGGCGAGCTGCGCGGCTGGGCCGTCGCGAGGAACAGAGGCGCGGGGGCGGGCCGGCGATGCCATGAGCAGGGAAGGGGAGGAAGGAGGAAGAAACGGGGGAGGAAGAGAAGAACGGGGCGCGGTCGGGAGAGGGGGCCGAAGGCCAGGAGAAGAGATGGGCCGGGCGGAGAAAGAAAAGAGGGTGGGCCAGCCCAAGAAAATTTTAGGAGTTTTAATATTTTCAGAATTTAGATTTCGTTTCGTGAGTAAATTTTGAATTTGAAATCTTTGTTCAAAATTTTGGATCCAACAATATAATTTTAGGATTGTCAAGTTTTGGGGAAATAAATCTTAATTTTCCAAATTTGAATTCTGGATATATAAATTGGATGGGAGGGATTTTATATTGGTTTAAATTTCTATCCTTGGTTTTAGATCTCCAGATTTTAAAATTTAAATTTGAACTTAAGATCTCCAAGTAAACTTGGATTTTTCTCAGTTTGATTTTTCAACCTTGGTTTTTGATTCCAAGATTTTGATTTTTATCAATTGGGCTTTTGGCAAGAAAAACCAACTTGAGAAATTCGAATAACATCGAAGATTTTTTTTTTTGAAATACCCAAGAAAACGATTAAAAGATTTTACACTTTTCGTAATTACCATAATTCCCTATTTGGGATGTTACAATTGTGTAGATTTAGGCTATCATGAAATGATGATTTAGTAAACACATATTATTCGTAAATACGATATATACATAGCTGCCGTAACATTTATCATGACTGCCATTAAACGAAACCCCTTGGTAGATATAGTTAATGACTATATCAAAACGTGAACCCGTATAACAAACCATTATAGATAGATAAATTTAAAGTCAAAATAATAATAATAATAAAATAAATAAATAAAGCTAAGCTTAATAATAACTAAAGCATAGATAAACAGATAATGGTGCCGTAATTAAACCCTAACGTTAGGTTTAATAAATAGTAGCGTTGAGCATGGAATAACAGGCTAGGAACCATACCCAAATGAATACTAATTCAACTTGAGCTACGCAAGTAATATCCAAGGGCACATAAAATGTTACATATCAAGTTTTGTCCATAATTGTATATAGCGCAAACTGGGACTCGTATAAATAGACCCTAATTCAAATTAAATCTAGCCCGGAGATACTTGGAAGTACATAAAATATCATATCACAAAATGCTATAACCTAGACGATAAGACTAACTCGGTAGGCCAAAAATTTGCAAATGTTACTTACATATATATCGTATGCCCTGAAAATTTATGCTCGACAAGTAATACCCAGCTAAACTTGTACATTAAACCATAGAGCTAACCTAACTCATGAAACTCCCTTGGTACATACAAAAATAATAAAAGATATTATTAATAATATCAAGTTATCGTACCTCATCACAGACCTTGCCTCAAATCACTCGAATAACCCATTAACACATAATAAAACTAAATTGAGTTATTCGGATCTATTTGGATCTCTTGAGTTATTGGCTTTCATTTGGATTCAGTCGTTTGCAGCGTAATTAGAAATTGAAAGTCGTGAAGACTCATGGGATCAAGTGAGGTCAAGCTCGAAGTGAAGATAAACGCCAAAAACTGGAGAAAGCATCGTGTGAGCTCAAGACCGCGGTAAACCGCGCCAGGCGAGTCAATACTTTGATCATGTTGAACCTACATTTTCTGCAAATTATTTTGGTTTAAATTATCAAATTGCATGCTGTTATGTTATATGCAAATACATGTTAATTTAAGATTCTAGTTACATGCCTATTGTTTACCTTGAATAATATTACACCTCCTTTGAAATATTTAAATTTGTGAACCTTGTCGCCCTAGCAAAAATTATAACAGTAACCTTTCGAAAATAAGTCCGTAATCATATGCCAAGCTTAGTATTGTTTAGATACTCATGGGCGCGAGAGCGCCCAAGCATCACTTTTAATCCTGAGAAAAATTGGTTGGGCAGTCATGATGGTAATGACTAGTGTATGTTGGATATGGTTATTTTATATTCCCAAAAACCTCCAATTGCTTATTTATCTGGGCGGATGGTTCGTGGGTATGGTGCAGGTGTGCACGAGGGTGTGGTTTGTGGTAGAACCGCCCAGATAGCCCTAAGGACCGAATCTTGTCATGACCTCCCGTGTAAAACAAGTACAACCACAAGTCTGTAAAGTACAACTTGGCCTAGTAGATTTACCGGACCCGAAAGTCATCGTCATAGGTGGAGGAGGTGAGGTAGTGCAAGTGGCAGTCAGTGTGACGGCTTGAATGGGACATCCGCGGAGGGTGAAGTTCTGCTGTGGCGTGCTAGCAGTGTGGGTAGCCAGCTGCTAGGCGTTCAGAAGGAGAACATCCCGCACAACTTATGAGACCTGCCGCAAGCGGGCCAAGCTCATAGGGTTGAGATGATGGAAGGGGCGAGGTACTTTGAACGGTTACTGTGATGGTTGGCTCAACCGCACGGCTAAGGAATCGTGTGGGGCAACGAGTAAACTGTCTCTTGTGAGTAAAGTGTGCAAACTCTGCAGAGTCAAAACTATTCGAATAGCCGTGCCCACGGTCAAGGGCGGATATGGGAACTTAACCAGATATAGTTCTATTTCAAAATGTTTTGTGGGTGGGATGGAAAAGTGGAGGGCAGTGGAAAGCCCTGATTTGAGTTGTCCTGGGTGTTGTCCCAGTGGTAAGTTAAGCGGCTATAACGCTGAAAGATGTTATACGGTGTGATGTTGTATGTATGGAAAAATTATAGTGATATTAGGCATATGGTGTGATGCCATATGTATGAAAAATCATGTTAATATTCCTTGAACATTATGTTTTGTTCCAAAGCTGCTAGGTCTCAGGAAATTTTATGTATTGTATCTCAAATAGTGGTATTTCTATTCTTACAAAATAAAACATGGGTATAATAAAAAGAGTCGTGAGTAAAGGAGATGGATGTTTGTAGTATGCACATAAAGGTATTGGTGGATTCAGGTCGATCATAAATAGGAAACGATAGTGTGAATTTTGGGAGAAATAAATTGGTGGAGCCCAAATGGATATATAGACTAGATAGATGATTTATGTGACTTTTGGAGTATTAGGAAGTGCACAGTTAATTGTCGGGTTATGACACCAATAACTAATGTAAATTCTTGGAGGATGTTGATAATATTGGGATTGATAGGATTTGATCAAATACTAGATAGATGAATCGGATTTTTGAGAATGTTGGAGGAATAATAACCAGTATTGGAGTATAACCTTGATCAGTAATATGTTCGATGGATGTACACTAGTGAATCGTAGATCTGATCAATGATATTCTTGATGGAAATATATTAATATTTTTGGTTGGAGATAGATAATAGAAAAATAAGGTCGATTATGGGAGGAACAGATTATGGTTGTGGATCAATAACCAAAGGATTGGATTGTTAGGAATTTAGAATGCAAAAGATATTGGTGGATGAATTAAATGATATTAGGTAAAGGATGTCACAAGCTGGTTGGAGTTTTAGGCAGCAAGTGATTGGTGTATTATATAATTGATGATATTCGCTGTTTGGAGTTTTAGACAGCACTGAATATAAAATGTGTGTGTAATCGATGGATTATTTAAGTGATGTCACTCGCTGTTTGGAGTTTTAGACAGCAATAAATATAGAAGGTGTAAAATCGGTGGAGTAATTGGATAATGTCACTTGCTGTTTGGAGTCTTAGACAGCAACCAATACAGGAAGAATATGATCGGAGGATTGAGTAGAGGATGACACATGTTGTTTGGAGTTTAGAGAGCACTCAATAAAGGAAGTGTAATCTCGGTGGATTAAGTCAATTATGGCAATCGCTGTTGGGAGTCTTAGACAGAAGTTAATAAAGAGCGTGAGTCTTTGGTGGATTAAGTCGATGATGTCATTTGCAGTGAGGAGTCTTTAGGTCACAAAACAACAATATGATATAATAATAGAAATGCTACTAGACGCGTTTATGGCAAATAAAACAACCCGAGCCTCTCCTTTGTTAAGCCATGCATACTATTTATTTGCATTCTGTGTATTGGCTCGCGGAGCACGGGGTTGGAGTGCTCACGCTCGCTTTTGCAACAAAATTCAGAATCAAGAATCAAATCACCTCGCCTCAGCATCAAGATTGGACAAGCTGGCAGAGAAGATGAAGATGTCAAGGGCTAGGTCGCGAACCTCCAGTTGGCTGCCTGTGGGCATGTCCTGAAGGACCCACCTGGGTGCTCGTTCTTCCGCTGCTGCAATTTATTGATTTCAGCCTAATCGGCCCATGAGTAAGTCTACTATTATATTTACGCTTCCGCATGATATGTATTTTTGATATTCATTAATGTAACTGTGAGCACTATCTACTGATCCAGGGAATAGTGCGGTGGAATCACAGAGGGTGCCGGATATTAATATCTTGGTCCTTACAGCCATAGGGTTTGATGATGATGTTGCCGAAATCTAGGGAGTTAAGCCCAATCGGTTTCATGTGGGAATGTAGTATACCACATGGGCCCTTTTGTCTATTTCACTGTTTATCTTCTATTGCAAAATTCTTTAAGTGATCAATTTGGCCGATCAACCACTTATGTAAACTTTGTCCAAGCAGGCCTATGTGAACCTGCTAAGTACTATATGCTACTCTATTTCTTTTTTATCCTTATGTATATGGATGTGATTCAACGATGTGAATGCGTGTGCTAGTTATTGATCATCGGACTAGCATAGTGTACACATAGGGTTCTGAATTGAATTTCTGGTTCTCGACAAGCATTGTTGCATGCCAATGATGGCAGGGCGGTGGAGAGGACGTCTCAGCGCATCTATTAGGGAGCTCGAGGTGACACGGGCGACGCTACTTTTGCAGGCGAGCATGCGAGCACTGTGCGCAAAAGCTCAGTTCCAATGGCGGTCATCTGAGGTGGAAGAGGGGACCTAATAGGCGGGTCCTGCATATCAGCGATAGCAATGGTTGGGCGAGAGAGGAAGCACATCAACTAGAATAAGCTAGCTTTCACGCTGACAAAATGGAAAGGGGAAGGCGGTTCGGGCTAGGGGTGGTGTGCGGGCGGTGCTGGGTTGAAAGGGGATATGGCCCGGACTAGGCTATGGTTGCGGGTTACGAACACGTTTCGAATTTTCAAATCATTTTTCAATTAAATAATTCCAGAAACAAGATTTTAGCTAGAAAAAATAACAAATAAGCTCCAATAATTTTGAAAAATTTTGGAGATGCACCTTGAATTATGATGGACTTAGGTTAAATATTTTGAGGTTTTTCCCCTGCTCAAATTATTTTATAAAATCCATTGTTAGCTGCAAAAAATTGATAAATCATTTTAGAAAATCTCAAAATTTTTGAAATTCACCAAAATGCAGAAATAATTTTTAAAACATAATTTAATTTATTTTTGGAAATTCAAGATGTTACAAAGGTTTAGAATTCTACCACTTTGCCAACTGCCATTACCATTTTTATGTTTCTCGCAATCCACTAAAATTAATAAAAAAGAAATCCAACAATGGCCCGTGGAGCCCGATCACTATTCTGCTTGATTGATTGATCCTATCCAAAAAAAAAAAGGACTTGTTCCACTCATTTTGTACCACTGCTCCACACGCTCTTTGCCTCCATGTTATTATCCACAACTAGTAAATACAAATAAGAAGCGGGCCTTGAAATTGTATATTATCACATTAATTACTGATCTAGATTTGTCTCCACCAAATTCGGGGTTGAAGACGTCAGATGTTTTATCAGTGATGTTAACAGCAACAAGGACACACCGATTCTTTATCAATGAAGTACAATTTATTCACAAAATAATAGTTTTAGGCTTTTGTGGGCTTCGGAACCAACGTTGTCAGGCCGGGCCGGGCTCGGGCATGACTTTTTCTACCCGGCCCGATGGCCCGGTGAAGTACGCGGCTTGGCGCTGCAGCAGTCTTGCGCATCTCGCCGGCCGAGCGGGCCCACCTCGCCACGTGGGGGCCGCACCCCGCGTCCGCCCTCGAGACCATCGTCGCAGGGCACGGCGACTCACTGGTGCATGGCGTGTCCATTCGGGCGTCGTCGCTGCTTAAAACCTCTTCAACTCGCGCGGTCGCCACCTCGCCTCGTGCTCTCCGCCGAGGCCGCCGCCTCGTGGCCTCCGCCCCCGAGGCTAAGGCTCTCGCAGCTTCTAGAAGTCCGCCGCTGCGCATCTAGCTAGAACCTTTGAGGAGTACGCCTCCCCGGCAATGCAGAGCGCGGCGGCCATCGGGCTCCTCCGGCCATCGAGGAGTACGCTGCAGCTGGGCGCGCTCTTCGGCCTGTGGTACCTCTTCGACATCTACTTCAACATCTACAAGAAGGAGGTGAGGTGACTTCTGCTGCTGCATCCCATCGCCGTCTCGACCTCTCTGTGTTGCGTGTCGCGCGAAAGGTTAGCAAGCGAGCGCCTGATCAATCGGCGCGGAGAATCGTCGATTGATCAGTTTGATGTTGGTGTGTAACATCCCAAAAAGAGACTTCTTGTATTTGGGAAAATTTAAAATCTTTTATTTATTTTTCCAGGGCAGTTTAAAATTTTTGGTGTTTATTTTAATTTCTTGTTTTGGGTCCCTTGCTAAAAGTCCAAATTAATAAAATGTAACTCTTGATCAAGAACCAAAACTGAAATCAAATCATGAAAATTTCAAATTTCCTTTGCAAGCCCTAAAGTTTGGAAAGAAGATATATCCATATAATACTTAAAATTTAAATTGACTAACATTGGAAAGTTTAAGATCAAGAATGGGAAATTCAAATCAAAAGATTATATTAAAAATTTCCCCATCTAATTAATTTAACCCATCTATTAATTTCTAAAAAAAGGAGGAGAAATCACCTTCTTGGGCCGCAGCCCATCTTCCTTCCTCTCCTAGCCCATTTTTTCTCCCGGCCTTTTTCTTCCCCGGGCTTTCGGCCCTACCGCTTTCTCCTTCCCCTCTTTCTTTCTTTCTCCTCCCTCTCGCTTTTCTTCCGACAGCATCCGGCCCCGCTACTCCTGAGTGCATGCCATCACCCGCGCTGCCGCCCCGAGTCGCGCCGTGCTCTCGCGCACGCCTGAGACGCTGACCCCGTCGCATCGCCATCACTCCTGCGTGCTGCGCAAGTCCAGCTGACCTTGCCGTGTTGCCGCTGCGAGTCCAGCCGGCCATGTCATTTCACGAGCTCGCCCGGTTCTGTCATCTCGCGCGTCAACACACCCGTGCCGCTCCTGTGCCATCACGTCCTCTCACCTTGTTTTCCGCTCCGCCCCTCCCCTGTGACTGTCGGGCCGAGCGATGCTCCGCCGAGTCTTCACTCACACCTGACAAAATTCACCTGCCTGCGCCTTGTCTGTAGCCGCTCGGAGCCGACGCACGCACGACCAGCACCATGCCGCCTGAGTCTCCTTGGCGCCTCTCTCTTTTCCCCCTATGAAAAGGCGCCAAGTTTTGCCTCACATTCCTACTACCACTTGCCCCGTTTTTCCCCGCCACCTCCTCTGCCACAGGCGCCCCTCCGGCAGACTCCGCCGCCAGCGCCACCCGGTGGTTCTCGGGACTCCCTGGGTCCCTCTTCGAATTCACCGCCACCCTCTCCCTCACCTCCCCCGCCTAATTGGCTTCTCTCTACTTGCAGGCCGCCGGCAAGCCTTTTCTTCACCAACTCTGGCGCCAAGGCTCCACGGTGTCCCGCCGCATCTCGAGCCGATTGCCCAGGCCTGGAGCACCGCCCGGACACCCCAAAGCTAACCCCCACCTCGCCGACCCTCCTCTCCCTCTCCGGCAAGCCGGCACCGTGCCCTTGCCCGCGCCACCGCCGGCTCCCGATGCCAGCCCGCCATGGCTACTCTCCGGCCCTGCCAACGCCTCCGGTGAGTTTCCCTTGGCCCACTAACGCTCATGCTCCCCCTAATTCTCTCCCTTCGCCCTCCGGCCGCCGCCACCACATTTCACTCCTGCGCCGGCCGTCGCAGGTAAGTGATGGCCGCCCACGACACCTTCCCGACTAGAGAGGCAACCTCCCCTGACTTCCTCGTCTCGGAGACAACCCGTTTTGCAAGCTCGCCGCCCCTCCGGCCGCCGGGCACGCCGGCGAGCCCGCCTACCCCGACCACCGTGCAGCTCCCCTGTTTCGGCCGGCTAGCTCCTCTGATTTGGTCCAACCATCCGCTCGGTTCTTTTAAGTAACTCCCTCCTTTGTATTGCCAACAGCTGAGCGCCCAACTGGCTGGCCGAGCAAGCGGTTAACGCAGAGAACCGAGTTCGATTCCACTTTTCTCCTTCTCTTTTTGTTCTCTGTTCTTTTGACCCATTTAATTTAAAAATAAGCCTTGGAAGCTAATAAAGTTATTTAAGATTTAATGTTGGGTTAATTATCCTATAATCCATGTGGCTTGTGTGTGTATTAAAAATCTAATCAAGGGACCCTTGCAATTAAAATGTATTAAGTTCATGACAACAAAGAGTAATGAAATAATATATTGATCCCTATACAAAACTAAAACAAGATTATGCATGACCTACTTTCAAATGGCAAGTAATTATCTTGAACTCAATGAATGTAAATATTAAAGTTTAATATGTGGAACTAATTGAAGGAGCTTATAATTTATTAATGCTAGAAACCTAACCCTAACTCATTGATAACTAAATTAGTAGGATCATTGCTCTGAGATTAACTAACATAAGAAATGCATGTCATCATAAACTAGGATTTGAAGCTTTATAAAGATAATATCAATACTCCCAAAATACTACTTTCACAAATCAAATACTAATATCACATCCTATCAAAAGCTCGAATAGTCCAAGTGGTATATCATGTCTTTATCTCCAGGTCTAAATCTGTTCAAGCAAGATCGAGTTTTGGTGTCTTGCAATCGGCTATGTCTAGCCATACTCCGCCAACCCTTCTTTTATATCTTTCCCGGTGAAGTTACTCCGTCACTTCGCTTCCACCCAAAAAATTCGCTCGACTCCGCCTCTATCCTATAACTCACTACATACACTTAATCATAAGCAAATTGTAAATAAACTCATTTAAACTTATTTGGACTTTTGCTAGATTTGTTGAAGTTGTTAGTCGTTAGTCGTGCAATTAGTCACTGGAGCTACGAGGAGACGACAAGTTCGAGCAGGATCAAGACTTGGAAGGAGCCGAAGATCAATAATCCAAGTAATCGACTGAGAAGGCTTTGAATGAAATCGAGGCCATGGTAAATCGAGCAAGGCAAGTCATCACTTTGATCATGTTGATCCTACATTTTATGCAAAATTATGTTTCTTTAAATTATCAAATTGCATGCTTACTTTACTATGCAAATATATGTCAAAGCTTAAGATAGTTACATTCCTATTTGATGTTTTAAGTACTACTATGCCTTTCCTTGACACTTGAATCACCTGACCATTGTCACCTTAGGTGTTAATAATAACTATACTAGCTATACGTCATATTACTACCATGCTGGTCTTGTCGAATCCAGGGCCTCAGTAGCCCTGATGATCATTATTTACTCATGAAAACTAGTTTTGGGACAGTCATGGGATGTACGTGGTTGAGTATTTATGTTAAATTGTGATATGCGTCTCAAAACCCTAAAAATCTGCTAAACCGTTTGGGCGGGTGGAAAGAACAGTGGGTGTGGATGTAACACAGGGGATTGTGGAATGAACCGCCCGGACAAACTAAGGACTTAATCCTGTGTGGACCCTCCGTGTAAAACAATACAACCACAAGCTGGCATATTGTAGGCTTGGCTGAATAATTTACTAGACTCTCTAGCCATTTCACGGAGAACGTGTGTAGTTGGGTAATGGAAGCCCCACGTGGAATGGGACATCGGATGTAGGTGAAGTCGCCAAGGCTAGCGTATGTGGAGAGTGGAGTCCGACTGCGCTAACTTGTGGTAGACATCCCGCACAACTTATGGGAGCAACCCCATAGGAGTGAGATGCTAGAGAGCGAGGTATTGTAAAGGCCTCGTGATATTCTCTCGATCTGCATGTCTAAGGAATCATGTAGAAACATCGGGACGATTATCTCTTGTGAGTAAAGATGTACAACCTCTGCAGAGTTTAAACTATTCGAATAGCCGTGCCCACGGTCAAGGGCAGACACGGAAATCTTCCTCGAGTTAGTTCTATTTCAAAACTATTGTGGGTGGGAGAAAACCGTCAGGCGGATGTAACCTGACTTTGGTGATTTTTCGGAGGGATGTACTCCAGTGTTGACAATAAGGTGGAAGTAACCTATTGATCAAAAATTTAACATAGGGGGATGTAACCTACACCGCTATAATTGTTACACAAATTTTCAAACTCCATAAAGCATGTTTGTAAAATGCTAAGTCATAGAAATTTTAAATATGATTATTGCAAACGTCGCTTTTAGCAAATAAATAAACCTCAAGCCTCACTTGACAGCCTTGCATTTATTATTATTTGCATTCTGTGTGGTGGCTTGCTGAGTACCTTTGTACTCACTGTTGCTCAATTACCATCATCAGTCAACAAGGAAAAGAAGATCAAGCACTACGGTGTCCTAAGGGAATCAAAGGATCTGAAAGATAGAGAGGCCAAGAACTAGGTCGCGAACCCCAGTTGGCTGCCTATGGGCAAGTCGTGAGGGTCCCACTTGAGTGAAGTTTTCGCTGCTGCATCTTATTGTTTTCGGCCTGATCGGCCCATGAGTAAGTTGTTACTACATTATCTACGCTTCCGCATAATATGTTTTGACATACAACAATGTAACTATGAGCACTATCTACTGATCCAGGAAATAGTGCGGTGGATTCACAGGGTATTCCGGATGGCTAAATCCGGGGTCTTACATGGTGTGAATGGGAGCGTTGACGAGTGCGAGTTTCTTCTCGATTACCTTCTTTATTTCTTTTGGGCTGTATATGTATGATTTCGGTGTTAGTGGGCTGGATGTCATGTTTTTCTTAATCGATATGACAAACTGATTTTGTCAGGAGCTTTGAGCTTTGATTAATATGTTATCATATTCTGTAGAGCTTCACTGTCTTGAGGATTCTATGAAATCTCCGGCAACTGAAATCCTATTTTCCCGCATAATACGCAGAAAAATCGGTACATAACATTCGTCCATAAATGCAGCCGGATCCACTTGTTTATGGATGCAAGAAGTTGCTCAAACCCATCGAGACCTTGAAGTGATAAACTCACATCACAAGTCACAGTATGTTCCAATTAAGAAAAACTGTCTCATTTTCGTTTTTTTCTTGCTTTTAGTTTTAGATGTTTTGTGCTCCCTCATTTCGTGATCAAGCGTCCTTTTGAAATTACTTCAATCAAGTGTAGGGAGTAGCTACACAAGTGTTTTCAGCCTTATTCAGTAATGATTCCGATCAGTTCAGGTGTATTATGGCTTAGGATCCTGGAGATGCACCCAATAGGCCCGTGAACAATACCGTGAATACTGCAGCGCTGGATAAACAGTACCTACATTGTACCATAGCACTATGAACAGTAACAGTGCGGTACTGTAGCGCTGTACATCGCCTGAGCAGTAGCTCGTGGTGCCATGTGGTTGTTATTTAGTTTTCTTATTATTTAGGTTTATTTCTTTTTAGATTATTTTTATGTATTAGAGATAATTTTTTTATTATTAGGAATTAGTGTTACATTCTGGGCCACATGTCTAAATGGGCTGAACACAACTAAGTCTACGGAGCAACAACCTTATAAGTGGTATTGGACCTTCTCCCCCCAAAAGACTAGTCCAATGGGTGGGGGTTCCCTCACACTTATAAGTTGTGTTTGCTCCTCTCCCACAATCCATGTGGGACTATTCTTAACAATCTCCTCCTCACACATGGATTGGGCACTTCTACAACCATGAGGTCTAAGGAGATGTAACAATCATGAGGCCAGGGACCAAAAGTTGTAACAATTGGTATCAGAGCCCAGGTGCCTAACATCTTCTTGGACCTCATGGTTGCAGAAGTGCTCAATCCATGTGTGAGGAGGAGATTGTTAGGAATAGTCCCACATGGATTGTGGGAGAGGAGCAAGTACAACTTATAAGTGTGAGTGAGCCTTCACCCATTGGACTAGTCTTTTGGGGGGAGAAGGCCCAATACCACTTATAAGGTTGTTGCTTCATTGCTCCGTGGGTTTAGTTGTGTTCAGCCCATTCAGACCTGTGGCACCCGGTTGAACCTAGGCATGCGGCCAGGGACCAAAAGTTGTAACAATTAGTTTTTTTAATATAGAGATAGTTTTTAGGGTAAATTTAGCCATCTATATAAAAATGACAATATTGTGTCGTTATCATTAAACAAAGAAATAAACAAAATTCCTAGTCTCTCCCTCTCTTCTTCAATTAAGCCTCAACATTGCTGGTGGCATGACCAGTCATTCAAGGGCGAGTGCCGTACCCTTCGGTTATCGGATCCATACCCAACTAACCTGTACCACAACAAGGTGCTACCTTCGTGCTTGTGTAAAGAGGAAGCATGTGCTGCTTTCGAGCTTCTACAATGCATTCCTTCGTTGTTGACTCAACTCAGTGTCTGTCATATGCAGCGCACCAGTGTGATATGTTTTACATTTTTATTCCTAAGCACACAAGTACATAACTGTTCATTTGTTTGTCCCATATGAGTATGATTGTTCATATGTGGCTGAAAGTTTGTTAGGCCTTGTTCCCTCTCTGCTACAATGTGATTGCGCAACATGCACAATCATGTGGTAGTATACACAACCTTGCTGCTAAGTTCTCCAGTATTTCGTAAAACTGTCTGAGTGTCATGTGTTGCAACGGATCACAAATTAAGCAATACCATAAATTCTAAACTCTAAAAAGAAAAATCATGTTTCCCTTTATACATGAGCTGGTTGTCCAGGCTTTGAAACAGACACTCAAATTTTTCGGTAAATCAACATGCTAAACACACCATACGTAATCCATCATGCACAAATCGTTGTCAATTATCTAAGATAATACCAGCCAGCCTATTTATCATACAGATAATTATCTTAAATCTGGAAATTGCATACAGAGTTTGCATCCGATCAGCAAGCCATAGAGAATCAAACTACAAGTCGCATGCATACTTATATGCACAGATGATGTCATGCTCCACACAAGATCTTCCATCCACAAAAGATCCTCCAAGGTGGAGCCACCATCGCCACAACTCAATCTTTTATATGGTATAAAAAATCATCCAGATTGCCCTTATGTTTCTGGTGGGTGTGCAAAGTCAATGTTGTGCTGACATATGTTCTGTTTAATGATTAACTTAAAGGGGAGTGTGGTAGTGTTTTGGTAAATCAATGTAGTTTTGATTAGATGATGCATATGTTATCATATTTTTACTTAATTTTCTCAGCATTTCTAGATGATTGCATCAGTTACCTGTAGATAATACAACTTTCCTTCGCTGTTCCTTTGTATGACAGGTTTTGAAGGTTTTCCCGTATCCCATAAACATCACAAATGTTCAGTTTGCTGTTGGAACTGTAATTGCTTTGTTCATGTGGATCATGGGTATCCTTAAAAGACCAAAGATTTCTGGTGCCCAGGTAAATATTTAGTATCTTGTGGCATACTTTCAGTACACATACTATATTGTTCTATAAGAACATCTGTTGCTATTGTTTTTGTTTCCCAGCTTGCTGCTATCCTCCCTCTGGCTATTATCCATACCATTGGCAGTCTCTTCACAAACATGAGCTTTGGAAAGGTTGCGGTGTCATTTACACATACCGTCAAGGCTACGGAGCCTTTCAATCTTTTCACAAACATGATGAGCCTTGGAAAGATTGCTGTGTCATGTACACATACCTTCAAGGCTATGGAGCCTTTCTTTTCGGTTCTCCTTTCAGCAATTTTTCTTGGCGAGGTAATTTTTATTTTCTGTTCTACATTAACTTGAAACTGTGTATAATACTATAATCTGAGAAAATCATCCTTACTTCTTATGTTTGTTCTGGCACATGAATGACTTTACAGTTGCCTACTCCATGGGTTGTATTATCTCTCGTTCCAATTGTTGGTGGTGTGGCATTGGCATCTCTTACTGAAGCTTCTTTTAACTGGTAAGCAATATAAGCACTTTATTTAAATACACGAAAGTGTTAGGGTGCTTGTTGTGAAAATTACAATTCTAACATACATGTCTTGAACTAATCTTTTGTTATTTATTGCTTAAATCATCTGTCAACCACTGTTCCGGTTCTAATCTTTCTATGCTTGTAATGAATTTATCCTTGTACAATGGAAGCATGAAATGTCTGCTAAAATATGGCAAGAAGATGAAGTGACTAAGAAAATGTGTCAATGGTGTGTGCCTGCGTGCGTGTTTGTTTTGATATCTCATTTCTTCCTCATCAGTGATTGTGCATTATCTGTATTATTCAGGTGTGATTTGTATGATAACAGGGCTGGATTTTGGAGTGCGATGGTTTCAAATGTGATCTTTCAGTCAAGGAATGTGCTGAGCAAGAAGCTAATGGTGAAGAAAGAGGTAACTGAATTACCAATTTGCAATTTTCCTGGATAATCAACCACTAATTTATAAGTTAGTTTCATTTATGAATGTGCACAGATCCTTTTTGTCTTGACCCTCGTGTGTATGTGCATGGCACTTCCATAACTCCATTCTAACCCTCTTTCTTTTCCCCACTTCTGACCAGGAATCTCTGGACAACATTAATCTCTTCTTAATCATTACAGTGATGTCATTCTTCCTCTTGGCCCCAGTAACCTTACTAACAGAAGGTGTCAAAGTCACTCCTACAGTTCTGCAGTCTGCTGTGAGTATCATGCTGTCTGTTTATCTATCGCACATTATAGACTGGCTTGGTGACAATTCTGACCATGTTTTTCAAAATGTAGGGTCTGAACTTAAAGCAGATATACACGAGATTTTTGCTTGCTGCATTCTATTTCCATGCGTACCAACAGGTCATCAATCTATTCAATTTTCTGAAGATGCGTCTTGTCGGAATCTTTGGACGTGTTCGTTCCTTTCATTAGATCTTTGGCGCTGATTTCAGAAAGTGTGTAGTTGATTCATTTGATTGATGCATCAGTATGCATGTACAAAGCTCAGGTCATGTGCATACATGCTCTGTATGTGCACGCGCTCACAAGCTCAGGCACTTTTGTGATTGTGCTTACTGATCTTACCTTTAATTTGTTGAAGGTTTCATACATGATCCTCGCAAGGGTGTCCCCAGTTACTCATTCAATGGGCAACTGTGTCAAGCGTGTGCTGGTTATTGTGACATCCGTTCTGTTCTTCAGGACCCCTGTTTCTCCCATCAACTCTCTCGGTAAGCATCTTGATCCGCCATGCAATACAGCTAGTTGTATTATATGTAAGGCTTAGCGAGACGATCTCATACTAACTGCAACCCTAGAGATAGAGTTCATTTAGTCGACTGTCTGTACATATTCCGAACATTTTGCCTCCTGCAGGAACTGGGGTCGCTCTTGCATGTGTTTTCCTATACTCGCAATTGAAGAGACTCAAGCCTAAGGCTGCTTGATTGCATATATTTTCGTGTCATCGAGAGGAGTTGTAGGAACACCACCACACCACCGTTGGAATGAGCGCCTTAGTTTAGAATCATGATCTTTGGAGAAGTCCCCGTCCAGTATGCTAGTACTGAACCGGATCATCATCTGTAATTCAATTATCAGCATGTTAACCAGGCATGTTTTGGAGCTGTTCACCATTCTTTGCTTGAACGGTCTGATTGCTGTATTAATAAATTCGCTGCAATATGTACTAGTTTGATCGTGCCTTGATGAAATTTCGAGTGGCCATGGAAACATGTCTCCGTACGTAGAGTGTGATTAAGCAAACATTGATGTCTATGATTTGTCCTTCATCTTCACGTCGAACAGCTAGCTAGAATGTATGCCTGTGAGCGCCCTCTTTTGCAGATGTCGGCTCGCCAAACAGCCAACTCCTTTTGTTTTATACTCTTTTGTGCAATTGCGTTTCAATCGCTACCGTACTAGTAATAGTAGCACGACCTGATTACAACAGCTGATAAGGCACTAAAGTATGCTCGTGCTTCCAACTCGATCCTTTTCGTGCCTGTTTCTTCTTCCATTGCTGAAATCTTTACCACCTGTGGGACGAAACGCCTCTTAGAGTCCTTGACTCCATGGCAGATGTCTGGCAAGTGGCAACCGCCGAGAGTCGCCGGCTGGTACTGCAACGACGACGAGGTCGTACCGCGCTTGGCCGACCGCGACGCCATCTTGATCTTACCTGAGTGCCGTCGCGGCTGCGACTTTGCGATTCTGTCCGCGCATCCACTGCCGTGCCGTGTCATCGCACTAGCCAAACGGAGCCTGATTCTGTGCGCGCTCCGTGGCCAAATCTTGCAAATAGAATTGAGGAATGGTTTACGTGTGCGCTTGGTGCCGGTGCTGTACGTTCGAGCGCAGCCAGCCTGCGCAAGGTGAAGGAGACGACTCCGTGGTGACCGATGACGACGTCGAGCCCGCCACCGACTCGGAGGTTGTGCTCTCGCTCGGAGTGCCCGAAGGCTGCTGCCTCCTCTGCCGGGACTGCGCCGCCACCGAACATCGGTACAATGCCGTCAAGGTAATTACTCCCGGCCGCATTGGCGCAGCACCGCATTTGCGTCCATCTTAGGCTCGTTTTGTTTGGCCTTGCGATGGCTTTCAAAAAATACTTAATCTTTTCCCAATTGTTTTAGCTGTAACAACAAAGTCTTCTTGTGGTTAGTAAAGATTCATACAACCACTACTATACAAAAGTTCCTCACAGACAGTTCTAAACCGTTATAGACAGTTTCTGAACTATTATCACAGACGGTTTACAAACGGTTTGTACAAAGAACCTTCTATGAATACCTACTATCATAGACGGCTGCGACAAAAAACCATCTGTGATATATTGGTTATTACAGATGGTTCTATGTATCAACTGTCTGTGATAAACGATATATCACAAATAGTTAGTAAAAAGAGCCATCTGTGATTGCCAATATATCATAAATGGTTTTTGATGGTAGCCGTCTATGATAGTAGGCCTTCACAGATGGTTTATACCCTAAAACTGTATGTGATAGTTCGTTTTATACTTAAGTTTTTTTCTATTTTTTAGCTAGCCTCAGTAAATGCTATCCATACCTTGTGAAAATAAAGAAATGCACGGATATCATAGACACACAAATACGCGGATATCATAGATCACAGATATCGACCATAAATACACACATATATATCACATATACACAAATTTATAGATTAATTACAGATGAATTGTGATAATAGAGCGAACATGTTTACATATACAATAAAAAACCATTGTTTGTCACTAAACATGAGAGATTTTATTCAATTTTATTCATACCCGTATGAGTGAAACTCTTTTTTTTTTGGTGAATGACTTCCGTCATTAAGAACGTGGCGAGCTGTCCTCGAACATCAGAGAGTTTTTTTTATTTGGATTGTACTTGAAGGGATTTTCATGCCGTGTCGCTAGGAAGAGTAAAGTCATATATATATATATATATATAATATTAATTGATAAGTAGGAAATAATTATTGCAAGACTGATAAACCTTTGGATCCTTGGGCCTAGCACCCATGATTTCTTGCATGTGGCGGCAAACGTAGAACTACATACGTTACCCTGTAGTTGCTGGTAGCACTACGAAAATAAAATTACATACATAGATTTGTTTAGTTTGAGAGGCATCATTATAAAGTGTGATATAGGATTACTGTGTACTAACAGGTACCGAAAATTGCGTCACATGACGCATTGTGGCATTCCCTTCCATGTGTCTTCCTCCTCTAGCAACATACACGTCGAACGACCTGTGTGATACAAAAAATTTAGCCTCAACCAATGCAAAAGAAGTGTACATAGAATTATCTATAAATGAAATAAAATTTACGTATCGATTAATTGTTGCACAAGTGTGATGGCGTGCTTGCTCTTTCTTAAGGAATTAAGGTATATTACCTTGTTCCACTTTGGTACAATGATAACTAGAATTATGTGCCATCTACACATACATGTTGCCATAGTCCTTAAAACTAAGTTCGTGTTGCATGTCAAGTGCAAATTAATGAGTATAGTAATAAGTGACCATGATTTGCTCGAAGATCAAGTGTGGGCCAAAGAAACTGACCGGTTCTTGGGATCGTCTGGCTTGTTGCATCATGTGTCTGTACATAACTACGTAGTTATGGCATTTATCGATATGACATGAATGTAGACCACAATTGTACATACTTATAGTATCCAACGTCTTAAAGTGAGGCGTCGAGGTTGAAGAGATCGAACAAGTCATCAAAGCTCACCACGAAGAAACCTGGCTCGTAGAGAAAATGCCCCACCGTGTACTTGACGGCGAAACCTGAAGGGTATTGTGTCCTCCTCTTGTTGTTCTTTCCCATGTACCATGCAAGTAAACTCTCGCAACCCATTCCAAGGTTGGGTAAGAGCATATCCAGGACCAACAACATTCCTAGTGAGAATATCTAGGGTGTTGGAGGCACCTTGATGTTCTTCTATTTGGTCTTGCTGCCACGCTTGTATGTGCTCTTTATGGGAGATGACTGGGCACACTATTGATCTATGCTTGATGTGGTCTTCATGGGAGCTGATACGGTGGCCTGCCGACACGGATCAGGTGGACGTGGTGACATCGAAGGGAGGGTCATAGAGGCCGCAGGTTACTAGGTAGATGCACATGGAAGGTCAGGGCGATGTTCCTCTTGGACCATTGGACGAATGTGTGGATAGCATCCCCTAGTGCATGATCTTGTCATTTGGGGGCATCTCTAGTGGGACAGCCCTAAAAATGTTTTGTACCATGTCCACCTGGACCTTTGCAAAATCGGTCCCTAGCTGGGCATTATGCACTAGTGTCCCTAGCAGGCATGGATATGCCATCCCACACCTAGCCTCAATTGGAATGGAGCCAGCAAACGTGAGTGTGAGGTTGCACAGCGTGGGCTCCTACATAATGATACACGATGAGATAAAGCATCCAACGAGTCTATCTATGTAGCATTCCAGAGATGTGCATTGTCTGGATACCATCGATAGGTAATTGGACATTACTATGTTTAGAAAGTGGCACAGATGTATAGCTACTCCGGTGTTGAGGAGGGCTGTCTCCCACAATAACACGGGTGGCTTGCGACTGGTTGAGGACTTGATCCAACCTTTCCTCCAATGATACTAACTGTCCTCAAAATTCTGCATGAATCTCCTCTTTCAACCATTTCTCATCTTTTCCCTATATGATCTCTTTCTACTCCTATATGCCTCAGAGTCTTGTGGGAATCCCTACCTCCAGGTATGTAAACCCCAAGGCCTCATGTGCAACCTAGGTGCTCTTTGTTTTCTAGGGCTGTGGATAGTATATTCCTCTCCTTAACTGCTTCGAAGGAGCCTTGGAAGATTCGATGGTCAATGTTTGCTGCAAAAGACCATCATGTTATTTTAGACCCTATGAAGTTATGGACTTACTAACAACTAGGTAGTTCAGCATGTCTTTTTAGACATTGAGACACTTTCTCATCTGTGGAGTTTTTTGAAAGAGATGGTGCCCAAAGACGTGGTTGATGACCTCGCTCTTAACTAGTTTTGGATGCACTCATCTGTGATCTAGGTAATTGGCGGGGAGGTCTCCGACTGGATTGTGATCTCATCCTCCCTCCTCCATTGCAGGATTTTACCCTCATACCCAGCGGTGCCGAGTGTGTGGGGGTAAGTGTTTTGTGCCTAGATAGTCTTGTGCGACGCACTTTGCTCCTGAATTTTGGCCATCGTCTTCATCCTTGCAAAGGCGTCCCATGTATCTGGTGACATGAAAGGATACTATGTGAAGGGCATCCGATCCTTATTCATGTGCTCCATGACAAGCATGCTTTTGAAGGTTTTCCATGCTTTTTTCCATCACGGGGAACTCTTGCCGTCGTATCAGTCCTTAGACTACTATTGGGATCTTGAACGACCTTGAAATTTTCTCCCATAGCTTCTCTTGCTCTTCTCTTGCCAGAGATTTCCAGCTTGGTGTGGTGATGGGGACCCATTCCCTTGCAACTATCCTGCAGGTGGTTCAGAATGCTATCGCTACTTTCTTGGGATATAGATGGACCCCACTCGGAATGACCTCTATGATGGTTATTCGGCCCTCAGGTCTTTTTAATATTCCTCTGGCTCATTTAGGTACCCCGGTCATTGGAACGTCGGACACATTCGGCGACGTCGATGACGGTGGCGAAGACTGTACAGACGCCATCTATAAATAAGCAAAATTTGTAAATGTACATGGTATAAGGCAGAGGGTAGTTAGAAGCAAACTGACCCTCTTCACCATTTGTAAATGTACATAGTATAAGGCAGAGGGTAGTTAGAAACAGTTTTATTAACAATATGGGAGGGCAAAATGTTGTGTTCTCAGCCATTAGTTACCATAGATACATGTATAGCTTATAGCTGCTAATCAAAATATCAAATGCTAAGCACATAAGAGACCGAGGCCCCCAATCTGAATGTACACCATTCGATTTACTGACATCTCTAGTTAAAATTCAATATTGCAATGTTATATGTCAAAATCGACCTAAATCAAATTTGGTGACAACACATATCAATTTTACTACTTTCTTGCCATAATAACTTTATAACAATCATGGTGCTAACATCAGAGGGGGGAAGGAGAGGCTAAAACAGAGCAAACACATGCGTCATTTACACATGGAATTTTTCTTTACAATTTTTACAGTTACACGTACATAGAGAAGAAACACTAAATATCCTTCTTATGAAAGCAAGAAGAAATTAAAAATAATCAAGAACATTCAAGTGAGTAATAATTAGATCAATAAGTAATTAACATAAGCACATTTTCTATACATTTCATTTATATGTGCCACATCATATAAAAACTACTATAGATACAACCTTTCCAATGTATAGTGTGTAGCAATTGCCTTACGGTGTGGAGTAGGTGACAGGGCGGCGTGGCAGAGTAGGTGACGGGGTGGCATGGTGGAGTTAACGATGGGAGAGCATGGTAGAGAGGTGATAGAGTGGTGTGGTGGTCCCGGCACGATGGTGAGCTCTTCTTGACATCAGCGGCGCGGTGGGGGATAAGCGCTTGCGTCGGTCAGTGGAGAAGATGGTGAGGGGATGGGAGGAAGGGGGATGGAGAGCAGCGTGGGATAGGGTTGGGGGAGTCAGAGAGAACACGAGGGCTAAAATGCGCAAGGAGGGTTCTATTATAAAAGTATGGATATCACAGATGGTTCTATTATAGAATTATATGTGATATGATACATATCACAGATGGTCCTATTATAGAACCGCCTGTGATACGTATCTTAGACAATTCTATTATATAACCGTCTGTGATATGCTATCACAGTTTTGTTCTAGAACCATCTATGATATGCACTATATTATAGATGTTCTAACATAGAACCATCTATGATACGTATTATAGATGGTTTCTAGAATAAAATTGTCTATGATGGTTCATTCTCTAGCTAAAACTTTACTACTTTTTGGCTAGCCTTAGGAAATACTAGCCATGCCATTTGAAAGCAAGCAAGGAAATACAATCATAGATGGAATAATTTCTTAATTATTGAACTTGGCAAATACAAGAAATGGCGGAACTTGCACTACCACAGAGGGGAACAGATGGAATAATTCCTTAATTACATGCCCTTCATGATGATCATTCCACTTGGCTATTTTCTTTAAAAAAGAAGCCCTTCATAATGATCGACACACATATAGCTAGCTTCATCACTTCCTTATCTATGATATTCTCAACTCCGACAATCCTTCTTTTCCTATAAAGAACTGCACGGTGCTTCTTATTTGTCAGGTCGGTTACATAGAAAACTTGAACAACTTGACCCACGAGTACGAATGGTTTATCTTTGTATCCTACATGTTTGAGGTTTATAGTAGTGACGCCATACTTGTCGACCTTTATACCCTATGGGAGTTGAACCTAATGGCACTAAAATAAGGAGATTTTGAAAAGTACATAGTCGAGCTCCCAAATCTCCTCTACAAGCCCATAGTAGGAGCTTGGGCTAGCGGAACTGAACTACTCATGAAACACATTTATATGGACACCGCTATTCTAGACTATGCTCTTTCTATCCTGAGCTATTATATAAAATGTGTACTTATTTATGCCATATCCTTGCCATATCATAATTGTAATTTTTTCCACTTTTGCCTACCATCGCAGCATATCACTTGATGATCTCCCAGTGAATCTCACCTTCAACAAGTCGTTGAACCGATGGTTGTGCTATCTCGTGATCCAAATCTTCGATCGGCTTGGATTCTCTTGGTGTAGCATGTCCTTGTGCTTGTCAATATATAGGGACACTTCAGTTATGTTACAAAACTGTTAAATGGGCTTGAGTGTACGTATCGAGATAGGGAGTTATTGTTTTCCTTCTGATGGTCCCAATACCCTCTAGCCTTCCCTCATGCCGAGATAGAGGCACACCTATCGATTTGACCTGAGCCATGTAATCGACGTAGTCATGAGACTTCATGCCAATTAATTTTAAATCTTGTATAGAAACAAGTTTCTTCTTGTTGGTGGAATACTAGACGGAACATTCACACCATGCAAGCAATGGCAGAGTTAAGTTCTCTCAGCCATAGATAGTGTAGCAAGCTGGGGGAAGGTACATTCAGTCTTTATCAGTCTCTGTCGGTGCTAACTCGGTCCTGATGTTCATATCAACCAATTCACATTGTACATTGACACTATCCTTTGCTTTATCATGAATGCTCAGTAAGAGATCAATCAAGCTATCACATATATTCTTCTTTACATTGATGACATCAATGCAATGGTGAACTTCTAAGTGCTTCTAATAAGGCAAGTCCCAAAATATTGATATCTTCTTTCACATATTCTTCTAACATGTCCTTAACTTACATTCCTTTCCAAGCACAATATCAATATTCTTAATTATATTATAGACCTCTTTCTTGTTAAAAGGCCTTAGAGTCGAGGCATCCTCCTTTTTCCTGTTGAATTGTTTCTTCATCTTGCCGTATGGGTGATACCTTAGAAGTAATTTACGGTGATGCATGTATACAGTTTTACGCGAGTTGTTCAACCACACCTCTCGATATCATTTAAGCAGTGTGGACAGGCTTTGGTTCTTTTATTACTCAACCTCGATAGGTTACCAAGGGCAGAAAAAATCATTGATGGTGTAGAACAACGTGGCGTGTAGAGTAAAGTTCTCTCGTTTGTATGCATCCCATAGCTATACCCCTTCGTTCCACAGTGTCACAAGATCTTTCAACAATGGTGCTTGGTAGATATCAATATCGTTCATAGGTTGCTTCAGCCCTTGGATAAGTAGTGACATCAAAATATACTTTCACTTCATACATAGTTAAGGAGGAAGGTTGTTGATACATAGATTCACGAGCTAGGTGCTATGTCGGCTGCTCATGTTACCAAAATGATTCATTTTATCTATACTCAACATAAACCTTATATTCCTCGATTGTGCAATAAAGTCTTCGAAGCTCCTATCAAAGTTTATTCACTGGGCAGAATCAGTAGGGTGTCTTAGCTTTCCATCATTCTTACACTCCTAATAGCTAGCCTAACATCTTATCCTAAAGGGGCAAGGGTTGTCTTGGTGTGATCCTTCATGACTCTCGAGGTACAAAGTGTGATCCTTCGATGTTAAGATTGAAATGGCGGTAGAGACGAAGAACTGCTTTATGAGAGGTTTCTTGCTTAGCTCTTTCAAACAAGTAATTGTTTCCTTTGAAATAGTAGTGAAGACTTCATTGTCCGGTTCACTTGGTGATGAGCAAAGTAAAGTGATGTCCCATCATCTAACCTCCATGGCTGTCTTTTTGGTGCATGTAGATTACTCGATGTCGGAAACCCAAATGACGGATTAGTTGATGAAGGCCTACACTCCATCCATCATTTGGTGCATCTTGATAAATGTCTATCTATAATTGTTTGAACAAGAGGAGAGTTAGAAATATGTTTTCATGTAATGACATAAGGATGAGGAGTGAGGAGATAAGGGTAAGCATAGATTGAGAGCTAAGGACAAGCAAAGCATTTTGAAAATATTTTATTATTTAAGATAAGTGCTTAAGGTTCAACCATTCTATTCTATTTACGGCCACGTCCTAGAGTCATTATAGCTTTGATACTATCTCTGTCGCATCTCGGAGCAACAACTCCCAGACCCTCTATGTAAATCACACTAGTATAGGATCAGCTAGTGCACACAATGAACAACAAAGATAAATATAAGCCATAATGACATTTACTCATTAACTAAATATGGGCCTGAAGGCCGAAGTTTACATTCATAGCCCATAGGCCAAAATTAAATAGTAGCAGTGGAAGAAGAACACCAAAGTGGAATAAGCCCACTGAGCCTGCCCACAGGCAAACAATAGTAAGACACGACCTACTCGTCTTGGTCCTCACCATAATCAAAGTCGTCATCCTCTGAGATGAGATAGCAAGGGTGAGTACAAACCTGTACTCCGCAAGTCACACCAGAGGATGTAATATAATGATAAAAGCAACAAAGGAAGGCATATAGGGTTAGTCTAAGCATAAAGTAGCATTTAAAGAAATACAACAAATAGATTGGAAATTTCTGAATTTATTATAGTAAGTAAAGACAGTATTGTAAATGAAATTAATACCGTTAATGCAGGTCCATCCCCAAACTAACCTAACCACGGGCATCCCACCCAAACCATTTTTTTCCAAAAGATCTCATGTGGATTTCATCCATCCATATGCTTTTTAAATATCCTATGGATTCCATCTATCTATAAGCTTTTTCAGAAACCATTTTGGAAACCAAAGTCTAATATGTGAAAAACTATACTCAGCTTGCCCATGACTATGGGCACTGCTATCCAAGATAGTTTATAGACTATGCAGAGGTTGTATAACTTTACCCATAAGACATGATCAACTCATATTGCTACACGATTATCACACTTCCTTGGGTGTGAGGTGGAGAGATCATGACAAGGCCTGTACAAAGAAAAACCTTCAACCTGGCCAAGCCAATTCTAAAGTTTCACCCTAGTAAGGAATCCACCAATTAGGACCCCCTCTTGAGCCGAGTGAGACTTCACATGGACAATGACATGCTCACATTCAACCTACAGCGAGACTCAGGTTGGGGCCTACAGATTAGTCAGCCCGAACTATCCTATACCAATCTTGCGATAGTACGAAAAGGGGTTTGTACTAGTAGCTCATAGACCAGTCCTTAGCCTGACTTAGGCTCAAAGCACATACCCTTTGTGCCTGACAATCAACATTATGTCACCGAATAACAATGCTGTAACACCCCAGTCAAGCAATGACATGGAATGCTACCCAACTAGAAGTAAAGCAATGTTAATTAATTGCGTTATACAAAATTTCGACAGAGCCTCCTTTGTTTATCTTTCTAAATCAGAGATTTCACAAGCAGTATCGATTATAATAGACAATCCTCAAGTAATAAGTTCAATGCCAAGCAAATAGATTAAAGATTACTAAACCATTCATGGATATAATACCTAGAGAAAGACCATGAGCATCATAAATATTCTAAACTCTTATTACAATTAAAATCTAAGGGTAATAATCAAATGGTACTTAAATAGTCCTTGCGTCTTATATTTAATTTTTTCTTCCTTTATTTCCATTATGGGTGGAACGTGTAAGTGCAACAAGACTAATCCTTCTTTTTCCCCATGCATGCCGACCTCATAACGATACCTAAAAAAACAACAACAACAAGAGTGAGTCCAACGACTCAGCAAATATAATAGATAGTAACAAGAACATTCATGAACATTACTTCACACATTCATCCATCAACCACATAAATAAGCCATGCTATGCAAGATGATAAAAAATCTCTTTATCTCTTTCTCTTTTGCATTTTACCGGTAATGCAAAGTGTGCATCCGTCGATGCACACCCATGCCTGTACCATCTGGTATAGGGACCAATTGCCCATACTCCGCAAGGTTGGAGAACTTTAGCCCGTCATGTCATCAACATGACGGGGACCTCGGCGCTTGGTCATCTCGTGACCAAGACTTCAATAAATCAGCATGATGCATATGCGTGAATGTCTCAATAAATAAAATTTGCATCCACAATATCTATGCATCAGAAATATTCATTAACACTTAAAATTGCAATCGACCATAAACAGCACCAATACATCCTTACCATAACCATGAACACATATACTCATAATATAGATCAAACATCAACAAGTCATCAAACATCAACAATCCACACTATCAATTTTTAAGCCATCATTATACTTGCCTTAACCGCGAGAAAACGGGGGATGTGCAGAAGGTGCTGCCCCTGGAATCCGTCCTCCACCTGAATAATAATTATAATATTTGCTAAGATAACAGTAGCGGACCTTTGCCCAAATAAAAACAATTACGAACTAGTAAATTCGTCTAACTTGGTTCCAATTCCCAAATCCTACAGGTCATCCCGCCCCCCTCTGTGGACAGTCAACTTCAAAAATTCATATCTATTGGTACAGGAGTTCGAATAGGGTGTTATTAGACTTTCTGGAAATATAATTAAATTATCTAACTAAACCTAGTTGGTGAGCCTCCCTGATTTGTCCATCTTCTACCCGCACCATCCAATTTTCTAAAACATCAATTTCACATCGGGTTCTCTGGACAGAGCACTAACAATGCCATAACTTCCAGCCCGAGTGTCCGAATCATAATTTCTTGACCTTCCTGGAAATATAAGACAATTATCTACAACTTTCATAATATGGATATCCTCTGATTCTCCTGGTTTCTAATCGCCCAATCCAATCTACCAAAATCTGACAGAAATCTCCCGATCTGCAGAACAGTCTTACAAGAAAAATTATAACTTCTGCTACAAAGGTCTGATCGATGCATTCTAGCACTTCATGGAAATATAACGACGTCCTCTACAACTCTCTAGGAGAAGTCCCGATCTGAATCCCCACGAAACTACCCCAAAACAGCCGTCCAACGAAATCTGTCCTTGCAGTCCAGAATACCGACCTTGCAACAACTAGTAAAAAATGCATCTAATTGGGGAACAATGGGGATTACCCTTGACGAACCGATGTAGATTATGATGAACGCCCTACGGACTCCTCCTCTTCTCCTTTTCCCCTTTTTCCCTTCCTCTTCCCTTCCTCCGGATCCAATCGCCTCGCTGCGCTTGATCTCGCTTCTCCGTTCGACCGGCAGCCAAAGGAAGATTTTTCCCACCGGTAGAAGAGCTTCAATGGGGAAGGGGGAGGGGGAGGAACTGCTGGAGGGGGCGCACAAGGGGCAGGGGAGGGGCGGCTAGGGTTGGAGGGGGTGGGCGCCTCTCCCTCCCCTCTTTGGCTGGTTTCCCCCC
Source organism: Dendrocalamus latiflorus (assembly GCA_017311315.1). Classification (NCBI taxonomy): domain Eukaryota; kingdom Viridiplantae; phylum Streptophyta; class Magnoliopsida; order Poales; family Poaceae; genus Dendrocalamus; species Dendrocalamus latiflorus. The sequence continues at coordinate 12,670,289 of CM029657.1, read as the reverse complement.
GTGCTTGGCCCAGACCCAGGTTGCCCGGAAAATTCAGAAAACCCCCCGAAACACTATTTTATTCCTTTCCTTTAAGGTTCCCCCTCTCCAATTAAATAATTATTTCCCGAAAGACTTTTGAGATATTACAAATGCATGCCAGTGCCCACCGCATATCCATTAGCCTAAGTCTAAGCTAAGTTTTATATTTTGTTTTGAAATATTTCATAGACTTTCTTGACTCACCGAAGTCAAGAATACTTTTTAAAAAGCTTAACATTTTATGTGAAAAGGGTATCCCATCCCAAAGTTATATCTATGCATGTCTAAGCATTTGCTACAAAATTCTCTAGTCATACTAGTGTACTAACTAGAGTTTTATTGTAAGGTGACAAGGTATTCAGGAATCAATGTCAAAGGAGGTAATAAAAAATAGGCATTAACTAAATTTAAAACTAGAATTGAAATACATTGAATAAAAATATGCATGTAATACCCCAAAAGCGATTTGAGAGTTAATTGATTAATTGGAGTGAGGGACCTTATAGAAAAGAATTAAAACAATGATTTTTTAGAGGGGAATTTCTGAAAATCCTGGCAACCTGGGCCTGGGCCTTGGCCCAAGAGGTGGCTGGCCAGAAAGGGGGGAGGCACCCCTCCCCCAAACCCTAGTCGCCACCCCTTCTCCCCCTCTCCTCTCCCCTTGTGGCCGCCACCCCCTCTCTCCCCCTTGCGCCTCCATGTCCAGCAGCCCCTCTCCCTCCCCTCTCCTCCATCGAAGGCCCCTACTAGTGAAAAAGATCTCCATTCGCTGCCAGTCGAGCGGAGGAAGGAGAACAATCGCAGCGAGGCGTTTGGATCCGGAGGAAGGGAAGAGGAAGGGAAAAAGGGGAAAGGAAAAGAGAAGGAGTTCGTGGGGTGTTCGTCATGTTCTTCAGCAATTCGTCAAGGGTAACCCCTGTTTTCCCCCAATTAGATGTATATTTTAGTTGTGGTAGCAATGTCGGTATTCTGGACTGCTAGGACAGATTTTGTTGGACGGCTGTTTTGGGGTAGTTTTCGTGGGGATTCAGGTCTGGACTTCTCCTAGAGAGTTGTAGAGGACGTCGTTATCTTTCCATGAAGTGCTAGAACGCGTCTCCTAGAGAGTTGTAGATAATTTAATTATCTTTCCAGAAAGTCTAAGAACACCCTATTCGGACTCTGTACCAATAGATATGAATTTTTGAAGTTGACTGTCCACAGAGGGGGGCGGGATGACCTGTAGGATTTGGGAATTGGAACCAAGTTAGACGAATTTACTAGTTCGTGATTATATTTATTTGGGCAAAGGTCCGCTACTGTTATCTTCGCAAATATTATAATTATTATTCAGGTGGAGGACGGATCCCAAAGGCGGCACCTTCTGCATGTCCCCCGTTTTCTCGCGGTTAAAGCAAGTATAATGATGGTTTAAAAATTGATAGTGTGGAATGTCGATGTTTGATCTATAATATGAATATATGTGTTCATGGTTGTGGTAAGGATGTATTGGTGCTGTTTATGGGTGATTGCAATTTACAGTGTTCATGAGTATTTCTGGTGCATGGATAATGTGAATGCAAGATTTATTTTATTGAGACATTCACGCATATGCATCATGTTGATCTATTGAAGTCTTGGTCACGAGATGACTAAGCGCCGAGGTCCCCGTCATGTTGATGACATGACGGGCTAAAGGTCCCCATACTTGTGGAGTATGGGCAATTGGTCCCTGTACCAATGGGTGTGCATCGACGGATGCACACTTTGCATTACCGGTAAAATGCAAAAGAGAAAGAGATAAAGAGATTTTTGATCATCCTGCATAGCATGGCTTATTTATATGGTTGATGGATGAATGTGTGAAGTGATGTTCATGAATGTTATTGTTACTATCTATTATATTTGCTGAGTCGTTGGACTCACTCTTGTTGTTGTTGTTGTTTTTAGGTACCGTTATGAGGTCGGCATGCATGGGAAAAAAAGGATTAGTCTTGTTGCACTTGCACGTTCCACCCATAATGGAAATAAAGGAAGAAAAATTAAATATAAGACGCAAGGACTATTTAAGTACCATTTGATTATTACCCCTGGATTTTAATTGTAATAAGAGTTTAGAATATTTATGATGCTCATGGTCTTTCTCTAGGTATTATATCCATGAATGGTTTAGTAATCTTTAATCTATTTGCTTAGCATTGAACTTATTACTTGAGGATTGTCTATTATAATCGATACTGCTTGTGAAATCTCTGATTTAGAAAGATAAACAAAGGAGGCTCTGCCGAAATTTTGTATAACGCAATTAGTTAACATTGCTTTACTTCTAGTTGGGTAGCATTCCAGGTTATTGTTTGGCTGGGGTGTTACAGTTGGTATCAGAGCAGGCTGTAGGTCCGTGGTTAACGAAATATTAATTTTGACACACTAAGCACTGTAGGTGGGAATGGGGTTTGCATTGCATCTACGTTTCCGTCGGTTATCATAGTTGAATGTGTGCTTAATGTTTGACTTTGTACGTGTTATGAGATGATCTTTTGTGCCTACGATTTGATTATATGATTGTTATGTGTGTTGATAGTTGATGTCGAGAGATAGAGATCGTGGTATGGCCATTGACATGGCCAGGTTATATCACTATTCGTGGTAATGAAATGGTGAATGATTTTTCCTTGAGCAACTTAGTTTCAGAGGTTAGGAATGAGTCCTTCAGAAATTTTCTCTCTTCCTTGAGTTGAATTTGGTCAATTCTTATCCTGTGGTGGTGGATGAATTTATCTTGGGCTCGTGGTTCATTGCAGTTGAGGGTTTTCAATTGGTTTCTACCTGTTCTTTGAAGCAATTATTGTTTTTCGGACTATTGAGACACTTTTGCTACCTGTGAGCATTGTGGATTTGCATGGTTGGTCCCTTTGCGGGAGTTTTGTCTTGTTGTGAAACATGTCTCATTTGTTCGCTTGGTATTCTTGTTAATGAAAGTTTTATGTTGCAAATTCTTTAACATGTGAAAGCTTTGGCTTTATGCAATTCTTTTGGATTATTCTAAGTGTTGAAGTTTAATACCCCTCTTTTCTGAAGGGAGGTGTTAAAATCCTTTTGTGATGTCTTGTTATGGTTAAGTCAGAGATTGTAATCAAATAAATTGATATGGTATGAGTATCCTTGGAAGTGAAACCGAATAAGTTAATGTTGTCTTCTTGTAGTTGTTCGTGAACTATGTTTATGAATAGGGCTATTCCTAATGGAATCAATAGAGTTACTAAGAGGCGTGGAACTTTGATGAACTGGTTGATCAATAAGAGATACAAAATTAGTAAACTTTTGGGATAAATTGGATCAACAGGTCTCAATGGAGTAATCTAACCGTTTAGGATAGTTAAATTCAGAAGGTGTTGGATTACTGTATTAGTGGATAATAATCTTGGAGTTATCTTTGTGGATACTTAGTGTTTGTATGTAATTGCTAAGTGCAACTGTTGTGTAATGAAGTTTGGTGTTGCGCATCAATAAGAGAGCAATGGATGGGGTTTAAAATGTGATCTATATTTACATGATGGTGGGATTGTCAGATGATATTATGTCTTTGATGAAAGAGTTTTGGTAGAATCATTAAAATTGTGTAGTATATCTCCTCTAATTTAAAGCGGTTGTCGTAGTGAGGTTGTAAGGTTTTGAAATACTTCCAATTTGAGGATGGGATGATAAAGTAGCATGGAACTATTTGATGAGATTTTGGAGGGCTTTATAATGGAAGGGTAGACGATAACGATTCTTGTTAAGAGTGTATTATTCTTGATGTTAGTAAGATTGTTGCAATCTTATTGGAAAAAAAACACTTTGAAATAAGTTATTGTGTTCTTTTGGAAAGGTTTATGATGCACTGGTAGGCTATGATGATTCATGCTAAGAATATATAATGATGAGGTTAGTAAAACTGAGTATGAGATGATGAGGGTAGTGTTGATTCTTTTAGAAGTAAAGGAATTTGTTCGTCTTCCGTGATGTCAGTTAAATGAAATGTTTGGAGTTGTGCATTCATAATTCTATGGGAGTTCATGAATTATTGTGGTATCTGAAATTAGTTTGCGCAGAGTGACGTATTGGAAGGTTCAATTGATTCTTAAGTGATTCATGTGATTTGAGCTTAAAGGATCGTTTGCTTGAAGTTGGTAAAGTGATGTTTCCATTAAAGAAAATTATGTCCTTTGTTAAATTGAAGGGTGTAGTAGAGGTATTCGCAGTTGGATTCAAGTTTTGTACCTTGTAGCTTTTTGAAGCGTGCTTAACCTTGTTGGTTTGCCACAAAGGAATTCCTCAAGTTTCCAAAAGTAGTGCTTTATTTGTTTATTTATTTATTTTCGGCTGAAGTTTGATATTCTCTTCTTGTGGGACTTGTGCACTCAACTGTGGTCTCGTCTTCTATTTTCCAAGATCTTAGCCATTTGACTTTTTTTCCTTGGTCTTGTGCCTACGATGAGTGGTTAACGTTTTTCTATGTGCTCAAAATTGTTTCTATCTATATCTTGTTCTGAGGAAGGATTAACCAATCCGTGTTGCAACGTCTTTTAGGTTGTATAATGGTAACTTGATAGTGGTGGTCAAGTAGATGATTTTGGTGAGATTGTAGGTGTCAAGTTGTTTGAGATTCATTGAGTGATAAATTGATTTCTTGGAATAATTCTCGGTGAGGATTTGATTTAAATAGAATGTTTGTCTTTGGAGCTAATTGATTTCATGGTTGCAATTAGTAGAACCTATAGTAGATTGTGGTTCAAGAATGTTTCGATCATTTTGTTGGAACATTAGAATTATCAAGGGTATGAGAATCTTGATCAATCTTATTAGAGTATCGTGATTGGGCACTTTGCAAGGTTTAGTAGGAGGATTATGGTGGTGTAGTTAATGAGATTATAATTGTGAAGAAGTCTAACCGTTATGGGAATCATTGAGATAGTAGGGATTGTTAAATTATTGCCATGCATGACTTGGCTTCAGTGAGTAACCCTCCATGAGTTATAATCTTCCTAAAGATAATTAGGTTGAGAATATGTTTATATGTGGTTGTTAATGATTGAGCATGTACGATTATGGGAATTTTAGTTACCGAATTCGAGTCTTTGTATCAATTATATCGAAGTACATATATAGGAGCCCTGGAGATGGAAATTTTGGGTTTGGTGTTCCATGCTAGGACCTTGGAGGCTAATGATGTTGTGTGAGAATAGTGGAAGAAGTGGATTCTAAATAGTGTGATGTTCCTTGATAGTATCCTTTGGGTGTAGTGAATGAGTGTGTATGCTGAGAATTTCAAATTGATTATCCTTAAAGAATTGTGGTGAAGTGATTGTGGGTGAAAATAATGATGAGGTGCATTGGAAATTATTCATTAAAGTAACCTGTTGGTAGTGGAGTTGACTAGAGTATGTTATTGAGAGAACAGTAGAGTCCCTCTACAAGGGTGTGGTGGATGCACTCGGTTTGATCATAGAGTTGATGTTGCCAATTTAAGAGAAATGAGTTAGTGTGGTGTGTGATGATTTGGAATCTTACGAATAAAGAGAAAGTTATTCCTAGAAGAAAAAAACAATAGTTTCTCGGGTAGTAAAATGCTCTTTGATTCTTGTTTGAGCTATGTGATGATAGAAAAAGTCTTTTGTGGTTTGAGTTGGCTTTATGTTGGCATTTGTGGTTTTTTCCGGTTTAGGAAAAATAATGGACGGGTTGATATTTGAGTGATTCTCCTTTGACTTATGTGTTGTTTATTTGCAAACTACCTACTTAGAATGTGGAAAGGTTCTCGTGTTGAATCCTCATTTTTTCTCTTTTGATTTGACCCTTCTAATGGGGAGTTGGTGATGTGTGGTTGCGATGAGAATCCCTTATTTTCAGTTGAATTATATTTGTAAAGGAGTTGGTTTACAATGAGCACTGTTGTGCGTCCGTAGTTAAAGGAGGTACTCCTTGTTAAGGTAAAAAGATCGATTGAGAGTTGGAACAAGAGTTACATGTGTTGTGCAGGTTGTGTGGGTTGATACCAAAGGGAATGATAACCCAAGGTATATTCAGTCGCTTCTGTTAGTTGCAAGGATTCGGAGGTTGGTGTATCACTAGGACCTTGGGTCCTAGAGTGGGGTACACACGTTTGGTACGACCCGGTATCGAGGGAGTGCTTGAAAGATCTGGAGTGTGGGTTTCCATTAAAGCTGTTGACCAACGAGTAGGATCAGCTACCTTTAGCAGAGTTCGCTTATAGTAACAGCTACCATTCCAGAAATTAAAGTTGCACCATTCGAAGTGTTGTATGGGCGTAGATGCAGGTCACCCCTTTGTTGGGAAGCGGTGGGTGAAAAGGCAGTCTTGGGCCCGGATTTGGTCCAGAAGACAGTTGAACGAGTGGCCCTGGTGTGCAAATGTGAGAAGAAGGGATTTGGAATTTGAGGTGGGAGAATTAGGTGCTCTTGAGAGTATCTCCCACCAAGGGTGTGGTGAGGTTCGGTACCAAAGGGAAGCTTAGCCCGAGGTACGTCGGGCCTTTCACGATCATGGCTCAGATCGGGAAGTTGGCATACCGCTCAGATCTTCCAACATCTGTGCGCGAGGTGCAAGCTTGGAGGAATAAAAATTTTAAAGTATGTCAAGGTGCTTTGGTCGCAGCAGACAGTGAGAGAGGCCACATGGGAATTGGAGTCTCGCATGCGTGAGCAATATCCGGAATTATTCACAACAGGAGCGTGTTAATATGGTTAAGTTTTTAGCTGATATTTAAACTTGGTGTAAGTGTGGATAGAATTCGGGGTCGAATTCCGTTTAAGGGGGGTAGAATGTAATACCCCAAAAGCGATTCGAGAGTTAATTGATTAATTGGAGTGAGGGACCTTATAGAAAACAATTAAAACAATGATTTTTTAGAGGGGAATTTCTGAAAATCCTGGCAACCTGGGCCTGGGCCTTGGCCTAAGAGGTGGCTGGCCAGAAAGGGGGGAGGCACCCCTCCCCCAAACCCTAGCCGCCACCCCTTCTCCCCCTCTCCTCTCCCCTTGTGGCCGCCACCCCCTCTCTCCCCCTTGCGCCTCCATGTCCAGCAGCCCCTCTCCCTCCCCTCTCCTCCATTGAAGCCCCCTACCGGTGAAAAAGATCTCCATTCGCTGCTGGTCGAGCGGAGGAAGGAGAACAATCGCAGCGAGGCGTTTGGATCCGGAGGAAGGGAAGATGAAGGGAAAAAGGGGAAAGGAAAAGAGAAGGAGTTCGTGGGGTGTTCGTCGTGTTCTTCAGCAATTCGTCAAGGGTAACCCCTGTTTTGCCCCAATTAGATGTATATTTTAGTTGTGGTAGCAATGTCGGTATTCTGGACTGCTAGGACAGATTTCGTTGGACGGCTGTTTTGGGGTAGTTTTGGTGGAGATGCAGGTCTGGTCTTCTCCTAGAGAGTTGTAGAGGACGGCGTTATCTTTCCATGAAGTGCTAGAACGCATCGATCGGACCTTTGTACCAGAAGTTATGATTTTTCTTGTAAAGACTGTTCTGCAGATCGGGAGATTTCTGTCAGATTTTGGTAGATTGGATTGGGCGATTAGAAAACGGGAGAATCAGAGGATCTCTATATTATAAAAGTTGTAGATAATTGTCTTATCTTTCCAGGAAGGTAAGAAATTACGATTCGGACACTCGGGCTGGAAGTTATGGCATTTTTAGTGCTCTATCCAGAGAACCCGACGTGAAATTGATGTTTTAAAAAATTGGATGGTGCGGGTAGAAGATGGCCGAATCAGGGAGGCTCACTAACTAGGTTTAGTTAGATAATTTAATTATCTTTCCAGAAAGTCTAAGAACACCCTATTCGGACTCTGTACCAATAGATATGAATTTTTGAAGTTGACTGTCCACAGAGGGGGCGGGATGACCTGTAGGATTTGGGAATTGGAACCAAGTTAGACGAATTTACTAGTTCATGATTATATTTATTTGGGCAAAGGTCCGCTACTATTATCTTAGCAAATATTATAATTATTATTCAGGTGGAGGACGGATCCCAGAGGCGGCACCTTCTGCACGTCGCCCGTTTTGTTGCGGTTAAGGCAAGTATAATGATGGTTTAAAAGTTGATAGTGTGGAATGTCGATGTTTGATCTATAATATGAATATATGTGTTCATGGTTGTGGTAAGGATGTATTGGTGCTGTTTATGGGTGATTGCAATTTACAGTGTTCATGAGTATTTCTGGTGCATGGATAATGTGAATGCAAGATTTATTTTATTGAGACATTCACGCATGTGCATCATGTTGATCTATTGAAGTCTTGGTCACGAGATGACTAAGCACCGAGGTCCCCGTCATGTTGATGACATGACGGGCTAAAGGTCCCCATACTTGTGGAGTATGGGCAATTGGTCCCTGTACCAGATGGTACAGGCATGGGTGTGCATCGACGGATGCACACTTTGCATTACCGGTAAAATGCAAAAAAGAAAGAGATAAAGAGATTTTTGATCATCTTGCATAGCATGGCTTATTTATATGGTTGATGGATGAATGTGTGAAGTGATGTTCATGAATGTTCTTGTTACTATCTATTATATTTGCTGAGTCGTTGGACTCACTCTTGTTGTTGTTTTTTTAGGTACCGTTATGAGGTCGGCATGCATGGGAAAAAAAGGATTAGTCTTATTGCACTTGCACGTTCCACCCATAATGGAAAGAAAGGAAGAAAAATTAAATATAAGACGCAATGACTATTTAAGTACCATTTGATTATTACCCTTGGATTTTAATTGTAATAAGAGTTTAGAATATTTATGATGCTCATGGTCTTTCTCTAGGTATTATATCCATGAATGGTTTAGTAATCTTTAATCTATTTGCTTAGCATTGAACTTATTACTTGAGGATTGTCTATTATAATCGATACTGCTTGTGAAATCTCTGATTTAGAAAGATAAACAAAGGAGGCTCTGCCGAAATTTTGTATAACGCAATTAGTTAACATTGCTTTACTTCTAGTTGGGTAGCATTCCAGGTCATTGTTTGGCTGGGGTGTTACAGAAATAGAGTTTGTTCGGTTTGAAACGCTATTTCTTGTGATCTCTATGTTCACATGCATGACGTTAATTTACTTGGATCCTTCATGCTTATATATTTTCCTAGCGAATATGACAAGATGGTCTGGTATGTTCTGCATAATTGTCCCAAGGTTAACCCATATACGAAGTACACAAGTACACACTCAATTGTACTCTTGTTTTATATGGAAATGCATACTATTTATCTCTAATGGTGAAATTGAAAAATGAGCTGGAGCAAGAAGGTACTCATGATGTTGACAAAAGGCTTGAGGAGGGATTCATGAGTTGGTTTAAGAGCCATGTGAGTTTCTTCACAAATTTCGAGTAATGTTTTCTGTGCATTATATGACAATTGGGTTGATGTTCAGATTAATAGAGTAATGTTTCTTCACAAGAAGGTACTTATAATGTTTTCACAAATTTCGTTCTTGTTACCACATAGATTTCTACTTCACTTACTGTATGGACCGCTGCAAAAACAATCCTCACTACAATTGTAGCTAAAGTTTGACATTAACATAAACAATAACACAACGAAGGATGTATGCACCAATATTCTCAAGAAAGGGGTGTGACAGATATGATATAGGCTCAAGAAGCATTACTTCGATGGTGTTCCACTAGACCAAGTCCCACAAACATCACCACTAGATAACATAAGTGATGATCAATGGAAACAACTATTAGACAAGTGGTCTGACCCAAAAAATAAGGTCCGAAAGTACAACTACCATTCTAATTTTATAAATCTGAATGTCTCTTACATCACCTTGTCTTTTTTAGGAAACTCCTAAAAAAACAGACTGAATAGGGAGCAAGTTAAACTTCATCAGACAATATGATCTCGGAGCTACATTGCACATCGCTATTCTTTAGTAAGTACATTTCTTTTTTCATGAATAGTAGGATAACTGACACCATATTTCAATAAGCAAATAATACAACTAGTCAAGAGTTAATTATATGGTTACAAAAGACTAGAACCCAACTATAGCAGGCATAGTATATACAAAACTTAGAGAACTAGGTTACTATCAGATAAGTCTCTAGTCAATTATGACCAATTATATTTACTCAAACAAGACAATCAAGTTTGAAACAATAGCATGCATAGCATCTATTGCCATAACTATGAACATTTAGTACCAATAACGTTTGTTTTCACTATCACCTGATTTGTACCAGTTCAATAACAATTTCAAATTTTCACAACGCAAATGTAGAGGGACAAATACAACGATGAACAACATAATGTGATTGACCTTTTCAAGGAGACACATCTTAGCAAGAAGAATGGTTTTAGTGAGACCGTAATGTAGGCAATGGTAAGTCATAAACCTTTGTTGGTTCATTTCAAACCGCGGTCTATATTCACATACATATATATATATATATATATATATATATATATATATATATATATATATATATATATATATATATATATATATATATATATATATATATATATATATATATATATATATATATATATATATATATATATATGTTCGCATTCTGACTAGCTTCAGTTTCACAAAAATATGACACTCTAGCTGTGTACTTGTCGCCTTGCCTTGTTCTACATTAATTACCTACTTGTTCTAGGCCAGTTGTGCTGTCTCTTTTTCAACTGACAATGCTCACTTTTGCTGGCACTGTTACTCTATTAATCTGAACATCAACCCTATTGGTGACAGTACAGCTAACTAGTTTGAAGCTATTTAAATTGAAAAGAGCACTTGATTTTCTTTTTCGACATGGTGACTAATTACAAATTGAATCTATTAGAATATATTTATAGATTACCCATTGTTCCATTGAAAGGTCTACAAACTATGCTAAGATGATGCCAAATTTGAGCAACTGGTACATGAGAGCAATATGCTCATATATCAATTTGTGCATTATGCTACATGATAACCTATATGCTGTCATACTTGTACATATGATTTTAGTCTCATTAATTGACATGATATTACAATTGATTCATGTTAAAGTGTTATTTATTCTCCTATTAGTTTTACGCCATGGAATCATAAAATAATTAATGCACATAATCTTGAGATTATGATTAGTTATAAACTGAGTCCGCATTGTTAGTTTGCCTCCTTAATGTTCACATTTGCAATCCATTTTTGTATTGTCCATTCGATTCCACCCTTTTTTGACTGCTGTGATCTTGTGCCTGTGCCTGTACAATGCTGTTATTTCAGCTTTGCTCTTGTTCCCTTCATGAACCTTTTGGTACCCTATTACTGTTGTGACCACCAACTAAATCTCATGTGTAAACTCCTATTCAGGTGCCATTTTGAATCACTTCATTGACTACTGCTTACACCACCTTGTAGGCAAAATTTGTGACAGATAATTACTACAACTCTTGTGTAAAACAAGTTGAAAGTTTAATTTTGCTATTTTTGTTCAATTCTACAAGAATATCTACGATTTGCCAATCCTTAATGTCATTTCCCTTTTGATCTACATTTCAGTTCTCATTTCTCATCCTTGATTACAAAAATTTTTAGCATGAATTTAATCCTTTCTATTCTAGGCCAATATGAAGCTATTATGGAGCAACCTCTACAAGAAGGCCAACAACCAAAATCTTTTGAAGCTGTTGTCTTAGAAGTTCTCTCTCAATTCAGTGCAACCGATAGGTTCCTTCACAATGTGGGCATTCAGTCACGCACGGAGGTTACTTCCATAAGTCCAGCCACTGCACATGTACAATAGCTCAAAGAAACAATTCACTTCGAGCGAGAAGGAGCAGCTACACTTCGACAAACAATAGAGTCTCAACAGTAAGAATTAGATGCTGAAGCAGCACTGACAAGAGGGGGAGGCAGCAAGGAACAAGCAACTAGAAGAGATGGAAGAGTTGAAAAAGAAGCAACAAGAAAATAAAGTGATTCTTTGTTGTCTATTGACCATCACACAGGTTCAGCACAATCCTTAAACTGATGGTCATAGAAGTTCATATTTACAAGTAGTTTAATGTCATAGGTTCAGCAAATTGGTAAGCATTTTTGAGGTTCTTTTAGGATATTTCCACTATTAAACTTTCTATTTTTTGGATGCATTTTGCTGTGAACTTTCATGTCTGGATGGTACTTTCCATCTGAGAAGCCTCTTATAGTGTTTTGCATCTATCACATAACTACAGGTGCACTTCAAGCAATGCTTCTTTTGGTTGAATAGTACAATGACAAGCCGTTGTTTCTGAAATCTGAGTATATCTTCGATGATATCAGATGCTTGGTTTTGGTATGGTATTCTTTGTACTGTTCGTGTTCCATGAATTTGTGATGAAATAATATGTTTTACATGTGACAACATTTCTATTCTAAACTACATGTTTTGTGGCAAAAAGGAAGTGGAATTTGTGACGAAAACAACATCATGCAGCTCAGCACCAGTCTGCTATACCATTTTGTGACGACTGCACAAATTTAATTATGAAAAAAGGTCGTCCATTGGCCTAACAAAGCGACCAACCATTCCTGATGAAGACCAACAAATGATCTATGATGAAACAAACGTCATCCAATAGTATACAGGGCAGGCAGCCTACATCTCATGACCAAATACTATGAACAATCCATGACAAAAAACACATGACAAATAACTGCCATCACAAGTGAGCAGCCATTCCAATGCTGGACAAACAGCGTGTGGCATCTATGATGAAACAAAATGTCATAAAATGCACTGCCTGGGCCTGCTGGCCTGGCAGGCCTACAATACAAGATGAAATTTTTTTTGCCTACCTATGACAAATAAAAATGTCATGCAAAACACCTGACCGATGGCTACCTGACCGGGCAAGCCTACAATACATGGTGGAAGTTTTTGCCTACCAGTGACAAATAATAACGTCATCGAAAGCACCTACCCGGCGGCTACTTGACCGGGCAGCCCTACCTATCTATGACAAAATGGCACATTTTCGTGACGTTTAGCACCTCTAACATGATGATTATAAACGTCACTGATGGTTCAATATCCATGATAATTACGACTTTCGTTGTTAAGTTTATGACGAAAAAAGGGGTCCACGTCACAAGATTCAATCTATGACACACATTCTATGGCAATGGTCATGATGTCACCTTTCCTGACACAACAGATTACTTACGACAAAAAACTAACCATCCGTGATGATTTCTTCTCGTCATTGAACCTCATATTTGTTGTAGTGTAGATTCCCTCACCTCACTCCATCTCCAAACCCTCCCCCATCTACCCCGCTGCCGATGCCGCCACCCCCATCACCTTCGATGATGGTGAGCCCCACCACTGTCCATCTCCTCTATCATTCCCTCCCTAGTCAGTTGCATCCTCTCCTTGACCTGCACCCCCACCCCTACAAGAATTCCCCTCTCCCTCCACCATGCTACGGCCCGTCGGTGAGCCCTACCTACCACCACATCCACATCCCATGTGGCCACCATTTTGGACCATGTGAGAAGGTCCAGTGTTTTATTGTGATGAACCATTGTCATTTTGGAGGAGTGAAAATTTGAAATTTGCAGAATTGCAGATTTCTCTAGACATCTTGTAGATGTGGCGATCTGACTGGCCAGCTTGTGTTGCTTCGACCAAAATGGATGATTTTAGAAAATTTGAGTCATAGGATGATTTGGTTTAACCAAGGTATAGCATATGTGTGGCATGATGCATGTTTCAGCTAACATAGGTTAAGTTGTGAAGAAATTGTACCCAAAAACGATTTCTCAGTCTTTGAATGTGCAAGGATACTTGGAGTCAACTATGGTCAATGGCAAGGATCAGGGCTACACTTATGGAGGAACCAAAGCTAAAAACAATCAAGGATGTCGGATGAGATGGCTAAGCTCAAGCATGGCACATGGAAGGTGGAAAATGTTGAGGGAAAGTTCAAGCGACAGGTTGCACCATGTGGCTTGATCTGTCCAAGTGAGGCACTATCCATTGGAACTAAAATGGGAGACTTGTCGACGTACGGCAAGTCAGTGATGTATTTACACATGGTAAGTATGAAGATTGCTTGCAATGGAAGATGAAGACGAGGTTAAAAAAGTGTATTTTGGTAAGTTGACCAAAATATTGGAAACTACCTTAAATCAAAACTACAGCACATGGGAAGATAGTTTAGGTCAAGGACGAGCTAAAATGATCAAGTGGATCAAAAGGTTAAGGGCTTAGCGGATTTGGGCATATATGCTTTGAAAAGCATGCATAAGTGCAGTGTGTGAGCATACCCGTGTTATGTGGGGTTAACAGGTTTCTCCCACTTGTGCTAAGTCGATAGTACCCATTAACATTAGATTGAACTGATTGCCTTGTCTATTTAATGAGTTGACGCCAAGACTTGCAAGTTAACCATCGTAGCTTTACTCATAGAAACCAAATGTTATAGGGTTAAGGTTTGAGAAGTATGAGTGATGTTGTGTGCTCTCTTGTCTTCTTGGTAGAGTGGCTATAAAACTTTTATCCTCAAGTCACAATATATCAACTTTATTCATCTCTCATGGATCCCTCTTGTTTTGGTTGATTTGCTCTTGTTTTGGTTGGTTTTGATCTTGTCTCTCCTTTTCTTGATCTTGTTGGTTGCCAAGGACGAGTAAGTAATGAAGATATATCTTGAAAATTAATCCTCATCTATCTAGGCATCAGGTTTAGCAAGTTCTTGAAGTTGCCCGGTTTTTGCATGATTGGCCTCTCCGAGTAATTTTTTGGTCCAGTTTTTCTTGCCTCGATTCCTTAGTCGTTGTAACTTTTTGTGACATGTGAGAATACATATAGATCGATCTTGGCCATCATTCATCCACAAGCAAGTCATATTCACCATTTTTACTTTTTGCCCAGTTTTGATGTAACCTTCCTTCCAACAAAAAAGGTTGGAACTTTGGCAACATTTTTCTTGATCATTGATTAGAATATGTTCCTGACACCCTAGAGAAGGAGCATACAAATTTCAAGTGATTTAAAGCCTTGGTTTGAAAGTTGGCTTATTTTCTGATTTTGAAAATGCACACCAAGTGGTAGGTGCACTTGATGTTAAGGTTTGGGAAATAAAGCTCACTTTCATCAATGACAATACTGTCATTACTGAGCTTATCATGGATAAGCTCTACTCGAGGTTGAAGATACATAAGATTGACTTCATCTCATGTCTCTCCAAGATAGAGTTGATGGCACTTGTGATTGACCCTACGCAGGGTAGCAATTTTTGATGTGGCCAAAGGTTCCATTACTACTTTGAGTTATGCTTCGGCATAATAATATAGAAATACCTCGCATATTAGTGTTGTTATGTGGGAAGAGAAGAAGACAAATTTGGCTACAAGGGAGAAAGTCAAAACCCTAGTGCATGGAGCTTGGGTGCATGGGCCATATGGGAGCAAACCACATGAGCCAAATAGGGGAGCACATGAGGGGGCACGTGATCCAAGAGGGTGCGTGAAAACTAGGCCGCATGAGCGCACGAAAATGCAAGCTGCGTGGAAACAAGTCACATGTGAGCCATGTGAGGGATAGGCTGGCTGGCTTGGAAACTAAAAAAGAGAAGAGGAAAGAAGCACGTGGGATGAAAGGAAGTCAAGGGCCAAGCCAGGAAACCAAGCTAAGCCAAGGGAATTATTTCTGGAGTGTGAAGCAAGAAGGAGCAATCTAGGTAGGATTCCAATCTTTGTTGTGAACAGCCAGAAGTCTGAATCAAGCTTGCACATCAAGAAAGAGGGGACCATGTGGGGGAAAAAAGGCCATGCTGAGTGGGGCATGGTTAAAGCCAAAAGGGGAACTAAAGTAGGTGAGCCGGGAAGAGAACAAGCCAGACATGAACTTCTTTGTTGGGAGAATACTAGTTCCATGCTGAATTAGTTTCCATGCTGCACGCGTGTGTGCCTTTATAAGCCAATCCAATTTGGTCGGTTTATACCTGATCTTAGGGAGTCCTTCCAAAAACCATGTTGATTTATTTTAGGAGTATGGTTTTTAGGAGAGTTGGAATTGATTTTCATGTGGAGTTCGAGTGGAATTCATGACTTAGAGTTTGAGTCAGGCTTAGCCCTTTGCTATGTATGTGTGTGTATGGCCATGCCTTTGAGGCACCAATATAAGGCTAGAATATCTATGATATGATTTTTATTTTGGAGTGATATACACAGAAAAGTCAGGAGTTGTGGCAAATTCTGGTGTGTGTTTGCAAGACTTTCCTGTTTAATGTTTCCTGAAGTTGGCACAAGGCAGGAACAAATTGTTTTTGATATTGTCCATCGAATCTACATGATTTAACTCTCTAATTCATGCTCCTTTCTTGGGTCATAGTTTGGAAAACCCCTTAATTGTTTCTACATCAACTATTGCCGATTTGGTGCAATTCAATCATATCATCAATCTTCAATTGGCGCAAGGAGAGAAGGGTTATTGTTCAGTTGGAGAAGACATCTCTTGTTGAAACCATAATTTTTGCTGCTACTGCAGGGAAAAGAGGGATATCCATCGCTAATTTGTACTGTGAAGATCGAGCTACCCCACACATTAGCTAGCCTACAAGTGGGTCGTATCATCGTGCTACCAGAGCGTGGTTGATCACGGTACGCAAAACTTCTTTGCTATTTTTAGGATATTGGGTGCAAGCAAATGTAGATCGAATAGCAATCATAGTGAGATTTGGGAGAGCTGACCCATGATGATGCTTTGTCACCCGCTTTACGTACACAATTCAATGCTACCACCGGCTATATCTAGTGCTGAGAGATTGTAATACATGTTGATATTGATTGGAACATCGATGATGTGAATGCAAAGATCATAGATGTGTAGGACACATTGAATACCCATCTCACTGAGTGCTTTAACAATCTGAACATGACACTTCATCATTTGGAGAAGAGGCTATAGCCGCTGGGAGGGGCTAACGCATGGTAGCAAGTACCCAACTTGGGGCGATATGCTTATTTGCATGATAGTGATCACTATTATGGTACTGAAGATGATAACATGTTCGATGGCCATGGAGGCTATCCACAACATCTGAGGCATGATTTCTTTGATTGCCGAGCTACTAGACAGGGTGGGCATCACGGAGGTAGTGTTGAATGCCAGACAATAATATTGGCCGAATTAAAATCACCATACCAGAGTTCAAGGGCAGAGCTGACCTGAAGCTTATTTGGAGTGGGAGAGATGAGTTAATAAAATCTTCAACAACCATAACTACTCTAAAGAAAAGAAGGTTCGTATTGCATTGATTGAGTTCATCGAATACGATATTATTTGGTGGTATCAATTGAACCATATAGGGGATAGTCCACACACTTGGGAGGAGATAAAGCAAGCAATGAGAACGAGGTTTGTACCAACGAACTATTCAAGAATGTTGCACATACAAAGCTACAATGGTTGTATCAAGGATCCATGTACTTGGATGAGTATTATCAAGGGATGCAAGTGCTAATGATCCATACATGTATTCGTGAGTCCGCTACCATGACTCATTTCTTTGAAGGGCTACATCATGTTGATTTGATGAAATACAACACCATACAAGAATTACTTCACCAAGCGAAACATGCTAAACAATGGGTAAAAGAGCACAAAGCTGACCACACAAATGTGACAAGTTGGAGGCGTCCAATCAGCAAGAGGGTGAAGGTAGCTCAAGTTCTAAGCCAGTTGCATCTACGTGAGGAAAAAAGCCGTGGTGAGCTGGGCATTATTGAAACCAGAAGGGGAGCTAGGAAGAGATCAAGCCAGACATGAACTTCTTTGTTGAGAGAATCTGAGTTCTATGCTGAATTTGTTTTCATGCTGCACGTTGTTTTATTTGGAGTCCAAATCTATTTCCCTTCTATTTGATTTGTTTTCTTATCTTCTTGAATCCATTTAGCTAAGCTTGCATGCCTTTATTTCGGCTGAACCAATTTGGTTGGTTTGTATCTAGTTTTAGGGAGTCCTTCCAAAAACCATATTGGTTTATTTGAGGAGTCTGGTTTTTAGGAGAATTGGAGTTGGTTTTCTAGGGGTGTCTGAGTGGAATTCATGAGTTAGAGTATGTGTTCGACTTAGCTGATTGCCATGTGTGTGCATGTACGGCCGTGCCCTTGAGGCACCAATATAAGGCCAGAATATATATGATATGATTTTTGTTTTTGACTAATATACACAGAAAAGTCATGAGTTGAGGCACAAATTCTGGTGTGTGTTTGCAAGACATTCCCATTTAGGGTTTGTTGAAGGTGGCACAAGGAAAGAACAAATTGTTCTTGAGATTGTCCATGGAATCTACATGATTCTACTCTCTAATTCGTGCTCCTTTGTTGGGTCACGGTTTGGAGAGCCCCTGAATTGCTTCTACATCAACTATTGCTAATTTGGTGTAATTCAATTGTATTATCAATCTTCAATTGGTGCAAGGAGACAAGGTTACTGTTTAGTTAGAGAAGACTTCTCTTGCTGAAACCCTACTATTTGCTGCTACCACAAAGAGAAAGAGGAATATTCGCTGCTAATTTGTACTATGAAGATTGGGCCACCCCGCACACCAACTAGCCTACCAGTTGGTCCATATCACTTCCTTGAATTTTGGCCCTTTTGGATTTTCAATGTCCGCCTTGCACTCTTTGAGTGATGAGCAGCTAGAGAGGCTCCTAAGGATGATTTAGTAGCCCTATCTACTAAATTCAAGAGAGCATACAACAAGATGAGGAACAAGAGGAGTAATCCTATCACTTGCTTTGAGTGTAGTGAGCCAAAACATATTTGGGCCAAGTACCCCGAGCTAAAGGGTAAGGAGGAGAAGAACTTTCGAAGGTGTCCTCAATGTCGTGACACGAAGTCCAAGAAGCACAACTACTACAATATCATCAACTAGGTCCTTGCCGCTCTTGACAATGTCCACATGAGTGATTGGACTCGGGGACAGAGGACGACAAGGATTACTTCCACGGCAAGAAGTGGACCCAAGACATCATCGGCATGTGCTTCATGGCCAAGGGCAGTGCCGACATTGACTCCTCTGACAACAAGCCCTATAGTGATCCCGACAAGGTATGCCCCTCCTCCAAAGAGATGAAACATGCTCTTATTGCTCCTAAACAAAAATTGAAGGAACAAGCTAAATTGATTAAGAACCAGGACATTATGATTGCCAACTTGAATATTGAAGTTGTTCAGCTCAAATCTATGAATCTTTATGAGAGACCATGTGGAGGTGACCACATGCTTGTGATGAGTATTTGATGAGTATGTTGCAAAGATTGAGTTTGGTTTGTGTAGTTTGTGCCAGGTCGGCATTTGGCACAGTCGGGTTTGGTTAGACGGTCTCATTGCATATTCGTCTTCCCGATTGGTCGTTTGGGCATTTTTATGCTTAAGTGTGATTTGTTGATGCTAATTATGCTTACATGTTTCGAGCGGTGCTATGTGATGTGTTTCTTGTCTGTGATGGCTGCAGGACGTCGAGGCGGAGTCGTGGCGAGACACGAGGTGACCGGACTAGACACAAGTGGTGTCGAGGTCAGAACGGTCGGAGGTGTCGAAGACGGCGGAGACTCGAGGTGGTTGCGAGGTGTGGACGACAAGGAACGCGGAAGCTTCCCGGAAGGTGCAGGAGGGGCGTTTCGGTAAAAACGCAAAGCTGCACAGGTGGAGGTGGGTTCGTTTGAGTCTGAGTGGGCATAACGGGCTGGAGACCCGTTAGCCAAAACCTGTATAAGGAGGGGATGTCTCCTTATGGCTGCAAGGAATTTAGGGTTTGAGAGGTGCTTTTAGGGTTTTGCTTTAGTCAAAATGGCCTTTGGAGAGATGGTTTTGGCTTTATGCTTTAGTTGGTGAGGCTTTAGTAATTGAGAGCAGGAGAGGCAGAGTGGGTGTGTCTCCTTCGTAGCTTCTCTCTGTGTGTGTGCTCCTCTCCAAGCATGTAGTGCTCTTGTGTTCTTGAGTCTTTGGAGAGGGAGAGGAGGAGTTGATCCACCATGTAATCTTCTCTTTGAATGTACATGTGTATGGGGATGTCTCTATGATCCTCAATATCAATATGAGATGGCTTTGGTTGAGTTTGATTGAGTCTCTAGCTCTCAGTTTGTTTTTCCCTTCGATGCTTCCTATGCTTGATTCTTGACTTTTTGTGTTTTGGCTTGATTCTTGCTGGGGAGTGGCAAAATGGGTTGCTCTATGATGGAATTGCATTTCTAGACCCTTTGGTCATCTAGTTCCAAGAGCAATATGATCGATTTGCAAGAATCTCTTTTTCAGCCTCCTCTGTTCTTGTTTTCCCTGTTCTTGATTTCTAGGGTTTAGTGAGAATCTTGATTCCCTTCTCAAGTTGGCATGAAACTTGGTTTCCAGTGTCCTGTGGTTATTGCTAATGTTCTTGCAAAATCTCAGGTTCAAAAGATTTGGGATTATTGAGGAATTTGAGATTTTATCTCTCCACTGATCTATTTTTAGATTTTTGCAAAAATCCTTGCTTCTTGCTCTAGGGATGAATTCACTGGTTGAATTAGGTCCCATTGCTATTTAGTTCAAGGTATTGCAGTCTTGGTCTGAAAAGAACAAGAGAATTCCTCTATTTTTCCCAAATTTCATCAATCTGCAAGTTCCTCGGGTTTCAGATTTTCAGTCGGTGCTTCTGGATTCAGGGAACCGGTCAGACCGGTTTTTATACGACGGTCTGACCGGACCCTGGCCGGCGGTCTGACCGGAGCACCATGAGCGGTCTGACCGGCTTTGGAAGTGCGGTCTGACCGCTTGATGCATTGTGGTCAGACCGCCCCTTGCTGATTCTCTCCGTTTTGATCCTTTCTTGGCTCCTTTGTTTGCCCCGCTTCTCTTTCGGTTTGTTTGAGTTTCCAGTGAGTCTTTGATGCTTTATCTTCATAGTCTCACATAACTATTGGAGAGAAGCCTCGCTTTTGGGATTAAGTTTTAAAGAGTCGACATTCACCCCCTCTGTCGCCATTTCGGTCCAACACTTTATCGTGCTTGCATGATCAAATGGATAATCTAAAAATTGTACATTTTTTTGTTGTTAGTCAGCTTGAGGATACTCTGGATGAACTAGAATCTCTTAAATCTAGTAATGATCATGAGTGCTTGAATGCAATTGCTTCGGATGTGATTCATTTAGATGCTATTCCTTCATCATGCTCAAATTGTGCTTTCTTGAATTAAAATTGGATAGTGCCACTAAGGAATTACTCAAATTTAATCCTAATCACACTTACTCTCACTGTGAGGATAGCAAAATTAAAATGAAAGAAATGACTTAAATGCTTCTTCATTCTAGGATTGACTCTTGTAAAGATTGTCATTGGCTCACAATTGAGATTAATGCTCATAACAAAACGCTTGAGGAGAAATGTAAAATTGAAAATACCATATCCATGACTGTATCTAAGAAAGTTATTATTCTATTTCTTGCACATTTTGTACTGAAGTCAGGACTGATTTAGATAAGATACATGAGGCTTTAGAGTCAAATATAAAGAGCGGTTGGATAGAGTTAGACATTCCCTTTGTGTGTCTTATGATGCTTTGAAGCTTGAGGTGACTATCCATAAAGAGAGATATGCTAGGGCAACCAATAACACTCAGTGTGCCACATGTGAGAACCTAGTCCAAGAGAATGACTACCTCAAAAAGACCGTAGAGAGATTTTCTAGTGGGAAGTACAACCTGACTATAATCCTTAACCAATCTAAGGAGAGTGTGAAGAAGAGAGGACTAAGATTTAATTCCCTAGAGTATATCAAGAACCACCCACCTTAGGTTATGAAGGTAGTTGAAAGTGGCAAGTTTGAGGTCAAACCCCCCGAAGTTCCCAAGATTGTGTTTAGATCAGCTAGTTTTGCCCAAACTCCTAGCAAGAAAAATGTTTCCACTTCAACAGGTCACACCCCTCAAAATGTCAAGTACCATTCCACCCTTCTGCAAGAAGGATGGCTACATTGTTAAGTTATGCTTTCGTAGAGTCAAAGTTGAGGGAAAAGAGAGGATGCATGCTTTGAGGTCCATTAGAGGGGTTTCTTCATCTGTGAGTATCTCTAGAGCCAAGCATCTTGTCTTTCCTTCTGGGAATAGTCTAGGTTTATAGATGACTTATTTGACTCCTTTAGTAGTTCTAGGCAATGCTTTGGGTTAGGATATCATGAGTGTAGTCAACGGGTAGCCTCTAGACATATGGAGTATTGGCCTTTTGGTAGGTCAATGTGGAGAGGTCTAGGTGATTCCTTGGTGCATCCTCATGACTATCTTGCTAAACATTTTATTCCTACTTCTACTGCTATTCCTAAACATTATATGGCTCAGTATTAGATTCCTGAGTCTTTAATTACTATCCCTAATACTAAGATACACATGTTTCCTGCTAATGCCCTATAGGTTCGTCGAGTATGTAAGGAAGACATATGACTTGTTGACTCTAGGTGTTCTCGACACATGACCGGAGATTCTATATGGTTCTTCTCCTTTACTCGTGCATACGCCAACAAGTTGATCATGTTTGGGTATGTTTCTACTGATACCGTGACTGTGAAGGGTACTATGCACATCAACAACAAATTCATGCTCAAGGATGTCGCATTGTTACGTAAGCGGAGGTACAATCTGCTATCTATCTTCGAGCTTCTTGATGAGGGTCTAGATGTAAGATTCAATGGTGGAGAGTATAGAGTTTAGACTCGTTGGGTGAGTTTGTCTTTGGGACTCTAGCTTTAAGAGGATCTTTTGTGCTGATTTTATTTTCTCTTCCGGCTTTAGCCCTAGGTGTCTTGTGGCTTCTGATTCTCATGACTTAGTGTTGTGGCATCATAGATTTAGACATATAGGTTTTGATCACTTGACTAGAGTCAGTAGCAAGGACCTTATTAGAGGATTGTCTAGGCTGAAGGGTTGCAAGGACCTAGTTTGCATACCCTGTAGACATGGTAAGATGATTTATTCTTATTATCCTCCTCCTACCTTACTTTTGATGATGGACTTGGACAGCTCTTGCACTTATACACAGTAAGTCCTTCTAGAGTCTAGTCTACAGGAGGGAAGTGGTATGTGCTTATCATCGTAGATGACTTCTCTAGATATTCTTATGTATATTATCTAGTTTCTGTAACATACCGGCCCAACAAAGAGTCCAGAATGTCACCACTACCTTTTTCCCTTACTAATTTAAACCCATCTCTAACAAACTTTGAATAATAATATTTTAACCACTTTCCCACAAGACATTTATTTAAACACAAGCATGATAGTAAATAAAAGAACATGGATTAACATTAACTGAGATAACCATATATCAAGTTTAACCAACAATACTTTAATCGTTAGAATTCAATTATAATATTATTACGTTCTTGGAAGACTCATTAACTAACTCTCATAGTTGCAAGAATGATCTGTCTAATATATAAGGAACATATTTAAGTGTGATAGGTGAAACAACAATGATGCATGTGTTGATTATGTACTATTTTCTCCCAAACATGTCGTCTTCATCGGTCACCTAAAAAAACAATAATTAAGCAAGGGTAAGTCTAAAGACCCAGCAAGTACATAATAAAATAATAAATATCAATATATAGGTATCACTAATTTAATTCATAATTCATTAACTTATTCTTAACATTGAAACCATATAGATGATAATAAACATGTCAAACACATATCCTCCCATGTCATTCACATTAATTATGTAACCATAAGCTTAAACATTTATGAACACCTCTTTACTTCAATTGATGCAATGCAATGCTCATGCTCATGTCTCAGCTTCTCTTTAGCATATACCGGTATAGCAGAGTAAACACCCCATCAATGTTTACTCAACCCCGCTCTTTTTCATATGAGGACCTCAAAAGCCCATCCTCTTTCATACGGGACCTCATCTCTACTCCTGTGGAGTGCAAACCAAAGTAGGTCTTTCTTAAGAGCACTCTAGACTAATCATATAACTTTTTCACTGACCTGGCTCATGTACTCTAGACTAGTTATATGACTTACACACTGACCTGATTCATATGCACTTTTTATGACATGAATGCAAGTGATGCAATATTTTTCAATAATCATTTACCATGCCAACATTACCATGTAACCAATGATATAATGTACTCATCGTCATCATATCACATCATATTTAACAACAATCAAGTAAATACAGCATGGTGAGTGAATTTAGACAACCAAGAGCAAGAATAAATAATCGTCTACCGTTTTACCATGCACTTGCTATAACTATGAAGAAAGACATGATGACCGATGACCAACCACCGAAATGAAACATTAGAACTTGATAACAATCATGGCACGGCACCTCAGTACACATCCATGACATGCAAATAAGATCACATACTTTTACTCTCAAACAAACCTCTCTTCCCTTCTCTCCTTATCGATATTGTTG
The DNA here is from genome assembly GCA_017311315.1 of Dendrocalamus latiflorus. Classification (NCBI taxonomy): domain Eukaryota; kingdom Viridiplantae; phylum Streptophyta; class Magnoliopsida; order Poales; family Poaceae; genus Dendrocalamus; species Dendrocalamus latiflorus. The sequence continues at coordinate 12,645,843 of CM029657.1, read as the reverse complement.
TCCAATCATTCAAACAAGCATAACTCGCAACCCAGAAACCCAAACATATTAAATCATATAATTTGCACAATCTAGACATGATTTTATACATTTTCTAGTTATGCAAATCTCTTGATTAGGTCATCTAAGCCATCATTTTCAATCCTAAAGGTCAATCTAAAACGATTTTAGATAGCAAACCTCACAATTTCATAACTATTTTTCTACAACACAAAGCATAGTAAGTGATACCACTTTTAGAATGTACTAAAAATTATCTAAATATTTTTGGTTTACCCCAGAATTTAATTCTATAATCTACTAAGTGTACTTAGCTAATTCCCACAACTGCATCCAATGAAAACAAATTACAGAACAGATGCGTTCCCAGAACCATAGCTTCCAATATACCTATTCAAATTTATTGATCTAGGAATCTATGGAAATATATTGAAATTATCTATAATTCTATAGTTATTTACCAGACCTAATTCAATCGTCTTAATATCTTAAACCATCACAAACCACAGTATTGCTCAATTTTAATGACCTGCGGGACCGTAGAATTACAAAGACCATAACATACAATCTACCCAATGAAATTTAGTGATCTTGTGCTTTTTGAAAACATTACAAATTTATCTAAAACTCTTTTTTACATAACCTCTTCGAATTTGGCCTTTAAATCATTTAGATCTAAACTGCATGAAACCAAAAAACCTTGCAATCCTAATTGAGAATTAACATGATCCATAGGGCTAATCACACCCTAATTACCAAGTTAATTCATCCAAAAGTTTACCTACATGACATGGTGAAAGTATTAGAGGATTACCCATGTATCAAAGAAGGTCTAATAAAGAAAACATGTGATTCTTCTCCTCCTTATCAATCTCTTTTTTGCATCCCCGTCTATCTCCTGGAGCAGCCATGGCAAAGGCCTAGAGAAAAGATAAAGAAGCCCTAGAGAGGTGCACCCCCTTGTGGAAGGTGGCGGCTGCGCTTTAGGGAGAGAGGCAACCCTAAGAAAATTCGAGTACAACTCATTCTTATAGGGCAAGGCTTAGATGGGCTCGTCCATCCGGTCTTCATACCCCCAAATTGATTATTATTGTCAATTTTACTATTGTTATTAATATTACCATCATCATTATTATTATTTTCTTTTAGTCATAATTGTCACTGATTTAGGTCATTACGTACTAATTAGGGTTTAGCATTTATAAACAATTAGCTTACTAATAGCCAATTAGACCCAAATAACACCAAGTATTTAATTAATTCACAATTAGAATTTTAAGAATATTACATTCTCCCCGCCTTTACGGAATTCACCTCGAATTTTGCACTTCTCAACCCTACTTGCAGACGCTAACCTTTCAACTCATACACACCGTGAAAAAAATACTCGAGACATCACACGCACTCCGACACCATACAAATAGCTTGAAAAGCCTAGCACTTCTAGGAGGTATTAGGCTTAGGAAATTTCTACTGCTTGCTATGTGTCCAATAGGGTTTTCTTGAGATTGTCTATAGGCAAGACATCTTTTGAGCTTACATTTGGTCACAGGACTAGCATCTCTCATTTCATTATATTTGATTGCATGTGCTTTATTTTTGAATATGGTAACTTGGATAAATTTGAATCTACATGTTATGATGGCATTTTTCTTGGATATCCTGGTCATTCTCATGGCTTTCGTGTATTTAATTTGAATACAAACAAAATCATTGAGACTTGTGAAGTCACCTTTGATAAAGCTAGTCCTAGTACCAGACTGATAGTGTAGGTACACAGGTATATTGTGATCAGGAGAGCATCTTCATTGACAATGACCCTGACTTAGAGGATAAGAATACAATCCCTCCCCTAGTCACTCCCGAGTTGATTGGAGAGCATGCTTCCACTACTCTAGTTTTAGTAGAGCATCCTCCTCCTACCTTCACCAGCACTTCAATTGGCTCTGCTCCTACCTCTGTAGGCCATGAGGTAGAGGTCATGTCTGCAATAGGACCTCTTCTTCACATTCAGCAATGACACCCTCAGAAGTAGATGATTGAGGAATTTTATGACTATGTTACTCACTCCAGATTTATTAGTCTAAATTCTTATGCACATTCTACTTTTGTTACATCTTTTAAAGCCTGAGATGTCACCCATATTTTATCTAATTCCTCTTGGGTTAATGCCATGTATGCAGAGCATGAAAGCTTTAAAACAAACCATGTCTGGATATTAGTTGAACCTCCTCCTAATCGTAATGTAATTTGTACAAAATGGGTTTTAAAAATAAGTAAAGTGAGGATGGGTCAATAGTTTGCTTAAGGTTTTTTCCAAGTAGAGAGTTTAGACTTCGAGAAGACTTTGTGCTTGTACCTAGATTAGAAGCCATTCATATCTTGCTAGCATTCGCGGGGATTTATGCTTTTTCAAATGGATGTTAAGAGTGTTTTTTCTGAATGATTTCATAGAAGAAGAGGTCTATGTTAAGCAACACTCTAGTTTTAAAAATTCCAAGTTCCCAAACATGTATGTATGCTCTCCAAAGTCTTTCATGAATGAAAACATGCCCTTAGAGTTTGGTATAATAGGCTTAAGTGTTTCTTTCTTAAAAATGATTTCGAAATGGGAATGGTAGAAAAAATTTTGTTCACTTTCAAGCATTGCAGTGACTTCTTACTTGTTCAGATTTATGTGGATGACATTATATTCGGTGGTTCTTCTCCTGCTTTGGTGTACAAATTTTCAGATTTTATGAGCAGGGAATTTCAGATGAATATGATGGGTGAGCTGACCTTCTTCCTTAATACCCAAGTCAAGCAACTAAAGGAAGATCCTTCATTCATCAAAGCAAGTACACAAAGAATCTTCTTCGGTGTTTCAACATGGGAAGCAGCAAGCCAATGTCTACTCCAATTAACACTTCTATCATGCTGGATCCTAATGAAGATGGAGAGCCCGTGGACCAAAAGGAATACCGCAACATGATCAGCTCTCTCCTCTACCTCATGGCTTCGAGGTCGGACATACAGTTTATTATGTATATATGTGCTCGATTTAAGGCTTTCCCTCATGTCTCACATTGTCAAGCACTGTGTCACATCTTCCGGTACTTTCAGGACACTCAACTTTGGACTTTAGTATTCTTCTGATTCTACACTATCTCTTCGCACTTTTCTGATGCTAATTTCTTGTGTGACACGATATTTTGCTTTACATCTTGCCATGTCTTGTGCTAGTTTGCTAGATTAATCATGTCTCTTTATGTATAGCTTAGATCTTGCCATGCTATCTTCCTTAAATGTGAAAAACTTGAACTGATCTTATGTCTAGTTTTACTCTAGTGATCCTCTTATGATTCATGTCATGTCAAATAGGCTAAGTTGAGTCTAAAATCAAAATTGAGCTATATTTCAAATTATGCTAGTTCTTTATTGAAGTATGAATTTACTTCTTCTATGCTTTTGTGGCTCTGGTCGGGTACAACTTACAGACTAAGGAGTAGCTCTTTATTCTTGAACTAAATAAAGAAAATGAAAAATGATCCATTTTTTGTGCAAAAAAATGATATCACCAATTATTTCTCATGAGACATCTTGCCATTACAGTAGGCATGAACTTAAGGGGTGTTTTGGATGACCCAAATCGCTCTCTTAAGTTTCTTACTTGGGATGGTCATAGTGAGGCTTGAGATCTAGCACATGGCTAAGAAAGTAGAAATATGAAAAATAGTTGAAACTTAGGATGCAGTTGTAGATGGCTCTCAGTCTAGGACTAGCTTTGCTAAGATAAAAGTAAAAATGAATTTTAGCAAATGTTAAATGTACTAATTATGCTTATTTCCAAATTCGCTTGAACAAAATGATTCAATTCTAAACTTGTAGCAATCTAGAAAGACTCAATTGCAGCTTCTTGGTTTCATTTAGTTTATTGAAATGGCTTGACACATATTTGAATACCTTTGGCTAAACTACGACCTTAAGCAACTTGACATGCTAAAAATCTATTTAATTTTATATTCTTACTTAAATGGTTTTGACTTACTACATATGTTTTACCAAGATCTAGATAGCTACTTTACGTAATATGGCTTGGTGTAATACTTATATAGTCACTTTGGATAATTTAATGGCTCCTTAAGCTAAAATTGAAAAAATGCACGCACTTCATCTCATTCATGCTCTATCTTTTTCTGTGGATCTTGATGATTCTATTGTCAAAGGGGAGAAAGATTGATAAAAATACATATCTTGAGCATGATTTGGAGTTTTTGGATTTTTGTGTGAATTCTTACTAAGTTGGAGCTTTAATATTTTGCTATAATTCTCTTAATGTTTTGATCTCTTATCACTATAATTAAGGTCAAATAGAACAATTGTTCTTTCACATGGACCTAGAATGAGATTTCCTATTTTATTTGGTGCATTTAAAGGTTTTTGTTGAAAATTTGTCACTTTCAGTAGCTCACTCTATTTTTAGCTCATAGGTCATTTTTAGTCTTTACAATGCTTGTGTGATCATTTTGCATTTCTATTTGCAAAATTTCCTCTCTAAATTTTAAAACTATCTCCTATTTACATTTTTGAGAAATTACCAATAGGTTTATCAAGGAGAGGTCTAGGGTTTTATTGTGCTGAACCATTGTCATTTTGCAGAAGTAAACATTTGGAATTTGCAGATTTTTCTGGATGACTTACAGAGGTGGCAATCTAACCAACCAGCTTGTGTTGCTTTGGCCAAAATGGGTGATTTTGGAAAATTTGAGTCATGAGATGATTTGGTTTGACCCTAGGTCTATGCATACGTATGGCATGATGCATGTTTCAACTAAGGTGGATCAAGTTATGAAGAACTTGTTCCTAGAAACGATTTCTTAGTCTTTGGATGTGTAGAAAAGCTTGGAGTCAACCATAGTCAACGGTAAGGATCAGTGCTATGTTCATAGAGGGGTCGAGACTCAAAACAATCATGGATGCTGGGTGAGATGGCTGAGTTCAAGCATGACACAAGAAAGGTGGGAAATATTCAAGGGAAGTTCAAGCGACGGGTTGCATTATGTAGATTGGTCGGTCCAAGTGAAGCGTGGTCTAGTGGAACTGGAATGTGATAGAATTCCCAATGTGTGGCAAGTTAATGGTGCACTTACATGTGGCAAGTATGGCAATTGCTTTGCAAGAGAATATGAAGACTAGTCAAGAAAGGGTATTTGGTAAGTTGACTAAAAGGCCGAAAACTATCTTGGATCAAAACCACGGTGCTTGGGGAGGTGGTTTAGGTTAAGAAGGAACTGAGATGATCAAGTGGATGAAAAGGCTAAGGACTAAGCAGATTCGAACTTATGTGCTTTGAAAAATATGTATAAGTGTAGTGTGTGAGTGAAACTCGTGTTGTGTAGGGTTAATGGATTTCTCCCATTTGTGCTAAGTGGATAGTATCCATTAGGATTAGATGGAGCTGATTGCCTTGTCTATTTAATGTGTTGGGACAGAAACTTACAATTTAACCATCCAACCATTCTGGCTTTACTCATGGAAGTCAATTGTTCTAGGGTTAGGGTTTGAATAATGTGCTCTCTTGTCCTCCTGGTGAATTGGCTATAAAATCTTCATCCTCAAGTCACAACATATCAACTTTGTTCATCTCTCATGAATCCCTATTTGGTTGATTTTCTTTTCTTTTGGCTGGTTTTGAATTTTTCTTTCCTCTTCTTGATCTTGCTGGTTACCAAGGACGAGTATGAGATGGAGATATATCTTAAAAATCAATTTACATTCATCTAGGCATCAGGTTTGGTAAATTCATGAAGCTGTCTGATTTTTGCTTGATTTGGCCTTTTCGAGTAATTTCTTGATCTAATTATTTTTACCTGGATTCCTTAGGTGTTCTAGCTTGTTGTGGTATGTGGGAATATATCTAGAGCCATCTTAGGAATCATTCACCCATGAGCGAGTCATATTCACCGTTTTTAGTTTTTATTTCGTTTTGGTGCAACCTTCCTTCAAATAAGAAAGGTCAAAACTTTAACAATGATTTTCTTTATCATTGATTTGAATAGGTGCTTGACATCTTGGAGAAGGTGCATACCAAATTTTAAATCATTTGGAGTCTTGGTTTGAGAGTTGGCTCAATTTGCGATTTTGGCCTTTTTTGTGTAGCATAACTTCACGAATTAAAAAATCCAATTATCTTAAGTTTTTTCAAGATTTTTAGTTAGGATAGGTTCTTAAGGTCATGATCTAGTCTTGATTCAAGTTTCAAGTTTTTTAAATCTACGGATTAAAAGTTGCATGGATTTTTGTATTTGAAATAGTACTGTTTTACTATTCAACGAGCTGATTTTATTGCAGCACAAAGAATTTTCGGAATTTTAGTTTCTTGACCTTCGTAGCTTCTTATAGCTATTAGAGTGAAGAATAGCTAAATACTTCAGAGAAAATTTGAAGACGCTATTTACTCTTTATGTTGTCATACCAGTCCTACAATAGTCATATCGCTTCTTTCGCTCAGAAGACAGGCGGTGCATATATTTATCATAGGTTCCATACACTGACCGGATGCTTTAGCAGAAGACATGTGCTGCATATATTTATCATAGGTTCCACACACTGATCGGATGCTTTAACACACTGACCGGATGCTTTAGCAGAAGACGTGCTGCAAGTATTTATCATAGGTTCCACATACTGACCGGATGCTTTAGCTTTTCCTTTTTACACCTCGTTTCGAACACGGTGCCGGAACGGAACTCTTTCATACGTAGTTCTGTGTTCAAAACAGGCCTTCGTTAGATGTTTCTTTTGTGATGCACACTATGTTTAATGATTTTTTTTGTTGAACAATGTGATAAAAAAGTAATCAATTTGTTTAGGTTCAGCGAGAACTAACATAAACGAAGGGAGAGCAGAATGATGCAGGATAACCAGACCGCAACGCTTCATCAATCTCAAATCAATGCTAAATGCCGTGGAGCAAAGCAATCCCTTTGCCATCCACTTGCTAGTGCGAACTGCTAGCACGGTGTGCACATGGCGGCAGCAAGCGAGGATGGCATTTTAGGATTCCAGGTTTTACCCGATTGGATTCAAGGGCTGATGCAAAGTGCCACCTGATGTCAATTTACCTGGTGTTTGTGAAGTTCACATATCCCTGTTGTTTTGCGTAACTTTAGTCAATACAAGCGGTGTAAGCTGCATTTTATATATTTTTTTTTCATGCTGTACTCCACATTATTGGCACTCCTTTGGAGATTCGTATGCTCTTTGTACATATTGTAATCCTATTATATATTGCTATTGCAAAAAAAATCCTATTATATATTCCTCAAGCACATAGCAATTATGTTTTATTACGTAAATTGGAGCTAGTAGCACGCGCGCTGGGCAAAGGTACCATTCATGTCAGAACTCGATGCTTTTGCTATTCTAAATAACTGCTGTACTGTAGAATACATAGTCCTATCGCTTCTTTCGCTCAAGATGAGAGGTGCTGCATATATTTATCATAGGTTCCACACACTGACCGGATGCTTTAATTAGCTTTTGTTCTTTTTACACCACGTTTCGAACACGATGCCGGAATGGGACTGTTTGGTACGTAGTTCCTATGTTTGCAAAGGTGGTAGAGCATACTTAAACACAATGGATAATGCTTTCATCGAGAAAGGGAACGGATGATGCATGCATGACAGATATTTATATTAATAAGGTGGAAAGCATTCGTACTTAATGATCGAAGAGTGATGGACACTTCATTTTTTTAAAGAGGTGTTGGCAAAACTCCAGAAATATTTTGTTTAAGAGTACTTAGATTTTAAGTTTTTGAATTCAGATTCAATATATCACATCCTCTCCCTCAATTGTATAAATTTTCTCACCTCACTCCACCCACAAACCCTACCCCATCTACCCTGCCGCCGATGTTGCTGCCCTACTCGTCGCCTCCCCCGTCAACCCTACTAATATCGGGTTTTACACTCACTCATATGCTTTTCAAAGCGCTTACAAAACCATCCCTTTAACACGCTAGGAATTGATCCACACAACACACATGATCCTAGTCTAACCCTAAACCACTTCCTTCTGTCTCCCAGCCTAGCATCGCGGTTTTGCAGTAGACCTTAAATTTGGTATTTGGCATTTTTCTCACAATGACCTTGACGGAATTTTTTGTAATAGCCCAGGTTTTTTATTAAAAAAATAACAGTAAAAACATAATTTAAAATGAAAATAAGTGTTTTGGTTGCCTGTGTTTTAAATAGATGTTGGTTCACCCATATTTATGACGTCAGTAGGAGATTTTCTTTTTCGGCTGAATTATTTTTCTGCTGGAAAATATGGGTGATAGGCTGACATGTGGGCCTAGCCTTTCACGGGCCAAGTCCACAGACCAAAGGGAGGGCTGAGGTGGCAAGGCACTGACAGGGTAGGAAGGCGCCGACGTGGCTGGGTGTGGTGCCACATGGCACCCACATCAGCACCGGTGCTAACATGGCCCAGTGTGCCACGGCGGCGGTGGCTCGGCACGGCGGTCGTCGGAGCTCCGGTGACCGGCGGAGAGCAGCGAGGACAACAAAACAGAGAGGAGAGCGAGCGCAACTTGGGGGTAGGCGCAAGTTTTACCGAAGGTGGCCAGAGGTGGGTCATCGGCGAGCGAAAAATGGCGTTAGCAGAGGTGCTCCGGTGCGGCGGTGCTCAGGTGGTCTTCGTCGATGGGGAAGGGGCGCACGGCAATCGCACAGACTCGGGGATGCTCTTGAGGGCGATTGCTCGCTGGAGGATGAGCGGCGCTCGGAGGGGAGGGAGATGGTGCGGGGGTGCAGCAGAGCCCAAGAGAGGGGAGCGAAGGCAGAGGGAGGTGGTGCGAGGGGAAGAGGTGCACGGGGGGCCTTTTATAGGGGTAGAGGGGGAGCACGGGCACAGGAATTTCTCGCCAGGTTTGGCAACTGGCGGGAAGGAAAGAGAGGGGAAGGAAGGAAAGAGGGGGTGAAAATGGAAAGGAATCGGGGGGAAAAGAGGAAGGAAAAGTGCGGGTCGCTCGATGGAGAAGAGAGAGGGAAAAGGGAGGAGATCTAGGTGAGTGAGGTGGCAGTGCAAATGGCGGCAGTGATGGCGTGGCGGTGCAGGAGGAGGAAGAAGGGGGCGGCGAAGAAGGCACATTGACAGGCGGGCCCCAGCGGCAGAAAGAGAAGGGAGAGGGAAGGAGCGGGAGATGCTGCCGCGCGGCCAAGAGGAGGAATCCGGCGGCCGAGAGGAGGAATCCGGGTGGTAGCGTGGCACAATCTGGACCATCCACGCATCGGCCCAGGTGAGAGGGCAGCAGGATTAAACTATTAAATTTTGATTTTGATTTTCAGAAAAAAGCCCGATAAAATAAATAAGGGCCTACAAAATAGAAAATAAAGCCCAAAAATCCAAAAAAAATTGCAAAAATCCCTGTAGCCATTTTGGACTTAGATAAAATATTTCCAACTTAATTTGGTATTACATTTTTATACTTAATTTTAAAATATATTTTAAACTCTAGAAAAACCATGTAAAAGCCAAATTAATCCAAATAATTAATTTGAAATAGGATTTTTACAGACAATCAAATATTCTTTTATTTAATAATATTTTAGGTTTTTACTTAAATTACTTTACAAATCCAGCCTTTTTAAAAATAGAAAATCAGGGCAAAATAAATTTAAAACACAGGCAACCAAAACACTTATTTTTATTTTAAATTATTTTTTTACTTTTATTTTTTTATAAAAAACCTAGGCTGTTACTTTTTTAGGCATCTTCCCTTGACTCTATGTTCATTTTGTTGAGCAAAGCCACTATGAACACCATGTATCAGTTGATCAACAGATCAAGTCTTTCCCATTCCACCTCGCACCGAACAATGCCTAGACTAGAATCGACGAAACCAACTTGATCCAACCCATTGCTCAAACCTTCCCTTGAACACATTCCTTTGCTTTGCCATGTACTATGCTTGACCCAAACTATCCACACAACCTTCTTGATTGTTCTGTACCTTGAGAGACCCTGTCCTAATCCCTGTCGCCCGTCGTTGATCATAGTTACCTCCAAGCGTCCATATCTAAAGACCAAAAAGTTTTTGGTGCAACTTCTTCACAACTTGAACCACATTAGCATAAACATGTAGCATACAACACAATGCAATCATGACAAGATTTCCAAGGTCACCCCATGATCAAAACTCCTAATATGTCCTAAAAATCTAGAACCAATAGTCCTTAGTAGGTCTAACTAGCATGGTGTAGCCATGATATTCATGCTCCACCTCCTTCTCCAGCTACGGCAAGAGCTTCAGCGGCGCTTTGACAAGATAGGGTTCGGGTTAGTTCACTAGAGCTCCCTCCCCCATTTAGTGGGAGGTTGAGAGCGGTAGCAGACCAGCAGTGGGATAGTGAGGTGGCGGTGGTGTTGCCGGTGCTATGGGTTAGAGGAGGGTGGTGGATGGAAAAGTGTTGGGTGTGGAGTCAAGAGTTAGGATGGGGGGATATGCGGAGGTGGAAGAGGTGATGGGCAGCGCCAGCAACCATGTAGGGAGGCAGAAGTGGTGGTGGGTACGCCTTGCCGATGAGTCATGACAGCTCCAAGGATGGTGATGTCATGGTAGAAGGAGGGCAGCACGCCTATGGGGGTGGGCGTGCAGGTTGAGAAGGGGATGCAAGTGGCTGGGAAGGAAACGACAAAGGGAAATGGTTGCAATGTCGAGAAATGTTTTGAGATGTTGGCTATATTCTAATTGCCTGATGATTTAATTCAGACGGATGGCAATGCCAAAAGGTAGAGGTCGTGACCATGAGCATGGCCAAGCCATGCCATCGCATGTGCCATGAGTTTTCCTTGGATAACCTTTGTTACAAATGATCAAGGTTGAGTTTCTATTTAGTCATTTTTGTTCTGTGGGTGAGCTATTATTTTTTAATAAGTTTTGATTGGTTAGTTATTTAAAGTATTGGTGATGAGTTTTTATTAGACCATGTGGATGGTTGTGATTAAAGTAACGATAAATAACTGACATTTGAATTACATTAGAATTTGCATTTGCAAAAGTTTCAATCAATCACAGTCATAGGTTTTGAATCCGAGTAGTTTTAGTTAGCTCAGAGTGGTTTTTGTCTTCTCCGATTGTTCTGATCAGCGTGTCAAGTTCTTTTGGACCAGTCCGGGTAGCTTGGAGCAGCCTCCGAGTTGTGTCCGACCAGTCCGATCGAATCCAAGTGACATTGGACAGCTTTTGAGTAAACAGCGGAGTATCAAACGGCTTTTGAGTGCATTTGGAGTATCAGATGGCACTCGAGTGACTTTGGAAGATCGTATAGCTAAAGACCACTGTACTTAAACCACCATAACTCGACCTCGACCACAAACAGCTCAGACTAGACATGTTTCAACCACGTTCAGCTCAGACCACGGCATGCTTCGACCACAGCGCTACGATCTTAGCTGTACGACTACGCCATTCCTCGACCATAGCGCTATGACCACAGCTGAATGACTTTGACCATGTCCAATTTCGACCACGATAGACTTCGACCACGCTGATGTTTATGGCCACTCAGAGTCATTTACAACCACATTGTATGTTGGTCACTAATATGGCAATACGACCACAGCTGATGCCCATGTCACTATGACGACGTTCAACTTCGACCACGTTCGACTACAATCACATTCAACTACAACCACATCCGGCTTCGATCACATATGATTTTGACCACATCAATTCGACTATGACCATGACCAGCTCTGACCACTTACGACTTTGACAATGGCAACTTGACCTCGACCATGACAGATCAACCACTGAAGGTAATTGTAACTACATTACTTTTTACATGGTCACATAGACTTTACACTCATTATTCGTAGATTTTACTGGTCGTACTCGATAGTCATAGACTTTGTGCTCGATAGTCATAAACTTTGTGAGCAATGGTCGTAGGCTTTACTGATCAGTAGTCAAAGATTTTTTTGGTCAGTGGTCTAGACCTTGGGGCGGTACTCGTAGACTTCAATATCGGTACAAGTGCTTTACGATTTATGATTTTTGAGTACTTCGAGTACTCATATTAAGCCAGTGGGTTGACTGGCTAGTGCATGGTGATTAGGTGGTCATAGTACTCGGTAGTCGAAGGGCTCGGTACCGATAGTTTGTGAACGATAGTCGTGAGTGTTGTGATTGAGTGTCTAAGACTTGCAGTATGTGATCGGTACTCGGTTGTCAATAATCATTGGTTCTTTGGTTGGTAGCAACGATGTTATTCCTGAGTGTTTTGAGCGAAGCAACGGTAATTCCCGAGTACTTGTGGTTTTCGAGTACTCATTGAGCTAGCGGTCGTAATGTATTGTCTGAGGCTGAGTTTTGGAAAACGATGGTTTTAACGGTTGTAATTGGTAGTCTGAGAATGTTTTCTAGATAGCGATGAGGTGATTGGTCACGAACGACCTGATTGATGATCATGGTTGATTTGGTTCTTGTCTATGGATAGGCAAGGGTGTGTTAGGAGTGTGTATGCTAATGACGATCAAGTTGTGAAGAGCTTTAGCTGAGAAAATATTTCTTTGGTCTTTGCATGTGCAGGTGAGCATGGAGACGATCACAGTCAGTGATGAGGAGAACCGAGACTAGAATAGGGGGATCTAAGGCCCAGATAGTTGAGGATGTCACGTGAGGTGGTCGGGCTGATGCTAGAGCACGTGGAGATCAATGGTGATGATACAAAACAGAGCTATGGGACGTGTGTTCCTAGAGGTTCATCACATGGAGAGTTAGGAGTTGTGAATGGAGTCCATAACAAAGAGGATTGAAAGTTGGGATAAAACCCATATTTGGAAGGGTTTCAGGCCCCTTGATTTGAGGAAGAGATAAGATTCTATGTTTGTGTTTGAGTCGAACACGGTTTAGGGCACTAGCATATAAAAGCAGAGGTAGGCCAAGATTTTTGGCGATGATTTTGGACAGAGGTTTTTGATAAGGCATTTGTGTGCTAGGGTTTTTAGAGGTGCTTGCAAGGGCACTTTGTAACTCCACGAGGATTCAGCAATAAAGAAGATCTTCAATCAATCTGGCTCGTGATTTCTGGTGACTGCTGTTTGGGTGAGGCATACGACTGCGAGTGAAGCTGTGCAACAAGTGATCATTTGAGCAGTTGTATTCATCGTTGATTGCATAGAGTTTTGACGAAGTGGAGGCAATTATTCATCCCCCTTTGATTGCACCATACGGTCCAACAAGTGGTATCAGAGCTAGGTCACAATGGCGTCAGATCGGGATCGGTTCTCTAGTAAGCTACCATTCTTTGATAGATCAGATTATCTCTACTGGAAAACTCGCATGGAAGTCTTTCTACAAGCGCAAGGTAATGCTATTTGGCAAAAAGTTGAAAACTCGTTTGAAGTATCTTCTATCGTTACTATTGAAAACACTTCTGATGTAGAGACTAATGCTAAGGCTAGAAATATTTTGTTATAAGGTTTGAGTAGAAATGAGTTTGTTAGAATTGCTCATTTTAAATCTACAAATAAAATTTTGTCTACTCTAGCCAGTTATCATGAAGGATCAAAGTCTATTAAGGGTGTGCATCAAAATCAATTCAAAAAGAGTACTCTAAATTTGAGATGAAACCTGGAGAATCGATAGATGCTCTTTTCAATTGCTTCAGTAAAATCGTTAGTGACTTGCAGTCTGTTGGTGTCGTCTATACTGATTCTAACAATGCTCAACAAATCTTGAATTCTCTAGATTTGTCTGTTTAGAATGTTTTGATCACTACCATCAATCATTCTACTAGCATGGAAATGCTTACCTTGAATGATCTTTATTCCAAGATGAAAACACATGAGATTGATGTTTTAACCCGGATAAACAAGTCAAACTCTCTGGCTTTAGTGACTAACAAAGATGATGACTCTTCTAGTTCCTCTATTGTTTTCTCTTTTGTATTGCGCTCTATTTCAGATGAACAATTAGTGGAGATCCCTGAAGAGCAGTATGTACTTCTTTCCAATTGTGTGACCAAGGTAATCAATAATATCAGATTAAAGTGGAGAGGAGGTCCTGTAAGATGCTATGAATGTGGTGAGCCCAATCACATTAAGTTTAATTGTCCCAAACTAAAGAACAAGGTAGACGATGATGACAAGGCTCCAATTCGTCGACTTTGGTTCAATACTACATCACGAAAGAAGCAAAACTATCGCAAAGTGGTCAACAAGGTACTCTCAGCACTTGAGGAGATTGATCTGAGTGATGTTGAATCTGCAGGTGATGAGGACAATGCCAAGAAGGTAAAGGAGGCATATTTCACAGGGATGTGCTTTATGGCAAAGAGTGAGGATTTTGACAATGACGATATATACAATGATCTAGATGAGGTAAAACCTTCTTACTCTAATTTATCTAGTGCTATGCTTAGATTGATAGAGGAGCCCAAGAAATATAATAGGAAAATAAAAAATCATGATCTTGTTGTTGAGAGTTTAAATTCTAAAATCAATAGACTTAGGGCTTCAATTCCTAATGATGAATCTTGTGAATCCTATAAAGTTTTACATTCTGAGTTGGAGTTTGCAAGAAAAATTAACGCACCAACCATGGCTCAATTTAATGATGTAATTGCTAAATTTCATGAATTAAAATTGGCACATGACTCCTACAATGAAAAGCTACAAGTTGCGACAGATGAAATAGAAAAGTTCAAGTCTAATTCCTCTACTCAATCTAAAGTTTGCACTAAGTGTGACTTCAGGCTAGACTTAATTCAGCTCAAGAATCAATTCAACAATTGCTTTATCATGAGACTCTCTCTTGCTCTAACTGCCCGAAGCTTAACATTGAGATAGAAGCACTAACTAGACAAACAATGATTTTGCTAAAAAAGAGAAATTGGTTCAGTCGAGTGCTGTAAAGAAATTTCGAATGAATCTATAAATTGTTCATCTTGTTCCTCGTTGACTAAAGAGGTCTAACTTAAGAACACTTTAGAGAGGTTTTCCTTTGGCAAGAAAAATTTGAACATGATCTAGACAAATCAAGAACTACTGTGAAAAATCATGGTCTAGGACTTAATTTTATTGAGCATGCTAGGAATAATCCTCCTAAAGTAACCAAGGTACTTGAACTTGGGAAATTTGAAGTAGAATCAAAACCAAAACAAGTCATTTTTAAATCTACTAGTTTTGTAAAAGAATACTCCACCAACCAAGTGCTATTAAGTCGACTGATACGACCACTCATCAAGTCAAATATCAGTGCACTCATTGTGGGAAAAATGGCCATTTGGTTCAATTCTGCTTTAGAAAAGCAAAGAGAGAAAAAAAAGATAGGATAGAAAAGCATTTCCGATCAGTTGCTTCCCATGGTCGAATTAGTGTGGGGGGATCAGATGCTCGACCGATTTGTTCTCATGGTTGGACTAGAGTAACCGAGCGAGATTTTCAACAAGTTGGTACTCATGGTCAGACCAGCTTCAAAAAAGACCTCTGCCTAGCGTTTTTTGCTCACTTAGACCAGTCAATGGTCAGACCTTTGCTTCATCGGTCAGATCATTTTGACCAGTGTTGACCATATGATCCGACCAATCGGCTGTTAGACCACCTCTTCTGAGAAGGTCAGACTGCTCCGTGATCGAGCCGGCCTTTCAATGACCGACTGGTCAAAGTATGTCAAATACTAATGCTTCACTCAAATGTTTATCAGTGCATACTTTTGCTCCCGTACGTTGAGTATCTCAGTATGGATACCTAAATCTTTATTGACTAACACCAGTACTAAGGTACCGACAATTGTTCATGCTCTGTAGGCTCATCGCAAGAGGAAGGAGAACATCTGGTTCATTAACTCTAGCTACTCTCACCACATGACCAGAGACTCACGATAGTTCTCCTCCCTCACTCATATCCCCGGTGATGAGTTGATCACTTTTGGGGAAATTTTGCAAGGACGAGTTCTTGTTACAGGCACTATGCGTGTCAACAACAAATTCATCTTAAAGGATGTCGCTCTCGTCAGTAAGTTGAGCTATAATCTGCTTTCAGCTTCACAGTTGATAGACAATAATCTTGAGGTGAATTTTAAAAAGCACTCCTGATAAATCTTAGATTCATTTAGTGATCTGGTTTTCAAAATAAGTCGAGCTGGTCACATGTTTAAGGGTGATTTTTCATATTCAGCATCTTCTGAAATTACGTGTCTTATTTCATCAGACTCTAAGGAATTGTTTTCCTAGCACTGAAGATTAGGTCACATTGGTTTTGATCATTTTGCTCATCTCAGTAATATAAATCTGGTTAGGAGAATTCTTAGTTTTAAAATAGAAAAATTGATGGATCTAGTCTGTTCGCCGTGTCAACATGGTAAGATAGTCACATCATCAGATTACCCTCTCACATAAGTAATGACTGATTCCCCAAGACAATTATTGCACATGGACACTATAGGTCCCTCTAGGGTGAAGTCTGTGGGAGGTAAATGCTATGTTCCTGTTATTGTCGATGATTATTCTAGATACTCCTGGGCGTATTTTTTGGCCTCTAAGGATGAAGCTTTAATCACTTTTGAGAGCTAGCTCATAGTCTAGCTAATGAACTTCCAAGAGCACTTAGAGGAATTAGAAGCAATAATGGAACTTAATTCAAGAACTCATCTTTTGCTTCCTTTTATGCTGAAAAAGGTTTAGACCATCAATTCTCATCAGCTTGAGTGCCGCAACATAATGGTGTGGTCGAATGCAAGAATAGAACCCTGGTCGAGATGGCTAGAAAAATGCTAAATGAACATGCTACTCTGAGAAAAAGTATCGGGATGAAGCCATTTTGGCTGTGTGCTATATTTTGAATAGGGTTTTCTTACGAGCTAAATTGCATATGACTTCCTATGAGCTTCGATATGGTCGGTCTTCTAGTGTTTCTCATCTAAAGTTGTTTGGATGTCAATGCTTCATATTTAAACATGGTAATCTTGACAATTTGGATCTAGATTCGCAGATGGCATCTTTCTGTGGTACGCAGTTCACACACGGGGTTATCGTGTACTCAACTTAGAATCTAACAAAATCGTTGAGACCTACAAGATCACATTGGATGAGGCTAGTCTTGGTACTAGACCCAACAATGTAGGAATACAGATCCTGATGCACTCAATGACATCTTCTATGACTCTGACGACGACTACAGGGAGTTCTCGAGCTCTACTACGACTGCAACTATGACTACGGGCACTACAACCACTCCTATGACTATAGTTACTACGACTACACCAACAACAATTGTCGCTACAACCACTCCTATAACTATAGTTACTATGACTGCATCAACGACAGCAGTCACTACAACCACTCCTACGACTACAGTTGCTACACTGCTACTACGACTACCTCAACGACCACTTCTACGACCACTTTACAAGCTCCTCTGCACATTCAATGGTGTCATCCCCCAGAACAAATAATTGGTGAGTTATATGAAAGAGCTATTCGCAGCAGGTTTAACTCTAATGCTTCATACACTCATTCCGCTTTTGTCTCTTCTTTTGAACCCCATGATGTAAGTCACACTTTATCTGATGAGTCTTAGATTAATGCCATGCATGATGAATTAGAAAACTTTGAGTGTAACAAAGTCTGGACTTTAGTCTCACCCCCTCTTTGTCACAATGTTATTGGAACTAAATGGGTCTTTAAGAACAAGCAAAGTAAGGATGGTGTTGTTGTTCAAAATAAGGCTAGACTTGTGGCTTAAGGATTCACCCAAATAGAAGGTCTTGACTTTGACAAAATATTTTCTCCTGTTGCTTGATTAGAAGCCATTAGAATTTTGTGAGCATTTGCTGCTTCAAAGGGTTTTAGACTTTATCAAATGGATGTAAAAAAGTACTTTTCTTAATGACTACATTGAGGAGGAAGTTTACGTTAGACAACCACCTGGTTTTGACAATCCTAAGTTTCCTTACCATGTCTACAAATTATCTAAAGCCTTATATGGCCTAAAACAAGCTCTCAGAGTATGGTATGATAGGCTTAAGTCATAATTGCTAAAATATGATTTCCAAATGGGCAAGGCAGATAAAACTTTGTTTACTCGCAAGCATAGTAATGATCTATTACTCATTCAGATTTATATGGATGATATCATTTTTGTGGTTCCTTTTATGCTCTTATTTCCATGTTTTCAAATACTATGAGTAGGGGATTTAAGATAAGCATGATAGAAGAGCTCACATTCTTCGTAGGCTTTCAGATCAAAGAATCAATGTTGGGTACTTTTATTCATCATATTAAGTATACCAAGGATCTAGTTCATCACTTTGACATGGGATTAGTAAATCAATTTCCATTCCCATGGGATCTACGACTGTGTTGGATCCGGATGAAGATGGTGAGCATGTTGATCAAACAGAATATAGAAACATAATTGGCTCTTTCTTGTACATCACCACTACAAGGGCCAGACATACACTTTGTTGTGTGTTTATGTGCTTGCTTTCAAGCTTCCCTGTGAGCCTCACATCGTCAAGTAGTAAAGCATATTTTCAGGTATCTTCAATCAACTTTGGAATTTGTCTTATGGTACTCTTCATCCGCATGTCTTACTCTTAGAGCTTATTCCAATGTGGACTTTGGGGTTGTCAAATTGATAGGAAGAGTACTTCAGGCACATGTCACTTTTTAGGCACATCTCTTATTTCATGGGCTTCTAGGAAACAATTATCAGTTGCACTTTACACTACTGAGGCTAAATACGTAGCTACTACTTCTAGTTGCTCTCAATTGTTTGGATGATAGCTACGCTTAAGGATTTTCGCCTAGAATTGGATAGTGTTCTTCTTTTCTGTGATAACACTAGTGTGATTAGTATTGCTAAAAATCCTGTACAACATTCAAGAACCAAACACATTGATATTTGCTACCATTTTCTTAGAGACTATGTGGAGAAGGGAGATGTTGTCTTGCACTTCATTGATTCTGATTCTCAAGTTGCTGATATTTTCACCAAACCGCTTGATTCTTCTCATTTTTCTCAATTACGGATTGAATTGGGAGTATTGCATCCTATGAGATTATTCTGAGAGGGAGCTTGGTATCTAAAACTTTGGAAGCTCTGTTTATTATACTTGTTAAATAATTCTTCTAGTACAAGCCATTGAAATCAAATGAGTAATAGAGCTTTCTTTTATCATATTCACTCATATGTTGTGTAGCTGTGATCATGATTGATGATAATTAACCTGCTACAATTGAACTAAAACATGACATAGCAGAACACTTTGACTAGATCGATTATAGAGAGTGCGTTGCGAGTTCATCTAAAAGGATTAGCATGATCTTGAGTCTTATTTTAAATCTTCGTTATGAGGCTTGTATGTTTCATGTTGTAATCATTTTATGATCACTCAAGTTGGCATGTTATACAAAAAAAGGGCATAAAAAGTGCACAAATGAAAAGATGTATGCTTCAAGCATGTCATGGTCAAACAAAAGAAAAAGCACAAAATTGTGCAAGAGAAAAGAAGTATGCTTCAAGCAAGCCACCATTTAAAAAAAACTTCAAGCTTGCTATCAAGAAAAGAAGTATGCTACAAGCATGCCACATGCCTCAGACTTGAGTGTAGAGGAATTGGTTGCTACATGTGACTGCGATCTTGCCTAGATTTAAAATTTGCTTCATGTTTAGGCTCTGACTTTTGTATGATATCTCATTGTAATTTTATAATTGGTTTGGTCATTATTGCGCTGCATGTCATTAATATAACTTGCTTAATCATGATAAAAGACTTGTTTTGACTTTGCTATACGATATATGACTTTATATGATCTAGGTAGCTCTACTTAAACATATGATTTGATCAAACTATTAAATCAATGAAAACTGACGTGGATAATCTACAAATCTTCTAAATGTTTACTCTCTTCACTCCTTTCTAGAATATTTCCTACTTTGGGGCCCTTGATGATTTTATTGCCAAAGGGGGAGAAAAGTAGAAGAAAGGGGGAGAAATTAATCTTCATTTGCTCTGGATATTTGGGCTTGGTTTCTTTTGCAAAATTCTCTCACAAATTCCTTCGGTTGTGTGTTTTTTCTTGAGGTGTTGCCAATGTATTCATCAAGGGGGAGATTGTTAGACTATGTGGATGGTTGTGATTAAAGTAATGATGAATAATTGACATTTGAATTACTTTGGAATTTGTGTTTACGAAAGTTTTGATCGATCGTAGTCATAGGTTTTGAATCCGGGTAGTTTTAATCGACTCCGAGTGGTTTTTGTCTTCTTCGATTGTTCTGATCAGTGTTTAGTTCTTTTGGACCAGTCTGAGTGGCTTGGATCAACCTTTGAGTTGTGTCCGACCAGTCCGATCGGATCCAAGTGACATCGGGCAGCTTTCGAGTAAACAACGGAGTATCAGACGGCTTTCGAGTGCATTTGGAGCATCGGATGGCATTCGAGTGTCTTTGGAAGATCGCATGGCTAACCACCGCACCACAACCTTGACCACGACTAGCTTAGACCAAATAGGCTTTGACCACATTTAGCTCAGACCACAGCATGCTTCGAATACAACGCTATGATCTCGGCTATATGACTACGACATTCTTCAACCACAACGCTACGACCACAACTGAACGACTTCGACCATGTCCAACTTTGACCATGATGGACTTCGACCATACCGATGTTTATGACCACTCAGAGTCGTTTATGACCACGTTGTATGTTAGTCACTATTACGACAGTATGACCACAGCTGATGCCCACGGTGTTACAACCATGTTCAACTTCGACTTCATTCGACTACAATCACGTTCGACTACAACCACATTCGGCTTCGATCACGTACGACTTCGACCACGTCAATTCAACTACGACCACGACCGACTCTGACCATGTACGACATTGACCAAGGCAACTCGACTTCGACCATGACAGATTGACCACTGAAGGTAATCATAATTATAATATTTTTTACATGGTCGTAGCCACAATATCTTTTTCATGAGTGTAGGCTTTACGCTCGATAGTTGTAGATTTTACTAGTCATAGACTTTGTGAGCAATGGTAATAGGCTTTACTAATCGGTAGTTTTTGATGAGGCATTTTTGTGCTAGGGTCTTAGGGGTGCTTACGAGGGTACTTTGTAACTCCATGAAGATTCAACAATAAAGAAGATCTTGAATCAATTTGGTTCACGATTTCTGGTGATTACTATTTGGGTGAGGCATACTACTGCGAGCGAAACAGTGCAACAAGTGATCGTTTGAGCAGTCGTATTCATCACTGATCACATAGAGATTTGAAGAAGTGGAGGCGGTCATTCACCCCCTCTGATTACACCATACGGTCCTACAGTTTTTGTTCGCTATTTTGTTATGTGAAAAAATTCTTATTTTTCCTAGTTGTTGTGCTATTCTTGCTACTTATAAAAGTTGTTTATTTGCAATATCAACCTTTTTGTGGGGATTTTGTCATTTTTAGGGCAATGCTATATTTACTTGCTCAATGTTGTGGGTAATGGAAAATGTCTTTTGCATGTTCATTATCATGCGGAAGCAGTTACATGGTGAATAGTGACTAAGAATATGCTCATTCCTAGTAGGAATTAATGGATTATAAAGAAGTATAGAACATTGATGAATCATGATTGAGATTGTTTAATCTTCCAATTTTTTTGGATATATTGGATTATTTGTGTCTCAATGGATTAACCTAACTATTTGGGATGGGTAAGTTTAGAAGATCTTGAATTATTGCCATGGATATTAATCTTAGAAATACCCCTTCTTTGGATAATTAGCGATCATATAAAATTACTAGATTCATTTCTTAACATGGTTAATTGTTGAAATTATGTACAAATGATTTAGAAATTTGAATATCAGTGGATCTAGAATTTATTTGGGAGGATTTTTTGATAGTTCTTCTAGCTAGAGTAATTGGATGAAATTTGTTGTATTGTTGTGACAGACTTTGTTTGATATAATATTATGATTATTGAAGTTTTAACAGGATTATACACTAAATTCTAAACATGAGATATAATGGTTGAATCTATGTTTGTAAATATTCATACTATTGCAAATAAAAGTAGGATAACAACTAGATTTCATATTGAAACCAATTGTTAGTAGAAATGATTGGAGTACAAATATTATGTGCTAGGATTTGGTGTTGAGGATCACCACAGAGTCAAGTCGATGGGCTTCAATAAGTGTTTCATATTTATGTGCTTGTAGAATTATTGGATGATATTTGACAATTGATAAAAGAATTTTGGTAGAACCTTTTGATTTGTGCATTAGATTTCCTCTAGAATAAAGTGGTTACTATAGTGAAGTTACAAAGTTTAGGTGAATTCTCAATTTGAGGAAGAGAGGATAAAGTAGTATGAAGGTACTTAGTGAGTTTTGGAGAGATTTATATGGAGTAGTGGATTCTGATAATACATGTTAAGGGTTTTAGCAAAATTTATGGTATCAAGTTTATTGGTAAGACATGTTGATGGTAGCGTTGATTCTTTTAGATAAGAAGAGAATTTGATCATCTTTTATGGTATCATTTAAATGAAATGTTTTGAGTGTTTGTATTCATGAGATTTCGGAGTTCACAACTTATGAGATAGTTGTATTCTATTTTCATCGAAAATAAACTTTAGTGAGCTATTGGAAAGTTCTCATGGCTGATAAGTGGTTAATGAGATTTTGTGTTTAAAAGATTTTCTTGTTTGGTAGGCAAAGTTACGCTGTGATTAAAGAAAAATGGTTTCTTTGTTGAAGGGAATTGTGTAGTAAAGTTTTTTAGGCCGGAGTCAAGCCTGATGACCTATGACATTATGGAGTGTGCTTAACTTTTTTTTGTTTTGATGAATAAGGTATATTGAGTTTCAAGTATAATATTTTTATTGTTGATGTTTAAAATTTTTTAATCTTGTGGTGCATGTACCCCTTTATTTTGTTTTTTTAAATGTTTATTGTTATTTAATTATTTTCTTGGAATTTTGTTTACTGCAATTTGCTAACGTGATATATATAAGAGTTGTAGATAACTTTCTAGTATTTCTAATAAGCTCAAGATCATTAAATTCCATTGGATAGATTGTAAGATATGGTCTTTAGAAATTGCTGTCCTGGAGATCATTTCAATTGAGTGATGCCGCGGTTTTAATGGTTTAAGCCTAAAAGAAGATTTAATTAGGTCTGATAAATAACTAGAGTGTTGTGAATAATTTTATTATATTTCCATGAATTCTTATATCATTAAATGTGGTTGGGTATGTTCGAAGTTATGGTTCTGGTAACGTGTTTGTTCTGAAATTGATTTTCATTTGATGTAGTTGTAAAAATCGGCTAATTACACTTAGTAAGTGATATAACTAAATTATAGGGTTAACTAAGAAGTTGTATATAATTTTATTATATTTCTACGGAGTCCTTTATCACATAATTAATTTGATTGGATAGATTGGAAGATACAAATTTTGTAAGCACACTATCTGGCAAGTCATTGTCAATTAATGATATCATAGAAAATCCCATATTAAAAATAATAGCAGGTAGAACTAGGGTTTTTGCTCTAGATGTCCTGATCATTAAGTTGTGATAGCTAGAGAAAAGTTGAAAATTTCATCTAGTTTCTATAAAATATATTTTCTAATATGTTTAGGTTCGTAGGTTGCGAGTTATATGCTACTTTAAATGCTGGGACAACAATATTGCTAAATCTTGGAAAAGGGAGAGATGCGTGTTTAAGTGTAGAAGCACGTGATCTTATTTACATATTATGGATGTGTGTTGAGATGTTGATGTTGAAAAGTGTGTATGGTATTAATGAGAAGAAATATGTGAAATTGAAGAAGTTGTGAATTGACATAAATATTTGGTACAATATTTTACATCATTTATTATTCTATTATGTGCTTGCTAAGTTCGTAGACTTGCTTTTGGTTTTATTGTTATTTTTAGGTGATGGCTAAGGACGAAATGTATGGACGAGAAGTCTTCGGAGGTCCTCTAATTAGGGCAATTCGGAGTTCATGTACTGTTAACGTATCTTTCGCTGCTATCTCAATACTAGTCCATCGTTATTGCAGTGTTCAAAAAGCTAAAAAAAAGCGCATGCGCGCACAACTTTTTTTTAAAAAAAAACTCAAGGTGGTTATACTTTTATTGATGTTAGCAGAATTACAAATTTACAATCAGTGTCTAGACACACTATTAAAAACTCCGATACATCATTAAGCCACATGCACCGATTAAAAGAGGTATTGGCTTGTTAGATGAGCCGTAACATTCGCTTCCCTGCGCACGAAATAAAACCTAAAATCAGTAAAACTCCTGCTAAGGTCCTCGATTTAGACCATAATTGGCGAGATCTCCGCACGGATCGAACTTGTAAACTCCCACATTGATTCCATGATAACCTTCTGTAGTTGCCAAGTACTTACTAATTCGAGTCCACCAAAGGATCGGAGAACTTACCAAAGAAAGTGTCACATTGACAATAAATCCATTTAAACGCGCGATAGCATCCGTTGCGCACCTCCTCTAATTTATCAACTGTTTGATAGCTCTACTAGAATTTAGTTGTGTAACTGCGTTGAACTACCACAAGTAATTAATTTTAGGTGATTAACTAAAGATTAGCAATGATCTAAGCTCATTGGTACGTACAACGTCCTAATTAAATTAATGGTATCTATACCACATGCAGGGTTAAATTAGGGCACAAAAGAGAGAGCCTATTGATTGGTGTTTTTTTGGCTATGGCCGATGTCATTTGGCTATGGCTGATAGTTTTATTTATGTTTTTCGACACGGTAGTAGACGATGGAGACGCTGATGAATATGGTGTTCATAGTTTTGTGCTCGAGAAGCCGTTTAGGAAATCCATTGTAAGAGGCCATCCCGTTTCGATGTTTGCCATTTTTATTTTTAGAGAAGCCAAAAGGCAAAATCAAAAGCCAAAAACCGAAAGAACAGACTGTTTGGTGACCTAGCCAAGTTTCCTCAGACGCTACAAGGGTTAGAGACTTCATGAGCTATCTAGCTTGTCGACCTCTATAAAAAGGGTCGTCACTCGCTACCTGATCTGTTTCATTTCCTATCTTTCAAAAGCCAGTCGATGGCCGGCCGGGGCCACACTAGTCGCCTGTGGGAGCAGGAAATGGATGAACTCGTCCTAAGCGTGACAGACTCCAGCGGCGCGTCTGGAGGAGCCAGCAGCAGCACCGGTGTGTTCTCCGATGGTGTGTTCTCCGATCCCTCGATATATAATTACATGCATGCATTAATGCGTACCTCATGCAGCTTGCCTCTTTTTTTTATATATAAAAGACAATGGGAAAAAAGAGAGAAGTGGCTCGTCTTGTCTTAGCTTAGCTTGCATTCAAGATCTTCTAATTTATGTTTTACTTCGTATAATAGCAAACCCCGTGCTATTTATTTTTCTTTTATGAATCTTCAAGGGCAATTAGGCTATATATTTAGGCCAAACTTTCTTACTCTAGCTGAGTGTTGGTTTAATACTGCAAATGCATGCATGCTTTACCGTCATTAGCTATCTCAGCTAATCAGAGATGGGGTGTAGAATAACTAAGATTAACAACAAAAATGCAAGTTACATTAATTTATATTATGAACAGTTGCTCCTAGAGTGTGGCCCGCAAGATAAAGTGATGCGGATCAGACCTTGAAATGAGATTAAATCTAAGGATTGCCTGATCTTTTATAGTGGTAGAACCTTGAAATGATATTAAATCTAAGGATTGCCCGCTCTTTCATAGTAGTAGTACAACTAGATACAAGTAAAGTATGAATTACATAATGTAATTCGTACTAAGATAGCTAAATTTCTCTCTTACCCACGCGGTAGCATACGAATGAGAAATAGAGATCAAAGATCCAGCAGGAAAAAACTAACACTCCAATTGGAATCTACACGCAAAGATGAGAAATCTCGATAGACTCTCCAGAACACACACACACGATAAACAAGAATGGACCCTAACTGCCAACAGCCAATGACACATATGATGTTTAATTCATAGTTCAACTCTCCGTACAAATGGCGCATAGACTTGGCTATATACAGCAGCCATAAGACTCGGCCTCAATGGCTCAAACCGACATGACTATTGTTTAATTAAACTGGAAATCTACTAGATAATTACGCTTGTAATGTAATCCATCCGGACTCAAGTTAATCAAATATAGAAAACAAATTTGGCCTTTTACATCTCGGTCTTGACTCTTGAGTAACTAACCATCCTAATTCAATACAAACCGTCTAAATCAACTTTGATGTCCTGTGGATAGGTGTGCACCATCTTGCTTGGTCGTTTAATGCAGGTGGGCCCCCACCCTAGGGTGCACAAGGAAAATAAAGAACGCAGACAGAGTGCAACCCGCACCTTTCCTATTTTGACGCGCCCAGAATGTCGCTCCGCTGAGAACAAATCAAGTTGCGCTCAATTCCATTTTTATATATCTTTATCTCTAAGAAAATCTTTAGACAACGTGCCATTGAAGAAATTCTCTTCGAATGTTATTTTGTTTGGTATGTGATCATGAAAAGTAATTTCCTTCTTCCTATCAAATTCCTTTCTTGACTCAATCACAAACAAACATGCAAATAGATGTTCCTTGCATGCAGCAGCTTCTGTTCCTACGTACACCTGCACAAGAGCAACCCCATTTGCACGCATGGCCGGCAGCCACGCATAATCTCTTGGCGCCTCATGCGCCACGCCCTTCTGGTTTGGCCTTCTACGTGTGCATCAGCACGCGCCAACACATGCAGGTGCATCCTTGCTGAATCAGACACAAAACCATGCACATGGCTCGCTGAAAAACATGTATTTCCTCCTTTTGCACATCATACAAGCACACATGCGCAGCACCTCTATCTTCTTTCTCCTCAGCAATTTATGTAATTAATTCATGCGAAACAAATTGTATACAGGAAGTAAATTTAGAAACATGATTAGTAATTCTGGTCGCATCATAAAGCTTGGCTGTTCAACGAAAAAAATTAATATTCACAACGAAATTTGGTGGGTTTTTTATTGTGCGAATTAAAATAAAGACATACATTTTTATCAAGGGCTATGCTTTTCTACACCTCTTTTAAAAAAGGATTTACCAATGCTAAAGCAAAGTAGATAGAATTAGGCACCACAAATATAGGGCTACCACTAGGTATCTGTCGTGGCTACTGGCCAAACAGCAAAGAAGGGGACTAGTAGAAGGAGAGGAGAGCCCATACTGGGAGAGTTGGTGAATGAGAATGAGAGGATGCCCTTCTCCTGCCCCCTTAGGGATTTATATACATGAGTGGGGTAGGATGGGAAATTCCCATCCTACCCCCTAACACTTTACAAAGGATGAGGGTACATTGGTATATTCCTCTATACTATTGAGCCTATTACATATATTAGGCCAGTTGCAAGGCCCAGTCACGGGGGGTTGGGCCACCTCCACAACCGTACTCCCTCGACAGCAAGCGCAGAGGTCACAGTGGGCGAGCTGACGTGCCAAACATCCCAGCGCCCCGTTCCCCGACAGCAAGCGTGAGGGTGCCGACTGGTGAGCCGATGCAAGTAGTAGTTCGCAGCCCCCCGAGGCAATGCCTACGAAGAGGTCAACGGAATCCCACGCTGAAGCCGACCGTCCCGCCGAGACGATGTCTACCAGGCGGACGGCGAAGACCTTCGCCGAAACCGGGTCGTCCCGCCGAGGCAACGCCTACAAGGCTGACAATGAAGTCATGTCATCATAGCGAAGCGATGCCTACGAGGCGGACGGCGAAGTCGCATCGCCCTGCCAAGGCGATGCCTACAAGGCGGGCGGCGAAGCCTTGCCGCCCCGCCGAGGCGATGCCTACAAGGCGGGCGGCGAGGCCCAGCTCCGAAGACGGGCCGTCCCGCCGAGGCATTGCCTACTAGGCGGACGGCGAAGTCACATCGCCCTACCGAGGCCATGCCTACAAGGCGAACGAGGAAGTCCTGCGCCGGAGTCGAGCCGTCCCGCCGAGGCATTGCCTACTAGGCGGATGGCGAAGTCATGTCGCCCCGCCGAGGCGATGCCTACAAGGCAGGTGGCAAGGCCATACTTCGAAGCCAGGTCACCCCGCCGAGGCCATGCCTACAAGGCGGATGAGGAAGTCTTGCACCGGAGCTGAGCCGTCCTGTCGAGGCATTGCCAACTAGGAAGACGGCCAAGTCATGTTGCCCTGCCGAGGCAATGCCTACGAAGCGGACGGCAAAGTCATGCCGCCCCGCCGAGGTGATGCCTACAAGGCGGGCGGCAAAGCCTTGCCGCCCCACCGAGGCGATGCCTACAAGGCAGGTGGCGAGGCCCTGCTCTGAAGCCAGGTCGTCCCACCGAGGCATTGCCTACTAGGTGGACGGAAAAGTCATGTCGCCCCACCGAGGCACTGCCTATGAGGCGGATGGCGAAGTCGCGCCGCCCCACTGAGGCCCTGCTCCGAAGCCGGGTCACCATGCCGAGGCCATGCCTACAAGGCGAACGAGGAAGTCCTACGCCGGAGCCAAGGCAATGCATACTGGACAGATGGCGAAGTCATGTCACCTCGACGAGGCGGACGACGAAATCGTGTCGCCCCGCCAAGGCAATGCCTACGAGGCAGACGGTGAAGTCACGCCGCCCAGCCGAGGCGATGCATACAAGGCGGGCGGAGAAGCCTTGCCGCCCCGCCGAGGAGATGCCTACAAGGTGGGCGGCGAGGCCCTGCTCTGAAGCCAGGTCGTCCCGCCGGCAACGGCTGCAAGGCTGACAACGAAGTTGTACCGTCCCAGCGAGGCGACGCCTATAATGCAAGTGGCGAGGGCCTGCTCTAAAGCCAGGTCGCCACGCCGAGGCCATGCCTACAAGGCGGACGAGGAAGTCCTACGCCGAAGCCGAGGCAATGCATACTAGGCGGACGGCGAAGTCATGTCGCCTCAACGAGGCAATGCCTACGAGGCAGACGACAAAATCATGTCGCCCCGCCAAGGCAATGCTTACGAGGCAGATGGTGAAGTCGCGCCGCCCAACCGAGGCGATGCCTACAAGGCGGGCGGAGAAGCCTTGCTGCCCCGCCGAGGAGATGCCTACAAGGCGGGCGGCGAGGCCTTGCTCTGAAGCCAGGTCATCCCGCCGACAACGCCTGCAAGGCTGACGACGAAGTTGTGCCGTCCCAGCGAGGCGACGCCTACAATGCAGGTGGCGAGGGCCTGCTCTGAAGCCGGGTCGCCACGCTGAGGCCATGCCTACAAGGCAGACGAGGAAGTCCTACGCCGGAGCCGAGCCATCCCGCCGAGGCATTGTCTACTAGGCGGATGGCGAAGTCATGTCGCCCCGCCGAGGCAATGCCTACGAGGCGAACGGCGAAGTTGCGCCGCCCCACCGAGGCGATGCCTACAAGGTGGGCGGTGAAGCCTTGCCGCTCCGCTGAGGCAATGCCTACAAGGCAGGTGGCGAGGCCCTGCTCCGAAGCCGGGTCGTCCCGTCAGCAACGCCTGCAAGGCTGACAACAAAGACATGCCGTCCCAGCGAGACGATGCCTACAAGGCGGGCGGTGAGGCCCTGCTCTGAAGCCGAGTCACCACATCGAGGCCATGCCTACAAGGCGGACGAGGATGTCCTGTGCTGGAGCCGAGCCATCCCACCGAGGCATTGCCTACTAGGCGGATGGCGAAGTCATGTCGCCCCGCCAAGGCAATGCCTACGAGGCGGATGGCGAAGTCATGTCGCCCCGCCGAGGCAATGCCTACAAGGCGGGCGGTGAGGCCCTGCTCCGATGCCGGGTTGCCACGCCAAGGCCATGCCTACAAGGCGGACAAGGAAGTCATGTGCCAGAGCCAAGCCATCCCACTGAGGCATTGCCTACTAGGCGGATGGCAAAGTCATGTCGCCCCGGCGAGGCAATGCCTACGAGGCGGACGGCGAAGTCGCGCCGCCCCGCCGAGGCGATGCCTGCAAGGCAGGTGGCGAAGCCTTGCCACCCCGCCGAGGCGATGCCTACAAGGCGGGCAACGAGGCCCTGCTTCGAAGCCGGGTCGTCCCGCTGGCAACGCCTGCAAGGCTGACAACGAAGTCGTGCCGACCCAGCGAGGTGATGCCTACAAGGTGGATGACGAAGTCCTGCACCAGAGCTGAGCCGTCCCTCCGAGTCGATTCCCTACCTTCAAAAACGGTGCCCGCGGAGAGCGGGCGCTTGCGGCGTAGGCCGAGGGTGCTACGCATGCAGAGGCAGGGAGGCGAAATTGCTGTTCCCCTACCTTCAAAAATGGTGTTGGCGGAGAGAGCGGGCGCTTGCGACGTAGGCCGAGGGCGCTAGGCATGCAGAGGCAGGGAGGCGAAATTGCTGTTCCCCAACCTTCAAAAATGGTGCTGGTGGAGAGCGGGCGCTTGCGGCGTAGGCCGAGGGTGCTACGCACACAGAGGCAGGGAGACGAAACTGTCGTTCCCTACCTTCAAAAATGGTGCCGACGGAGAGCAGGCGCTTGCGGCGTAGGCCGAGGGCGCTACGCACACAAAGGCAGGGAGGCGAAACTATCGTTCCCCTAACTTCAAAATGCAATGCAGTCCCTGGTGCAGCGCGCGCGAAGGCGCGATATCTAGGTGGTGCGCCGCTAAAGCGAGGCACTCCCTGGTGTCTTGGCCATCGTGCAGTTTTTATACTCCGTAGAGTGCACAGGGACAACATCCGCGCCTTATTTATACTCCGTAGAGTGCATATGGACAACATCTGCGTCTTATTTATACTCCGTAGAGTGCGCAGGGACAACATCTGCGCCTTACTTATACTCTGTAGAGTGCGCAGGAACAACATCCGCGCCTTATTTATACTCCGTAGAGTGCATACAGGGGCGTCCCCCCGTGTGTCTTATTTTATACTCACGAAGAGTGCGCGTGGAGACCGCGTGTCTTTGTTTATACTCACGGAGAATGCGCACGTAAACCGTGTGTCTTTGTTTATACTCACGGAGAGTGCACGTGTAAACCGTGTGTCTTTGTTTATACTCACGGAGAGTGCGCGCGTAAACCGCGTGTCTTTGTTTATACTCACGGAGAGTGCGCGCGGAGACCGCATGTCTTATTTATACTTCGTAGAGTATGCCGAGGCGCGAGGCCATCGTGCGATTTTTTTATACTTCGTAGAGTTGCTCGATGCGAAGTCGAATGTCGACGTCGCGGAGGTAACCGTCGGCGCGAGGTGTGGAAGCCACGCGATGTCAACGATGCGCGAAGTGTTCCATGCGAGCGAAATAGCCTCTAATGTTGAGGACGAGCCATGTGTGCATGCAACATGGCGTCAGCATACGCATGATATGTGTACATGCATGTAGCGTCTTTTCGCGCGATGCTCTAGAGACACTGGCGAAGACTCTGAAGAGCTCAGCGAAGACTCCGGAGACTCCGGCAAAGACTTCGAGGAACTCGGCGGAGACTCCGGAGAGCTCGGTGACGGCTCCGGAGAGGTTGGCGCAGACTCCGAAGGGCACGCTAAAGACTCCGGACGGTCTGGCGGATGACCATCCGCACGTTGTATCCATACATGCATGCATGGTTACGTGCCTGCACTTCGCTGCTTGTGTAGCTTCTCGTCATGTCCTTGGCGAAGTGTGCGAGCACTGCGGCGAAGGTTTTGAACAACTCGGCGAAGACTTCGGACACCGTGGCAAAGGCGGTGGACGCCGCGGTGGAGGCTCCGGACAGCTCGACAAAGACCACTCCGACCGTAGCGAAGACCATGGACATCGCGACGGGGAGTTGCAATTGCAGCAACCGACTGGTGGGGTGAAGCAGGCCTCTACGGCGAGTGCACGATGCTTCAGCCAAGATGCACAGACTCGCAGGCAAACTCTGCAGACAAGGTGGTTTGATACTTCGGCCAATGCGCAGGGACTCGGAGCCAACTCCGCAGGCGCGAAGGGCAGGTGCTATGGCCGAGGTGCAGACGCACGGATGCCCCGCGGCCCATGCTGCTTGACGAGGTCGAAGCCACTAGCATGGAGGCATGCTGGAGGAGACTGAAACGGAGGCAGAGGCAAGCGCGACAATGCAGAGGCCGACCACGGCCTCATGTGCTCAGCTAACTGCTCCGTGCTCGGCGAAGACTTCTCCAACCGCGGCGAAGACCGTAGTCGCGCGGAGCCACGATAGCTGATGGTTGACGCGGAGCGACGAAGTCTTTGATAAGCGGAGGCTGCCGTCGTGGAGTCCACTGTGGTAAAGCTCGATCAAAGAGCAGGGGTACACTGTACACTTTAGTTGAGCAAAACACACTTGTGTCACTCGGCCGACTTTCTCAAGACTTCCTCAAGTCACTCTTCACGTGCATGAGCCATGCATGCTGTCACCTCTGCTCACTTTGACAAATGATTTTGTCTCCTTCCAACGTAGCGACGCAGGTGTAGACGAGGCCTCGCACGACATGCGAAGACCCGCGGTCGACCAAGGGCGTCGGCGAGGTCTACCCGGAACCCGGACGCCGGCAAAGCGAAGGCCGAAGGCGAAGGCGTTGTCGCAGAGGCGGAGCCGTGGCGGGGTAGGCGTAGCCAGCTCGGACTTCGGCAAGGCGAAGGCCGTGGTCGACGCGGAGGCGGGCGAGCACAGGGATAAGGTGGACGCGATGCCCACTGCTCGCCCATGCCGACATCGAAGTCGAGCGCGTGGATGCGAGTGGCATCGCCGAGCTCATCAAGCACCGCCTGGACAGTGGCGAGGTGCGCGAACTGGAGCACTGGTGGATGCGAGTGGCGTCGCCGAGCTCGTCAAGCACCGCCTGGACAGTGGTGAGGTGCGCGAACTGGAGCACCGGGAAGACCTCGAACAAGGCCTTATACGCGCCGAGCTTGAGGACCACGTTGTACGGGGTGGACGCCGAAGGTGCGGGGGCCTCGCCGGTTGGGGAGAGTGCAATGCGTAAAGCCTCCTTGAAGTAGAAGGCAGAGCGGAGTAGTAGCGTCCCGGCCGTTGGGGGTGGCGGGGAGCCGGTAATTGAGCTGCGCCAATATCTCGCGGGCATCGAAAGCGCCGCCGGCCTCAGCAAGCTTGGCTGCCCCAGCAAGCTGGTCCACCACAGCGGCCGCCTCGTCGTTCGCTGACTCTGCCTTCGGCTTCAGGGTGGGCACGAACTCGCCCACGCATGCATGGATGGATACACTGATGTGCATACATACATGAAACTTGTACATGCATGCAGAGTTAACCAGCGCTCACGCACTCTAAGTGCATGCATGCACAGCTAACTAGTGCTCACACTGTACGGATGCATGCAGGGTTAACTAGTGCTCACTGAGCCAATGCGTGTAGTGTTGAGAATTCACGTGCAGCGACTGCATGCATGCCAATAGTTGACATCGAAATCCATGCACACTGAGATCGGCACGCCACCATGGGGCCCACAGTGCATGCAAAGTCGAGCGCGAAGGCCGCAGCCAGAGGCGAAGGTCAAGTTGCAGTGCCCAGCAAAGGCTGGCACTTCGCATGCAGAGTCCGACGCTGTGCATGCGAAGTCCGGGCGAATGCCGACATTTCGCATGCGAAGTTTGACACGGCGCATACGAAGCCCAGGCGAACACTGGCACTTCGCATGCGAAGTCCGACGTGGCGCATGCGAAGTCCGTGCGAACGCCGGCACAGGCGTCGAAGGGCTTGATGGGCTGTACCCGAGCTTTCGCTTCTCCTCGTTCGCGAAGAAGACGCCTCGTTCGCGAAGAAGATGAAGTCTACTTCGAGTGCTTGGTGCACGCATGGACACGTGCATGCATGGATGGATGAGGCTTACGTGCATGCATGGATGGATGGGGGGCTTACGTGCATGCATGGATGGATTGAGGGCTCCATGCTGTGACGTCGCTCAGTGTGGAGACGGGCTTGTGCAGCACAAAGGCATGCTTGGTGAGGTGTATCCCACGCGGAGTCCAACGCGGAGAAGCCGAAGATGCGCAAATTGACCGCGCGCAGGCCGAAGGCCGGTAGCGGCGTGCGTGCAGGTTGGAGTCGTGGCGAAGCGCAGTGGAACTGGGCTCGATGACGTACCACCCTGGCTAGAAGGATCCTGCCGCCAAGTCATCCAAGACATCACTTCCCTCAGTAGAGCGGAGATAATAGCAATATAGGAATGGGCGATTCGAGTAGATCTACTCAATACACCATATGCAAGACATGGTGAAGTATACAGGCAAAGCCCATACACCTACTAGATCTACTTAATACACCATCTAGAAAACACGGCGAAGTATACAGGCAGAGCCCATACATATCTATACACAGAATGGTTAAATTTTTAGCGAGCAAACTACTTATCTGTCGCTGATGGTCCGCAAGATGGTACAGATGCCACGAATGAAGCAGTGTGCTCCCCAGAATAGCCTTTAGCTCCTTAAGCAACTTTTCATCCAGTCCCCACGGACGGCGCCATCTGTCGTGGCTACTGGCCAAATAGTAAAGAAAGGGATTAGTAGAAGGAGAGAAGAGCCTATACTGGGAGAGTTGGTGAATGGGAATGAGAGGATGCCCTCCTCCTGCCCCCCTTAGGGGTTTATATACATGAGTGGGGTAGGATGGGAAATTTTCATCCTACACCCTATACATTGGTATATTCTTCTATACTATCGGGCCTATTACATATATTAGGTCAGTTGCAAGGCTCAGTCACGGGGGGTTGGGCCACCCCCACAACAGTATCTATTTCCCTTGCCCAAACCTATACCCACACTATTGGGTATATACGGGTAAGAAATAAAATACTCATTAAATTTTGGTATGGAAAGGGTAATACCCACTTACTCATTTTTACCCATACTTATTCAAACCTAGAACTGAGAGTGCACTTAGACTATCCATATGTTTGGACTACCTATACTCAGTTATAACTTTCTGTAAAAGTATGTATGAGTCACCTATGCACTTGTGCCTGTCAATTTGCACAAAGTAACTCTCATACCTACAGAATCATTTTCAATAAATTTTAATCAATTTCGTAAAACTTTTTTGGTGTGAACGCGGGATTAAAATTCTAAATACTGAAGTTTTACGAAAGCTTCCTCTAAAAGTATGTGGGGCCCACATGTGCGTCCAGCCCTGCCAATTTTCATAAAGTAGATCTCCTACACGTAGAATCATCTCCAACAAATTCAATTGATTTCGAGAAATTTTTATAATGTGAACGCGAGGTTGAAATTCCAAATACCAAAGTTTTATGAAAATTTTCTTCATAAGCTTTTTTGACTTAACCCTTCCCTTTCATTATTCTTTATCCATTGGGTTGCACAAACCCATTAGGTATATCCTTTTTCATTTGAGTATGGATAATATTACTTTAAATAAGTATGAATAAAAATTAGGTATGGATTTGGGTTACCTATACCCTACCCAGTAGCAACCCTACGCAAATATGTATAACTTATAAAATAAATTAAGTCAAAGATCTATCCCTGCCTAACATTCAATTCTATATTTATACCTAATCTTCAATTTGATTTATATACCACACACTACTTTGCTTTAAGATTCGCCAACTTCTTTAAAAAAAAGTTGTCCCGAATCAAACCCGGTTGACAAATAAGAATTGTCCGAAGGCATGCATGCTAATCCGCGATTGGCAATAATTTGAACATCGTGTTCCTATATATATATATATATATATATATATATATATATATATATATATATATATATATATATATATATATATATAGTTACGGATAACAATCCCATGCAAGGTAATCTTTCCAGCACTACAACAAAACCCGTTAAGAAGCACTTTCATAAATGTGTTTCTTGAGATATTTTTGAAATCGCCCAAAAAATTTATCCTCTACTTGATGCCATGCATCTCGATCCCCACCTTCACCAATATCTCCCGGCCTCTGTAGCTTTTGTGCAGCACGCGAGCACACACTCAAAATGTTTCTAGGTTTGTTTATATGTGCAAGACGTACATATTTGTTTTGAAAACCAAAACCCATATATGTTGTTAGTTTTTCTTACAATCAAAAGCCAGTCGGTTTCCTTCTTTCAGGTGTTTTATTTTCTTTAGCATTATATTTGTGTATTTTGAAATTTTCTCGCTAAATGCGTGTAGTAGCTAGTACATGAGAATAACAAAAAAATACCACCCTTGTCAATAGGCCAGTTCAAAGAATCATAGTGCTTGCGTTCGCGCACACACACGCCACAGCTTCATATATACTCACTCTAGTCACAAATTCTTGTCACAATATTTAGGATAATCTCTTTTTGAATATATATATTTATTTTAGATTTATCTAATGAATATTATATAATTAGTAGACTCATTACTAGAAAAGATGAAATAACCTTTAATAATATTGTTCTGCGATAGCCTTTAATAAATACATATAGTGACAAAATCCAATAGCATGAAAAAGAAGCATCTTCAAGACCTTTCACCCAAGAAATGCTAATCTCATTTTTGCTTTGTTTAATCAATTGCCTCGATCGACACTATGAGTTCATACAAAAAAAAAATGTATATATTATTTGCTATAGGTCTAGAACGTGTGTGGTGTATCAATCTAAGTCATGTCCAAAATGACAAGTAAAAGAGTAGCAAAATTGTAACTATATGTCTTCTTATCTCGCATGTTAGATTATGTTTCATTGAAGTTTCTCGTGGTGGAACTACTTTGAATTTAAGGAAGTGCGACGGGCGACGTTGCCTTGGACATAGATACGCTGTTCGAGAAGGTTAAGCAACAGCAACGCCGAATGGAGCGCACCCCGGCCAGGGACGGCCGGTTCCTGATCATCTCCAGGATCCGCGAGCAAACCCGCAACGTCCGGCCAGACGAGTACACGCCGCATTACGTGCCGATCGGCCCGTACCACTGGTCTCAACGGAGGATAGATGAGAAACGTACATATCTCAACATCTTCCTTGATGCTTACTCCGAAAACACCGGAGAACATGATGAGAAAGTTTTACTCGCTAATCTACTCCAGGAAATGAAGAATCTGGATGCGAGTAGTTGCTATTCCGACGGGTTCGACGGCATGGGGGCAGAAAACAAGTTTCACATGCTGCTGCTCGACGGGTGCTACCTGCTTGCGTGCTTCGCCGACAGTCTGTACCGGCCCAATAATAATGTCACCCCCGAAGCGCCCCTGGAGGAGGAGGAGGTTGCTCGACAGGTGCCGCCGAAGAGCAACAGGTGGATGGCATGGGGGCAGAAAACGAGTTTCACATGCTGCTGCTCGACAGGTGCCGCCGAAGAGCAACATGTGGATGGAATGGCCGCACCGACGGCGAGGACAGAAAGCGCAAGCGGCGTCGTTGCAGCAAGCGTTAACGACGGGAAGGTGCGCGATATATTGTATCTCCTTGAGAACCAGATACCCTTCTTCGTCGTCCAGAAGATCTATGATCTCGTCACCGGAGAGAGCCCGTCGTCCGCCCTCCTGAACATGTTCGCGGAGCGCGTCAAGAAACTGCTGCAGGATCAGCTCTACATTAGAGAAACGGCGGACGGAACGCCGCTGCCCGAGTCCAATCCATCCCACCTGCTGCACCTGGTTCGCACCTACTTCCCAGCGCCTCAAGTGGAGGGTGGGGCCTCTGCTTCGTCAGGCACGGGGCGGTGGCACCGGGCGATGGAGTACTGCAGCTACGCCAACGTGCGGTTCCATCCTCGGAAACTCGACGACGGCGCGGCGAGTTCCGTCCTCGACGTGAGCCTCGCAGGCGGCAAGCTGCTGGTCCCTCTCCTGCGCGTCGACAACAACACCTGGACGATCCTGCGCAATCTCATGGCGCTGGAGGAGCATCACGCCGATTCGCTCCCGAGGCACGTGACGGCGTACTGCCTCTTCATGTCGCAGTTGGCGTGTACGGAGGAGGACGTGGCGCTCCTCGTGAGGAGGCGTGTCGTCGAGCACTTCCTAGGCAGCGACGCCGAGGTCGCCGCCGGCTTCGCCGACCTCTGCAAGGGGGTGGTTCTGAACGTCGACGACCTCAAGAGCAACTACCTCAATCCCGTGTGGCACGAGCTGGAGCGGCGCTACAGGAGCCGCCGGCAAAACCTCGTGGCGTTGTTCCTGCAGACACACGGCCGGAACCTGTTGTACACCGCCGCGTTCGGCGCCGCCATCATACTCTTCGCCATGCAGGTGCTGCAGGGAATCTGCACGGTCAGCAGCTGCAGGAAGTAGTCCAAATGGTCGTACGTACGTACGTACGTAGGGCTAGTTCGGCAATGAGCTAAGTTTGGCTTGAAGTGACACTGGCAGATGGGCCTCACTCAGACTATGGCACGGCTTGCTGGGTAGATAGCGTTGCTCAGTTATGTCGTCACCAGGCTTGCTCCGTTTGGATTCCCATGATCTAATTTTGTGGAACTGCTTTTATTTTCATGTTTGCTACTGCTTTCTGCGAACCACATTGCAAATGGAAAATTATTACCGTCTGTTTCAGATCACGAACAACGAAGCAAAAAATGTAGTTGAATGGGCTGCGGAGAATAGGATTCAAATGTTTTTTTATGGTTTAGAACATTTATAATTTTTTTTAGAGGGCTGCATACATAGGAGAAGGGGATTGAAGTGTTTTTTGTGGTTCGGAGCAGTCACATTTTTTTAAAAGGGTGTATACATAGAAGAGAAATCTGATTCTGAGTCTAAAAAATATTTGAGTGTTGTTTAGCAATTCCCAAAAATGCATTGGGTGCGCACGTAATTACCACATAAAAAACTATAAATTATTAAACTTCGAACTAATCTGCCAAACAGAGTAGCAGATTTTCACAGCAACCTTTTGCCACGCACCAGCAACAACGCAGCTGCAAAATAGCCCTTAGTTTCTTGGCTCATACCATGTGTCATATGTGCCCGTTTGCTAGTATCTTGGAATTCTTGGGTTTCCAAATTCTTGTTTGTACTCCATGTAGATACTAAATAATCTACTTGCTACAGAAGGAACAAGTACCATATCTTCTGTTGATATAAAGAATTAAAGAACGACCAATGTGTCCCTAAACCTACAAGAACTATTGCTAGATTAGCCAACGCTAGTAACCCAGCCTGACCACTACAAACCGTTTCTTTTTTCCTTGGTAGTCGGAGAGCAAATCAAGCAACAATCCAAGGAAGAATAAAAAAAGAAAGAAGGGAAAAGAGTTACGGTTAGTACCCTCGGGCTACTAGAACCAATTAAAGTGGCGTTCTTAGAGGTTCCCAACAACCCCAGGCCGATCGGTGCCTCTCACTATTTGTGGACCTCATCATCTGCTAATTAAAAGTCCAAAGCCCACATTTTTCCATCTTACCTTAACTCTCAGTAATTCCCCAAACAGTACTTAGCCCACGTTTAGGATCTCTGGTAAAGGGGACCTTGAAAAGGCATAGAGAGCGAAGGCAGAACCCCTTTACATATGGTTAGTATATAAGGATCTACCAAACTCTCACTCGGAACGGGGACCATAGATAAAGTGCCAACCATATTTTCATCTCGGACGGGCAGAAATTAGTACCCTGTTACATTCATCCCTCCACATTGGGTAAGTAAATATGTGTGAGTAGAGATGGATGAAGCTCAAGACCAGTAACACTAGTCTGGAAGTTAGTAAGTCCCAAGATGCTATATGTGTAGGTGGAGTAGTGTTCGGTCGGAAGCTAGTCCAACCAAACATTATTTGAAGTCGGTAGAGCCTAGGTGAGCGACCTGGTATACTGGTGGAAAATAAATGTGTTGGAGATTTGGGCAATGTAACATGAAAAAGTTCAATGACTGCAGCAGTCATGACCATGTTAATGGTCGTCAGGAGTTAGAGTCAATTGAGGATTCAGAATGGTCATAAACGGAAAGTCAGGTTGTATCCTATTGGATTCCCAGCATAGTATGCCGCGATGGATTCAAAGTCATGTATGTTGCTCCTCTATATAAGAAAGAAGAAAAGGACGCAGCCGCATCGCATTGCATCGTGTCACAAAATTCAACTTGTGTCTACTCGCATTCGTGTGTGTGTGATCGTAAGAGGTTGACGACCTTCGCTCATCAGGATTCCAGGACTCCCAGGGCGATTTCTCCAACAATTGGTATCAGAGCTCAAGGGGATTAAGCGATGGCCGGCAACGCAAGTGATTCGTCGAAGTCAGAAGCGCTCGTCAAGGTCACGGGCAATGAGCTCGATCCATCAAAGACAACGTGCTTGTCAAGCCAATGACAAGAAGCGCCACTATCCCGATTCAATACCCGATGTTGAGCGAAACGAATTACGGCATATAGGCCATCAATATAAAGTTAATCTTGTGTTCGCTTGGGGTGTAGTCGGCGGTCGAAGATGGAGACGGCGACGGCGACAAGGATCAAGGTGCAATGGTGGCCATCTCGCAAGCTGTGCCAAACGATGTGATGATGTCGATCGTTGAGAAGTAGACAACGAAAGAAGCCTGGAGAGTACTTACAAAGATGCGAATAGGCGAGGTTGTGTCATAAAGGCACGAGCGCAAGTGCTCAAATGACAACTAAGCAAGCTATAGATGGGAGACTCGGAGTCGATCAGTGAGTACTCCATGAAACTCACCATGCTAGTGGGTGAGATCCGTTCGCTCGGCATAAAATTGAAAGAAAGCGACGTGGTCAAAAAGCTATTCAGCTCAGTTCCAGACCAATTCCTTCAGGTTATCGGCATGATTGAACAGTTTGGTGATGTTGAAACGATGTCGGTCTTAGAAGCGATCAGTCATCTCAGAACTTTCGCGGATGGAACCAATGGTCGACGGCACTCGAAGGAAAGAGGAGACAATCTACTCTTTGTCGAAAACAAGAGGGAAGAGAGGAGCTCGAAGACCAAGAAGAATGAGGGCTCGAGCTGCGCTCAAAGAGGTGGTCGTAATGGAAGAGGACGGGAACGAGGTCATGGTCAAGGCGGTGGCCGAGGAGGTGGCAATAGAGGTGGCAATGAATGATTGCTGCAAGACTTCAACAAGACCTAGGTCAAATGCTTCAATTGCAATGAGTATAGACACTTTGCGAAAGAGTGTCCAAAGCCAAACCGAAGAGCAAGGGCGAATCTCGTAGCGAAGTAGAACAATGACAACCCCTAGCTGCTGATGATCGAAGTGTGTGAACTTGTCCATACAGTCCCAACGCCTGAAGAAAATGTGTTTCTACATGAAAAGAAGGTGACGCCGAAGCTGAGTGGCACCCAAAACAAGGATTGGTACCTAGATACCGACGTGAGCAACCACATGACCGGATGCATTGAGAAGTTTGCTGAGAATGACATGAAGATAAAAGGCTTAGTCAAATTTAGGGATGGTTCGGCTGTGGAGATACAAGGAAGAGGCTCAGTACTATTGGAGTGTTCCACATGTGAATATCGTATTCTCATGAATGTTTACTACATCCCAAGGCTGAGAAGTAATATCATCAGCCTCGAATAGCTGGATGAAAATAGCTACGGGATCATAGTCGCAGGAGGAGTAATGTCTATATTATACAGGACTCAATGACTGCTGGCCAATGTGAACAGATCAAGAAATCAGATGTATGTGTTGAACATCAATCTGGCTCTCCCAGAGGGTCTTCTAGCGAGGAGCATAGAAGAAGCGTGGAGATGGCATGCTAGGTACGGGCATGTCAACTTCCATGCTCTAAAGGATCAGGCAAACAAAAAGATGGTGCAAGGCATGCCCATGATCGATCATGTGGATCGCATCTGCAATGGTTGTCTAGTCGGCAAGCAACATTGGAGCCCGTTTCTGACCACGTCTCTGTACCGAGTAGTCATTCCTC
This sequence comes from Dendrocalamus latiflorus, assembly GCA_017311315.1. Lineage (NCBI taxonomy): Eukaryota > Viridiplantae > Streptophyta > Magnoliopsida > Poales > Poaceae > Dendrocalamus > Dendrocalamus latiflorus. The sequence goes on along the minus strand of CM029657.1, from coordinate 12,604,091 downwards.
CTTAGTTATGCATGGTGACATATGCGGGCCGATCACTCCAACCACGCACGGTGGGAGTCTCAGTATAGCAAAGATGAAGCATTTGAGGCATTTAAGAAGATCAAGGCTACAACTGAGATGTAAAAGCATCAGAGGCTGAAAGCTTTGCGCACCGACTGCGGTGGCGAGTTTACCTCGAACGAGTTCAATGACTACTGCAAGCTACTGGGAATTAGGCATTTTTGACAGCGCCTTACTCGCCCCAACAGAATGGAGTAGTCAAAAGGAGGAATCAAACAGTGGTCTGTATGGTGAGGAGTTTGTTGAAAAGCATGGGCATCACAGGAGATTTTTGGGGAGAAGAGGTCTGATCTGCCGTTATATCTTAAATCGAGCACCAATGAAAAGTGTCATCAGCAAAACTCCTTACGAAGCCTATTATGACCGCAAGCCAAGTGTGGGTCATCTCCGTACTTTTGGGTGTGTCGCACATGTAAATACGACCACACCTCACCTCTCCAAGCTAGCAGATCGAAGCAAGCAAATGGTGTTCATTGGATACGACTCAAAGACGAAAGGCTATTAGATGTTTGATTCGACGACACAACGAGTCGTGGTGACTCATGACGCCATGTTCAAGGAGGAGAGGAAGTGGGAGTGGCGCAGAGATCCCTCGGCAGAGGTACAACCTGTGGGAGACGTCTTTATAGTGCTCTATCCTCCTAACTCTAATACAGGTCTCGATGACTATGTTACCGACACGCCAACCACGGTGGGCGTAGTCGGAGAATCCGACCACAACACGGTCGTAGATCCTAACGACAACGTGGTAACTTCTAAGGCTACAACCATGGTGGACGAAGTCGGAGGACACAACCACATTGCAGAATCTCCAAATACGACCACGGGAAGTGCGAGTGTGGGAACTGGCTTGCCCAGCTTGACTACACTGTTCACTCCAGTAGCGACAATGAGAGCGCCAGTCTCACCTGGTGCTTCGCGGAGATTGGAGCTCGATGGGATCTCATCTGAAGGACCTTGATGAGAGCATGACATCAAAAGCTTCTATGATGCCACATCTCCGATTGAGCTGGAAGACTCTGAATTTTCGCTTGCTTGGAAAGAAGGAGCCAGCGAACTTCGAAGAAACAAAAGGAAAGCTAGAATGGAGAAGAGCGATGGAGGAGGACATGTCCTCTATCGAAGAAAATGGAACTTGGCAACTTGTTCCATTGCCAGTCAATCACAAGCCGATTGGACTGTAGTGGGTGTATAAGGTGAAAAAAGACACCCAAGGCATAGTCGTAAAACACAAGGTGAGACTAGTTGCAAAAGGGTACGCCCAATGACAAGGAGTTGATTTCAACAAAGTCTTTGCCCCTGTTGCACAACTAGAAATGGTATGACTACTTATTACGATCGCGGTACAAGAAGGATGGGAGGTTCAACATATGGTTGTGAAGTCGGTCTTCCTCAACGGTGATTTGGAAGAAGTTTATGTTATGCAACCTCCAGGTTTTGAGAAGAAAGGAGAAGAACACCTGGTGCTACGATTGCACAAAGCATTATATGGTCTACGTCAACCCCGATATCTTGGAATGCGAAGCTAGACAAGTCTTTGGTGGCACTCGGCTTTGAAAGGTGTCTGTTATAGCATGCAGTGTACAAACAGAACCACAGAAGGAGTCCGTTGGTCGGAGTTTATGTGTATGATTTGATCATCACTGGAGAGAGTATTGAGGACATCAATAGCTTCAAAAGCCAGGTGAAGAAGTTATTTAGCATGAGTTACCTCGGGTTACTCAGCTACTACTTAGAGCAACTCCAGCAGGGCCCCTACTTGAGCCTTCAAAACTCAAATTTGAGGGCTTGAGCCAAAAAACGAGCTCCAGCAGAGCCCCTACTAGAGCCCTCAAATTTGAGGAGGCCCTCAAATCACCCTCCCACCCCTCATTCCTGGGGGCCCCCTACTCCGGCTCTCATTTTTCAGCTTTCCTCGTTTTTTGTGGAACATTTGTGCTTTCAATTTAAATTCGGATCAAATTTGAATATTCGTATTTGAATTCGTATTTGAATTCATATTTAAATTCAGAATAAATTTGAATTTAAATTTGAATATTCAAATTTGAATTCATATTTGAATTCGGAACAAATTTGAATTTAAATTTGAATGTTATGTGATGAACTTTGTGCTTTCAATTTAAATTCGGAACAAATTTGAATTTAAATTTGAATCACTACAAAAAATCTGGGCTTGTATGACAAAGCGAAAATGTCATGTAAAGTAAAGAAGGTGTCATAAAAAGTATCTTATGACGAAAAAGCGGCGTCACGCCGGTCGTCATATAATGACCGTCACATAATGTGCCTCGTGACGATACTATGTACAACCGTCACAAAAGGTGGCAACCTTTTGTGACGGTTTCCTTTCCTTGTCACATATTGTCAACATTTAATGACGACTTCTGCTGTCACATATTGGTGGGTCAACGCGTCACCTAATACATGAGCCGTCACAAATTGAGATTTGGGAGACCTGACTGATATAACTTATTGTGACGACCTTTATCGTCATACAGGACTTTGTGACATTTCAGTTGTGTCTTGTTTTATATGGTTGTTTGAGACATCTTGTACACCGTCACAAACCTTGCTTGTGAATACATGACGAACGTGGTAGCCATGTTCAATGACGAATGTGACACAGTTATTTCATGACGGCACATACAAGCATGCAAATATATATCAGAAGCCATCATCCACAACATTCTCATCACAGCTCAAAGTTCAAACATCATAAAGAGGTCCAGGTTCCAACAGACAAGTTCAAACTGTTCCACCACACAGGTTCCAACATACCACATAGTTCTATCAACAAAGTGTACAAAGTTCCAACAGAGAAAGTTTGGTGTTGTGCCAACATAGAGCGCATTTGGACCTACCTCAATCTCTCTGAAGTTTCAACACAGCTCGCAGCAGCGCATTAGTCTCTTCAAACTTGTTATGCATCCCCTTCATGTCTTCTTGAGTCTGGCGCAACAAATTTTTGTTTTCTTCAAGTGATGCCTGCTGAGCTTGAATTTGTGCTTGCAACTCTTGCTGGTTCCTAGCAGCTTCCTCTCTTTCTGCTTGAAGTGTTGCCTCAAACTGAGCTTGCAGGCGTGCTTCTGCGACTGTCGTGGACCGAGCAGTATTCGATGCTCTAGGGACACCAATGTTTGGTAGGAAGGTGGACGAACGGCTTATCTGGCTCAGACTGTCAGCAACAATCTTGGTGGGAGACTTTTGTTCTTGTCCTTCTTCTGGCTCTCTTTCCTTCTCTGCCACCATTTGTTCCTACATAGAATGAATCTAATTAATAACAAGGCCATACAACAATGTTCAATCAGGCATGTAGTTGAGTACAGTAAATCAGTCTGCAATATTTATATAACTTACATATATGTCATCTGCAAGAGGAGTTCGACCATTTTGCGGACTAGTCATACATTCCCCAAAGAAATCAACAGGATCAGGATCCATGTTGTTGTACTTAGGCCTCTGCAGCATGTAAAAAAATTATTTACAATGACATCAATGAAGGTAAAGAGAGGGGTAGACAAACATGGGATTTTTTGTATTTGCCAACAGCAAGATGCCAAAATATGTATGCACTACAGATCATACAAGTATTTGCCTCCAGATTTTTTATGCAAACAACAAATGCAATCACTGGCATACTCAATTAATTACTGAGTTTAAGAAAAACAACACAGGAACATGCATCTATGAAACCTGGACACCAGATCAATAATAACAACTTTGCCTAAACAACACCTACTACTGTTGATGAGCATCTCTGATAACATAGCACATTGAAATCTCTGATGACATAGCAACATGGGAGCTCATCTCGGAAATCAGAGGGCCAAACTCAGAATTAGCTTAAAAATCCGAGGTCATCTCAGAAATAATTGGATCACGTGCTGACTTGACAGTTCAAAGGAACATGGTAATGACTATACGCTACTAATGTCCCATCTTTCAATCTAATTACACAAAATACATAGTATCCATACCAGGCTGTATCGATGGGCAACGTAGGACCTAGATCCAGTCCTTTGGTGAAGCTGCACTTGGCCACGGTTCACTTTATTCTTAGAACTCGTTTCCTGCACCACAAATGCAATAGAGTTTTCATTCACATGCACAGGTTGCATTGCATATTAACAAAAGAAGGCAATTCAGGCATGGACCTGATTCTTCGGGTCACACCAGTAGTCTACAAGTTTGATCCATTCCTCTTTCTTCATTTTTGGTGGAGGTTCTTTGGCCATCATCTGTTCTCTTGTCAGGGACTCGTCGAAGTACTTCCTTTTTAGGTGATACCTCTTCTGCCTTACTCCCTTCTTAATGATATCAGTGCATGCAGCTTTGCTTGGTCCCTCGTTCTTAACATCCACATCCAACCTTGACTGCAGCCACACATATGATTTATCAGACACAAAACACAATTTGTACATGGGACTAGAGTAATGCAAGAAACTATTTGGAGTGAAATAGCTGTCTTACCGCCACTTTGTCAAGCACTTTTGCAACTTCTGTCGGCCCCGCATCTTTTTCATAAAGCTTCCAAGAGGTGTAGATAGGTAGGTTGTCTCTAACGGCGACACCAGTTTCTGATGCCAGCTTCGCTGCCTGTAGTGGGACCTCAGGTCTTTTCTTCCCTTCAGCCACATGGATAGCCAGCTTCTTTCCTCTATTGTTAATCTTCTCTAAGCCATGACCCATGGTTTTCTTGCGGACATTCTTTGGGGGCACTGCATTGGCAAATAATAATCAAAATGTGTTATTATAGGATTAACAAATCTATATACTGCATGGAGAAAATAGTGCTTGTGAACACGTATTGTTTACCTGGAACTGAGTCGCCATCTGGTTCTCCTTCATCTGTATGACCCTCTGAAATAGCAGCTTCAGATTGCCCACCTGAGTCACTGATGTCATTGCTTTGCCTAGAGCTCTGTCCACCTGGCGAGGTGTCCACACCAACAGTTTTATTAACACTACTTGTGGGAGTAGGTTGTTGAGACAGGCCAAGAGTGGGTCTAGGAGTACTACGCGCAGTGTTTGCACCAGGCAACAACATGGTGATTGGAACAGGCGCTGATATGGCTGGACTGGTCATGGTGATTATTGGAGTAGTAGGCACTGTGTTCGTAGTTTGTGTGGTCTGGCTGCCGCTTGTATTGAGGTGGCTTTGCTGTTGGCTGGCACTAGAAATGGCATTAGGTTTAGGTTTGGCTTTGGAATTGTTCTTAGGAGGCAAGGGCAATCTTTGCCTAGGTGGTGGACGGCCTCCAGGCGAAGGCATGGCTGCACTTTGCCTAGTGAATCTTATAGGCGTGCGCGGTGGCTGCTGGTTGGCAGGTGCCATTGTTGCCGCCTTTTGCTTCTTCTGCCGAGGGTGAGTTCCTGGAACCATCCCTTCTACCTGACAAGAGAGACATGCATATTATTAAATAAGAAAGAAGTGTCAAGTAGATTAAATGACTAAACTGAAGTACATGTTTGTCACAGGGAGACCAGAAACCAGTTAATTGGTCAAGTAATGCATCTCACCTCAGTATTGACCTCATTATTGAGGTCATCATCGTAGTCATCATCACTATCAGAGTGGTTATCAATGTCAGATGATGGATCATAATCATTGTCAGAAACTGTTTTGTCAGACACTACTGTATTTCCTTTGCCCTTTTCCTTTTTTGAAAGAACTTCTCTAACTTCCTGAGCTAATAGTGGAATACCCAGGGAGCTAAAACGTTCCTGAATTGTCCTTACATTGTCATCCCTGTCCTGCTCGTACTGGGTTTTTGTCATTTCTTCTATTACTTAAACGGTCAAACGCAGAAAGAGCAGAAACTGGATTCAGTTTCTGTAAAGGAGTTGAAAAAAACTAACAAATCAGTATTCTGTTAAATGGTAGACAGAAGGCAAAATAACATCAAAATTGTACAAGAAAGAACTACTAGGGAACAAGGCTAATAGTGAACAAGATTGACAGAGAACAAGAATACTGAATAACTATATTGCATAGCTATTTATTAGTCAGTTCAGTTGTAATGTATTTCTAAGTTTAGTGTACAATTGTTTCCAATACAAGATGATTTGTAAGAAATTTTGATGGGACAAGCTATGTTACATACAGCCATGGTTTTAGTACATCCAAACCAAAACTAGGAACCATATAGTAGGTGCTTTTAGCACACAATGTGGAAAGCAGACAGGCCCTGGATTGTCAGAAACTAATGTCTTCCCTTTGCCCTTTTCCTTATTTTCAAGGACATCTCCCACTTCCTAAGCTAACAGTGGAATACCAAAAGATCATGTAAATCATGAAACAAACATAGCCAAGATGGAAGGTACGTAGCGGGCTCACCAAGTGTCAGCGGGTAGCCGGTGAGGCAGACGACGTGGCGCGGAGCCGCAGCGGTAAGCCGGCGCCCTGTGTTGGACGGGCGCCCTATCGCCGGTTCACCAAATCCGGCTCCGGCCTCCTCCGTCAGGGCGGCGCTGAGGGAGTTCGGGGCGGCGTGGTGGAGATGAGTGACGACGGCGTGGTGGGCGCGAGTGGCGGCGGGGCGGCGGAGGCAGGGCGGCGCTAGGGTTAGGGCCTTGGGGGAAGGAGGAAACGGGAGTGGTGGGCGCGACTCAGGCAAGAGGATAAGGCAGGAAGGGGATTTTTTTGCCTCTACATGGGCGGGAGCTGTGTGGGGCCCATGTGTCGGTGGTAGAGAGCCTGCGCGGGAGAGCGGGAGAAATGCGTGCCCAATTTTGGTCTGGCGCGGTGGGGCCCTATGTCATTGAGAGAATTAGTCTTATTACTAATTGAAATACAAATTTGGGGGACTAAATGAATTCAAATGGAAAAAGGTAAGAAACAAAGTTGTTCAACACATCGAGATGTATCATCTATATTTTAGTCATTTTTTCAATTGAGTTTGTTTGGAGAGTTTAAATTTTGATTTTTCAAAGTCGTAAACTTGAAACCAAAATTTGGGGTACTAAGTAATTTCAAATGGAAAAATCATGAATACCAAAGTTGCACAACTCATTGATATCTACATTTCTTATTTAGGTCATTTTGTCATTCGAGAAAGTGATGGAAACTTTGTTCTCAAATTTTACTTATCTCTCTTATAGTTTATGAAAGGGTCTGACCCACTGACTATCCACTGCTACGAGAATGTGCTTGTACCCTTGAGAAGAGGGTAAAGGTCCTATGTAATATATTCCCCAAACATCAAAGATTTCCACTTCAAGGATATCATGCTGAGGCATCTCATGTCGTCTTGACATGTTCCCTGCACGCTGACAAGGGTCACAAGACTGAATGAAAGCATGAATATCCTTAAACATGGTAGCCCAATAGAACCTTAGCTTGAGTCTTTGCAGTGCTTGCATGACCACCACAGGGAGCAGAATGACAGTGAAAAATAACACTTTGAACCTCCTCATGAGGAAGACAACGTCGAATAACCCCATCTGCACAATGCCTATACAGATATGGGTCATCCCAAAAGAATTTACGCGCCTCATGAGTAAATATACAGATATGGGTCTGCACAATGCCCCCATTTTTGCCTGAATTCATTTTGAGTTTGAAATTGTGGTGTGAATTTGCCATATTTTTAAAAAGTAAATTTTGAGTTCTTCAAAATTTGTCTCATGAACACATGACCAAAATCAATGCAACACATGACCAGCTCAAACAACGACTCCAGCAGCTCGCTAGCCACCCCACCTGCTCCTCTCCACACCGGCGACCTGCTCCTCTCCACCTGCTCCCTCGCTAGCTGCTCCTTGGGTCACGGCGACCCCCTCCAGCTCGAGCAACGAGGCCGCCGGCGACCTGCTCCCTCGCCACCTCCTCCCTCTCAACCTGCTCCCTCGCCGGCCTCCCCCCACCTCCAGCAGCAACCTCGCCACCTCCTCCCTCTCCACCTGCTCCCTCGCCACCAAGCTGGCAGCTGCAGCCTCGCCGGCCAACCCACCTGGCAACACCTGCCTCGCCGGCCACTGTTCAAGGTGAGCAGAGTTTTCAAAATTCTAGCACCTAAATTTGGGGTTACCAACTGCTTCTCCATGCCGATTGTTAATTTTTTGGCACCTAAATTTATGCAGGTGGAGATGGATAGAAGCTGGGTTCATAACAGTGCCCCATTTACGCCGGCCTTTATGTCTGGTGTTGCACAATTCATGGAACATGTCCGAAGTACATTTGGTGTAGATGAGAAGATCAAGTGCCCCTGCCGAAAATGCCTTAACCAGAAAGAGAAAAGCCAAGATGATGTGCACGAGGATATCGAACTCAATGGTATGTCGAGGTGCTATACTAGGTGGATTCACCATGGAGAGGAAGAAAATGATGTTGGACAGGATGATGTTGGACAAGATGATGATGGAGATATGTCATGGGATGGAAATGACCAGGCACCACTTGATGAGGAAGGACAAGCTGAAGATGTCATAGATGATAGTGCACGGGGAATACAGGGGTTGATTCAAGATTTGCACGCCGCAGCAAGCCATGGCTTTGGTGGCAACCTATATAAAGAAATCATGGAAGAGGCAAAGCGTGAACTTTATCCAGGTTGCACCGAGGAGACTAGGCTAACTTTCATTATTAAACTGTTGCATATCAAAGTGTACAATCGGATAACAACATCTGGGTTCGATGCTTTCCTTGAGTTGTTTTCGTCATCTCTGAAGAATGTGCCCGGCCTTCCTAAGTCCTATAAGGAAATGAAAGCTCTGCTTCGGAAGCTTGGTTTTGGTTATGTTTGTATTGATGTGTGCAAGTATGATTGTGCCTTATTTTGGAACAGCCATGAACACGATGATCATTGCCCAGTTTGTGGCTTCACAAGATGGAAAGTGAACAAGGAGGGCAGAAAGAAAGTTCCTCACAAGGTCCTCCGTTACTTTCCAATAATTCCACGCCTTCAAAGGCTTTTTATGTCAAAGGAACGGGCACAGGATGTGTATGGACCAATCTAATTACATGCTTGCTTTACTAATTCCAGGAAAAAAATCACCAGGCAAAGATTTCCATGTGTTCATGCAGCCTTTGATAGAAGACATGCTTAAACTTTGGAACGGTGTCTCTACTTATGATGCATATGAAGGCAAAGAATTCAGTCTGCATGCAGCGATTCTGTGGGGAATCAATGACTACCCTGCATTAGGCACCATGTCAGGCAGAACCACTCATGGTTACTTCGCATGTGTGCACTGTGATGAGAATCCATGCTCCGAATGTCTGAGAAACAAAATTGGTTTCATAGGCCACAGACGTTTCCTCCCAAGCGACCATCCGTGGAGGAAAAACAGATCTTTCGATGGCCAGCATGAAAACAGAGAGCCGCCAAGGAAATTTAGTGCAGATGAGATTATGGCAAGGTTGGATGAAGTTTGCTATGTTCCAGGGAAGAATCCAGATAAGCAGAAATCAAGAAAACGACGCCGTAATGGAGAACCAGTATGGCATCTAAAGGTTAGCTTCTACGATTTGCCATACTGGTCAAAATTGAAGCTACAGTACAACCTTGATGTTATGCACATAGAGAAAAATTATTACTAGGTTCAATATGGATGGATGTATCCCATTGAGAGAAGATTGGGCACCTTTAAGCGTTTCATCCGCAATAAAGCAAGACCTGAAGGCTCTGTTGCAGAGGCATACACTGCCTATGAGTGCATGACCCAGTGCTCAACATATTTCAGTGACATTATTACTAGGTTCACTAGGCCTGAAAGAAACTTAGATGGTGAACAGAACATCTCCCCCAATGGTTACTGTATTTTTGGTCATGGTATTAACCTGCTGGGTGCTTCCAAACTTCATTATGAAGATAAAGACTATGACTCCATGGTTTGGTTTGTTCTAAACAACTGCGAAGAGGTTGATGAATACAAAGAGTGAGTATTTGTTCTCATGTCATTTCAGACAACTATATTTAGTATTAGTGTCACAATAAACTGATTAACTTCTTCCTTTATTGCAGAAAGTATAGGGAAGAATTAGAACAACAAGGGGTGAACGATATTGAAAAAATGATGCCAACACACTTCGCTGCATGGTTCGAGAATCATGTGTGTGCAACTTCAACAACATGACTGCATAATTTATGATTCAATACATTTTCAAACTTACTAACTCTCTTTCTTTCCAACCTGCAGATTACCAGATTGAAATGCGAAGGCTCAACAGATGTTGATGAAGACCTATACTCACTCGCATGTCGGCCAATTAGGCGTGTGCGTTCATACACAGCCTGTATAGTCAACGGGGTACGGTACCACACTGTGGCTCGTGAGGTAGACAGGAAGACACAAAACTCCACCATCAAAACTATAGGTACTCACAATGATGACACTATTGACTTCTATGGGACAATCACAGACATTATTGAGTTGACTTACGCAAAGAACAGCAAAGGAGATAGAACTGTTATCTTATTGCGGTGTGAATGGTACAATCTTGAGGGAAGGACATACGAAATGAAAGATGATGGTTACTTCAAGAGCATTAACATCCAAGGACGATGGTATAAGAATGATCCTTTCATTCTAGCCACGGAAGCTTCACAAGTATTTTTCTTGGAAGATACAAAGTTAGGTCCATGTTGGCGAGTGGTACAAGAATTTGGCCACCGACATATATTTGATGTTGAAGAGTCCGACACAAACCAACCAATCCATGAACAAGTACAGATGAGATGTCAGGAGGCTTACCAAGAGGAGAGTACTTCGACCATAGATGGTACAGTGGGAGACATTTATCCTGATATGGATTTCATGCACATAGAGAATGAACCAGGCAGCCCTGTTAGTAGAGACCTTGTCGAGAGCATCCGTCGACATCAACATACAGCTCAAGGTGATGAAATAGATGCTGAATACGAAGATGAAACCTTCCTTGAGTACCATAGTCCAGATGAAGGCAACACATCAGAGGAAGACAATGATGATGACTAACCTTTGCATTTCTAGAGCTATTTGTGAACCATGAACTTCTATTAGTGATTCTGTTGTATTTGAATTATGCTATTGTCTGCAGGTTTTTATGACCACATGACAATGTCATGGAATGCCCAGAATCTGTCCTAAATATATTTTGGGGGTTTTTATGACCACATGACAATGTCATGAAAAGTACAAAATCCGTCATAATATGTATATGCTGAAGTAACATACATCCTGCCAAAATATCCCACACAGGTTCCACATCAAAGCACAAGTGATATTTATTTCCAACATACATTAGAAATGCACATGTTACATTTCCATACACACAACATATGTCCAGTAGCACAAAGGCCCATATTTCATACCAGCACAACAGGTTCAATACAACATGTCCCAGACTACTTCATGATAAAAGCCAAAAGCATTGCCTACTTCTTGAACATGTCCCAGACTACTTCATCATAAAAGACAAAAGCATTGCCTACTTCTTGAACACTACAGCTACAACCAACAAGATGGACAACACCAGGAACATTGCTACATTCACACATCCACACACAAGACAAATGCAGCTTCCCATGCCTTCCCTCTTCTTGCCAACCATTTCCTTCACCTTGTTCAGATTTTGCTCTAAGGTATCAATTTTTCCCACAAGCTCAGGAATTTCTATTGTCGAAGCTGCTGCAACGGTCGAGCTTGCTGGAAGTAGAAAACCATGATCTTCAAGGTACACCACATATTCTTCCTCGAACCAATACCTGGAACATTTCCCCTGCATCCAAATGACAACCACATGCAATTTAACACCAATAGTGCAGGCACTGAATGCTACAAACACTACCATATTCTCAGGGAGACCTATTCAAACATGACTGAAATTTGTGCAACAGAAACTGAACCACTGCACTGACATTTCGATAGGTCTTCCGGGGGCACTTGAAAAACCTCTTTCCAACGTTATACTCAGACTTCGTGGTAGTGGCAGCAAACACCCTCACGTCCTTGCAATCCGGGCACATGATCAATGGCAACCCGGTCACATCATCGATCGGGTCCTGCAGATCGACACCAGTGGGCGCAGGCTCTGCAGCAACGACAGCAAGGGCTCGGGGTTGCGGGGCAACCCTAGCTGTGCTTGACCGCCGAGTCAGAGAAGTTGAGGACGACGCCTGCGACATGAGAACTGGAGAGGGAAGGTGAGCAGAAATGGCAACAGAGGAGGAACAGGGACGGGGCACTGCAAAAATGGCACACCTAGGGCGATGGGGAGCTGCCACCGCCGAGACGACGCCCGCCGCCGCGCTGAGCCCGCCCGCCGATGACCCCTGATTGATGCACATTGGATTGATTACGAATTGCCATGCCAATAAAAAGGAACAGGGAGGGGGATGAGGGTGCCACTGCCGACCAAATGGAGGGGGACGGGGAGGGGATTGACGGCGCCACTGCCCACCATGCGCCACCGCCTACCAACCTGATGCAGTTGCGGTCACCGGTGATCCGCGCTCGCCGGCTGGCCTGGCGGCAGATCTCGCGCAGCCGCCGCCCACTGTGCCGCGCGTCAGCTGGGGAGAGGGTGAGCTAGCTCCGCCCAGAGGTAGCACGACGGCGGCCGTGCTCCGCCCCGACCGACGCTCGCCCAGAGGCCGCCCACCGCTCGCCGCCCGCCGCACCGCCAGAGGCCGCTAACCGCTCGCCGCCGTCTTCTGTTGGGTCGGGGAGACGGGGAAAATGAATTTGGTCAACAGAAGGAGACGGGGTCCACCTGCAGGGGTATATTGACGTTGCGGTCGGTCATTTTTTGAAATAACATAAAGTGACGCCGACAAACCATCACATAAAGACAGCTCAAAGCGTCATAAAACCCAAGGCGTCAACCGGATCCTGTCGCCAGACAATTTGTGACGACATTTGGTAGCTTTATGTGACACAATAAATTATGCCGTCATAAATTTGTTTCTGGCTCATAAGATTATGACGACGCAAAATATTGCGTCATATTATGATACCTTATATGACGAAAACAAGCACGGTCATAAGGTATTTTGTCATAAAAAGAAGGATTTCTTGTAGTGAATATTTCGTATTTGAATTCGTATTTGAATATTCGTATTTGAATTCAGAACAAATTTGAATTTGAATTTGAATGTTATGTGATGAACTTTGTGCTTTCAATTTAAATTCGGAACAAATTTGAATTTAAATTTGAATATTCGTATTTGAATTCGTATTTGAATTCAGAACAAATTTGAATTTAAATTTGAATGTTATGTGATGAACTTTGTGCTTTCAATTTAAATTCGAAACAAATTTGAATTTAAATTTGAATATTCGTATTTGAATTCATATTTGTGCTTTCAATTTAAATTCGGAATAAATTTGAATTTAAATTTGAATATTCGTATTTGAATTCGTATTTGAATATTCGTATTTGAATTCATATTTGAATTCGGAACAAATTTTAATGTTATGTGATGAACTTTGTGCTTTCAATTTAAATTTGGAACAAATTTGAATTTAAATTTGAATATTCGTATTTGAATTCATATATTTAAATATTGTCCCTCATTGTGAAATCATAAATATTTTATTGTGTATTGTGCTTTTGTCCCATACATATACATATAGTGTGTGAGGAAATAGAGGGAATTGAGAAGTAGGGGCTCTGTTTTGAGGGCTCCTGCTGGAGTGCAGCCCAGAAAACAGGGCCCTCAAAAGTAGGGGCCCTGTTTTGAGGGCTACTGCTGGAGTTGCTCTTAGGCATTGAGGTATGACAATGCTTCGGAAGATTACTCTCAGCCAGACCGCGTATCCATCAAAAGTGTTGGACAAATGCGGCACGAAGGATTGCAATCCAATACAAACTCGGATGGAACCCCGCCTAAAGATGAGCAAAGACAGCACAAACTCGTCCATAGACAAGACTTTGTACAGAAGCATAATTGGAAGCTTGAGATACTTGCTACACACATGACCGGATCTGACGTTCTCGGTTGGGATGGTGAGTAGGTATATGGAGAATCCGACAACAGAGCATATGGGTGCAGTAAAACGCATCTTGAGGTATATCAAAGGAATATTGAATTATAGGTGTGTCTACAAGAAGAAGGAAGAAGGTTTGGAGCTAGTCGGTTATCCAGATAGTGATCTAGCTGATGATACAGATGATCAGAAGAGTTCTTCAGGTGTGGTGTTTTTCCTGGGATCGAACCCAGTCAGCAGGTGTTTGCTGAAGCAAAAGGTAATCGCACTATCTTTGTGTGAATCAGAGTACATTGCGGCTTGTGCGGTGTCCTGTCAAGGGGTTTGGTTGGGTCGGTTGTTGGCTGACATATTGAAGATGATGGTTAAGAAGGTAACCTTGAAGATTGATAATCAGTTGGAAATTATGTTATGCAAAAACCCAATCTACCATGAGAGAAACAAACACATCGACACTCGGTTCCATTACATAAGAGAATGTGTCGAGTCGGGGGTGATCGAAGTGTAGCATGTCCGCACGGAACACTAACTCACAGACATTCTGACCAAATCGCTTGGAAGATTGGTGTGTAAAACATCGAAGACCGAAAACAACAAGCTTAAGAAGGAGATTAACAGAGTTAATCTAGTTGTCGTCAAGTGGTTGAATCTATGATCATGTTCTACAACCACAGCAGTCTACAACCACGTTAATGGTCGTAAGTCGTAAGAAGACTATAGCAGTCGTAAGTCGTTAGGAGTCAGATTTTGTTTAGGATGTATGGTGGTCGTAAATGAAAAGTCGGGTTGTATTCGTATTGGATTCCTAGTGTGGTATGCTGCATTGGTTTCAAAGTTATGTATGTTGCTCCTCTATATAAGAAAGAAGAAAAGGATACATATGCATCGCATTGTATCGCATCACAAAATTTTACTTTTGTCTACTTGCGTTCGTGTGTGTCTATGATCATAAGAGGTTGACGACCTTCGCTTATCTAGACTCCCTAGGCGATTTCTCCAGTAGAAGGCGGGGCCTCTGACTCGTCAGGCACAGGCACTACTACAAAAGTGGCTATACTGGGCGGGTACATCACAGATGGTTTATACGGAACCGTCTGTGCTTAAACTATCACAAATGGTTTATACTAGTAACCGTCTGTGATATTTTCATAGACGGTTATTAACACGAACTGTTTGTGATAATTGAGACATCACAGACGGTTCATGTTAATAACCTTCTGTGAACTTTCACATACGGTTCTTTATACGAACCATCTATGATAATTTAGACAACACAGACAGTTCGTGTTAATAACCGTATGTGAACTTTCACAGACGGTTCTTAATACGAACCGTCTGTGGTAATCCAGACAACACAGACCTTTGTCGTATGAACTACAAAAGCTATACTGAGATGAGAGTCAAATTCATGAAAAATTTATTACAAAAGTCCAAACAAAAGAGATTCCTAGATTTTAATCTTCTGGGCTTCATATGCTTCTTCTTCGACTTCTGGAGATGGAGGATCAGCCGCTGTGTTCTCAATGGCCATGAAGATTGTCCTTGCCCTCTCCACTTCCTCCTCTAGTCTGGGCAAATCATTAGCATGGCTCATAATCTCAAAGAGGATGCCATGATAAGCTTCCTCAGAATCGGCTGATTCTGCTTGATCGGCAAGGTTATCCATGTGTCTCTACACTGTCACAGGAGCTTCCTCCGCTTTGTGCACATTGCAGAGAAGAACGAGGCCGAGGGCGGTTTCCCTATCCTGAGCGGCAACAAGACACCTCCGTCGATAGCGGATGATGAGGTCCATCTGACGGATGGAAGTGAGTCGAGGAAGGAGAGCAGGTCGTGAGTAGAGGAGCTGATCCGGATGTAAATTGTTGGCCGCCTGTGTAAGGTTGCATCTGAACAACTCATGATATGAGAGGAAGGAGATCAAAAGAATATTAGATGTCATTATTGAGAAATCTAGTGATGAAGAAGATGAGGGAGAGGACGTACAGTTTAGAAGAGCTGGATTAGGGCACGCATATTTAAGCATTAACATAGACAGTTTGTATTCCGAACCGTCTTTTATATGTGACTTGTCATAGATGATTCGTATTACGAACCATCTGTGATAAGTGAGACATCACAGACGGTTCGTGTTATGAACCGTCTGTGAAAGATGCGAACAACACAGACGGTTCATATAAAAAACCGTCTGTGATATTGCGGATATCACAGACGGTTCGTATTAATAACCGTCTGTGATAATTCACAAACGGTTATTAATACGAACCGTTTGTGATATATTAGTATCACAGACCATTTGTGGTTGGAACTATCTGTGATAATCTGCGCTATTAATTACAGGGCGTACGTGCTCGATCTAGACACAGATCTCTGTCTTCATTGCACTTCATCGGTGGAGTGAGGCGGCTGGCTTTAGGGAGTTCGTGGTGAAAACATATCGCCGTCTTCTTAGTGAGCAGAGGTTAGTACTCAATTACTTTTAATAACTTATATGCATGCATGTTTTTGTAATTAAAAGGGATGATAGATAGGTTTTTGTTTATTTTAGATCTAGCTAGCTAGTTAGGTTCAGAAAGATAATGTTAGTTTGCTCAATTTCCGAATGGGTAAGTACTTGTACGTAGTTCACTACCTTCAATATATTATTGCTTAACATTATTATATCATGAATACGTGGCTAGCTAGTTATACCTATGTAATATGTATAAAAGCATGTGTTGGACCGAAATTGGCGACAGAGGGGGGGGGGTGAATGTCAACTTTTAAAAACAACCCCTCAAAAGTAATCACACGAAAGACCCTCTCCAATAGCTACGACAGCTGTGAAAATGGATTTCAACCTCTCTGGATCCTCAAACTTGTAGGAGAAAAGACGGGACACACAAATAACAGAGATAAGCCAAAAGATTGGAAGAATATGGCTGCAAAAAGCAATGGCCGGTCAGACTGCCCTAGCCCGGCCGGTCTGACCGCCCTAGCCCGGCCGGTCTGACCGCCGGCTAGTGGCCGGTCTGACCGCTCCCCTGATTCCTGGCAACCCGAGAGCAAACTGAAAAACTGAAACACGGGAAATATTTCAGTTCTTCCAAAAACTGAGAAATTGGGGGATTGCACCCATACCTTTCAGCCCAAAGTAACACACAAACATCCTAAATAACAAGAGAGGCTTGGGAAACTGAAGAATCCAACTCAAGACCAAGAATTTCAGATTTGGGATAAAAACTGAAAACTACAGAGAGCAGTCCAAAAACTTAAATTGCCATTCCATCTATGATCCTTTGACCATGAAACTTTGGAAAAAGCTAATTAATAGCCTCAGGACTCTAAATACCAAGTTTCATGCCATCTCAAAGAGGGAAACAAGAATTACACCAAAACCCTAGAAAAGAGACACTGAAGACTCAAGAACAGTGAAGAGAGAAAAACATGATTCTTGCAAATCGATTAAATTGCTCATGGAACTAGATGACCAAACGGTCTAGAAATGCAATTCCATTATAGAGCAACCCATTTTGGCCCTTCTTAGCAAAAATCAACTCAAGAATGAAAAACTCATAAATCAACCAGAGAGAGCATCGAAGGCCAAAAGCAACAGAAAAGTCTGGGATTCAATCAAACTCAAACAAAGCCACCTTGGATTGATAATGAGGAAGAGAGATACATGATTACATAGAGTATCAACTCATATCATACCTACAATGCCATACATGCTTGGAATCAAAGAGATAAGCTACATGCTTCTCAAGAACAACCAAGAACAAGGAGGCTACGGGAGACAACACACAGAGAGGAGACACACACCTGCACCTCTCACCAAACCTCAACAACTAAAGCCTAAAGCAAAACAACCTCTCCAAAGGCCATTTTGACTAAAGCAAACCCTAAAGGCCCCTTGAATCCATGGAATGCATGCAGCCACAAGAGGAGATCATCTCCTATTTATAGCCTTTGCATAACGGGTTCCCAACCCGTTTTGCCCGCTAACTCCGAACAGAGCTGCTTCCACCTGTGCAACTTTGTGTTTTTACCAAAACGCCCCTCCTGCACCTTCCGGGAAGCTTCCACATTTCTTGTCATCCACGCCTCGCAAACACCTCGAGTCCTCGCCGTCTTCGGCACACCTCGACCGTTCTGACCTCGGCACCACCTGCGCCTAGTCCGGTCCTCCGTGCCTCGCCACGACTCCACCTCGACGTCCTGCAGCCATCACAGACAAGAAACACATCAAATAGCACCGCTCGACACATGTAAGCATAATAGCATCAAAGAGTCATACTTACGCATGAAAAAGCCCAACCTATCGAATCAACAGAATATGCATCCTAATCACCTTGACCAGGTTTGACTAAAACCTACCGAAGCGAATTGTACCACCCAACGACATGGCCCAAACCACATAAACCAAACTCGACTTTCCTAAACCGATGTCAATTACTCATCACACACTCGGGGAACCTCTACATGGTCCATCAATCTCCCCCTTGATGAGTATATTGACAAACCCAGAAAAAGCGTGAAGTTGAGTTTGAAGTTGAGTTTGAAATGAAAGTCAAACATGGTCTAAAGGAAGAAGATGATGCTAATGACCAAGTTGATACAAGGAGCAAAAGAAAGAGCAAATTTTCCTCAAAGCTCCCAACATGGCTTTTTCTCCCGCTATTCTCCCCCTTTTGGCAATAAACACATCAAGGATGCAAAAGAAAGAATATGACATGGTAAAGGATGAAATGGCTGAAGTTATTTTATTCTAAGCAAGTAGAGCCATGAGAATTACATCAAGCCATAACATACAAGTATGTTATCAAGATCATGGTAATGTATGTAGAGACAAGCTAAGCCAAATAGGTCATAATCTGAAATTTGATCGAATTTCTTAGCATGTCAAGTCAACCATGATTCTAGTTTAGCTAAAGGTATCCAAAGATGATGCAGGCCATGTCAATAAGCTAAGTGGAACCAAGAAACTAGTGTTGAGTCAATATAGAGTGCTACAAGTTCTAAAATGAGACATTTGTTCAAGTACTTGTAAATTTTAGCAAATTGAGCACAAGTGACATAATTTTACTTTTGAAATCACATGATTGTTTCCAATCAGAATTTTTGTTTTAGTCATGTGCTAGATCTCAAGCCTTATGCGACCACTCCAAGCAAGAAGCTTAAGAAGATGATCTTGGTCATCCAAAACTCACCCTGAGTTCATGCCTTGTGCAATGGCAAGCCGTCTCATGAGCAAGAATTGGTGAGATCAGGTTTTTCGCATAAAAGAGATCTTTCTGCATTTATAAATGGTTGTACTAACTCATGTGACATCGAGAAACTAGAATAGCTCAATCTAAAGCTCAACAAAGATTCAAGACTCAACTCAGCCTATTTGACATGGCATGAAGCATAAAAGGATAACTAAAGAAAGACTAGTCTCGAGAACTAACATGACAAGTTTCAATTTAAGTTGAGCAAATTTAACTTATCATGGCAAAAGCTAGTCTACACATATGAAGTCAGGATAAATCTAGCAAGTAAGCTCAAGTCATGGCAAGATGTAGTGCATTGTAAGTATGTCATAACAGGATAATAATCAAGGCTCCACGTAGTTATATTACAATGTAGAATGACATGCGAGAAAATCCAGCTCCCCCTCAACATGTGATGCAGCTTTTAGTTCAAGTTGAGTTATGTCAATATTAAGCTCCAGAAGCTCCCAAATGAACTCCTCCTGAACCAAAGCAATAAATCGAGAAGCTGGCAAGAAAATCAGAAAGGCAGACCTTAAAGCATAGACAAGATATAGATAATACTATGGCTCAGACTGACTCTTATCTACCCCATATGACTCTAGAACTATCAACTGGTCATCTAACAGACTAAGGAGCAAACACGTACCCTGTCTACCCGAGGGTGGCCCAACCCTCGCTAGAACCTATAAGAAGTGAGTGAGCTCAACCTAGTAAGAAAAGAACCAGCTAATAAGCAGTATCCTAGAATCGCAAGATAAGAGTAAGAAGTCTAAACAACTAGACAAGAGAAGCACTCTAATCTATGCTAGGAGGACTAACCCAAATGCACCCAAATGCAATGCAACAGAAAGGAGTAAGAGCATAATAAGCAAGATAAAGTAGTAAAGCACAAAGCTCCCCCTCACAACAATCCATAAGGACAAACCACCCCAAGCCCTCCCCGCAGAGCTGAAAACCTAGAGCTATCCAAAGGCTTGGTAAAGATATCAACCAACTGATGGTCACTCTCCACAAACTGGAGCACAATGTCACCCTTCTCCACATGGTCTCGAAGGAAGTGATATCTAATATCAATGTGCTTGGTCCGAGAGTGCTGCACTGGGTTCTTAGCAATGTTAATCGCAGAAGTGTTATCACAAAAGAGTGGAACACTGTCGATAACTAACCCAAAGTCCCGCAGGGTCGTGACCATCCAAAGTACCTGGCTGCAACAACTGGCGGCAGCAACGTACTCGGCCTCTGCGGTGGACTGTGCAACACTGGACTGCTTCCTCGAGGACCAGGAAACAAGAGAAGTGCCAATGAATTGGCAGGTGCCAGAAGTTCTCTTCCTATCTATCCTACAGCCAGCAAAGTCTGCTCCGAGTAGGCTCTAAGGGAAAGACAAGATGAGTAAGAGTACTAGATACCATAGTCAATGGTAGCTCGAAGGTACTGAAGGATGCGTTTCACCGCCTGGCTGTGAGATACGTGAGGAAAAGCCTGAAAGCGAGCACACAGACACACAGCAAAGTGTATGTCCGGTCTCGAGGCAGTGAGGTTCAAGAGGGAGCCAATCATGCTGCGATACTCCTTCTGTTCAACTGGCTCGCCGTCCTTGTCTGGGTCAAGTGAAGCTGTGGACGCCATGGGAGTTGACACAGGCTTACCATCACTCATGTCAAAGCGTCTCAGGAGGTCACGAGTGTACTTGCCCTGATGCAAGAAATTACCCTCCCGAGTCTGCTTAATCTGGGAGCCAAGGAAGAAGGTCAACTCGCCCATCATACTCATCTCAAACTCGGTGCTCATGACATCCGAGAACTGTGAAACAAGAGTATAGGAAGAGCCGCCAAAGATGATGTCATCCACATAAATCTGGACGAGTAGTAGGTCAGTGCCATGCCGGCGAATGAACAAGGTCTTATCTACCTTACCCATCTCAAAACCATGACTCAACAGGTAGAACTTAAGCCTCTCATACCAAGCTCTAGAGGCCTGCTTAAGTCCATACAATGCTTTGGAAAGCTTGTAGACATGGTTTGGGTATTTGGGGTTTTCGAAACCTGGAGGCTGTCTCACATAGACCTCTTCCTCAATAAAGCCATTGAGGAAGGCACTCTTGACATCCATCTGGTAAAGCTTGAAACCCTTAGAAGCTGCGAAGGCAAGCAGGATTCTAATGGCTTCAAGTCTAGCTACAGGGGCAAAGGTCTCCTCGAAATCTAGACCCTCAACCTGGGAGAACCCCTGAGCTACCAGTCTAGCCTTGTTCTGAATAACATCCCCATCCTCACTCTACTTGTTCTTGAACACCCACTTAGTCCCAATGAGCTAACCGGTTAAGATCTATCGAGAAGAGCTAACTGGCTCTGATACCAATTGTTGGACCGAAATTGGCGACAGAGAGGGGTGAATGTCGACTTTTAAAAACAACCCCTCAAAAGTAATCACATGAAAGACCCTCTCCAATAGCTACGACAGCTATGAAAATGGATTTCAACCTATCTGGATCCTCAAACTTGCAGGAGAAAAGACGGGACACACAAATAACAGAGATAAGCCAAAAGATTGGAAGAATATGGCTGCAAAAAGCAATGACCGGTCAGACTGCCCTAGCCCGACCGGTCTGACCGCCGGCTAGTGGCCGGTCTGACCGCCCTAGCCTGGCCGGTCTGACCACCAGCTAGTGGCCGTTCTGACCGCTCCCCTGATTCCTGGCAACCCGAGAGCAAACTAAAAAACTGAAACTCGGGAAATATTTCAGTTCTTCCAAAAACTGAGAAATTGGGGGATTGCACCCAATCTTTTCAGCCCAAAGCAACAAACAAACATCCTAAATAACAAGAGAGGCTTGGGAAACTGAAGAATCCAACTCAAGACCAAGAATTTCAGATTTGGGATAAAAACTGAAAACTACAGAGAGCAGTCCAAAAACTTAAATTGCCATTCCATCTCTGATCCTTTGACCATGAAACTTTGGAAATAGCTAATTAATAGCCTCAGAACTCTAAATACCAAGTTTCATGCCATCTCAAAGAGGGAAACAAGAATTACACCAAAACCCTAGAAAAGAGACACTGAAGACTCAAGAACAGTGAAGAGAGAAAAACATGATTCTTGCAAATCGATTAAATTGCTCATGGAACTAGATGACCAAAGGGTCCAGAAATGCAATTCCATTACAGAGCAACCCATTTTGGCCCTTCTTAGCAAGAATCAACTCAAGAATGAAAAACTCATAAATCAACTAGAGAGAGCATCGAAGGCCAAAAGCAATAGAAAAGCCTGGGGGATTCAATCAATCTCAAACAAAGCCATCTTGGATTGATAATAAGGAAGAGAGATACATGATTACATAGAGTATCAACTCATACTATCCCTACAACCCCATACATGCTTGGAATCAAAGAGATAAGCTACATGCTTCTCAAGAACAACCAAGAACAAGGAGGCTACGGGAGCAACACACACAGAGAGGAGACACACACCTGCACCTCTCACCAAACCTCAACAACTAAAGCCTAAAGCAAAACAACCTCTCCAAAGGCCATTTTGACTAAAGCAAACCCTAAAGGCCCCTTGAATCCATGGAATGCATGCAGCCACAAGAGGAGATCATCTCCTATTTATAGCCTTTGCATAACGGGTTCCCAACCCGTTTTGCCCGCTAACTCCGAATAGAACTGCTTCCACCTGTGCAACTTTGTGTTTTTACCAAAACGCCCCTCCTGCACCTTCGGGGAAGCTTCCACATTTCTTGTCGTCCACGCCTCGCAAACACCTCGAGTCCTTGCCGTCTTCGGCACACCTCGACCGTTCTGACCTCGGCACCACCTGCGCCTAGTCCGGTCCTCCGTGCCTCGCCACGACTCCACCTCGACGTCCTGCAGCCATCACAGACAAGAAACACATCAAATAGCACCGCTCGACACATGTAAGCATAATAGCATCAAAGAGTAATACTTACGCCTGAAAAAGCCCAACCTATCGAATCAACAGAATATGCATCCTAATCACCTTGACCAGGTCATTGATCCCGATGGACTAGATGCTCTGCAAACCGAGGTGGTGACAACTCTATGTCATCTAGAAATGTATTTCCCACCATCATTTGTTGATATCATGGTCCATCTCATTGTCCACCTTGTGAAAGAGATAAAGATATGCAGCCCCATGTTTCTACGTCATATGTACCCTTTCGAGAGGTACATGGGAATTCTTGGAAGAGAGATGGTGTCCACACAGTTGTCATCGTCTTCAAAGGGACCTTGTAGCATTGAACTGGATACTTTGGAGTGTGTCGCTTGCTTCATGCCCTTTGAAGGTCTATGTGGCACATAAAGCTTCAAAGGGCATGAAGCAAGCGACACACTCCAAAGTATCCGGTTCAATGATTGAACCGGATACAATGGTGTGTGTCATTCGCTTCATAGAACTTTCTTTTATTACCTTTAGAACTTCATGATATATGCTGCACTTGTTAGCTACAAGATCTATTTGGAATGGCATGTTACTGTTCCAAAGGGACCTTGTAGCAATAATATATGCCACATGGACCTTCAAAGGGCATGAAGCTAGCGATACACTCCAGTGTGTCTAGTTCAATGAACTGGATACACTGGTGTGTGTCATTTGCTTCATAGAACTTTGTTTTATGACCTTTAGAACTTCATGATATATACTGTACTTGTTAGCTACAAGGTCTATTTGGAAGGCCCATAGCTCACTAGAGTTAGTTTTTTGTTAGAAGAGAGATGGTGTCCACACAGTCTTCGTCGTCATCATCTAGGTCTCACGCTCCCAAAATTAGGAAAACTAAGCGTGGCCGAGGAGTATCGAAAAGGCCAAAGGGCCGAATGACCATCACGGTGGTCTCTCCAGATGGGGTCCCTCTGCAACCGAAGAAAGCAGCGGCATCATTTCAGACTACCTGTGGGATAATTGGAAGGCAACGAGTCCTCATCACCATACCAAGCTGGAAACATTTGGTAAACGATCAGAAAAATCAGCTATGGGAGGAAATTACAAATTCGTTCGAGATCCCAGCAGAAGTACAGAGACTCGTGCAACGGCACACGCTCCACGCAATGGGAAAAACATGGAATAATTTTAAGAGCATTCTTGTCAGGCAGTATGTGGCCAAGGATCTCACGCCCTTCACGAGGTATCCTTTCGTGTCGCCGGAAACATGGGAGGCCTTTGTGCAGATGAAGACAACAATCAAATTTGAACAACAAAGTGCGGCACACAAAACTCTCCAATCACAAAACACTCACCCTCACAGACTCGGCACCGCTGGGTACGCGGGTAAAATCCCACAGTGGAGGATGCAGGATAAGGTCGTAATCCGATCGGAGGCCTCCCCGGCATTTGCCAAGATCGCAAACGAGCGCGCTCGAAACTGGTTAAGAGCGAGGTCATCAACCACATCTTCGGGTGTCTCTTTCAAAAACCCCGCAGATAAGAAAGTGTCCCAACGCCTAGTAAGATATGTTAAACTACATAGATGTTAACACCTCTTGAATTTCATGGGTTCAAAAATAACATGATTAATTGCCTCTTGCTGCAATCATTGACTACCGAATCTTCTCATGGCTCCTTTCAAGAATACAGGGAGAGATATTTACTCACAGGCCTTGAGAAACAAGAAGCACCTAAGTCGCACACGAGGCTTGGGGGTTTACGTATCTTGGAGGCACGGATTTCTAGATTACTCCGAGATATATAGGAGTAGGAAGAGATCCAAAGCATACCACAACAAACAAATAAAATAGGAGCTTCGTGCTCAACTTGAAGAACAACTACCTGCCTCACTTCAAGAGCAGACTGCCTCACTTTGAGGAGAGTAGATTCATTGAGGGAAGAACTGAGACAAGTCCGCACGCAATCGCAACCCACCCCTACTACTGCGGTACCCAGTCCCCCTCAACGTCACAGTAGCTACGCATCCACACCAATTACTGAACATAGCAACACCCACTTACCTATCGACAATATCCAGGTAATGTACCTCTTTAGAATGCTACATAGATCTCTCTAGTGGACGCCTTAGCTCATCTTGTGTCGTTATGTAGAAGCCCATGCCTTGTATCCTCTGAGTCAGGCTTGTTGGCTCTATTCCCATTGATGCTGGGCAGGGGATGGCATATCCATTGTTGTCAGGGACACTGGTGCACGGTGTACAAGTAGAGGCTGGTTTCATAAAGGTTCAATGGACATGATTAATGATGTTTTTAAGACCGTCCCTATTGAGAAGCCCCCAACGAAGAGATTAAGACATTAGGAGATGCCATCCACACATTCATTCAGTAGCCCAAGAGGGACATCACCCAGGACCTGTCACATCGGCTTCAGTGGCTCCACCTCCAGCTCTGGTTCCGAAGCCTGTTGCATCGGCTCCCACCGAGACGCCACCGGAAATGTATCATAAGCGAGGCTCTAAAACTCAAGTGAAGAAAATTAAGGCACGTCCCGGGCCATGGAAGTTCATTCTAGGAGTGTCGTTGGTCCCCGAGTCACAATTACCCCGGCTTGGTTTGGTTTGCCATACATTGCATACCTGGTACATGCAGAGGTCCAACATGAAGCCAAACCGGCAGAGTGCATTCACTGTGAAATATACGGAGGCGAATTTCCTCCACAACTCGGGCTATTTTATCGTGACATTCGAAGACTTATTCTTACTATTCAATCTCGACGAATTCGACGCCTCACTTCTACGATGCTGGACACTGTAAGTGTACTGTACTACATTTATGTTATATCGATAAATGTAATTACTCTTTCCTTATATATAGATACATGATCCAACATGTTCGGCGATGGCGACAACCAGTGGATTTCCTCGACCCACACTTGGTCTCCAAGCAATCTATCAATGAAAATGCATCCTTCGTGCAAGATTACATAACAAGGGGATTGATTGCTCACAGCAAGAAGGAGTACATCATGGTACCCCTCAACCAAGGGTAAGTGCTTCACTAGTTGCCACACAAGTTTTATTTGTACTTTATATACAGCATGAACTTAGCATTAATCACTATGGTGACACACATGACTAGGTCTCACTGGATTTTGATTGTGATTACACCAAAGTGGAGCAAGGTAATATACCTTGATTACCTACTTAGGAGCAACCACGACTTTAGTCATGTGCAAGATGTAATTCACAGGTAAACTCATTTCCTCCATATATAACTCTATTGTAATCTTTCCTTCGTTTGCAATGGTCGAGGCTAACTTTTTTGAATCATGTCGTACGTCGTTACCGCTTATGTTGCCCTAGGAGGGAGACACAACAAATGCAGTGACACGTTGCGACACAACACGCGATTTCCGGTACCCGCTATAACACAACAATCCTATATCACACTTTGTTCTAATGCCTCTAAAATTGAAAATACCTATGTATGTATTTCTATTTTTACAGTGCCACCAGCAGCAACAGGGCAACGTATGTGGATTCTACGTTTGCCGCCATATGAAGGAAATCATGGATACTAAGATGAATGATCCAAAAGTTTGTGAACCTTTCAATAATTATTATTTTCTGATTATATATATGTATATATATACACACATGCTAATTAATGACTTAACATTGCTCCTAGCGACAACGGGTGGACTTCGACGAAAGTGCATATGATCTCGACAAACTCGTCAAAATTCGTGGAAACCTCTCCGAATTCTTGCTATTAGAGGTCATAAACAAGACTGGAGAGTTCAATCCCGGCAATGGTGATAATTAGATGTTGAAACATTGGATTCAATTGTATAAATCACTCAATTGTGCTTAATCAAACAATTCATTCAATTTAATTCATTTGTGAGATCTGTGTAACGATTTTCATTCTATATATATGTGTGTGATCTACTGGTCGTTTGTTTCATTCATCTGTGCTATATATGTGATCTAGCTTGTTTTCAGAGGGCATGGCTAGCATATCCTGAGGCTACCCGAAAAATGACAAATAAAATTGTTGTTGAAATAGCTATCACAGACGGTTTAGTGTTGCAAACCGTCTGTGATATATATATCCCAGACGGTTTCTAACACTGAGCCATCTGTGATATGAGCGATGTCAAAGACGGTCTTTGTTATTAACCGTCTGTGATAATGTGTATATCAGAGATGGTTCAAAACACCAAACCGTCTGTGATATACACGGTTTGTTTAATAAAAAATTGTCTATCATAGTCGATTATTACAGATCTATAATGTAAGTTATCACAGACGGCTTGGGAGCCGTCTGTGATAACCACCTATTATCACTGACACATAAACAAAGACGGTTCAGGAATTGTCTGTGATGATGGTTCTAAACCGTCTATGGTAGGACTGTCTGTAGTAGTGAGGGCGGTGGCGCCGGGCGATGGAGTACTACAGCTACGCCAACGTGCAGTTCCATCCTCGAAAATTCGACAGCTGCGCGGCGAGATCCGTCTTGAACGTGAGCCTCGCAGGCGGCAAGCTGCTGGTCCGGTGTGGCACGAGTTGGAGCTGCGCTACAGGAGGTGCTGGCACAACCTTGTGGCGTTGTTCTGGCAGACGCACGGTTGGAACCTGTGGTACGCCACCGCGTTCATCGTTGCCGTCATACAGTATTACAGAAAGCCTAATACTAGACGGCCAATCACAGACGGTTTGACAAAACCATCTGTGATCGACACTAACACAGACGGTTTTAATTTGGACACCGTCTGTGTTGGTGGCGTCAAAGAAAACAAGTATCACAGACGGTTCTTACCGATGAACCATCTGTGATACTTTAGTAGCACAGACGGTTTGTGTTAAAAACCGTCTGTGATAATCTGGAATTATTGCTGTTAAAAATCGTCTGTGATAATGACGCTAGGCATTTATTGCGCTGCTTAGAACCGCATCTGTCTTCATTTCGATCCAAATCTAATCGGTGCTTCACTCTTTCGCTCAGGAGACAAACTAGGCGATTTCAGGCCAATTAATTAGGTAAGAGGAGGCAGAGATTGAGCTTTGAAGATTCATACTTTCCTAGTTGCTCTAGATATGGTTAGTAATGAAATTTATTTTTCTT
Source organism: Dendrocalamus latiflorus (assembly GCA_017311315.1). Classification (NCBI taxonomy): domain Eukaryota; kingdom Viridiplantae; phylum Streptophyta; class Magnoliopsida; order Poales; family Poaceae; genus Dendrocalamus; species Dendrocalamus latiflorus. The sequence goes on along the minus strand of CM029657.1, from coordinate 12,575,851 downwards.
TGCATTACAATTTAGATGTAAGTAATTGGTGAGTGTTATTAAAGATAGTTTGCAAAATTGTTGGTTATATAATAGCTGTTGTGTTTATAATAATTAAATATGTACATAACGTAGGACCGAAGCTGGATGTATGCTGCGAGTCGTGTGAGTGAATAGTATATTAATGGCGTGTCTGCTTTTGCAAGAGCTGCCGAGGAGGATATGCTGAATAAGGGGGTGGAATATATGTACTATCCATGCACTGACTACGAGAATTTAAAGATGTTTAAGAACCGAGGGCAAATTGAAGCACACTTGATTCGGAGGGGTTTTAAAAAGGGTTATACGTGTTAGACCAGTCATGGCAAAGTCAATGATCATTTGCCGCCGGATGACATCGCCGGTGAAGTGAATGATATGCCGCCAGATGACATCGCCTGTGAAGTGAATGACATGCCACCGGATGATGTCAATTGTGGTTTGGATTCGGATATGTTGCACGATGACAATCTGGATCAGATGCTTTGCGATGTAGAAGAGAACTATGATGAGAGAGAGTATGTTAAATTCCAGGGCTTGATGGAGGACTCAGAGAAACCTTTGTTCACGTGTTGCAGGTCAAAGTACACGAGGTTGTCGGCCGTGCTTAAACTATTGAAATTGAAGGCAAGCAACAGAAGCAAAGGAGAATTGTCAGAGTAGAGAATGTAGTGGACGAGGAAGAATACAATAATTTGACGAGTTACCTCCTTTTGGAAATGGCAAAAGGGTCAACGACGAACAACGTGACGAAACTAGTTACGTACGTATTGATCATCATGAAAGGCTAATTTTTAAAGGGAATAAGCAAGTAGAATGAGAATGTGCGACATATATATGTGGACATTTGCATATATGTATATAACAATGCATGTATGTGATGTATATGTGAATTGGCATTTATGTATACAACAATGCATGTGTGTGATGTATTTGTGAATTTGCATTTATGTGTATGTGAAAATGTGTGAAGAAATACATTGTGTGAGGTTGCTGAATGTAGTGAATTTTGAGAATGAGAAAATGTGTAAATAAATACACTGTGTGAATGCAGCTGGTTGGTGTTTGTCGTAATAACTACAGCCAAGGGTAGAGGCTTATCACAGACGGTTCTAAACCTAGAACCGTCTGTGATAATAAATATCACAGATGGTTCTAAGTTTACAACCGTCTGTGATAGTATAAGTATCACAGACGGTTCTAGGTTTAGAACCGTCTGTGATATTTATTATCACAGACAGTTCTAGGTTTCGAACCGTCTGTGATAAGCATTATATATAACCCCCGCTAGGGTTTTGCGTGTACACTGCGCAGACATTAGAGCCCGAAGTCCCGATCGAGCCCGTCGCCGGCCGCTTCCCCTGAGCCCGTCGCCGGCCGCCTCCATCGAGCCCCTCGCCGGTCGCCTCCCCCGAGCCCCTCGCCGGCCGCCTCCATCGAGCCCCTCGCCGGTCGCCTCCCCCGAGCACCTCGCCGGCCGCCTCCATCGAGCCCCTCGCCGGCCGCCTCCCCCGAGCCCCTCACCGACCGCCTCCCCTGCATTGTGAGTATTGTTAACTTTTAGATCTAGAACTGCTATATGACATGTTTGCTTGTGGGCTCGGAGTACATGCTCTGTGATGAACAAACTGATCTCTGAAGTAGATCTGGTAATTGGACTAGGGTTTTGAGTTCTAGAGGGTTGATTTCCACTGTCAGGGCATTAGTGATCTTTCGGCTGGTTAGATTTGTTCATGTTCAGTTGACCTTGCTGTGCAGTAGTGGTTCCAGAGAAGTTTTCCTTTTGCCTGCCATCTGATACTGCATATTACAATTCTGGTTTACTCTATATGCTATAAGTGATATATTGAACTCAAAATCTCGATTTTTAGTTATCATACATTTGATGATGAATTTCAGTGATAGCATGAGAAGGCCAAGAGTTTTAATCTTGTGCAACTCTGTTCTGAGAGCAATCTTAAATTGAATATTTTGTTTCATGCTAGATTTAATTGCTTTACTGCTCATAGGACTGGTATACATGTTATTTTCAGCAGCTTTGAGTCTATGTTCTTTGAATGTTTATTTGTATATGAATGGCAAGATGGAATTACATGTTTATATGCAATTTATGTCATTCATGTTGTGCTGAAAATACGTTGAATATATGTTTAAATTGACTGGAATTAAATATGAATATATGCTTGTTGGATAGATTCCTTCTTACATTGGTAATCTATCCACAAACCTACAAGGTTTACTGCTTAATCTATCCACAAACCTTCACTTTCCTTGGGTGTGCACTTTCTTATCTTATGGTATGGCACTTTCTTATCTTATCCTAATAGACCCACAAATTGTGCAACATGTCACCCATGCATTCTTCAACATCATCGCCGGATGCGTCCGCTCCAAAATCACAATGCCGAGGAAGAGGGCTATCGAAAAAACGTGAGGGCCGATTTACCATCACAGAGGTCGATGGATCTGGGACCCCTCTCCTTCCTCCCAAAGCAGTAAGCGCATTCCGAAGAATGGTCGGAATAGTTGCACTGGAACGAATTGAGATCACATTCAATTCGTGGAAGAGCGTGCCTGAGACTCGGAAACGTGAGCTGCTGACCGAAATCAAGGTCTCGCGAAAGGAACGGATCCATAATCAACGAACTTGTTGGCTGCACAAGCAATACTTGAATGGCAATCATGCACCATCCAAGTATAGCTTGTGCAGCCTGACAAGTTCGTTGATTATGGATCTGTTCCTTTCGCGAGACTTGATTCTGGAGTGATAGAGCAATAAAAAAATGCAATGTTACCATCTAAGTGCAAATGCAATGTAGATCTTTTGTAATTGTGTATTTGTTAATGGATATTCACTGCTACAGACAGCCCTATCACAGACGGTTCGGAACAGTCATCACAGACGGTTCCTGAACCGTCAGTGTTTAGGTGTCAGTGATAGTTGATGGTTATCACAGACGGTTCCCGAGCCGTCTGTGATAAAAACATCACAGACGGTCTTTATTACTAACCGTCTGAGATAGGCGAGTATCACAGACGGTTTTTTATAAACAACCGTCGGTGATACGCGTCTATCACAGACGGTTGGTAATCAAGACCGTCTGTGATATACATAATATCACAGACGGTTTGTAATACAAACCGTCTGTGATATTGTGTATATCACAGACGGTCTTGATTACTAACCGTCTGTGATATGCGAGTATTACCGACGGTTGTTTATAAAAAACCGTCTGTGATACTCGCCTATCTCAGACGGTTAGTAATAAAGACCGTCTGTGATATGCACAATATCACAGACGGGTATTACTAACCGTCTGTGATATTTTGTATATCACAGACGGTCAGTAGTAAAAGCCGTCTGTGATAGCAGTCACACCACATACGGCACTCTTTGAAACCCTCTGTGATATGGTATCACAGACGGTTTTTAACAATGAACCGTCTGTGATACCAAGTGCATCATCCATTTTATATGCTGTTTCTTGGCTAGCCTCAGGATATGCTAGCCATGCCCTCTGAAAGCAAGCAGATTACAGATAAATGACAGATATAAGTTAATTGCAACTCATAGTAAATTACAACAAAATTCGATACACAGATGAATGTAACAATATCACATATATAGAATGAAAATTGTTACACAAAATCTGACAAATGTATTCAATTGAGGAATTGTTTGATTTGTACAGTTGAATCCAATGTTTCAACATCTAATTATCATCATCGCCGGCGTGGAACTCTCCCCTCTTATTTATGACCTCTGCTAGCAAGAATTGGGAGATGATTGCACGAATATCGACGAGATTGTCAAGATCATATGCACTTCCGTCGAAGTTCACCCGCTGTCGCTAGGAGCAATGTTAAGTCATTAATTAGCATGTGTGTGTAATATAATCAGAAAATAATAATTATTGGAAGGACCTGACAAACCTCTGGATCATTGATCTTAGTACCCATGATTTCCATCATATTGCGGCAAACGTAGAATCCACATACGTTGCCCTGTAGCTGCTGGTGGCACTGCAAAAATAGAATTACATACATCGGTATTGTCAATTCTAGAGGCATTATTACAAAGTATGATATAGGATTATTGTGTTGTAGCGGGTACCGGAAATCGCGTGTTGTGTCGTAGCGTGTCACTGGATTTGTCGTGTGTTCCTCCTTGGGCAACATATTCGGCAAACGCCCTACGTGATTCAAAAAACTTAGCCTCGGCCGTGGCAAACAAAAGAAATATTACAATAGAGTTATGTATGGAGGAAATGAGTTTACCTGTTAAGTACTTCTTGCACACGACTGAAGTCATGGTTGCTCCTAAGGAGGGAATCAAGGTATATTACCTTGCTCCACTTTGGTACAATCACAATCAAAATCCAGTGATTCCTAGTCATATGTGTCGCCATAGTGATTAATCCTAAGTTCATGCTGCATGTAAAGTACAAATGAAACATATGTGTGGCAACTAGTGAAGCACTTACCCTTGGTTGAAGGGTACCATGACGTACTCCTTGTCGGTGTGAGCAATCAATCCCCTCGTTATGTAACCTTCCACGAAGGATGCATCTGCGTTGATAGATTGCTCGGAGACCAAGTGAGGGTCGAGGAAACCCACCGGTCGTCGCAATTTCCGGGCTTGTTGGATCATGTATCTATACATAAAGAAAGGGTAATGACATTTATCTGTATAACGTGAATGTAGAACTTCATTGTACAGTACACTTACAGTGTCCAGCATCGTAGAAGTGAGGCGTCGAGTTCGTCGAGATTGAATAGTAAGAATAAATCTTCGAATGTCACGACGATGTAGCCCAAGTCATGGAGGAAATGCGTCTCTTTATATTTCACAGTGAATGCACTCTGCCGGTTTGGCTTCATGTTGGACTTCTCCATGTACCAGGCATGCAATGTATTGCAAATCATACCAAGCTGGCGTAATTGTGAATCGGGCACCAACGACACTCCTAGAATAAACTTCCATGGCACGGGACCCGGCTTAATTTTCTTCGCATGAGCCTTGGAGGCCTTGGAGCCTCGCTTATGATATGTTCTCGGTGGCATCTCAGCGGGAGCCGATGCAACAGACTTTACTGGATTTGGAGGTGGAGGTGGAGCCACCGGAGCCGATGTGCCAGGTCCAGGGCGACGTCCCTCTTGGGCCACTGGATGTGAAAATTGTGGCACGGACATGTCGAGGACGATGTCCCTCTTGGGCCACTGAACGAATGTGTGGACGGCATCCCCTAATGTCTTAATCTCTTCGTTTGGGGGCTTCTCAAGAGGGACAGGCTTAAAAATATCATTAATCATGTCCACCTGGACCTTTATGAAACCGGTGTCTACTTGTACACCGTGCACCTGCGTCCCTGGCAGCAATGGATACACCATGCCGCGCCCAGCGTCAACGGGAATAGAGCCAACAAGCCTGACTTTGAGGCTGCAAGGCATGGGCTCCTACATAACGATACAAGAGATGAGTTAAGGCGTCCACCAGAGAGATCTATGTACCATTCTAAAGAGGTACATTACCTGAATGTCATCAATACGTAAGTGGTCATCGCTATGTTCAGAAATTGGTGTGGACGCGCAGCTACTGCGACGTTGAGGGGGACTGGGTACCGCAGTACTAGGAGTGGGTTGCGATTGGTTGCGGACTTGTCTCAGTTCTTCCCGCAACGAATCTATCTCTCCTCGAAGTGAGGCAGTCTGCTCTTGAAGTGAGGCAGATAGTTGTTCCTCAAGTTGAGCACGAAGCTCCTGTTTTATTTGTTCGCTGCGGTACGCCTTGGTTCTCTTCCTACTCCTATATGTGTCGGAGTAATCTGGAAATCCGTGCCTCCAAGGTACATAAACCCCCATGCCTCGTGTGCGACCTGGGTGCTCCTTGTTTCCCAAGGCCTGTGATAGTAAATCTATCTCCCTATCTTCTTCAAAGGAGCCACGAGAAGATTCGGTAGTCAATGATTGCTGCAAGAGGCAATTAATCATGTTATTTTTGAACCCATGAAGTTCAAGAGGTGTTAACAACTATGTTGTTTAACATATTTTACCATGCGTTGGGACACTTCCTCATCTGCGGGGTTTTTGAAAGAGACACCCGAAGATGTGGTTGATGACCTCGCTCTTAACCAGTTTCGAGCGCGCTCGTTTGCGATCCCGGCAAATGGCGGAGAGGCCTCCGATCGGATTGCGACCTCATCCTGCATCCTCCATTGCGGGATTTTACCCGCGTACCCAGCAGTGCCGAGTCTGTGAGGGTGCGTGTTTTGTGACTGGAGATCCTTGTGCGCCGCACTTTGTTGTACAAATTCGGGCGTCGTCTTCATCTGCACAAAGGCCTCCCATGTTTCCGGCGACACGAAAGGATACTTCGTAAAGGGCGTGACATCCTCGGCCACGTACTTCGTCACAAGAGTGCTCTTAAAATTCTTCCATGCTTTTCCCATCGCGAGGAGCGCTTGCCGTTGCACGAGTCCCTGTGCTTCTGCTGGGAACTCGAACGAATTTGTAAGTTCCTCCCATAGCTGATTTTTGTGATCCTTTGTCAAATCTTTCCAGCTTGCTATGGTGATGGGGACCCGTTGCCTTCCAATTATCCCGCAGGTAGTCCGAAATGATGACGCTGCTTTCGACGGTTCCAGAGGGACCCCATCCGGAGAGACCACCGTGATGGTCCTTCGGCCCTCTGGCCTTTTCGATACTCCTCGGCCACGTTTAGATTTCGCAGTCTTGGGAGCGTGAGACCCAGATGACGACGACGAAGACTGTGTGGACGCCATCTCTCTTCTAAGAAAAAACTAACTAAAGTGAGCACTGGAGTGTGTCACTTGCTTTATGCCCTTTGACAAAGTTCTAACGATTAGCTAATTGCAGTGAGCTATGGGCCTTCCAAATAGACCTTGCGAAGCATATAACATGTGAAGCATATATATATCATGTGAAGCATATACATGTGAAGCATATATATATCATGTGAAGCATATACATGTGAAGCATATATATATCATGTGAAGCATATACATGTGAAGCATATATATATCATGTGAAGCATATACATGTGAAGCATATATATATCATGTGAAGCATATACATGTGAAGCATATATATATCATGTGAAGCATATACATGTGAATCATATATATATCATGTGAAGCATATACATGTGAAGCATATATATATCATGTGAAGCATATATATATCATGTGAAGCATATATATATCATGTGAAGCATATATATATCATGTGAAGCATATACATGTGAAGCATATATATATCATGTGAAGAATATACATGTGAATCATATATATATCATGTGAAGCATATACATGTGAAGCATATATATATCATGTGAAGCATATACATGTGAAGCATATATATATCATGTGAAGCATATACATGTGAAGCATATATATATCATGTGAAGCATATATATATCATAAAGCTAACATGTGAAGCACAGGGAGGGAGGGACCGGCGTTGGGCGGGAGCGGCGGCGTCGGGAGGGAGGGACCGGCGTCGGGCGGGACCGCCGGCTACGGGAGGGAGCGGCGTCGGGAGGGAGGGACCGGCGTCGGGAGCGGCGGCGTCGGGAGGGAGGGACCGGCGTCGGGGGGGACCGCCGGCTTCGGGAGGGAGCGGCGTAGGGAGGGAGCGGCGGCGTCGGGAGGGAGGGACCGGCGTCGGGGGGGACCGCCGGCTTCGGGAGGGAGCGGCGTAGGGAGGGAGCGGCGGCGTCTTGAGCGGCGGCGTCGGGAGGGAGGGACCGGCGTCGGGGGGGACCGCCGGCTTCGGGAGGGAGTGACGTCAGGAGGGACCGGCGGCTTCGGGAAGGACCGGCGGCGTCGGGAGGGACCGGCGGTGGGAGAGGGAGCAAAACCTAGCTAGCAGGGGCGCTGCAGAGTGGAGACAAGAGACTGCGGCAGAGCGGACTCCGCAGACCTAGCGCGGGTATTTAAAGATGATCTATCACAGACGGTTCTATAAATATAACCGTTTGTGATAATTCATATCACAAACGGTTCTATAGATAGAACCGTCTGTGATAATTCATATCACAAACGGTTCTATCTATAGATAGAACCGTCTGTGATAATGCATATCACAAACGGTTATATTGATAGAACCGTCTGTGATAGATCATCTTTAAATACTCGCGCTAGGTCTGCGGAGTCCGCTCTGCCACAGTCTCTTGTCTCCACTCTGCAGCGCCCCTGCTAGCTAGGTTTTGCTCCCTCCCACCGCTGCTACCCATATTATCACAGACGGTTATATCGATAGAACCGGCTGTGATGTGTTATCACAGACGGTTTCTTTTGATAAACCGCCTGTGATAGTTCACTATAAATACCCGCAGCTAGCTAGGTTCCTATGTCATTTATGAAAAACGCAAGCATAACCATAAATATAACTATTTCATAGTTCCTTAGTCATTTTACAATTACAATGCATGGGTTCCTTAGTCATTTTACAATTACAATGGAACATACATACATTTATGAAAAACACAAGCATAACCTATATCATTTATTACACTTTGGCTATATCATTTTAAATAAAGCCCTTCACGATGATCGATACGCATATAGCTTGCTTCATTGCCTTGTTCTTCATCGAGCCTGATGCCGTCTCCGAATGGAGGCAAATCATCAAATTGATTGTACTCTTCCTCATCCACAACATTCTCAACCCCGACAATCCTTCTTTTTCCCTGAAGAACTACATGGCGCTTCTTATTTGCCGGGTCGGTTACATAAAATACTTGAACAACTTGCCTCGCGAGTACGAATGGTTCGTCTTTGTATCCTACACATTCGAGGTCCACGGTAGTGACGCCGTACTTGTCAACCTTTACACCCCGTGGGAGTTGGACCCAACTGCACCGAAATAGAGGAATTTTGAAAATTACGTAGTCAAGCTCCCAAATCTCCTCTACAAGCCCGTAGTACGAGCTTGGGCCAGCGGTTCTGCCGTGCGAATCATAGGCATCTATGCGGACACCTGAGTTCTGCACTGTGCTCTTTCTATCTTGATCTGTTGTATAAAATGTGTAGCCATTAATGTCGTATGCTTGCCATGTCACAATTGTAAATTTTGGCCCTTTTGCCAACCATTGTAGTGTTTCATTTGACGACCTCCTAGTCAATTGCGCCTTCAACCATTCGTTGAACTGACGGTTGTGTTGTCTCGTGATCCAAACTTCTGACTGGCCTGCATTCTCTTGACGTAGCATGTCCTTGTGCTCTTCAATATATGGGGTCACCTCAGTCATGTGTTGTAAAACCATGAAATGGGCTTGAGCATACGTATTTTGATCCGGGGTTATTGCTTTCCTCCCGATAGTCCCTATACCCTCTAACCTCCCCTCGTGACGAGATAGAGGTACACCTATCGGCTCTACCTGAGCCATGTAGCCGATGCAGAATTCAATGACCTCTTCTATTGTATAACCTTCGATGATGCTACCCTCCGGTCGAGATCGATTGCGTACATAGGACTTCAGAATTCCCATGTACCTCTCGAAAGGATACATATGACGTAGAAATATGGGGCCACATATTTTTATCTCTTTCACAAGGTGGACAATGAGATGGACCATGATATCAAAAAATGATGGAGGGAAATACATCTCTAGATGACATAGAGTTGTCACCACCTCGGTTTGCAGAGCATCTAGTCCATCTGGATCAATGACCTTCTGAGCAATTGCGTTGAAGAAATAACATAGCCTTATGATTGTCACTCGAACCTTGTTCGGCAAAATACTTCTAATTGCAACAGGTAGCATTTGAGTCATTAGCACATGACAGTCGTGAGACTTCATGCCAATTAATTTCAAATGTTCCATGGAAACAAGTTTCTTCATGCTTGTCGAGTGACCGGATGGAACTTTCACACCATTTAAGGACTGGCACAATTCAGTTCTCTCCGACTTAGACAGAGTGTAACATGCTGGGGGAAGGTACGTCCGGCCTTTATCGGTCTCTATCGGTGCTAACTCGGTCCTGATGTTCATAGCGACCAAGTCACGCCTTGCGTTAACACCATCCTTTGTTTTGTCAGGAATGTTCAGTAAGAGACCAATCAAACTGTCACATACATTCTTCTCGACGTGCATGACATCGATGCAATTGCGAACTTCTAAGTGCTCCCAATAAGGCAAGTCCCAAAATATTGACCTCTTTTTCCACATGTTCTTCCTCAATTTACGTCCCTTTCCAAACACAACATTTATATCCTTGACCATATCATACACCTCTTTCCCGCTAAAAGGTCTTGGTACTGAGTCATCCTCTTTTTTTCCGTCAAATTGTTTCTTCATCTTGCGGTATGGGTGATACTTTGGAAGGAACCTACGGTGACGCATGTACATAGTTTTTCGGGAGTTGTTCAACCACACACTCTCCGTATAATCTAAGCAGTGCGGACACGCTTTGGCTCCTTTTATACTAAACCCTGACAGGTTACCAAGGGCAGGAAAATCATTAATGGTGCAGAACAACATGGCCCGTAGAGTGAAGTTCTCTCGTTTGTCCGCATCCCATACATGTACCCCTTCATTCCACAGTGTTGCAAGATCTTCCACCAATGGGGCTAGGAACACATCAATATCGTTGCCAGGTTGCTTCGGCCCTTGGATAAGTAGTGACATCAAAATATATTTCCGCTTCATACACAGCCAAGGAGGAAGGTTGTACATGCACAGAGTCACGGGCCAGGTGCTATGTCGACTGCTCATGTTACCAAAAGGATTCATTCCATCTGTACTCAACCCAAACCTTATATTTCTCGGTTCCACACCGAAATCTACAAACATCCTATCGATGTTCCTCCACTGGGCAGAATCAGCAACATGTCTTATCATTCCGTCTTTCTTACGCTGCTCGCAGTGCCAACGCATCAATCTTGCATCCTTGCGGTTTGCAAATAAACGCTTCAAACGGGGGATTACAGGAAGATACCACATCACCTTAGCAGGAGGTCCTTGCTTCACCTCGATGCCCTTCCCATCATCAGAGTCATTTTTACGTTTGTATCGGGATGCTTTGCACACCGGACAAACATGTAAGCTAGCATACTCTTTACGGTACAGGATACAATCATTCCGACATGCATGTATTCTTTCTACTTCCATTCCTAATGGACAAAGAATCTTCTTGGCTTGGTAGGTGGTTCTCGGCAACACATTTCCCGTTGGAAGCATGTCCACTAGGAGACCTAATAATGCCGTGAAACTCTTGTCGGACCAACCATTGCTTGCCTTCAATTTTAGCAGTTCTAGAACTGATGACAACCTCGTGTATTGCGGCTTGCAGCCTGGGAACAAAGGTTTCTCCGAGTCCTCCATCAAGCCCTCGAATTTACCAAACTCTCTCTCACTATAGTTCCCTTCTGCATCACGTAACATCTGATCCAGATTATCATCCTGCGACCTATCCTCATGATCCAGATTGTCATCCTGCGACCTATCCTCATCATCCAGATTGTCATCCTGCGACCTTTCCTCATGATCGAAAGAACAGTCCACAACTGGCATATCGTTGCCCCCCTCGACTATGTCATAACTATCTTCTTGTGTACTCTTCTCTTCACCGTGACTGGTCCAACATTTGTACCCTTTTCTGAAACCCCTTCGAATCAAGTGAGCTTCAATCTGCGCTGAGTTGCTAAACATCTTAAGATTATCACAATCAATACATGGGCAATACATATATTTCATCCCCTTCTTCAACATATCCAGCTCGGCCGCCCTTCTAAAGGCAGACACGCCAGTAATGTACTCTTCACTCACACGGTTCTCAATATACATCCAGCTTCGGTCCATCTACGCTACACAAGTGAAAAATGGGTGTCAAAAATGATTATTACCTCTACTACTAACCTCTGATCAGATCACTAAGCATGTTAAGTAATTGAATACTAATCTCTGATCAGATCACTAAGAATGTTAAGTAATTGAGTATGCTAACCTCTGATCAGATCAATAAGAAGACGGTGATATTTTTACCCCCAACTCCCTAAAGCCGGCCGCCTTGCTCCACCGATGCAGCGCAATGAAGACAGATCGGTGTCGACATCCTTCAAGCAAGTACGCCAAGTAATTAATACTACGCAGAATATCACAGACGGTTCCAACTACAAACGGTCTGTGAAAATTACATATCACAGACGGTTCGTATTAATACCCGTCTGCGAATTATCACCGACGGTTATTAATATTAACCGTCTGTGATTTCTACATATCATAGACGGTTAGAATAAATAACCGTCTGTGATAGTCTCCTTATCACAGACGGTTCAAAATATAAACCGTCTGTGATAGTCCTTGACAGACGGTTTAAATTACAAACCGTCTGTGATAGTTACACGGGGATGAACTGTTTCGTCAGGCGCATGACTGCCAACTCGAAGCATATATAGCATAGCATTCGAGGCACATCAGAGGCCTGCTGCTGTGTCTTGAGGAATGCCAAGAGCTGGTCTTCAGATGTGGCAGCCACATCTGAAGACCAGCTCTTGGCATTCCTCAAGACACAGCTGCAGGCCTCGGATGTGCCTCGAATGCTATGCTATATATGTTTCGAGTTGGCAGTCATGCCCTGACGAAACAGTTCATCTTTCCCGACAAAATTCAAGGCAATTTTATTACAATAGTGCAAAGAAAAGACATTACCAGATTCTTGGTTGAGCTGGTCGAGGAACATGAAAATACAGAGGCAAGCACAAAAACTCAACAACACATTCAGATCGATCTATTACAGGATAACAAGCTAACAAACCCTTCGCGGCACGACGGTTCACACTAAACTAGACACACTTACGGCAAGAGTGTGTTGTTTAGTATGAACCGGACGTGCCGCGATGGAGGTGCTAGCTCACAGCGGAGGGGAGATGCATGCAGGAAGCTAGCTAGTGGATGAACTCACGCGTGACTAGTACCGGTGGAAAGGTTGATGGGGAGTTATTAATAAGGGTCTGGCCGTGGGAGGAACTGGTGCCAGCCATTCGATGTGGAGAGAATAGACGGGTGAGATCGAAATCCTGTGTATACGCCAATTATTGGTGACATGTGATTATTACAGACCAATTATCAGTGACATGGGATTATTACAGACGGTTCTTAAACGGAACCGTCTGTGTTACTCGATTGGTATAGACGGTTCGTATTAAGAACCGTCTGTGAAAGTCTCAATTATCACAGACGGTTCATGTTATTAACGGTCTATGAAATTATCACAGACGGTTTTTTATGAAAAACCGTCTGTCATAAGCTTCATACCAGAACTGCTTCGCGCGTGTTTCGATGCCAGAACGCTTCGTGTTTCGATCGTCTAATTAACGTCTCTCGATCGTTATACGAAGCGTCTATATCATTAATGTTTGGGTATACGAACCGTTTGTGCTGAGGGTTAAATATGCGCTCCTAATCCAGGTCTCTTCTACGTACGTACAATACAATATACAATACAACATGGCTTCTACTACTGTTCTTGTGATCATCTCCTTCCTCTCATCTGTTCATCACGAATTGTTCGGCCGGAACCTTACACAGGCGGCCAGCAATTTGCATCTGGAGCGGCTTCTCCGCACCCACCCTGCTCTCCTTCCCCGACTTTCTTGCATCCGTCAGCTTGACCTGATCCTCCGCCGTCGACGGAGGCGTCTCGCTGCCGCTCAAGAAAGGGAAACGGCCCTCACCCTGGTTCTTCTCCACAATGTGCGCAATGCGGAAGAAGCTCTACACGCATTGCAGAGACTGATGGATAGCCTTACCGATCAAGCAGAAACGGCAGATTCTGAGGAATCTTTTCATGCTATCCTCTACAACATTATGGATGCTGCTGATCATTTGCCCAGGCTGCACGAGGAAGTGCTAAGGACAAGGGCAATCTTAACGGCGTTCGAGAATTTAGCGGCTGATCCTCCAAGTCCCCAAGTCGAAGAAGAAGCTTACGAAGCCCAAAAGAATACAATCTGGGAAACTCTGTACCTGTGCGACTTTTGTAATAAATTTGCCTCTAATTGAAATTAATAAATTTGCCTTTAATTTGTGATCTCTTGTCTCAGTAGTTCTGTAGTTAAGTTATTAGAAGCAATGTGTACTTACATATTAACCTCTGATCTAGAATATGACAGAGAAAGGGACATCACAGCCGGTTCTTGTGAAAAACCGTCTGTGAACATTCCCAGACGGTTCTTAACAACAACCGGCTGTGATAGTCTACACAACACATACGGTTTTTAATAAAAAACCGTCTGTGATAATCCCAGATTATCACAGACGGTTTTGAATAAAAACCGTCTGTGATATTCCAGTATCACAGACGGTTCAGCGGTAAGAACCGTCTGTGATACTCCTTTTTCCCGCCACAAATACGACAGACGGCCTTCAAATTAAAACCGTCTATAATAGTTTACATTACAGACGGTTTCACAAAACCGTCTGTGATTTGCCGTCTAGTATAGCCTCTTTTGTAGTAGTGATTTTATTTCATTTCAATTAATTGATTTGCGAAATGGATACTTTATGTTTTGTGAAATGAAGTGCGATGTGAATTGGATGTTTTATGTATGTGAAATGAATTGAGATGTGAATTGTATATATACATATACATGTTGATCTGCTTGTTTCAGAGGGCATGGCTAGCATTTCCTGAGGCTAGCCAATAAACAGGAATAGATTTAGGGGTAGAAAAGAATAACACAGACGGTTTGTAACTAAAAACCGTCTGTGATAGCTGATTATCACAGACGGTTTTTAAGTAAAAACACCGTCTGTGATATTTACACCACAGATGGTTTCGATTATCACTGACCTATAAATTCAGACGGTTCAGAAAATCGTCTGTGATGACGTTTTTGAACCGTCTATAATACGGTTTTCTGTAGTAGTGATACTGTTCGCCATGCAGGTGCTGAAGGCAATATACGTGATCATCGACCACAAAAAGTAGTCCAAATGGTTGTACGTACGTAGGGCTAGTTTGGCAATGAGCTAGTTTGGTTTGATGTGACCCTGGCAGGTGGGCCTCACTCTGACTATGGCACGACTTGCTGTGTAGATAGCTTTGCTCAGTTTGGATTTCGACGATCTAATTTTCTGGAACTGCTTTTATTTTCATGTTTGGCTACCTGCTTTCTGTGAGCCACATTGCAAATGGAAATTATTACCGTCTGTTCCAGATCACGAACAACGAAGCAAAAACATGTATTGGGGTGCGTACATAATTAGCACATAAAAAATAAATTATTAAATTTCGATCTAATTTGCCAAACAGAGTACTAGATTTTCACAACTAACTTTTGCCACGCACAGCAACACCGCAGCTGCAAAATAGCCCTTAATTTCTTGCATTATACCGAAAGAACTAGTATCTTCGTATTCCAGATTCTTGTTTGTACCCCATGTAGAAACCAATTACTGTAACTTGCTACAGAAGGAACAAGTACTCTTTATCTTATGTTGATATAAATAATTAAAGAACGAACTTTGTGTCCCTGAGCCTACAAGAACTATTGTAGGCTAGCTTTGTACATTTAGTACCTTATGTCCTGTGATTCAGCAGACAGAAGGGAGAAGAGTGTTGGAAATATAGGCAATATTTTAATTCTAAATTTTATTAAGAGATAAATACAGTAAAAAACTAATGATGTAAAACACATAACTAATAGCAGTCTACTCATTGTACTTTAGAAATTATACAAAACAATATAGTATCAAAGTCGATTGAACGCGCGAACACTTACTGTTGCACTTGATGAATAACAATAAGTAGTGTAGACTTGATGCAGTGCAGAACGTAGATGACGCAGTGCAGGAGCGGTTGCGCAAATGCACTTCCCAAAAAACTTATTGCCGCCCTGTAGTAGGTACTCTCTGCGGCAATGGTTCGGAGATAGCCGCTCTCCCTCCTTCCAGGTGCACACTGAGAAGAAAGGCCAACGAGATTCAGTCGCATAGCACAACATCACAATATTATCAGAGAGAAAGAACACAATATAAGAAGGAAATGAAAAAGTTCAGTCATCCAAACCTGGACGTCTCCAAGTCTTTTATAGATGTGCAAAATACTCTCTAGTAAATGCCCCCATTGAATTGAAATAATTCACTGGTAGCTACTTAATTATTCACTGGTAACTACTTAATTCTTCACCAGTAACTGATAACATTCAAATCAAATAATGATAATTAATCAATCTCATAACCAGTTAAAAGAAGAGAGATGATACATGGTTTAGCAAAAAATAAGGTGGACTTTGTCTACCAAATGGCGCGCCACGTCATGGCCCAGTCGCACATCGCAAGTCAAATGTCACATGATTTTCACGTGAAAATACATGACTAAATGCGCGCGCGTGTGATTACCAAAGCCCCCCTCATGCCATCCCCATCCATATTCAATGAGTGGCGATGACTCCGCCTTATTAATTGGTTTTCTCTATTTTGTCTTAGCAATATGGTACTAAACCAGGTATGCTTTAGAATTATAGGAAATAAGCCTCACTCATATGGGTCTATTTCTAACAGAGAGAGGGCTTGCTTTGCTACTTAAGCAACTCTTACTCGGAAAAGGTCAGGTTCTTTTCAGTTTATGATTTATAGCTTCTTTCAAACAAACAGACAGGATGATTTCTCCGTCGCTATTTCGAAATGGCTTATTAGGATAACCTTTTCTAATCGACTTATAGGTTTATTGGTATTCAATTTGTTCATACAAACACTCATGTTAGAACCAAAAACCACTAACCGCAGTTGAAAAGAATCCACCCAAAGAGTTGTACACTGCGGCCCAGCATGCATGCGTTGGTTAGAATCAGCATATATAAATATTTGGAGCATTGGCATAACAGCAACCATATAGCTATTGATCTGTACAACAAAATTAATTTTAATCAAATGAGGATCCAAAACAATTTGCAGTTGCCTTATGCTGCTCCTCTGCTCCTGAAATAACGCAACCATGTCTGCATCAGCTTCACAGACGGTTTTCTGAACCGTCTGAATTTATGGGTCAGTGATAATCTAAGGTTATCACAGACGGTGTCTTAGCATTCCATCCTTCTTGCGCTCCTCCGAGTGCCAACGCAGCAGTTTTGCCTCCTTTGGATTTGCAAAAAACCTTTTCAAACGGGGAATTATACGAAAATACCATGCCACCTTAGCAGGAGGTCCTTTCTTCGCCTCTGTTCCCTCGCCATCATCTGATTGATTGTTACGTTTGTATCGGGATGCGTTGCACACCGGACATACATGCATGTTTGCATACTCTTTACGGTAGAGGATACAGTCGTTCGGACATGCATATATTCTTTCTACTTCCATTCCCAACGGACAAAGAACCTTCTTGGCTTTATACGTGGTTTTAGGCAACTCATTTCCCTCCGGAAGCATGTCCGCTAAAAGACCTAGCAGCGCCGTGAAACTCTTGTCGGACCAACCGTTGCTTGCCTTCAATTTCAACAGTTCAAGCACGGCCGACAACCTCGTGTACTTGCAGCACGTGAACAAAGGTTTCTCCGAGTCCTCCATCAAACCCCAGAATTTAACATACTCTCTCTCATCATAATTCTTTTCTACATCGCGAAGCATCTGATCCAGATTATCATCATACAACCTATCCGAATCCGAACCACAATCGACATCATCCGGCGGTATGTCATTCACTTCACCGGCGATGTCATCCGGCGGCATATCATTCACTTCACCGGCGATGTCATCCGGCGGCATTTGATCATTGACTTCACCATGACTGGTCCAACACATATAACCCTTTTTGAAACCCCTCCGAATCAAGTGCGCTTCAATTTGCCCTCGGTTCTTAAACATCTTTAAATTCTCACAGCCAGTGCATGGACAGTACATATATTCCACCCCCTTATTTAACTTATCTTCCTCGGCAGCTCTTGTAAAAGCAGACACGCCATTAATGTACTCTTCACTCACACGGCTCGTGGCATACGTCCAGCTTCGATCCTACGTTACGTACATATATAACAACTTAGTATTAAAAATTAAATTAACTAATTATTACTACAAATATACCGGCCACATGTATTATATTGAGACTTAATTTGCTTCCTCAATTCATATTATAAACACAATAGCTATTATATAACCAACAATTTTGCAAACCATCTTCAATTAATAACAGTCGTCAATTACTTAGATCTAAATTGTAATGCATGCAAAGAAAAAATAAAATTCATTACTAACCATATCTAGAGCAATCAGGAAAGTATAAATCTTCAAAGCTCAATATCTGCCTCCTCCCACCAAATTAACTGGCCTGAAATCGCCAAGCTTGCCTCCTGAGTGAAAGAGTAAAGCACCAGCTAGATCTGGATCGAAATGAAAACAGATGCGGTCTGAGCAGCGCAATAAATGCCTACTGCCATTATCATAGACGGTTTTTCATTCAAAACCGTCTGTGATAACCAGCTTATCGCAGACCGTTTTTAATTAAAAACCGTCTGTGATAATCGGGGATTATCACAGACGGTTTTTAATACAGACCGTCTGGGATACCGAAGTATCACAGACGGTTCATCGGTAAGAACCGTCTGTCATACTCATTTTCCCGACGCCGCCAACACAGATGGTGTCCAAATTAAAACCGTCTGTGTTAGTGTTGTTCACAGACGGTTTTGTCAAACCATCTGTGATTGGCCGTCTACTATTAGGCTTTCTGTAGTAGTGTCACTCTATCAATCTTGGCATGGTACTTCTCCCTTAGAAGCATTAGCCATCGCTGCATATATATGATAGAGAACTTTGTACAGAACTTCACATGGGGATGCTTAAGGAAAAGTTTCTCAATTGCTGCTTTGCAAAACTGAATAAAGCATTTGAATAGTTAGGCCCACACCCCATTAGGCCCACACCCCATTGAGAGTCCATTAGTCAGGAAATCCTGAAAAGAAACAGGAACCCTCTCCCATTCAAAAGTTTCCTTTATGCAACACCAAACGAATTGAGCAAGGATGGAAAAGAAAATGATATGATCAGAGTTTTCTGGCTGTCCAAAGAGAACACAGTTGACATCCCCTTGCCAATGCCTCTTCTTTTCGATATGCAAGAGAAAATGATATGACCAGAGTTTTCTGGCTGTCCAAAGAGAACACAGTTGACATCCCCTTGCCAATGCCTCTTCCTTTCGATAACGAGGCACTCCCCACATTTCATTACTAGCAACGGGATGGGAAGAATAAGCAGAAGGGAGCTAGATAGTAGCAACCAACTACGGATAAGACGATCTCGACTTACAGGTAGCAAGCGAATCTAGAAAAGGAAAGGAGAAAGCTAACGCCTCTTCTTGAGCTGTACAGCAGACCGAATTTTATCCTGAAAAGTTTGCCACAAGAAGATTTTCACTTCTAAAGGAAGGAAACGACCGTCAAAGGTATAGCAATAGATTTCATGCAGTTTCAACAAGTTTTATTAATCTGTTTGAAAACTTTTATATTTCAGTGAGTTTCGCATATTTTTAAAAGTTTTCATAAAATTCCAATAAAGTTCCAAACCAAAATTTCAATGAGTTTCAAATTTTGAAACTTAAGTTTCAACAAGTTTCAGTCGAAAAGTTTCAACAAGTTTCAGCCAAATGTTTTAAAAAGTTTCAACAAAAGTTTCGACAGGTCAACATGGCTATTCTGAGGTGGCAGAGGACACGGCGGCCGGCAAGCGGAGGAGTCTAGTGATCTAGACACCATTGCTTCGTCTCACGGCCAGCCTTTTTCCTAGTGATGGCAAGCTGGCCCAATCTTAGGATATGCAATGCATGCACATGCCTCAATGAGGGGAGGAATGTGAGGAGCTGAGACCACAGTAGCCATGGCCCACTCCCTAGTGCGATGGCGCCCACAGCATTGGCCATCAATCGATCTAGAGCTGCCCCCTCCCGCAGTCTACCACCGTCGCACCAAATCTGTCTTCCTCCCAGCCCTGCCACGCGCTGGATCCAACCGCCTCTGACACTGCCTAGCCTAGGGATGGCAATTGTGCCCGTTTACCCGTGTACCCGTGGGTAAATACCCTAATGGAGTCGGGTATGGGATGCATTTTTTACCCACGGGTAGAAAAATGGGGGAAAATCTCTGCCCATCGGGTAAACGGGTACGGGTATGGGTTAGCTCTACCCGTACCCGTTTCGCCCGTTTACCCGTGAAATAGACTGACAGGTGGGCCATCAAAAAAACAGTAAACCCTAACTGTCCCCCCGCCCGCACGTACACCTCTTCGCCCGCCGCCCGCCTCTCGCACTCTCCTCCCCCCTCGCATCCCTCTCGCACTCTCCTTCCTCCGTCGATTCCGCCGGCGCCTCCGCCCCCCACCCGGCCGCCGGCCTCCTCCTCCGCCCCCAGATCCGCCGCCTCCTCATCCTCCTCCTCCGCCCCCAACCCAGCCGGCGGCCTCCTCCTCCGCCCCAGATCCGTCTCCTCCTCCTCCTCGCTCGCCTCGCCCGCCGCCCTGCGCCCCGCTCGCCTCAGCCCTTAGCGCCTCCGCCTCGCCCAGATCCGCCGTCGCACCCGGTCGGCTGCCTCCCACATCCTCCTCCCCGTCGGCTGCCGCCACCCCGCCCCACCTCCAGATCCAGATCTGGCCCGTCCTCCCCGCAACCACCCACCGCCCCCCGTCCTCCTCCCGGCCGGCAGCCTCCCACCATCCCACGTTCTCCTCCCGACTGGCTGCTACCCCCACCCTGCCGCCGGCGTTCGTCCTGTCCTCAAGATGCCACTGGAGGTAGCGCGGCATGAGGAGGGAGCGGATTGCGGCATGAGGTGGAGATGCCGAGGGCGAAGCGCTTGGAGACGAGGCGGAGGGGCTCGCCGGTGGTGAGGCGCCAGACGCAGACGACGACGCGCTGGCGGACGGGGATGGGTTCGGCGTCGTCTTCGGCGAGGCCAAGCCAGGAGAGCCCCGTGCCACCACCGCTCCGCCTCCGCGCACCATCGTCTTCCACGCTCACGCCCACTCCGTCGCCGCCGTCCGCGTCGTTGCCATTGACTTCCACTACCTCCTCATGGTATTTGTGTTTAATTCTCATAGTATTTGTGTTCAATTCAACAGAAACATGGTATATGTGTTCAATTCTCATAGTATTTGTGTTCAATAATTGATTCAACAGAAACATAGAAATTCTCATATTTGTGTTCAATTCAACATAGAACTTCAATTCTCATATTTGTGATGTTGATTCTCAACATTAATTTTGATTGGTGTTCCATTCTCATAGAACAAACAAAATAACAAACAGAAGATTTCTGAAATCTGAATTGTCAGCCAGCTTATATATTTGTCTTCCTTTGTTTCCCTAGTTGTGGCTTTGTTGAATTCGTGCTATGGTGGTACAGCCTGAGGTGTTGTGTTTTAGTTTACTCACCTAGTAAACTGATTCATGGAATGGGATTTTGTATCTAATATGCATATGCTCTGGTGCAAATCAAGCTTCCCTTTGGGCTATAGGAAACTAGGAATTTCATGTTGTTTAGTTCATAATCTCAGCTTGGTTGTTTGGTCAGTTCCAGACCTTATTTTGTTTTAAGATCTGAAAAAAAAGTATAATGCATTGGTATATTGGTGATGTTTGAATGTGAATATGTGATGTACTCAGTTCGCGGGTAAACGGGTATGCCCGCGGGCGACGGGTACCCGCGGGCGACGGGTATGGGCGGGGTTTTTTACCCGTGGGCGGGTATGGGTATGCCCGTGGGCGAAAATTAGGGTCGCGGGTACGGGTATGGGCGAGCACTACCCGTACCCGCCGCGCCCGATTGCCATCCCTAGCCTAGCCCCACTGCGCCCAATCTGGGCACCCCCCACATCAGCTAGTCCTATTGTGTTGGATCCAGCCAACCCCGAAGCAGCAAGCCGCCCAGCGTGGTCCACGGCAGATTCAACTAGCAGAGATGATGGAGAGAGAGAGAGGTGGTACGGCATGTTGTGGATGACTAGGTGAGAGAGAGGGAGGAAGGGGATGGTGGGAGTGGTATATTGGATGAGATGAACATGGTGGATGCCTATACCGTTAGAATGGTATAGGGTCCATAGTATTTCTCTTAAGGAGTCTTACATTTCCAAACCCTTTGCATCCTCATGCTCAATGCACCCCTAAAAGTCATCATCCTATATAATGATCTAACAAAGTACACCACTAATCACTACTACAAGACAAGCTATACTGGACATCTCACCACAGACGATTCATGTGGAGCCATCTGTGCTTTTATTATTACAGACGGTTCATGTCTAAAACCGTCTCTGAAACTATCACAAATGGTTCGGTTTAAAAGCCATCTGTGATATGCGCATTATCATAGACGGTTTTTAATTAGAACCGTCTATGAAACTATCACAGACGATTTTTATTTACAATCATCTGTGTTTTATCCTTTGTTGTATGAACTATAGAAGCTACTAAAATGAGAGACAAATTTAAGGAAAATTTATTGCAAAAGTCTCAAGAAAAGAGATTCTCAGATCTTAGTATTTTGGGTTTCATATGCTTCTTCTTCGACTTTTGGAGTTGGCGGATAAGCCATTGAGTTTCTCGAATGCCATGAAGATTGTCCTTGCCCTCTCCACTTCCTCCTCTAGCCTAGGCAAATCATTAGCGTGGCCTATAATCTCAAAGAGGATGCCATGATAAGCTTCCTCAGAATCGGCCGCTTCTGCTTAATCAGCAATGTTATCTATGTGTCTCTCCACTGCCATGAGAGCTTCTTCCGCTTTGTGTACATTGCGTATAAGAACAAGGCTGAGGGCAGTTTCCCTTTCCTGAGCGGCAACGAGACACCTTCGTCGACGGTGGATGATGAGGTCCAACTGATGGATGGAAGCGAGTCGAGGAAGGAGAGCAGGGCGTGAGCGGAGGAGCTGCTCCAGACATAAATTGTTGGCCGCCTGTGTAAGGTTGCCGCTGAACAACTCATGATGGATAGATGAGAGGAATGAGATCAAAAGAATATTAGATGTCATTATTAAGAAATCTGGTGAAGAAGATGAGGGAGAGGATAGTTTAGAAGAGTTGGATTAGGGCATGCATATTTAAATGTGATCACAGACGGTTTGTATACCAAACCATATCTGATATTAATATTATAGACGGTTCATATAACAAACCGTCTCTAATATGTGTCTTATCACAGATGGTTCGTATACCAAACCGTCGCTGATATTGATATCATAGACGGTTCGTATTACAGACTGTCTCTGATATGTGCCTTATCACAGACGGTTCGTATAACAAATCATATCTGATATGTGCATTATCACAGACGGTTCATATAACAAACTATCTCTGATAATGACATGTCACCGATCCGTGGCGTATCCCCCAGGATTTTGATCTCACCCGTCCATTCTCTCCATATCGAATGGTAGGCACCGGTTCCTCCTACCGCTTGACCCATATTAAACTCCCCCTCTACCTTTCCACCAGCAGTCACGCATGAGTTCATCCACTAGAGCTTCCTGCATCCTCCCCTCTCTTCCTTGATGGTGCGCTGCATCCAGCTTGTTCCTCGATGACACTGACTACCGTCGTGAGCTAACGCCTCCGTTGTGATACCATGGTCAACTGCACAACACACTCTTGTCGTAAGTGTCATTGTCTTGTACAGTCTCACCGTCATGCCACAAAGGTGGTGCTACCGCTGCCTCTCCATTGTCAGTGATATCCGGCCACCTCTCCAGCTTCTACTATCTGCTAGGATCTCTGCTTCTTATATATTCTTGCTGTGTTAAAGAAATTGGGTTCGTTATCTTGTTATGTTGTAATGGTGGATTCTAATCTTAATGGAAATGGAATGTGTTGTTGTGTTTGCCACTGTATTTGCTTGTTTTCAAAGGGCATAGGTAACATTATTTCTTAAGGCTAGCAAAAAAACAGAAAACTTTTAGGTATAGAATGAACTATCACAAAGGTTTGTGCTATAAACCATCTATGAAGGTGTAGGATCGGATATGGCAACAGAGGGGGGGTGAATGGTGCCTCTTTAAAATTTTGCCCCCAAAAGTATCCACTAAAAACTCTTCTCTTCGATAGCTATGAAAAACTATTAAGGAGAAGGTTCACGCTCTCTGGAACCTCAGATACACAGAGAAGAAAGCGGGACATAAAACATTAGAGAAGAAACACAGAGCACAGCATAAAAGGCAGAGAACAGCAGCTGCAACCTTAGGTGGCCGGTCAGACCGCAGAACAGAGAAAATGCAGAAGACACAAAAACGAATGCAAACCAACAACTCTTCTTCTCATCTTGATTCAATGTAATGGAATGATTACATAGGAGTCCCCATACACAATTGCTAGTAAGGAGAATACACACTACATGCTTGAGAACACACACAGGAGCTCACTCCCTCTCCTACTGCTCAAGCAAGCTGAAACACATAGACTCACTCCATTTCTTGCTTCCACTCGTGAGTACAAACTGCTGCCTCCCTCTCCACATTTTGAAGGCAAAAGCTCACCCCAAAGAAGCAAAACAAGAAGTGTCACACACTCTCCACTTTCCACCTCTCACACAGATGAGGCAAGAAAGTCAACACAACCTTTTGGAGGGAAAAACCAGCCTCCAAACCATTGCTTGAGTAAAATCTCCAATTTGCCCCTCAAGCGCCTTCCCGGAAGCTTCCCGCGTCCTGTACCTTGACCATTTGAACCTCGACTCCCCCCTGAGTCTAGTCCGGTCCGCTCTGCTGCACATGACCGCACCCGGCATCCCGACCGTCTGGACCTCCGACTCATCCCTGAGCCTAGTCCTGATTCACTCGCCGCTGCCCGTCGTGTCCACCCGACACCGACCGAGACCTCCGACTCCACCTGAGTCTAGTCCTGGTCTATTCCGTCGCGCACGACCGCAACCGACATCCAACCGTTCTGGACCTCCGACTCCTCCCTAAGCCTAGTCCCGGTTCTCTCGTCGTTGCCCGTCGTGTCTGTCACCGATAGCTCCAGTTCCGGTTCCTCATCTCCCGACATGCAACCACCTCACTAGCCTCGATCATCTTCGGCATCACCGACCATCTGGACCTCAACACCTCTTGTGCCTAGTCCCGGTCCTCCTCGCCTCACCATGACCTAGCTCCGAAGTCCTGCAGTCACACAGACAAGCAAACCGTCACATAGCACCGCACGAAACAACATATCAACAATATTAGCACAAGTAAAGGTACTCAACCCTAGAATATCCAAAACAAACTCAAACTCTCTAAACCAACCGTCAATTACTCATCACAAACCCTTGCTAGAACCTATAAGAAGTGAGTGAGCTCAACCTAGTGAGAAGAGAGATAGCTAATAAACACATCCTAGATCACAAGATGAGAGGAAGAAATCTAAGCAACTAGACAAGAGAAGTACTCTAATCTATGCTAGGATGACTAACCCAAATACACCCCGATGCAATGCAACAAAATGACAACAGGAGCATAATATACAAGATAAAGCAATAAAGCACAAAGCCCCCCTCACTACAGTCCATAAGGACAAAGCACCCCAAGCTCTCCCCGCAAGGCTGAAAACCTAGAGCTATCCAAAAGCTTGGTGAAGATATCAGCCAACTGATGGTCACTCTCCACAAACTGGAGCACTATATCACCCTTCTCCACATGGTCTCTAAGGAAGTGATATCGGATATCAATATGCTTGTCCGAGAGTGCTGCACTGGATTCTTAGCAATGTTAATAGCAGAAGTATTATCACAAAAGAAAGGAACACTGTCTATACTAACCCAAAGTCCCGCAGGGTCGAAGCCATCTAAAGTACCTGGTTGCAGCAACTGGCTGCGGCAACGTACTCGGCCTCTGAGTGGACTGTGCAACACCGGACTGCTTCCTAGATGACCAAGAGACAAGAGAAGTGCCAATGAATTGGCAGGTGCCAGAAATGCTCTTCCTATCTATCCTACAGCCAGCAAAGTCTGCGTCCGAGTAGGCTCTAAGGGAAAGATAGGAAGAGGAAGAGTATCAGATACCATAGTCAATGGTAGCTCGAAGGTACCAAAGAATGCGTGATGCGGGGGATTGCCCGATCTTCACGGCGTAGGATTGATGAAGATAATTTGGATCCATGTAACCTGATGAACCGATGGCGCCAACCACTGTTAGAACAGCAACCTGCGACAAAAGAATTCGCCCAACTATACGCTCGTGATCCCGTCTACTCGATCACCAAGTAGACGTGTCGTCGCTCCTGCAAATCACAAGGAATCACAAGAACGACGGGGAAGAACGCCTGATTCCCCTCTAGGTTGCATCTGTGTGTTAAACCCTAGGAAGAACAAGCGTATAGCTCTCTCTGCAAATAATAGATTAATTCATGGTGGTCTGTCTTTACAAGAGAGTATATAGGTCTATATATAGCCAGACTCGACAAACAAAAAAAAGACTCGATAAACGAAAAAAATGACTCGGAAACGTACTCCTAAACAATTCAACCGACTAAAAAAACGATCCAATCTACTGTGCCAACCAATCACATGGCCGAAACAAAGCTGTATTCGGTCATTAGGAAGGCCTGCAGACCTTGATCTCCTCACGATGCATTGCCTTGGCTGTTCTGATCCATATTCCTTGCGTCAAACGAAATCAACACAGAGCATCAATTGCTTGCCCATGCATGTAGTCCATCCGAAGCATCTAGATAATTCTCTCACGTGCATGACAAATGAAGGCCAACTAGATAAGTCTTTCACGTGCATGCATGTATTTTCTTCTCTCTTTTTTCCTTGATATTTCTTTCTTTCTTGCTTGTGTATGGTATGGTTGCGTATATTTCTTTTCTTCCCTTCGTGAGGCTTCTTTGCACCACATAGCATGTGTATTAGCTTCCAAAAATCTCCTCACCTATAAACCTGAGAACAATTAAAATGCTAGTATTAGGTAGTAACCAGTTCTCATGTAAATTAGAACCAAATTTAATAAAGAGCGAGTTCACCTGTTAATTAATCTTTTTAGCTCGTGATCGTGTAATCGGTTCAATCGAGATGTCATCATCATCTTGTAAACTTGAAGTGATGGACGTTGCACTAGTATTGACGAGGCCTTCTAAATGCATCTTTACTTTAGGCTTGTACAGATCAAGTATGGGCCTGTATATAATTAAATATAATAGTTAAAGACCCAATTAAATTAGAGTGCACCTGATAATATTTAATGCAGCTCAATAATTCCTTTCAGTTAAATAATATATTTAACTGAGAAGTGCAAGACATGAGCGTATCTGCGTCATCCTCCCTTTCTTCAAGAAAAGGCGTCGTCGGCTTTTGATAGCCTAAAATCGTACTAAACAAAGAATACAACGTGTATGCCTGGTATATATGTCTATCATTCACACTTTTTCTGTTTAACACAACATGCACATATGAAGGTGTAGTAAATAAAAAGAACAACACATATGCATGGTATATGTATGAATCAATTTTTGTTCCATTCTCATTGTTTTGCACAAACCATTTAGTACAACAGTAGCTATAAGATATATGCATTGCAATACTGTCATTCATATCAATGCGCTTCACCGCCTGGCGGTGAGATACGCGAGGAGAAGCCTGAAACCAAGCACAAAGACACACATAGAAATGTATGTCTGGTCTCGAGGCAGTGAGGTACAAGAGGGAGCCAATCATACTTCTGTACTCTTTTTGGTCAACTGGCTCGCCATCCTCATCTGGGTCAAGTGAAGCTGTGGATGCCATGGGAGTTGACACCGGCTTACCATCACTCATGTCAAAGCGTCTCAGGAGGTCACGAGTGTACTTGCCCCGATGCAAGAAAGTACCCTCCCGAGTCTGCTTGATCTGGAAGCCAAGGAAGAAGGTCAACTCGCCCATCATGCTCATCTCAAACTCGGTGCTCATGACATTCGAGAACTGTGAAACAAGAGCATGGGAAGAGCCACCAAAGATGATGTCATCCACATAAATCTGGACGAGCAGAAGGTCAGTGCCATGCCTACGAATGAACAAGGTCCTATCTACCTTACCCATCTCAAAACCATGACTCAACAAATAGGACTTAAACCTCTCATACCAAGCTGTCTAACATAGACTTCTTCCTCAATAAACCCATCTGGTAAAGCTTGAAGCCCTTAGATGCTGCAAATGCAAGCAGAATTCTAATGGCCTCAAGCTTAGCTACAGGGGCAATGGTCTCCTCAAAATCTAGACCCTCAACCTGGGAGTAGCCCTGAGCTACCAATCTAGCCTTGTTTCGAATGACTACCCCTTCCTCACTCTGCTTGTTTTTGAACACCCACTTACTACCAATGACATTATGACCTCTAGGGGGGCTCAACAAACGACCAAATCTTGTTTCTCTCAAAGTTCTCTAACTCCTCATGCATGGCATTGACCCAAGACTCATCAGAAAGTGCATGACTAACATCCTTGGGCTCAAATGAGGCAACGAAGCAGAGTGGAGACAAAAATGTGACATGCCAGACTTTGAGCGGGTGACACGCTCAAAGAGGTCTCCAATCATCTGCTCTGTAGAATGGTCTTTTTGGATATTTCGGGGAGGTCCTGGATGAGATGAAGAAGTGGCCTCTACCTCATGAGTTGATGAGGTAGGAACAGAGCCACTAGCTCCGGAAGAAGCAGAAGGCATGGGCTGATCTCCTCAAGGTGCAGTGGTGTTAGCAGGCACCTCAAGGGGAGGATGAGGAGCTGGATCAGGTAGACAACCCTCATCTCCATCATCCTCATCATCCACAAAGATGGTCTCGGGCTGCTCTAAAGAACCTGAGATATCGGGCCTAGTCCCTGGACTGGCCTCATTGATGGTCACCTCACAGGTCTCTACCATTTTACTAGACTCGCAATTCCAGACCCGATAAGCCTGCGAAGAAGTCGAGTAACATAGAAAGATACCATCATAAGATCGTGACTCGAACTTATCTAGGTTCCCGGACTTCAGGATAAAACACTTGCAACTAATCACACGAAAATGAGATACACTGGGCTTTCGCCCATATCTCAACTCATAAGAGGTGCGATGCAAGTGTGCCCTGAGAAAAATTCTGTTCGAAACATGGCACGTTGTGGCTATAGCCTCAGCTCAAAACTTCCTCAGTGTAGAGTACTCATCAAGCATCGTCTTGGCCATCTCGATCAGGGTACGATTCTTCCTCTCCACAACGTCATTCTGCTGAGGGATGTATGGAGAAGAGAACTGGTGCTCTACACCTGTCTCACCGCAAAACCTCTCAAAGTACGAATTCTTGAACTCCGTGTCATTATCACTACGGATCACTCGTAAGGCACCAGGAAGCTCAACAGAAGCCTACTAAACAAACCCAAAAATGGGTAAGTGTCTCATCCTTTGAGGCTAAGAAAAACACCCAAGAGTACCTCGAGAAGTTATCGACCACGACAAGGACATACCACTTCCCTCCTGCTGACTGCACTCGAGCTGGTCCAATTGTGTCCATATGGAGCAGCTGTCCTGGTGCATCGGTCATAGTCACTGTGACCGGAGGATGAGAAGCGGCAACCATCTTGCCATGCTGGCAAAGAGCGCAAACAAGATCTTTGACCATCTTGAGTTTCGGCAGACCACGAATGAGTTCTTGGCCGCTAACTCGGGTGAAATGGTCAAATCCAATGTGACCAAGTCTCCTATGCCAGAAGGTAAGGTCACAGGACTCAGAAGCAACTAAACATTTGAGAGGATCACCAGAAGACCGAAGAAAATCAGCACGAAAAATCCTCCCATAACGAGAAATCCCGCAAACTAGACTACTTGAAGAATCAAGAATTTTGCAATTGTTTTTCTTAAAGCTCACCTCGTAACCGTCATCGGTAAGCTGGGAAACAGAAAGCAAGTTGTACTGCAGCTTACTCACTAAGGCATCATCTTTAAAATAAAAGAATCATTAACGCGCACAGTACCTTTCGCGATGACGCGCCCAGACGAAGCGTCTCCAAAGGTGATAGTCTCATCACCTGGAGCATGGGCTAGGGAAGGGAACCAACGAGAATCTCCGGTCATATGACGAGAACAACCGGAGTCCACAAGCCAAACCTCTCCCTTCCCAGCCCGGCGAACCTGAGTCAAACAGAGAGTAAAGGCTCAGTATTGGGATAAATCAAAAGAGATTTTGGAACCCAATACTGAGTCGCACGTGGAGCAGAAGAAGTAGCGACACACGACTGACCTCTAGCTACCCTACGCTCTCTGTTGCTCAAAGAAGTAGAAGGTGTATGTGCAGACCTGAAGCTGTTGCTGGGTCCGACTGCTACGGGAGAGCGAGTCGGAGTGCCAAGAACACGTTGATCACGCCACGGGTAGCCATCTCGATGGGGGAAACGAGATCTACCCTCAGAACAGCGGAAGTCACGACCAGAGGCAAATCGAGGATGAAAACCAGAAAACTCAGAAAAACTAAGTCCTCGATGCTGCCCAAACCCATCAGCTGAAGCAACTCTAAACCTCGTGTTGGTCTTAGGTGCACTCAAGGTCTGGGGCTGACCCTGAATACGCCTAAGAGCTTCAACACGGTCTCTACGCGCGGTCTTGGCGCACCTAAAGCATCTCTCGATCAAATGTCCATCTTTCTGACAGAAGGTACAATGATACTTCACCTTCTTAGAGGTAGAAGTAGCATGATGAGGCTTCGCCTTCTGAGAGGTCGAAGCAACAGGTGGAACCGCCTTACTGTTAGAGATCCCTTGGACAAAGCCCGCTGATTTGAATTGAACTTTCTTAGTTCTGGGCTTGACCTCGATCACACCTGCTGCTATGGGTCTAAGAATAGCAGGTGAATGCTTCTTAACATCCTCAGAAAAATCGTATGCTAGACCTTGATTGAATTTGCAAATCTTGGATTGGTCTAGAATAAGATTTAGCTTCTTCTTGCCTCCTACAAATCTCTCGAGAGTGTTCATAAGATACTGACACTCCCGAAAGAGAGAGGTGCAAGAAGAGCAGGGGAAGAAGAGACAACAGAAGGTAAGGGAGTAGAAGAAGAACCAACAACAGAAGAACGGAAGGCATGTGCACGCACAGCCGCCTCAGAAGGGACAGTCCTACTGTTAGTCATTTGGTTCATGTCGCTAGGCGTCTCTACCAAACCCTCATGCTTCTTCCCAACAGCACACACATTACAAGCAGATGGTGACTTCTCTAGAAGGTCCTTAGTTAGCTTCACACATTTTTCATCCAATGCAATCAAGTCAGATTTTAGTTTTTCACAGTTATTGCATGGTGAGCTAACAGGGTCCTTAGAAGCATACTGATCCATTTTCTTATTATAATCAACTACTTCTTGAAATTTCTTAGAAACATATTCAAGTTCAGCAGTTAATTTAGGACAGTTGGTGCAAGAAACAATAGGCTCAAGTAATGAAGCTTGTAGTTCAATAATTTTATGATCTGCCCTTTTAAAATTCATCTTCAAATTATTACAACTTTCACAAGTCTCGGGCAGATCGAGAAGCATGGTATAAAGACCTCTAAATGCATTGTCCATATCCTCACATGAGGTGCCAGATGTAGTCTCAACAATAGTAGACGAAAGAGCGACAGTCCTATGCATCTCTAGTTCAGCTAAAAGACTAACATTCTCCACCTTAAGCATGTCAAGCTTAGAAGACAGACTATCATGAGAGGCCATTAATTTCTCCATGTCACCAATCAAAGCAGAGCATGTGTCACGTTCATCACGGGAGGGAGCAGATATAAGTGAAGTAAACTCCCGTGACAATCTATCTACTTCCTTCTCCAACTCGCTACACTTAGCTCTAGATCTAGCATGAAATCTACCTAGCTTAAGAAAAACATCATTAAGCTGATCATAGGAGGGGTATACCACGTCGGAGTCGGAGTAAAGCTCGCTATCACTAATGTCGCCCTCAAGGGCCATGAAGCACATGCCGTTGAAGTCCTCGCCATCCTTAGGATCTTGGTCGTTCTTCCCATCGTCGTTGCTCCACCCCTCCACCTTGCTGAGGTCGAGGTCGTCGAAGGCAGTGAGGACGCGATGGAAGAGCTTCTTGGCTTTGTCAAGGTTGCGGAACTTCTTTTCTTTGCTTTGAGGCTTCTTGTTGCAGTTCTTGTCAGTGTAGACGTTCTTGCTTGAATTGCCGTAGTCATTCTTGCCCTCCAGCTTGGGGCAGTTTGCTCGGATGTGGTTGGGGCCACCACACTCAAAGCAAATCACTCGTCCTCCTCTCTTTTTCTCCCTAACCCTCTTGTATGCATGTGAAAACTTTCTAGCTAAGAGGGCTAGTTGGTTTTCTGGAAGCTGCTCCAAATGATCATCATCAATTTCACACAGAGCAGCTAAAGAAAAACTCGAAAAAGTGTCAGTAGAAGAACCAGAGTCAAGACTGGGATCAGTGACCAAAGTCATCGACTGTGACTTTGACTTGCGAGAGACAATGTCAATCTCGTGAGTCTTGAGGCGTGAGTACAACGCGTCAAGAGTCAAAATCAAAAGATCAGTGGTGTCCTTGATGGTGGTCACCTTCATCTCCCAAACACGCAAATCCAAGGCCGCAAGCATCTGACGAGTGTTGTTCGAGTCGGGGTATGTGAGACCGACCGCTCGGAGGTTGCTCAAGATCTTGTGGAATCTCGCAAAGCATTCATCCAAGGACTCTCCAGCGAGCATTTCAAACTTGTTGTAATCTCACTTAAACTAGTCCTGTCGTACCGTCTTTATTTGAGTAGTGCCCTCATGGTAAGCATCGGGGGTCACCAAAATATCGAAGGCCGACGTAAGATGAGAAATGCGATCAAACTCGTTTCGGCTCAAACCTTGGATGATGATGTTCCTTGCCTTAGCATTCACCTCAACATCGGGCATGTTTGCCACATTGATGTTCTTATCGGCAGGAACAACAAAGCGCGTTTTAACCTTGCGCCAGATAGCATAGCCCTGAGCATGAATATAGGTCTCCATCCGACTCTTCCAAAAGGGATAGTCGATTCTATCGAAGATCGGGGGCTTGGTGGAATACTTATCGGTTGCCATGGCTCACAGACCGGTTAAAGATCTATCAAGAAGAGCTAACCTGCTCTGATACCAATTGTAGAATCGGATATGGCAATAGAGGGGGGTGAATGGTGCCTCTTTAAAATTTTGCCCCCAAAAGTATCCACTAAAAACTCTTCTCTCCGATAGCTATGAAAAACTATGAAGGAGAAGGTTCATGCTCTCTGGAACCTCAGATACACAGAGAAGAAAGCGGGACATAAAACATTAGAGAAGAAACACAGAGCACAGCATAAAAGACAAAGAACAACAGCTGCAACCTCAGGTGGTCGATCAGACCGCAGAAGGCGCGTCAGACCGCAAAAACAAGCCGCTCTAACCGCCTTTCTACCATCGGTCTGACTGCTCCCATAATGCCGGTCGGATCGCCTTTCTCCCACCGGTCTGACCGCCTGCAGACCTCTGGTCTGACCGGCATCACCAGAGCGGTTTGACTGCTAGGGTTAGCGGTCTGTCCAGGGGCTGCGAAAACAGAGCTCCCGTCTGCATAGTTTTTAGTTCAAACCTGAAAACTGGGAAATTGCAAAAGATTTGCTGCCCTTCTTGGAACAAATGAACTACAATACTCTCTAAACATCACAGGGACCACAAGAACCAAGATATTGCATCAAAAGATTAAGGAATTAAGAATTGAGCAAAAATTTGAAACTTGCACAGAGAAGGTACTGATTTCCAAATTGCTTGGCATTCTTCAGTCTTTTCTTCGAGAAACTTTGGTTTGAGCTAAGAGATGAACTCAGGACTAGAAACCAAAGAACTTAAACCATCCTTGAAGAGAAGAAACAAGAAACTCAACAATTCCTCCCTCTAAACCCTAGAAGCTCAGAACAGAGAAAATGCAGAACACACAAAAATGAATGCAAACCAACAACTCTTCTTCTCATCTTGATTCAATCTAATGGAATGATTTCATAGGAGTCCACATACACAATTGCTAGTAAGGAGAATACACACTACATGCTTGAGAACACACACAGGAGCTCACTCCCTCTCCTACTACTCAAGCAAGCTGAAACATAGACTCATTCCATTTCTTGCTTTCACTCGTGAGTACAAACTGCTGCCTCCCTCTCCACATTTTGAAGGCAAAAGCTCACCCCAAAGAAGCAAAACAAGAAGTGTCATACACTCTCCACTTTCCACCTCTCACACACATGAGGCAAGAAAGTCAACACAACCTTTTGGAGGGAAAAACCAGCCTTCAAACCATTGCTTGAGTCAAATCTCCAATTTGCCCCTCAAGCGCCTTCCCGGAAGCTTCCCGCGTCCTGTACCTTGACCGTCTGGACCTCGACTCCTCCCTGAGTCTAGTCCGGTCCGCTCTGCTACACACGACCGCACTCGGCATCTCGACCGTCTGGACCTCCGACTCCTCCCTGAGCCTAGTCCCGATCCACTCGCCGCTGCCCGTCGTGTTCACCCAACACCGATTGAAACCTCCGATTCCACCTGAGTCTAGTCCTGGTCTGTTCCATCGCGCACGACTGCAATCGACATCCAACCGTTCTGGACCTCCGACTCCTCCCTGAGACAAATCCCGGTTCTCTCGTCGTTGCCTGTCGTGTCCGTCACCGGTAGCTCCAGTTCTGGTTCATCATCTCCCGACTCGTAACCACCTCACCAGCCTCGATCATCTTCGGCATCACCAATCGTCTGGACCTCAACACCTTCTGTGCCTAGTCTCGGTCCTCCTCGCCTCACCTTGACCTAGCTCCGAAGTCCTGCAGTCACACAGACAAGCAAACCGTCACATAGCATCGCACGAAACAACATATCAACAATATTAGCACAATTAGAGGTACTCAACCCTAGAATACCCAAAACAAACTGAAACTCTCTAAACGAATCGTCAATTACTCATCACAAATATGGGGGATACCTCCACATAGTCTCTCAGAAGGACTATCATAGATGGTTCTATATATGAACCGTTTGTGATATTCGCCAATCATAGACGGTTGGTAACTAGGACCATCTGTGATGTGTGAGTATCACATACGGTTTTTGGTTTGAGCCATCTGTAATAATTTTCTTCACAGATAGTTCTAGTTACAAACCGTCTGTGTTGTCTTTATTACAAATGGCTCATAAACCATCTGTGATAACCTTCAATTATCACTGACACATGAATAGAGGCGGTTCAGAAAACCATATGTGATGATAATTCCGAACCGTCTATGATGACCCTTTTTATAGTAATGAACTTTTCTAATGACCATGTAACTCCATTTGTGTCACTTGGAGTTCAATTGAATCCCATTCGTAGTAGTTTTGAGCTCATCCCAGTCATGAACCTCAATTGTGCCAATAGTTCTGATGAATTTGATATCCCACCTCTCCCCAAGAGAATATCAGCTGAAAATGAGTTTTTTTTAAATCTGAAAATGAGGATCCAACCCACCCTCGTGTGTACCAATGGTCCAGATCTCCTCCTTCCCTTCCCAGTCGCGACTTTTGCAAAATAAACCCTCCCACATTCCCACTTACCATCTCACCCGCATACTCTTCTTCTCTCTTCCCCTCCCTCCCACTCAGCTCCAGTGAGGCGGCGTCTATACGGCTTCACAATAGGTGAGGAAATAGTGGTGCTTCTTCACTCTCGACGAATGGCAGCAACACTGTTTCGTGAAGAGGATACGACGCGTGCGGCTCGTGACCAGAGTAGGTGGCGGTGTGGCTTTGAGGCTAGCGGCGGCATGGCTAGGGAGCAGCGCCGGAGCTGAGTGGGAGGGAGGGGGAGAGAGGAGGAGAGGGGAGAAGGAGAGATATTATGAGGTGTTTTTTGCGAAATCACAGTTTAAGTAGTGTGCATGCTGCACCGATACTAGCACTTGAAACATGATCCAATGGCGTATGACAAACATTTTCAAAATTTCAGAATTGCCATTTCAGCTGATACTTCCCCCCTCTCCCCTTCAAAGTAACGAGCAACACAGATGGTAGGGTCCATACATATGGCAAAAAGCCTATGAAACTGAACCCTTGAAGGAACCAAACTTCACCCCAGAATATAATAAGTTTTCGTGCCATTATGTACCTGATTAATTGCACCCCAATTCAACATATTTTTAACTTAGCACAACCCCTGCCAAAATTGACTTCATTTAATCAAACAAATTAAGTACCAAACAGGAGTACTTGTGATTGCCTAAGTACTTAAGAGATGGAGGTGCAACTAGTGTCGTGAAAAATGGCCAAGTGGGGCAGTTAGTCGGTGAAGGTGGCTAAAACATAACTTATAGGAATTTTTTAATAAACCACTTTTTCCCCAATTTGCGAAAACAATCCACACTTCAATTTTTATATAAATAACGCTCAATCACACTACTAGTATGTGACTGGGCCTAGATGCATGCGCGTAGCGCGACTGAGGCCTAATTGCCTGCCAACCACGCAATTGAGTCCAGTTGCACGCTAGTTGTGTGACTGGGCCTAGTCGCTCTCTAGCCGTGCGACTGGAGCGCTCTATTTCTAGCCTAGTGCATGACAAAGGGCCCACCCCGTGAATTTAAAAATAAATCTTGAAAGTAACATTTAAGTCAATCGGCCTAGACTAGAACTACCATACAAACACGCTTTTTGGAAAGGAAATACTTGACAGATTCTGTAACATCCCAAAAAATTTGTTTTATTTAAAAATTGAAGTTCAAATTAATTGTTTAAAAATATTTGGATTGTATTTAGATTATTTGTGTAGTATTAGAATGAAATATCAAAATTCCAATTTCAAATTCTAATTCCCTGTTCAAATTCCAAAACCTAAATTCCAAAATTCAAATTCCAATTCCAAAAATTTGAATTCAAATCAGCAAAAAAACTCTAGAAAATATCCATTCTAATTTTTCTAGGCCCAATATATTTTTCTTGACACTTCTTTCTTTGAATAAAGGATTCCCGAAGAGTCACCTATCGCCGAAGCAACAGCCTCGCTTAAGCTCAATGCTAACCGAGCGAGCAACCAGATTGCCTTCCTTCCTCCTTGTCTTGTCTCCCTCCTTCCTCTGTTTTCTTTCTTTTGTCTACTGTTCATCTTCCTGCAAGAGACCGAACAGTTTGTGTTTCTTCAACCGATCTCCACGGTGAGCTTTGCATTCAAGCCAAAATTATTTTCCTCCCACTAAGAAAATTTAAGACAGCAAAGAATGTCCTCATTCACTGCCAAATATCAATTCTTTTCCATTTCTTAGCTAGCCTTTTAAATCATTAGTTTTCTATCCAAGTTATACAACCTTCACATAATGTAAAACTATTTGAATAGCTGTACCCACAGCTGACCTTTGGTTTTGATTTCAAAAGTAAAAGTTTTGGAAACTCGGCAGTGGATGAAACTCTCAGGAGTGTGTCTTGGCGAATGGAGCCAATGCAGGTGGATGAAAACCGTAGCCTTGAATCTTGGCGGATAGAGCCTGTCTACAAGTGTTGGAGGTTGGAACCTTCACTAGAAAATTTATCTATTTTTAGTTAGTGCAATTACTTTGTTCAATTGATACTTTTGAAAATATATATTGGTATTTGAAATAAAATGTTACTTTGTGCAAAAGAACCATATTATCCTTCCTTTGTTAAGCCCTATATCTATTGCATTTTCCCAAAACATGCGGAGTACTCTATGTACTAATGTGCTGCACTCAAAATAAATCTCAAAGGATTATGCAGCTCAAGAAGGAGATTACAACTATTTCGCGTGTGGATTCTGTAAGATCGAAGAACCCGCTAGAGGGGGGTGAATAGGCGGTTTAAAATTCTCTACAAATTAATACTAATCAATTCAAGAGTTTTCCTATTTGCCTAAACCAAGTATATAATGCGAAAGCGAAACTCAATTTGGTTTAGCTCAAATAGCGTACAACAAATAAATTCGTCTAAGTGCACCAACAATTCTATCCTAGGTCAAGGTTTGCAATCCTAGGTATACAAGCAATCAATTTAATTCTATGAATGTAAATAGCTTGAATATAAATTGAGTACAAGAAAACAAACCACAATTGACACAACGATGTTTTACCGTGGTATTCGGAGACTTGCCGGTCTCCCCTAATCCACATTGAGGTTAGCCTGAACAAATCAAATCGGCTCCACGAATTAAGCCTTCCACCTCAAATCCACTAGTGGTAGCTCTTTCCCGCTCCAGGTAGGTGAGCTCCGACCCTCACAACCTCGCCGGGTCTTCTCACAACCTTCTTGAGAAGATCACCGCGCACGACGCCTCCCACGCCATCTAGGAGTCGGCAAACTCTAAGAGTAATAAGTCAAGTCCCTCACTTGACTCTCACCACGTGCAACGAATGCACAAGCTCAATCCGGACACAAAGTCCTTCTCTAGATGCAACACATGCACTCTAGATCACCTCCCCTCTCTCACAAAGTGCAACACATGCACAATTGAGTGAAGAGCCTCACTCTATCTCAAGACAACAGAAATGAGTCAAGCAACAACATCTCCAACCAGCCACAAGGGAGTATTTATACCCCACACAAGAAAACTAGCCGTTGGAGCCAAATCCGTGAAAAATCAAGAAAATCGGAAGTACCGTCGTTATAAAATCAGAACTTCCGATTTCCTCGCAACGGTCAGAAAACTAGCCGTTTCTCGGCGAAATCGGAACTACCACAGTTCAAATTTCGGAATTTCCGATTTTCCCGAGGCCAATCATTCAAAAAGTCGCTCCCTGGAAAAAACGTTCTGCTCGGAAGTCGGAACTTCCGGAATCTCGGAAGTTCTGATTTTTACCCGGTACATCCGATTTTTTCGGAACTACCGCAGTTCAAAATCCGGTACTTTCGTTTCCAGTTTTTCAGCACAGGCGACACTCGGAAAAACGGTCATAACTTTTGACTTCAATATCGGAATTGAGTGATCTTGGACTCTATGGAAAGCTTATTCAGACGGCTACACAACCCATCTATTTGCACGATCTCAAATACATTAGATCAATGCAGAAATTACAAGACATCCAAAGAGTTACTACCATGGTCTAATGTCAAAGGAAATAGCGACAAACGATTTTAGACCATGCCAAGGGATAATGCATGATCTCCAACTTTTGCAAAACACATTTGCAAACTTAGATCATGCTACAAGGATTAGATACATGGACTTCAACCTTTTGCAAAACATATTTGCAAAGTATAGTCACATGTTACAAGGATTAGATGCACGAGCCTCAACTATTTGCAAAACACATTCGCAAATAATAGTATCATGTCAAGATGAGCTAGAGTAAGTGAGGTTTGAGCTATCAATACATGATGAGACTCAAACTACTAGACATGACCCCTCTAGATAGTACGGTAAACTATACTAGCAATCCGGTCTTCCAACCAAACACTAAGACCGGTAAAAGACTAGGAACACATTCTTAGCCCTAGCTAGTCATACCTTTGCCTTGGGTCATCGTCTCGATATGCATCAACTCATGATGCATCCTTTTCATCAACTCCATCAACACATGATGGTCTTCCTTGACTTGATGATCAACACATGATCATCTCCTTATGCATCAACTCATGCTGCGTCTTCTTCTTTGATAGCCTTCAACACATGAAGCCATCTTCTTCTTGATCTTGACTTGACGATCTTCAACTCATGAAGCCATCCCAAGTCATCCTCATTTGTGGAACCTAACCTATTCATCCAACTTATGGAAAATGTTAGTCCACAAGACAATTGTCATCAATTACCAAACTTTTACCATTAACACATAATGGAGGGACTAGATTCAACAATCTTCCTGTTTTGGTAATTCATAACAATCTCAATAAATAATGAGATATAGAAATTGACTTGCGAGTATACACCTTGTACACAACAAATGTATACTCTAAAATAAGCTTTAGACAAAGCTTACTCATCTGGTTGTCATTTAGGCATTCAACCATTAACACATAATGGAGAAGTTAGATGACAACCCAATTGCACATGAGTATATACGAACTACACAAGTTATATATACTCAAGAATGTATTTCAAAGTAAAGATCCCAAATATGCATATTAAAAGAAGCATCGATCAATACTTATGAAACTCCAAAATATATAGAGAGCTCCCCCTAAATGTGTGCATACAAGTGTATATAATGAAGACATATGCACATATTCATTTTAGACTAATTGAGGAGTTTAATCCATATTTGGATCTAAGGAATGCATTTGTAAATGAGAAAGCGATTTCGAATGCATACCTCTTTGATTTCACTTTTCCATCCAAATGAGACTAAGCACAAATAAACTCGAGCAAACATATTAGTCTCATATATACATTTGTCATTATCACCAAAACATTATTAAAGTATTTGTCATTATTACCAAGATCTCATAATGGTATTTGTCATTAACACCAAAACCAACTTAATCTGGGTTTGATCTTTTAATCTCCCCCTTAATCATTCAATTAATCAGAGCTTGATCTTTCAATCTCCCCCTTTTTGGTGAGTGATGACAAATCCATTTATGATAATAGCATGTAGGTGAAAATGACTAAATGATGGGCAATTAAGTGCATAGGATAAGGTGAAAGCATTATTCGACATATAGATTTAAAAATTTTAATTTCTTCCAAATGAATATGTTATCACATTTCTCCCCATTAGCATTGGTATTTCTATTATTTCTCCCCCATTTGACATTATTACAGTTTTAAAATTCTCTCCCCCATTATCCAAGGCTATTATCACAAATTTCAATGCTATTATCACAAAGTTCTCCCCTATTTGGTATTAAGCACCAAAAAGAGATAATTAACACCAAATAGCATTGATTAGCATAAAAAACATGGGAAGGAGACAATTTAAGCCATTTAAGGAGACATTTTATCATGAGGAGCTTGATACCAATTGTATTGTTATTATGAGGAGCTTGATTCCAATTTGATTCAATTTAATATGGTCACGAAGAAATATAAAACTAAATGCAAATGATCAATTAATACCACTTAAAATAACCAAATATATTTGAAACATATTCAAATAATCATACTCATAAAAGCTCTTTGAAGACTTTTGAAGTTTTCTTCATTTGGTATATGATACCACTTGATATAATACCACTTGAGTTGATACCACTTGTATATAAAACACTTGTAGCATGTGGATCATTTCCTGATTTTGCATTCCAAGTGGCCTTCAAAAGCTTCCTGAAAAACTGACTTATAAATGTCCAATAAATCTGAGAAAAATTGTCAGTATAGATCAATATATGAGGATCAAAAGTCATAATTATAGCTTTCTCACATTATGAGCCTCATTAAAGATACAAAAATAATAAATCAGCTCAAAAACATGATTTTCAGAAGTC
The DNA here is from genome assembly GCA_017311315.1 of Dendrocalamus latiflorus. Taxonomy (NCBI): domain Eukaryota; kingdom Viridiplantae; phylum Streptophyta; class Magnoliopsida; order Poales; family Poaceae; genus Dendrocalamus; species Dendrocalamus latiflorus. The sequence goes on along the minus strand of CM029657.1, from coordinate 12,534,542 downwards.
TGAGTCTGAAATTTCAGACTTTTGCATCTCACTTAACCTTCTAGAGAGAGCTGAAAAATTGATCAAATGTTCTTTATAAATTATGCGAAAATTTGACAATGAAGACTAACTATATAGAATAAATTTTCATTATTGTGGCTTCTTTTGAATCTGAACCATTTTGAAGATACAAAAATCACAAATCGACTTAGAATCATGGAAGTTCTGAAAATTTCAGCATTTTGCCCAAGAGAGAAAAAGTCACAACTTTTTCAAATTAACTTGAAACATTTTCAAACTTCGAAGATTTGAACTTGATGCTATTTGTGACCTTTTCCAATAAGAATTTTTGAAAAAGACTTTTCCAATCAAATGATATGCCTAAATGCGCTTTGAGAGCAAGAGAATGAATTGATTTTGCATCTTAAGCTTAAAATCCAAACAAATTGGATTTTCATGGAGTAATTTGCTTACTTAGCTTCATATGAGTTATAAATACTATTTCAAGACAAGGTGTACAAAGAAATCTTGTTCAAATAGCTAAACTCATTATATGCAAGAATAGGTCATTTGGGTTATTTGAAGTTTTTGGATGAGATTCAAATGCATATAACTTTTCAATGATTGGTCTTTTGCAAATACTTTGAACTAGAGAAATGTTTGAAATGACCAACCCTTTGAGTTTTGTATTGACTGCTTTTTCAAATACTCGATAGATTTTAATTTAGAGAAATATGTCGTTTAATTCAAAAACAAGATCATATAAGATTCTTTTTGGGCCAAATCTTCCTTTTGATTTCTAAAATAGAAATTTTTACTCAAAAGGCTTTGAAATCATTTCAAATACATAGTTAAGCACTTTTATTTAGTTTTTCACAATTTTTAGCCTTTTAAAACAAGATTTTTGATTTTTGACCAAAGAGATTCTTTTGAAAGGAAAATCTTGCGTATCATTTGATTATGACTCCATGAATAGAAAAAGAGAATGAAACACATTCATTCCCAAGAACCATAAATCATTTTTGGGCAAATAAGTAAAATAATTTTCCCAATAGTAATATTTTACCCTTTTTGCTTTAGTAAGCACAAAAGTATTATATATGTTTTTCACAAAGAAAAACTCCAAAGGTCTCTTCTTGGCAATTTCTTTTCCTTTGACACACAAAGGGTTCTCCTCTTCTTGATTTTCTTCTCTTTTATTATCTCTTCCTCCTTTGATTAACAAGGATTCTTCTTATGTCATCTAGCACAAGGATTAATGGGTATCACTTGTAAACCACTTGTCCATAAATTGTACCACTTTGATCTTTATATCACTTAAGATGACATTCGAGATCACTTGTGAGAATAAACCACTTGTAAACAGAAATATCATTGGAGGAGGATGATATCATTAGAGGATACACCACTCGTAAAGGTGGATACCACTTGGAAGACGATGAAATCATAGGTGAAAGATATCACTTGATTTTCTAAAAGAAAGAGATACCAATTTGAAAGAGTAGATACCACTTGAAAGATAACATCACTTGGAACTCAATGATATCATATATGCGAAGAGCTTGGTTAAGAAATATTTGCTTGCCAAAATGAAAAGGATATCAATTCAAGAGATATCAATTGAGGAATAGGAATACCACTTAATTTTCTCAATTAAGATATACCACTTGAAAGAAATGGATGATATCATTTGAAAAGATTGGAGTGAAGCACATGCTTATGTCAAGATGACCGAAATTCTACCACTCTTTAGAGATAATGCCATTTTAATGAAAAAGAAACAAGGTGTGAGCAAAATGGCATATGAAGTCAATAAATATTTGAGGGTAGCTAGTAAGGATTAACAAGGATCATCTTGACTGTGAGGAGCAAAAGAAATGGCTGAGGAAATTGGAAATCAAATTTTGAATCAAAACAGCCATTCTCCAGAAATATCAGAAGTACCGCATTTTTACTGCCGGTAGTTCCGAAAACCCGAAAGTACCGCAGTTTTGCTACCGGTAGTTCCGATAATCGAAAATACCGCAGAATGACTGCCGGTAGTTCCGATTTTTCTGGGAGCACGCCAAGAGTTGGATTTTTGAGGAGAGATTTGATATAGTGTTGTATATTGCTCCAAGTTTTTCACAAAGAAACATAAACCACTTGTGGAGTATTTCCAACTCTATGCCACAATCAAAACTCCTTTCAATATAATTTTTAACAAATTAAGCTTTCAATTTTCACAAACAAACTCATTTTCAATAAATTCTTCAAGATTGCAAAAATGAGCATTTAGAGTAATTTTAATCATTCAATTTCATGTATGAGTTGTATATACCCTTGTGAGCTAATATATGTCAATAGATTTAGCTCAAACAGCAAAACTCACTTAAGTGCTATATTGTGACCACATAGGTCAACTTAAGTTTTTGGGCGAGTTTCAAATCCAAATAACTTTTGATTGGTTGGCTTTTTGGAAAACTTTGGAATGCCAATAATGTTTGAAATAGCCAACTCTAGGTTTTTGATATTGAACACATCTTCAAATTCCTATTAGAATTGATTTTGGGGAATTTTTGAGTTTAAAGCCAAAACAAGATACTAAATTGATAGTTTTGGGTTGGAAACTCAAGTTTACTTGAAATAAGTTTTTCTAAAGCCAAAACCTTTGTAAAACCTTTGAAATGAATTTGTAAACATTTTCAAACTAGTTTTTCAAAGATATACTAATAATTTCAAAATTTTAACTTTTGGCTAAATGGCTCAATTTTGAAAACAATACTAGCACTTAGTTAATATGGGCACATTTAGGGTTGTAATGTACATGACTATGATTTAGTACTCCCTCTTAATGTGCCACTCATATCTTGCTCATAATTTACAATAATGAAGTTTTAGCACAGGAGCAAGAGAACCCCTTTTAAATCATTTTCATGAAATGCAACCTACACAAGGCTAGGGGCTAAACATATCAAAGGTAGATACTTGTTACCGAGATGACATTGGTTCATAATATGGCATGATCATCCTCAAGCTTGGCTTCCATTTGTGCATATGGTGGAGTTCACCTCTTCATGAATGAGCCAAGCCTCCAATGCCTCTTCAAGTACCTATTAGGCATTTAAGCACATTTTGGTACCCAAAACTTGGTTGGGTCCATGAATGTTAGTCACAATGGATTTGGGCACCCAAATGGCCCTAACATTTAAATTTTGTGATCTAACATTTCTAGCAAACACATTGCCATTTTTACCCTTCCTAAGCAAATAATGTTCATTAATAGAGATGGCTTAGGAATTATACCTTTGGGACAATCCTTATTAAATGTATCTTTTCCCGGCAATTGTAGCAAGTTTGGCAATTATTACCTCTTCTTATCTTCTTGCCTTGCTCATTACCGATATGCCTCTTCTTTGATGGATTATTCTTGTTTTCCACCTTGTTGGGGCACTTAGAGGCGAAGTGACCCATCTTATTGCATCCAAAGCATTTGACCTTGTTGGATTGTTCTTCAAGTTGCTTTGGAATGATATTCACCTTTTTCTTGGAGGTGAAACCAATACCTCTCTTGTCATTTGATTTTCTTTGACTTCCTAATATTATGTCAAGAGCGGCCTTCCCTTTGTAGCTTTTCTCCAAGTCATTTCTCAATCTTGTGACTTGGGCCTTGAGATCATTGTTTTCCTCTACAATGTTAGTCTGAACAGGTATAGAGGAAATAGAAGCATCTAATTTAGAGCAACAAGGTAAATCTAGCAAATCATCACAAGATGTGGATACATTTATTTTAGATGAATTGCAAGAGCTAAGAACTACACATGGCAAATCATCTATTAAATTGCATGTAATTCCCATATCCACATTGGATTTAGAATATTCCTTGAGTAGAAGAATTTCATGTTCTCCTTTTAATTTGTTATAATCATTTTGGAGTGAAACATGCTCATTCTTCAAAATTTTATATTTGGCCTTTTCTTTCTTAAGGAATTCATTTAGCTCTTCTAATATATCCATCAACTCATCATAAGAAGGTGCATCATCATTATCGTCAAAGTTTACCTTCTTTTTACCTTTTGCCATAAAACACCGAGTTGATGTGGAGGGAATGGTGGATTCTTCATCGTCGGAGCTAGAAGTTGAGCATTCTTCTCCCGACATCCACTCTTGTATGCACTCTTTATCAGATGATGTGGATGCTTCATATTTATCTTGAATTTTCATCCACATATCATGAGCATTATCGAGATTGCATATTGTGTTGAACACCTCTACACTCAAAGCACTAAATAAAGAGTTAGTAGCTTGAGCGTCAAGATGTGAGCATTTCTCATCCTCAATTGTTGGAGCCAGAGGAACCTTAGGAGGAGAAAAGCCAACATCTACAATCTGCCATATTTTTGGGCTCATGGTCCTAAAATAGCATATCATGCGGATTTTCCAATTATCATAATTTAAGCCATTAAATTGAGGTGGTTCATCTAGGTGCACAATTCCATTAGTCGCCATCCTTTTACTCTCTAGGTGGTTAAACCTAATATATGAGAGACCAAGCTCTGATACCACTTGTAAGATCGAGGAGGCCGACTAGAGGGGGTGAATAGGCGGTTTAAAATTCTCTACAAATTAATACTAATCAACTCAAGAGCTTCCCTATTTGCCTAAACCAAGTATATAATGCGGAAGCGAAACTCAATTTGGTTTAGCTCAAATAGCACCTACAACAAATAAATTCGTCTAAGTGCACCAACAATTCTATCCTAGGTCAAGGTTTGCAATCCTAAGTATACAAGCAATCAATTTAATTCTATGAATGTAAATTGCTTGAATATAAATTGAGTACAAGAAAACAAACCACAATTGACACAACGATGTTTTACCGTGGTGTTCGGAGACTTGCCGGTCTCCCCTAATCCACATTGAGGTTAGCCTGAACAAATCAAATCGGCTCCACGAATTAAGCCTTCCACCTCAAATCCACTAGTGGTAGCTCTTTCCCGCTCCAGGTAGGTGAGCTCCGACCCTCACAACCTCGCCGGGTCTTCTCACAACCTTCTTGAGAAGATCACCGCGCACGACGCCTCCCACGCCGTCTAGGAGTCAGCAAACTCTAAGAGTAATAAGTCAAGTCCCTCACTTGACTCTCACCACGTGCAACGAATGCACAAGCTCAATCCGGACACAAAGTCCTTCTCTAGATGCAACACATGCACTTTAGATCACCTCCCCTCTCTCACAAAGTGCAACACATTTGCAAACTAAGATCATGCTATAAGGATTAGATACATGGACTTCAACCTTTTGCAAAACACATTTGCAAAGTGTAGTCACATGTTACAAGGATTAGATGCGTGAGCCTCAACTATTTGCAAAACGCATTCGCAAATAATGGCATCATGTCAAGATGAGCTAGAGCTAGTGAGGTTTGAGCTATCAACACATGATGAGACTCAAACTACTACACATGACCCCTCTTAATAGTACGGCAAACTATACTAGCAATCCGGTCTTCCAACCAAACATCAGGACCGGTAAAAGACTAGGAACACATCCTTAACCCTAGCTAGTCATACCTTTGCCTTGGGTCATCTTCTCGATATGCACCAACTCATGATGTATCCTTTTCATCAACTCCATCAACACATGATGGTCTTCCTTGACTTGATGATCAACACATGATCATCTCCTTATGCATCAATTCATAATGCGTCTTCTTCTTTGATAGCCTTCAACACATGAAACCATCTTCTTCTTGATCTTGACTTGACGATCTCCAACTCATGAAGTCATCCCAAGTAATCCCTACACATGTAGAAAGCGCAGGTGACAATTCTAGATTTGTTGATTGCTTGCTGTAGTAGCACTACAATCATGGAAATTTAGGTGGTACAGGAGCGGTAACATCCTAAATTTCAAGTATTTAGAAATATGAAAAATTTAAAACTTTTTCTTGCATTTTGCTGGCATTCAAATTTCTTCTAAATATTTATTTGAAATCTTTTTTAGCTTTGTGGTGTGCAAATTAATAACAAAAAAAATATCCCAAGTGCAACTAATGATTATGCAAATAATAAAAATGAAAAATGACATTACCGATCATGAATTCAAAATACCAAAATCTTGAATTCAAATTCAAGTCAATAAAATGAAACCAAAAAAAGAATATTAGAACATATCTCTAAAAGGTTAAACAAAAAAATAGAGAAATGTTAGCTTTTTATCTAGATATTTGAACCAAGACTTGAATTGAAAATCCTAAATTGAATACAAAACTAAAATAAAGATTCAAATTTTGAATATCATACAAAACTCCAAAAATCCATAAATCCTAATGCAAATTTAAATTTAAATTAAAAAGCAAAATTTTAAAATAATGCTTTAGCATTTTTTTTGTTCCATTTTTCTTTCCCTTTTACCTCTCTCCTACATGTGGGCCCCACCTTTTTCATCTCTCCTTCTCTCTCCCTCTCTCTTTCCTCTCTTCTACCGCTGGGCCTGAGCACCCCTGTCCTCTTCTTTCTCTTTCCTTCTCCCTCGCTTTGTTTCCTTCTCCTTGCTCCTTCCTTGTGGCGGCCATGCGCCCACGTCGCCCACCGTTCTTCCGCGCCACATACAGCTATCCCGCCGTCGCCCACAGTTACCTCCTCTGTCCATCTGCTATGACCTGTCGCATCGCCATCCCCCTCACCGTGCCCTGCGCCCCACATGTTGCGCACGCCTGAGCTGACCCGTCCCGTCGCCCATGCTTTGCCGGCCAACCACCTCACGTCACCGCCCGATTCCACCTCCTATAAAGGCGGTCCACCCCTAGGAAGCATCGCCCTCCTCCACTTGTTCTCCCACCCCACAGAATTGAGTTCCCTATGCCCCTAACTCGCCGGCGACTCCGTCCCCTCCAATGCCGGCCGAAGAGGTACCGACCGACTGGAGCTATCTCCGGGCAATTCTGCCACACTGAAGTTTCCCCGTAGCATCGCAAACACGTCCCCATCCTCGGCCAAACTCCTCGTCGCCTGTAACCCGCAAGCGACGTGAGCTCCCCCGTGCTACCACTAGCCATCGCCGCTAGCCCACCTCGGCATCACTCCGGTCGCGCCAACCACTTGGGTAGGTTCTACTGGTCCTCCTCATGCTCATGCTCTCCTCCGTTCTCCTCCCCATCCTCTCTGCCGACCACTTCGAGCTGCCACCCATCCACCTTGTCGCTGCTCCGGCCAACACGCTGCCACCCTTAGCTTCCCCACCCCCGGAGGAACCCATTTTGCCAGTTGCGCCAGCCTCCCTGGCCATCGCCTGCCGTCGGCGAGCCTGGCACAGAGCGCCGCTGGATTCCTCTGTTTTGAACCCCCCCACCCACGGCTCTTCTTATTTGCTGCATCTGTTTCGTCAGCCCAGGGCTTCCACCCATTTGGCTAGCCGAGTGCACGTTAAACTGTAGGATCGTTGATAGCAATTAGAGGGGGGTGAATGATTGCAACGCACAGCGGAAACCCTTTTTTTATTTTCTACCTTTTAATATGCAAAAACCAGAAATAACAAAAGGAACTTAAAAATATTTTTTCCCTGAATTTACTGTAGCAATCACTGTAGCGTACTGTAGCAAATTACTGTAGCGAGACACTCTAGCAAAACACTGTAGCATACTGTAGCGATTTACTGTAGCAGCGAACTTCCCATCGATCCGCTAGCGTGCTCATTTTTTTTTAAGTCTTCTAATCAATTTATTAATTAAAACTAATTCATGTATGCAAGCAACAAAAATACCTAGACATAGATCAATGCATGGAGAATTTATAGGAATCAAAAAACCAAGAAAAAGGATAATAGATGCGAATTAAAAAACTTACAAACTTTTATTCAAAAAGATGAATACTGTTCATCCATCAATCTCCTCAATTCATATACGTGAATCCGCCGCAAACTCTTCTATTCGCTCGTACCGCGCGTCTTCAAAACAACACCGTCTCTTTTTCCCTCACGCGTATTTTTCCTCCACGGCTCCTCGGTACAACTCTTGCCATGCCACCGCATGCATATATATACACACACAGCCCAACTCCAACTAGGCCTTAAAATCCTAATCCAACTCCAACTAGGACTTAGAATCCTAATCCAACTCCAACTAGGACATAGAATCCTAATCCAACTCCAACTAGGACTTAGAACCCTAATCCAACTCCAACTAGGACTTAGAATCCTAATCCAACTCCAACTAGGACTTCGAATCCTAATCCAACTCCAACTAGGACTTCGAATCCTAATCCAACTCCAACTAGGCCTGGGCCTTTTTACCTCAACTAGACTTTTGGCCCACTAATTTTCAAGGGACCCGAAACCCTTCCTAACACAGGTTTTTCACACTCACGACTTTTCTAACACGTCACGTGTCGAAGCCTCCAGGACCGCACCTCCCGTAGCTTCTCCACGTATCATCCACCTTCGATCTCCATGCGCCCCAAGCATGAGCCCGATCATCTCGTGACCTCCTTGACCGTCTGAACCTCAGATCTCCCCATCCTAGTTCCGGTCCACCTCGTCACCGACCATGATCGCCTCCATGCTCAACCTGCACATGCAAAGACCAAAGAACATTCTTCTGGCACAAGTTCGTCTCAACTTGGCCAACATCAGTCCGCACACACGCAACACAACTCGTATAACACCGCTAAACGAAATCACCAATTATTCATCATAACAAATTAACCATTGTCAATTATTCATCACCAAAATATCCTAAACCTAGCCACATGGTCTAACATAAACACTTTGGCTTCAGGTCCCGAGTTCGATCCCGTCGGCCGCACCTTTTTCCCCACAATTTTTATTCTATTTTTTGTAATCCATTTTAATTAAGGAAAATTAGGAAATAATCCAGGGAAACTAATAAATTTAACTAGGATGTAAATGAAATTATTTAAGATTTAAATTTGAATTGTTCATATATGAATAATTAATATGGTTTGAATAATTATCTAAAAGACTAATTATTAATTAAAGGCATTAATAAAGAAAAATGACTTTGGTTAAATGTCCAAATTTAATAAAGATTAACCTTAATATATTAAAAATATAAATAAAGCTAAGCCTAATAATAACTAAAGTATAGACAAAATAATAATGGTGCCATTAATTAAATCTTAACAGTAGATTTAATAAGTAATAGTGTTGAGACATGATTGTATATAACAAGTTAGGACCCGTACAAATGGACCTTAAATCAAATTGAACTATGCCTTGTAATAACTAAGGGTACATAAAGTATCATACCACAAAATGCTATAAACCCTGGCTTTAAGATTAATCCGGTAAGCTAAAAATTGCATACATCACATATGTATAACATATGCCCTGAATATTAGCGCTTGACAAGATAATGCTCCGCTAATCTCGTACATCGATTCATGGGTCTAACCTGACTCATGGAACTTCCTTAATAAATATAAAAATAATAAAAGAAACTTATTAATATAAAGATCGAGTCATTGTATTCTACCATCAACCTTGCCTCAAATCACCCAAATCACCCATTAACTCATAATAAAGCTAAATTAAGTTTAATTGGATTTATTTGGGCCTTTTGAGTTATTTGGATTCAGTTGTTTAGCGCGTAATTAGAAATTGGAGTGCTAAAGAATCAAGGGATCAAGCGAGATCAAGAGCGAAGTGAAGATAAAGACCGGAAGCTCAAGCCCATCGAATGAGAAAGCATTGAGTGAGCTCAAGACCACAGTAAACCACGCAAGCCGAGTCAATACTTTGATCATGTTGAACCTACATTTTCTGCAAATTTACTTTTGTTTAAATTATCAAATTACATGATGTTATTTCATATGCAAATATATGTTAGTTTTAAGATTCTAGTTATATGCCCATTATTCGATTTGTTAGTATTACACCTCCTTTGGAATATTAAATATTTGAGCCTTGTCACCCTAGCAAAATTATAATAGTAAAACTTTCAAAAATAGGTCTATAATTATACGCCATGCTAGCACTGTTTAGATACTCGGGGGTACCAAAATACCCCAAGCATCACTTTAATCATGAGAAACTGATTAGGGAAGTCATGATGGATATGATTGGTGTATTTTAACATGATTATTTTATGTTCCCAAAAATCTCCACTTGCTTAAACTATCTGGGTGGATGGTATGGGGGCCGGTGTGTGGTGCAATGGAAGCACGATGTGTGGATTGTGGTAGATCTGCCCAGATATCACTAAGGACTAAATCTTGTCATGACCTCCTATGTAAAATAGTACAACCACAAGTCTGCAAATTGCCACTTGGCTAAGTAAATTTATCGAAACCCCTGGACTCATCTCACCGGTAGTGGAAAGGAGTGGATAATGCAAGAGAAAGCGGAGGCCTAAAGGGACGCCGAGAGGAGGGTGAAGTTTCCCAGTCGTACTTGTGTTGTGGAGAAGAGTGGAGTCCGAATGCGCTAGTATCCATGGTGAACATTGCGTGCAACGTATGGGACCTATTGCAAGTGGGAGCAGCCCATAGGGTGAGATGGCAAAAGGGGCTAGATATTTTGAAAAGTTACTATGATGGTCTACTCAACCACATGACTAAGGAATCAGTGGAGCAACGAGCGGATTGTCTCTTGTGTTGAAAGTGTACAAATTCTACAAAGTCAAAACTATTCGAATAGTCGTGCCCATGGTCAAGGGCGGACATGGGAACTTAACCAGGTATAGTTCTATTTCAAAAACTTTGTGGGTGAAATTAGAAAAGTGCTGGGCAGCGGAAAGCCCTGATTTGTGTGCCCTGGGTGTCACCCTAATGATAAGGTAAGCGGTTATAATGCTGAAAGGTTAGCATATGGTGCAGAGGCCATGTAACGGTGGATGGAATGTGGATTGCTATCATTATTGCATTCTTTCTCACATTATGTTTTAGTTCAAATTGCTAGGTCTTAGAAAATTTCTATGTATCATATTTTAAAAACAATTTATGGAAAATAAAATAACATGAGCCTTTCCTTGGTAAGCTATGCATGTTATTTATTTGCATCCTGCGTATTGGCTCGTGGAGCATGGTGGTTTGTGCTCACTCTCGCTCTCATAATTAATCCAGAATCAGGAGTCAGATCTCTACGCTTCAGCAATACACCTGTCATGGTAATGAAGAAGATGAAGATGTCAAGAATTAGGTCGCGAACCCCAGTTGGCTACCTGCGAGCATGTCCTGAGGGTCCCACCATGTGCTTCGTTTCCGTTGCTGCATTTTATTGATTTCGGCCTAATCGGCCCATGAGTAAGCCTACTATTATATTTATGCTTCCGCACGATATGTATTTTGATGTTCAGTACTGTATCTGTAAGCACTATCTACTGATCAGGGAATAGTGCAGTAAATCACAGAGGATTCTGAATTGTAAAATCTGGGTCCGATAGGAGCATCCTTGCAAGAACTATTGGGGTAGGTTCCTACCTTCTTAACAACTCATTTTTGCTTCCGAAGCATCTCCGCATCAGAAGACATTCTTCCCTGCCTCTATTCTCTAGCAGTGTCAATCATGTTGGCTCTAATGGAGTGTTGGCTATGGTGCTGTAGGGTGCGCTGGCTTTATAGGACGCCTGGGTGTGTAGAGGGCGCACTAAATTACGGTGAATGCAAGATAACTCATGTTTGTGAGAAGGTATCTTTGTCTACAGTATAGTTCAACGAGTTATCGTTTCACCAGAAAAGCTATCGAGAGTTGTACATATTTCAATATGAAAAGGTGGCATGGTATGGTCTAGGCGGCTATGTGTGCTGGCCTTAAATTTCACAATGATTTGACAACTCTCTACCTTGTCAAACTGAATTGACAACTCGTTTCCTTGTTCGATTGAATGGACAACTCAGTTACTGTGCATCACAATTATTTTGCTGGGCAATAGTAGGAATCCAATGCTTCAAGAGTTCACCTCAGGATTGCAAGCCACTTCTTCACGAACATCACTGCAAGCTACTCGTCATTGTCTTCGTGTCCACTACTGACCAGAGCATGTGGTACAAGAATATGACATAAACAATAATACAGAAGATGATACCAACAAGAAAATCATACAACGTCCTTGGTTGAGGCTGCGAAATTCTGTCTCCAGGTAGATGATTTTGGTTTCCCGATTGTCCCTGAAAATTGTCTCGGTGGCGAGCCAGAGTTCGCGAGCCGATTGATTGGGCTCCATGACAATGTCGAGCACCTCGGCAGAGATGGAGCAGTAGAGGGCGGTGAGCACCGCGAAGTCATCTTGAGCCTAGGTGCCGGTGCCGTCGGCGGGGGTGGACTTGAGCACGTGCTGTAGAAGACCGAACTTGCCAAGGAATGCGATGAAAAAGGTACGCCACTTGGTATAGTTGGGGTTCTTCAGGTCGAGGATGACGGGAACGTGCGTCTTGACGCTCGCGATGCTGAGTGCAGAGGAGGTCGAGGCAGGGACGCTAGGTGCGCTGGGCACACCCGGCGCGCCGGGCGCAACGAGTGCCGGGGCGGCTGCGGTGACCGTGGTCACCGGGGGCAACGATACCACGGGAAGAGAGATCCCTGATGCCTGAGATGCCTTGGGGATGGCAGCTGCCTGAGGGGCTTGAGCGTCAGCCAAGGCAGCGAGGAGTGCGTCTTGATTACCAGTGGTAGCGGCAGCTTGAGCAGCTGCGAGGGCTGTGGCAAGATCACCAAAAGCGCCAGCAAGGTTGCTGGGGGCGTCGGTGGTCTCCAATGGGAAGAAGCAGCAGAAGAAAGGGAGAAAGTAGGCAGATTAATTCTGCTCTGATACCATGCGAACGTGGGAGAATAGAGGGAGAAAGTCGGTTCTATATATATATGCCCAGACTATCAATAGCTGGGAAAGAGTACAAAGGTATGGAAGGTGATGAGGAGTGTTTTTATACAAATCCTATACACCAAAAATAGAAGATACAATGCTATCTTTGACAGTCGATGATCACGTACGTACGTACAACCATTTGACTACTACTTTGCTGTGCGTGGCAGAAGTTAGCTGTGAAAATGTGGTACTCTGTTTGGCAGATTAGATCGAAATTTAATAATTTATATTTTTATGTGGTAATTACGTACGCACGCAATACATTTTTTTGCTTCGTTGTTCGTGATCTGAAACAGACGGTAATAATTTTCCATTTGCAATGTGGTTCACAGAAAGCAGGTAGCCAAACATGAAAATAAAAGCAGTTCCACAAAATTAGATCATCGGAATCCAAACGGAGCAAGCCTGGTGACGACATAACTGAGCAAAGCTATCTACACAGCAAGTCGTGCCATAGTCTGAGTGAGGCACACCTGCCAGGGTCACTTCAAACCAAACTTAGCTGATCGCCAAACTAGCCCTACGTACGTACGTACAACCATTTGGACTAATACTTATTCTTCTTTATGTGGTCGATGATCTCGTAGATTCCCTTCACCACCTCCATGGCGTAGAGTATGACGTCGGCGACGAACGCGGCGAAGTACCCCATGTTCCGGCAATGAGCCTGCCGGAAGCCCGGAACCACGCCACGAAGTTGTGCAAGGGGCACTCGTAGCGCTGCTCCAGCTTGTGCCACACGGTCTTGAGGTAGTTGCTGTTGGGGTCGTCGATGTTCAGAACCACCCCCTTGCAGAGGTCGGCGAAGCCGGCCGCGGCCTCGGCGTCGCTGCCGAGGAAGTGCTCGACGACACGCATCCTCATGAGGAGCGCCACGTCCTCCTCCGTGCACGCCAACTGCGACATGAAGAGGCAGTACGCCGTCACGTGCCTCGGGAGCGACTTGGAGTGAAGCTCCTCCAGCGCCATCAGATTGCGCAGGATCGTCCAGGTGTCGTTGTCCACGCGCAGGAGAGGGACCAGCAGCGTGCCGCCTGCGAGGCTCACGTCGAGGACGGAACGCGCCGCGATGGAGTCGAGTTTCCGAGGATGGAACCGCACGTTGGCGTATCTGCAGTACTCCGTCGCCCGGCGCCACTGCCCCGTGACTGGCAAGGCTGCGTCCCCGCCCGCCGCTTGATCCGCTGGCGAATTTTCCATCAACTTGAAGTAAGTGTGCACCAGATGCAGCAGGTGGGACGGATCGGACTGCGGCGCCGCCCCTTCCGGCGTTGCGCAAATGTAGAGCTTATGCTGCAGCTCCTTCTTGACGCGTTCCGTGAACTTGGTCAGGATGTCGGCGGACGGGGTCCTCGGGGTGCCGGCGGACGGGGTCGTCGGTGTGTTGGCGGACGGGGTCGTCGGGGTGTGTCTGGTGACGAACTCATATATCGTCTTGACGACGGAGAAGGGTATCTGGTTCTCAAGGAGGTACAAGGTCTCGCGCATCTTCACGCCGACGTCGTGGCTTGCGCTTGCGCTTTCTGTCCTCGCTTGCTGCTTTTCTTTCCGACCTTCTTGAACAGCTTTTGTGTGCCCAAGGAACCGTCGTCCATTGCAGCTCCTTAAATTCAAAGCAGTTCCACCACGAGAGAAACTTTAATGAAACATATAATAATCCAAAGTGATGTTGCCTCGTACTTATGGTGGGCACCATGTAGTCATAAGCCGTTACTGAGGACATTGGTGTGGTGTAAGGTGCACGCTGAGTCGTGGATGCATCTATGCAAGTTTGGTTAGTTGTTACAAAAGATATGTATATGCACAATCCGTTCAATGTGTTACCCCCTATAGGGTAGTACGTAGTAGGCAAGAACCATCCATGATGATGGTGCGCATTACTTTGGCCCTGTTTATTTCCACTTAAGATTATTATAATCCAGCTTATAGGTGAAGGATTATATAAGCTAGTGGGAAATAACCTGTCAGGTGTTTGGAAGCCTGGATTATCAGAGTTATGGATTGTTGTATTCGAATGTTTAAAGACTACAATGCCCTTGACCTGTTTTGGTGCCCAGCCCGCCGCCCCCGAAGCCGATGCCCACACCGAGGCCGCCGCCGACGCCTAGGTCGTCGCCCCCGAGGTCGCCGCCCATGCCCAGGCCGCCGCCCCCGAGGCCTTCGACGACGGCGCCTAGGCCGCCAACCACGACGCCTCGGCCTCTCGCGACTCCGCGGCCTCTCCTGGCATCACGTCCCCTCCCGACGCTGCCCCGGCCGGCGCCGCCCCTCCCAGCGACTTCCTCGGCGACCCCGGGGTTTCACGCAACGGAATCCCGGTAGGCAAGCGCACGGGCAAGGCCGGCCTCCGCATCATCACCATCTTGGGAATCCATCTTGGGGAAGAGGAGAGGAAGGAGGCGCACGGGAGGGAGAGAGAGGCGCTGGGAGGGGATTCGCTGGGAGGGGAGGCGTAGAGAGGTGCTGGGAGAGATGCGCTGGGAGGGGAGGTGCTGGGAGATGCGCTGGGAGGGGAGGCGCGTCTGGGAGAGATGCGCTGGGAGGGGAGGCGCGTCTGGGAGAGAGGCGCTGGGAGGGGAGGGGATGCGTTTCTGGGATGCGTTGGGGATATATATGAATGGCAAAGGTGGGTAATATTTCTAAAGTTTTATAGTCATTAAGATAAAAGGTGGATCTATAAGCTGAAATAAGCTCCTTTTTTTTAGCTTATTAGATTACAATAATCTGGGCTATTAGATTATAATAAGTTACCTTATAATCTAGGCTGTTTGTTTCCACTTATGATTATAAGCTGGATTATAATAATCTTAAGTGGAAACAAACAGGGCCTTTCTGTAGGGTAGCAGTACACAGAAGGTGTCAAGGTGGACGGTGGGCGTGATGCATGCCACAGCGAGCTACCTGCAGGTCAACTAGAGGAGGTGATTGTTAAACAAACTTGTAATCTTTGTATCACGCAACATCCTGTGATATTGGCCAGCTAAGAAGTAGCAGTTAGTTAAGATTAGGTTTCACTACTACAGAAATCCACATTACAGACGGTTCAGAAACGTCATCACAGACGGTTTTCTGAACCGTCTGAAATTATGGGTCAGTGATAATCCAAGTTATCACAGACGGTTTTTGAACCGTCTGTGATTATGCGATATCACAGACGGTTTGTCATTAAAAACCGTCTGTGATTATCCGATATCACAGACGGTTTTGTACTAAAAACCGTCTGTGATTATCCGATATCACAGACGGTTTTTAAAATGACAAACCGTCTGTGATACTCCTCCCCCCAGCAGAATCTATTTCTGTTTATAGCTAGCCTCAGGAAATGCCAGCCATGCCCTCTGAAACAAGCAGATAATCACAGACATAAACATATACAACTCACACATCTCATTTCATTTCAGATACATTTCACATCTCAATTCATTTCACAGACATAAAACATCCAATTGACAACGCACTTCATTTCACAAATATAAAGCATCCATTTCGCAAATCAATTCATTGAGTTGAAATAAAATATCCATTAACAAATACACAATTGTAAAAGATCTACACTGTATTTGCACTTAGAATTACAATAAAAAATTATTCTGGGCAGTGGAACTCTCCATCTGATCTTACGACTTTTGACCACAAAAACCAAATGAGCTCTCCTCGAATTTTTGCAAAATCCGGCTGTGTCAATGCAGATGTAGAGATGGACGCAGCCTGTCGATAGGAATATCAACGCGCGCATATATAAAACTGACATGTATGAAATAAATGTGGGAAGATTGACAAACCTTAGAATTAGTGATCTTGGTGGAATCGAGGAGTAGTCTCATATGGTGGCACATGTAGTATCCACATGTGTTGCCCGGCTCCTGCTGGTGGCACTGCAAAAAATATAATGTGTTAAATCAAGTGGCATTACTACTATGTGTTGTATATGATTAATTAATGTGTAGCTAGCGAATACCCGAAACTTGCGATCATGTTTCAAGGCCTTGGCCCCTGTCGTCGAGTCACGTGTTTGTTGAACGTATGTGGCGAACGACCTTCGTTATTCGAAAAAGTTAGATTAGTTATTCGGAAGGAAAGAAAGAGTACAATGTACAATGTACGTACCTATCGAGTATTCGGGCGATAGCTGTGTACTTGAATTTGTTCTTACTTAGAGAATCAAGGTATATAGCCTTGTTCCATTTTGGTATAATTACAATTAAAATCCAATGAAAATTCTCATTGTATGGCATAAGAACAAATTCCTTATCTTGGTGAGCCAGCAGTGCTTTTGTAATATAGTCCTCGACGAAGGATGCATTCTCCATGATGGTATCAATGGCGACCAAGCGTGGGTCCAGGAAACCAATTTGTGATTTCGATGATCTAGCTTCGATCAGCATGAATCTATATATAACATAGGAAAGCAACAAATTGTGACATATATCGGTATTACGTGAACAGAGACTTTGATTGTACAGACTTACAGCGTCCAGCATCGAACGAGTGAGGCGTCGAGAGCGTTGAGCGTGAAAAGATGAAATATATCGTCAAAGGTCACCGTGAAGACACAGTCCTGAGCTTCGTGCAAGAAATGTTCCAGCTTGAATTTGACAGCTATACCTGAGCGCCGTTCTGCCTCTGGCTTATTGGACACTTCCATATACCAAAGGTGGAATCTTTGGCAACCAAGTCCTAGTTTTTGGAGCTCTTCCTGGACTACCATCGGCTGAGCTAGCACGAATTTGCGGGCCAATGGCATGGACGGGAATTCGTCATCATCCTTCGTCTTTGATTTGCCCTGGCCACTGCCTCGATTGTGGGTCTACTTTATGCTAGTCGACTGTAATGGTATAGACGGTGCAAGTTGCTTTGGCGAGAATAGCACCCGTGGAGATAGCACTGGTGCAGGTAGCTGTGGTTTGCACTGCCCGTGTGGAGATGGCACCAGTGCAAGTTGCTGTGGTTCGTACTGCACTTCTGGTCCTGCCACCGGTGAAGAAGCCTCCAGGGAGATGTCGGTTTTGGGCCACTGGATGAATGTTCCAATGGCCTGTCCTAGATTCACGATCTCGTCGTTGGGGGGCTTCGGTAGCGGGACCACCTCAAAATTGGCATACACACCATCCACATTAACTTTTGCGAAGCCTGGCGCTAAAGCTTGACCGTGCACCATGGCCCCGATACCAGACGAATATGCCTGGCCCCAAGCAGCGTACAAGGGAATGAAGCCATATCTCACTTGGAGCCTGCATGTCGTAGGCTCCTACATAACGATACAAAATTAGCTACTCGAATAGGCCTACCAATGGAGCAAGCATTCGAGAGGTAATAATTATTACCAGGATGTCGTCCACAGGAAATTTGGACTGGGTTTGCGTCGGATTGGACGCGCAGCTACTCGGATGGTTGTGCGGGCTAGCTAGCACAGGAGCGGCGGTGGCGGCCTGCTGACTTTCTGTCTGTTTCCGCACCTCATCTCTGATTATATCAGCCATCGAACCCAGTATCTCCTCTTTAAGAGATGCCTTGAGCTCTTCTCGTAGCTGTGCGTCACGCTCGGCTTTGTTTCTCTTCCTGCGCCGATACATGTCGGAGTCATCTTGGAAACCATGTTTCCAAGGAACGTAAAGCCCAAGGCCTCTCGTACGGCCCGGGTGCTCCTTGTTTCCCAGGGCCACGGAGAGCATATCATTCTCCCTTGTTCCCTGGAATGATCCCAGGGTAGATTGAAAACTCAGCTCTTCCTGCAAGAGCACGACATGTCATTTCAATTCGTACGAAGTTGTGGAGTAATTACAAGCTACGTAGTTCGATCGATATCTTACCAGGCGCTCGGTCACTTGCTGGTCTGAAGGGTTTCGAAAGGTGATGTCCCCTGATGTCGTTGTAGATGACCTTGCTCTAATCCAATTTCGAGCGCGGTCGTCCGGGATATTGGAAAACGGCGGGGCGATGTCCTGTGCAGCTGCCAGCTCATCCTCCTTCATCCACTGCGCGATTTTACCCGCATACCCAGCTGTGCCAAGTCTGTGAGGGTGTGTATTTTTTGCCTGGAGGGCCTTGTGCGCCACACTTGTACTTTTGAAATCTTCGGTCGTTTTCATCGCCTTGAACTCTTCCCATTGTGGTTCCAGGAATGGGTATGTATGAACAGGCGTTTCGTCCGTCTCCACGTATTTCTTGACAAGCGTGCTCTTGAAGTTCTTCCATGCTTTGCACGCCGCTTTGTAGGTTTGTTGTTGCACAGCGTCCAGGTGTTCTTCTGGGAACTCGAACGATGCCAAAATTTCGGTCCACAGCTCACGTTTTCGAGTGTCAGGCACGTTCTTCCACGAATTGTATGTGATCTCAATTCGTTCTCGTGCAACTACTCCGAGCATGGTTCGGAATGCGTTTACTGCTTTTCGAGGAAGGATAGGGACCCCAGATGCATTCACCGCTGTGATGATCTGTCGGCCCTCAGGCTTCTTTGATAGCCCTCTTCCTTGGCGTCTTGATGTTGGAGCGGACGCCTCTGGCGATGATGTTGAAGAATGCGCGGGTGACATGTTGCTCATTTTGTGGGTCTATTAAGATAAGATGACAAAGTAATCTGTACTAAAATTTCCTTGAATTTTGTAATACTATTACTACAAGGTCTCTAAACAAAGTGCCTATCCTAGCACCTACTTTAGTTGCTAAAACTATAAACCAAATAGCAAAGTCCCTAAACAAAGGTCTATGAAGCAAATGACACAAACTGTGTATCCGGTTCATTGAACGGGAACACTATAGTATGTCACTTGCTTCATTTGCTGTTTTTTGTCTAGATACATGGAGCATTTGGGTGGAAAGATCAACTGTTTCGTCAGGCGCATGACTGCCAATTCGAAGCATAGCATAGCATCCGAGGCACATCCGAGGCCTGCTGCTGTGTCTTGAGGAATGCCAAGAGCTGGTATTCAGATGGGTTATGAGAATAAGATTCATAATTTATAGTTTGAGGAATGCCACATCTGAAGAGCAGCTCTTGGGATTCCTCAAGACACAGCTGCAGGCCTTGGATGTGCCTCGGATGCTACGCTATGCTTCAAATTGGCAGTCATGAGCCTGACGACACAATGTATTTCTTTCCACCCAAATGGTCAATGTATCTTTTGCAATAATCGCAAGATTTCTTTATCCAGATACACTAGAAAGAGATCAGGAGAGGAGTAGAGGGAAGGGGGAGAAGGGAGGAGAGGAGTAGAGGGAAGGGGGACCCAAATGATTTCAAACTATATACTATGTACTATATACTATATACTATATACTATATACTATATACTATATACTATATACTATATACTATATACTATATACTATATACTATTTACTATATACTATATACTATATACTATATACTATATACTATATACTATATACTAACACAACAAGCAATATGTACCAATGTAAACTAAGCAACTGCAGTAAACAATGTACCAATGTAGTATGTACCAAATAGCAAACTAATTAA
Organism: Dendrocalamus latiflorus; assembly: GCA_017311315.1. NCBI lineage: Eukaryota > Viridiplantae > Streptophyta > Magnoliopsida > Poales > Poaceae > Dendrocalamus > Dendrocalamus latiflorus. Next base: position 12,514,284 of record CM029657.1, on the reverse strand, counting down.
GCTACTGCAGTAAACAATGTACCAATGTAATATGTACCAAGCATCAACCCTAAACACTAACAGTAAGCATGAAGCATCAACCCTAAATATGTACTAAGCAACTAACCATAACAGTATGAAGCATCAAGCATCAACCCTAAACACTAACAGTAAGCATGAAGAATCAACCCTAAATATGTACTAAGCAACTAACCATAACGGTATGAAGCATCAAGCATCAACCCTAAACACTAACAGTAAGCATGAAGCTCGGGGAGGGATTTGATGACCTTACGGTTTTGGTGACCTTAGGGACGCTGGAGGAGGAGGCGGCGGCGACGACGACGGAGGAGGAGGAGGCGACGGGCTCGGGGAGGCGACGGAGGAGGAGGCGGCGGCGACGCAGGGGGAGGAGGCGACGGGCTCGGGGAGGCAGCCGGCGAGGGCTCGGGGAGGCGGCGGCGACGACGGGCTCGGGATTTAGAATTAATCGAATAACTGCAGCGCACACGGAAAACCCTAGCGAGAGGGTATATGTAGGACGATTATCACAGACGGTTCTAAACTTAGAACCGTCTGTGATAACATATCACAGACGTTTTTGAGTTAAAAACCGTCTGTGATAGTTTACTATCACAGATGGTTCTAAACTTAGAACCGTCTGTGATATGTTATCACAGACGGTTCTAAATTTAGAATCGTCTGTGATAAGCCTTTGCCGGCTGTTGCAATTAAGACCACCAATAACTACACAGCTGCATTCATATCAACTACCAAACAGCTGCATTCATATACAACACCAACCAGCTGCATTCACACAGTGTATTTCTTGATACATTTTGTCATTCTCAAATACATCACACATTTTCACATATACATCTCAAAATTGACTACATCACACATTTTCACATATACATCTCAAAATTGACTACATCACACATTTTCACATATACATCTCAAAATTGACTACATCACACATTTCCACATATACATCTCAAAATTGACTACATCACACATTTTCACATATACATCTCAAAATTGACTACATCACACATTTCCACATATACATCTCAAAATTGACTACATCACACATTTTCACATATACATCTCAAAATTGTCTACATCACACATTTCCACATATACATCTCAAAATTGACTACATCACACATTTTCACATATACATCTCAAAATTGTCACACATTTTCACATATACATTCTTATTGTACTTGCTTATTTCCTTTAAAAATTAGCCCTTCATCATGATCAATGCGTACGTAACTAGTTTTGTCACATTGTTCATCGTCGACCCTTATGCCATTTCCAAAAGGAGGTAACTCGTCAAATTGATTGTATTCCTCCTCGTCCACTACATTCTCCACTCCGACAATTCTCCTTTTTCCATGAAGAACTACATGGCGTTTCTTATTTGCCGGGTCGGTTACATAGAAAACTTGAACAACTTGATTGGCGAGTACGAATGGTTCATCTTTGTACCCGACACGTTGGAGGTCCACGATCGTGACACCGTACTTGTCAACCTTCACCTGTGGGAGATGCACCCAACGGCAGCGAAATAAGGGGATCTTGAAAACCACATAGTCGAGCTCCCAAATCTCTTCTATGAAGCCATAGTACGAGTTTCTCGACCCATCGGTACTGAATGCATCTATGCGGACACCGCTGTTCTGGTTAGTGCTCTTGACATCCTGAGACTGCGTATAGAATGTGTACCCATTTATGTCATATCCTTGCCATGTCACAACTGTAAATGTCGGCCCTTTTGCCAACCATGTCAGCGTCTCACTCGGCGAGCTCCTAGCGATTTGCTCCTTCAACCATTGGTTGAACCGACGGTTGTGTTGCCTCATGATCCAAACATCCGGCCGCTCCGGATTCTGTTGCCGAAGCACACCCTTGTGCTGGTCCACATAAGGCGCCACTTCAGTCATGTGTTGCAACACCGTGAAATGGGCTTGAGTATACATGTCCATATCTGGAGTGATTGCTTTCCTTCCGATAGTTCCGAGACCCTTCAGCCTCCCCTCATGACGAGATTGAGGGACATCTATCGGTTGAATCTGAGCCATATAATCGACACAAAACTCAATGACCTCTTCGCTTGCATAACCTTCGACGATGCTGCCCTCCGGCCGAGAACGATTCCGTACGTAGGACTTGAGAATTCCCATGAACCTCTCAAATGGGTACATGCTACGTAGGAATACGGGCCCGCACATTTTTATCTCCCACACAACGTGAACAATGAGATGGACCATGATATCGAAAAACGAAGGAGGGAAATACATTTCAAGGTGACATAGAGTCATCACCACCTCGTCCTGCAGAGCATCTAGTCCTTCGGGATCGATGACCTTCTGAGCAATTGTGTTAAAGAAATAACATAGCCTCATGATTGTCTCTCGGACTTTGATCGGCAAAATATTTCTAATTGCAATAGGGAGCATCTGTGTCATCAGCACATGACTTCATGCCATTTAACTTCAAATCTTACATCGAAACAAGTTTCTTCACGTCGCCGGAGTAACCAGACGGAACTTTGACACCATGCAAGCACTGGCACAGTTCTGTTTTCTCAGCCTTGGACAGAGTGTAACACGCAGGGGGAAGGTACGTTCGTGCATTATCAGTGCATGTCGGTGCTAACTCAGGCCTAATGTGCATATCAGCCAAGTCAAGCCGTGCGTTGACGCCGTCCTTTGTTTTATCACGGATGTTCAGTAAGAGACCAATCAAGCTGTCGCACACATTCTTTTCTACGTGCATGACGTCGATGCAGTGCCGCACATCTAGGTACTCCCAATAAGGGAGGTCCCAAAATATTGATCTCTTCTTCCAGGTGTTCTTCTCATGAGCCCTCAATTTACGCCCCTTTCCGAGGACAACATCTAAATCCTTAACCATATCATAAACCTCGCGTCCCCTTAAATGCTTTGGAGTTGAACCGTCTTCCTTCTCTCCGTCAAATTGTTTCTTCATCTTGCGGTATGGGTAAGCCCTCCGAAGGAACCGGCGGTGACGCATGTAGACGGTTTTGCGTGAGTGTCTCAGCCACACACTCTCGGTACCATCTAAACAGTGAGTACAAGCTTTGGCACCTTTTATACTATGGCCCGATAGGTTACCAAGGGCAGGATAATCATTTATGGTGCAGAACAATAAGGAGCGCAGAGTGAAGTTCTCTCGTTTGTATGCATCCCATACCTGTACCCCTTCGTTCCACAGTACTTTTAGATCTTCCACCAACGGTGCTAGGAACACATCGATATCATTCCCAGGTTGTTTTGGCCCTTGGATAAGTATCGACAGCAAAATGTACTTTCGCTTCATACACAACCAAGGAGGAAGGTTATAGATGCAGAGAGTCACGGGCCATGTGCTATGTCGGCTGCTCATGCTACTGAATGGATTCATTCCATCTGTACTCAGTCCAAACCTTATATTCCTTGGTTCTGCACCGAACTCTGCAAAACTCCTATCGATGTTTCTCCACTGCGCGGAATCAGCAAGGTGTCTTAGCATTCCATCCTTCTTGCGCTCCTCCGAGTGCCAACGCAGCAGTTTTGCCTCCTTTGGATTTGCATAAAACCTTTTCAAACGGGGAATTATAGGAAAATTCCATGCCACCTTAGCAGGAGGTCCTTTCTTCGCCTCTGTTCCCTCGCCATCATCTGATTGATTGTTACGTTTGTATCGGGATGTGTTGCACACCGGACATACATGCATGTTTGCATACTCTTTACGGTAGAGGATACAGTCGTTCGGGCATGCATGTATTCTTTCTACTTCCATTCCCAACGGACAAAGAACCTTCTTGGCTTTATACGTGGTTTTAGGCAACTCATTTCCCTCTGGAAGCATGTCCGCTAAAAGACCTAGCAGCGCCGTGAAACTCTTGTCGGACCAACCGTTGCTTGCCTTCAATTTCAACAGTTCAAGCACGCCCGACAACCTCGTGTACTTGCAGCCCGTGTACAAAGGTTTCTCTGAGTCCTCCATCAAGCCACGGAATTTAACATACTCTCTCTCATCATAGTTCTCTTCTACATCGCGAAGCATCTGATCCAGATTATCATCGTGCAACCTATCCGAATCCGAGCCACAATCGACATCAGCCGGCGGCATGTCATTCACTTCACCTGCGATGTCATCTGGGGGCATATCATTCACTTCACCGGCGATGTCATCCGGCGGCATATGATCATTCACTTCGCCATGACTGGTCCAACACGTATAATCCTTTTTGAAACCCCTCCGAATCAAGTGCGCTTCAATTTGCCCTCGGTTCTTAAACATCTTCAAATTCTCGCAGTCAGTGCATGGACAGCACATATATTCCACCCCCTTATTCAACATATCCTCCTCGGCGGCTCTTATAAAAGCAGAAACACCATTAATGTACTCTTCACTCACACGGCTCGCGGCATACATCCAACTTCGGTCCTACGTTACGTACATATATAACAACTTAGTATTAAAATCTAGAATAACTAATTATAACTACATATATACCGGCCACATTTATTATATTGAGACTTAATTTCCTAGCTCAATTCATATTACAAACACAATAGCTATTATATAACCAACAATTTTGCAAATTAATTAACCATCTTCAATAACCACTCATGGATTACTTACACCTAAATTGTAATGCAATTAAAAATAAATAAATTTCATTACTAACCATATCTACAGCAACCAGGAAAGTCTGAATCTTAATTCAAAGCTCAATCTCTGCCTCTTCCCACCAAATTAACTGGCCTGAAATCGCTCTAGCTTCCTCCCGAGTCAAAAAGTGCGCAGCAGTGGCTAGATCTGGATCGAAATGAAGACGATGCGGTCTGAGCAGCGCAATAAATGCCGTAGTCATTATCACAGACGGTTTTTAACTAAAAACCGTCTGTGATAATAAATTATCACAGACGGTGTTTAACTAAAAACCGTCTGTGATAAGCTTCACACCAGAACGCTTCGCGCGTGTTCGATGCCAGAACGCTTCGTGTTTCGATCGTCTAATTAACGTCTCTTGATCATTATACGAAGCGTCTATATCATTAATGTTTGGGTATACGAACCATTTGTGCTAAAGGTTAAATATGCGCTCCTAATCTAGGTCTCTTCTACGTACGTACAATACAATATACAATACAACATGGCTTCTACTACTGTTCTTGTGATCATCTCCTTCCTCTCATCTGTTCATCACGAATTGTTCGGCCGGAACCTTACACAGGCGGCCAGCAATTTGCATCTGGAGCAGCTTCTCCGCACCCGCCCTGCGCTCCTTCCCCGACTTTCTTGCATCCGTCAGCTTGACCTGATCCTCCGCCGTCGACGGAGGCGTCTCGCTGCCGCTCAAGAAAGGGAAACAGCCCTCACCCTGGTTCTTCTCCACAATGTGCGCAATGCGGAAGAAGCTCTACACGCATTGCAGAGACTGATGGATAGCCTTGTCGATCAAGCAGAAACGGCAGATTCTGAGGAATCTTTTCATGCTATCCTGTACAACATTATGGATGCTGCTGATCATTTGCCCAGGCTGCACGAGGAAGTGCTGAGGACAAGGGCAATCTTAACGGCGTTCGAGAATTTAGCGGTTGATCCTCCAAGTCCCCAAGTTGAAGAAGAAGCTTACGAAGCCCAAAAGAATACAATCTGGGAAACTCTTTACCTGTGCGACTTTTGTAATAATTTTGCCTCTAATTGAAATTAATAAATTTGCCTTAAATTTGTGACCTCTTCTCTCAGTAGTTCTGTAGTTAAGTTATTAGAAGCAATGTGTACTTATATATTAACCTCTGATCTAGATTATGACAGACAAAGGGACATCACAGCCGGTTCTTGTAAAAAACCGTCTGTGAACATTCCCAGACGGTTCTTAACAACAACCGGCTGTGATAGTCGAAAAAACACAAACGGTTTTTAATAAAAAACCGTCTGTGATAATCCCAGATTATCACAGACGGTTTTTAATAAAAACCGTCTGTGATATTCCAGTATCACAGACGGTTCATCAGTAAGAACCGTCTGTGATACTCCTTTTTCCCGCCACAAATACCACAGACGGCCTTCAAATTAAAACCGTCTGTAATAGTGTACATTACAGACGGTTTCACAAAACCGTCTGTGATTTGGCGTCTACTATTAGCCTTTCTGTAATAGTGTTTGTTGTATTAGTTGCGCTTCTTACGGCCGGTTCTCAGGAGATTGCGTGTTGTAATCTAACAGCGCGTTTTGTCGCCTATATTAACATGCAGGCAGCGCACGGAGAGGTGCCGCTGTTTCCACCAAAAACCTTCCGCACCTCTGACGTTTTACATGGTATCAGAGGTTCGATAAAGCAAATCTCCATCAATGGCAGGCGGCTCTTCTTCCTCCTCTGGAACAACCGTCGGTTCCTTGGTTTCTCATGCAATCTCCGAGAAGCTCGGCAAGAATAATCATGCAATGTGGAAGGCCCAGATTCTAGCCACTGCTACAGACAGCCCTATCACAGACGGTTCCTGAACCGTCAGTGTTTAGGTGTCAGTGATAGTAGGTGGTTATCACAGACGGCTCCCAAGTCGTCTGTGATAACTCACATTACAGACAGTTTTTTCATAAAAAACCGTCTGTGATAGTCGAGTATCACAGACGGTGTTTATAAAAAACCGTCTGTGATAGTCGTTTATCACAGATGGTGTTTTATAAAAACCGTCTGTGATACTCGACTATCACAGACAGTTTTTTATAAACACCGTCTGTGATACTCGACTATCACAGACGGTTTTTTATAAACACCGTCTGTGATATACACTATATCACAGACGGTTAGTAATAAAAACCGTCTGTGATATTGTATATATCATAGACGGTTAGTAATAAAGGCCGTCTGTGATATCATTCATACCACAGACGGCACTCTTTGAAACCGTCTGTGATATTGTATCACAGACGGTTTTTAACAACGAACCGTCTATGATAGCAAGTGCATCAGCCATTTTATTTGCTGTTTTTTGGCTAGCCTCAGGATATGCTAGCCATGCCCTCTGAAAGCAAGCAAGCAAGCAGATTACAGATAAATGACAGATATAAGTTAATTGCAACTCAAGGTAATTTACAACAAAATTCGATACACAGATGAATGTAACAAACTGCCAGCTGATCACATACATATATAGAATGAAAATCGTTACACAAAATATGACAAATGAATTAAATTGAAGGAATTGTTTGATTTGTACAATTGAATCCAATGTTTCAACATCTAATTATCACCATTGCCGGCGTGGAACTCTCCCCTCTTATTTATGATCTCTGCTAGCAAGAATTGGGACATGATTGCACGAATGTCGATGAGATTGTCAAGATCATATGCACTTTCGTTGAAGTCCACCCGCTGTCGCTAGAAGCAATGTTAAGTCATTAATTAGCATGTGTGTGTAAATATATATACATATATATAATCAGAAAATAATAATTATTGGAAGGACCAGACAAACCTCTGGATCATTGATCTTAGTATCCATGATTTCCTTCATATGGCGGCAAACGTAGAATCCATATACGTTGCCCTGTAGCTGCTAGTGGCACTGCAAAAATAGAATTACATACATCGGTATTGTCAATTCTAGAGGCATTATAACAAAGTATGATATAGGATTGTTGTGTTGTAGCAGGTACCGAAAATCGCGTGTTGTGTCGTAGCGTGTCACTGGATTTGTCGTGTCTTCCTCCTTGGGCAACATAATCGGCAAACGCCCTACGTGATTCAAAAAAGTTAGCCTCGGCCGTGGCAAACAAAAGAAATATTACAATAGAGTTACGTATGGAGGAAATGGGTTTACCTGTTAAGTACTTCTTGCACACGACTGAAGTCGTGGTTGCTCCTAAGGAGGGAATCAAGGTATATTACCTTGCTCCACTTTGGTACAATCACAATCAAAATCCAGTGATGCCTAGTCATGTGTGTCGCCAGAGTGATTAATCCTAAGTTCATGCTGCATGTAAAGTACAAATGAAACATATGTGAGGCAACTAGTGAAGCACTTACCCTTGGTTGAAGGGTACCACGACGTACTCCTTGTCGTTGTGAGCAATCAATCCCCTCGTTATGTAACCTTGCACGAAGGATGCATCTGCGTTGATAGATTGCTTGGAGACCAAGTGAGGGTCGAGGAAACCCACCAGTTGTCGCGATCACTGGACTTCTTGGATCATGTATCTATACATAAAGAAAGAGTAATGACATTTATCTGTATAACATGAATGTAGAACTTCATTGTACAATACACTTACAGTGTCCAGCATCGTAGAAGTGAGGCGTCGAGTTCGTCGAGATTGAATAGTAAGAATAAATCTTCGAACGTCATGACGATATAGCCCGAGTCGTGGAGGAAATGCGTCTCGTTATATTTCAGAGTGAATGCACTCTGCCGGATTGGCTTCATGTTGGACTTCTCCATGTACCAGGCATGCAATGTATTGCAAATCAAACCAAACTGGGATAATTGTGACTCGGGCACCAACGACACTCCTAGAATAAACTTCCATGGCACGGGACGCGGCTTAGTTTTCTTCGTATGAGCCCTGGAGCCTCGCTTATGATATGTTCTCGGTGGCGTCTCGGCGGGAGCCGATGCAACAGACTTTACTGGATTTGGAGGTGGAGGTGGAGCCACCGGAGCCGATGTGCCAGGTCCAGGGCGACGTCCCTCCTGGGCCACTGGATGTGAAGATTGTGGTACGGACATGTCGAGGACGATGTCCCTCTTGGGCCACTGAATGAATGTGTGGACGGCATCCCCTAATGTCTTAATCTCTTCGTTTGGGGGCTTCTCAAAAGGGATGGTCTTAAAAATATCATTAATCATGTCCACCTGGACCTTTATGAAATCGGTGTCTACTTGTACACCATGCACCAGCGTCCCTGGCAGCAATGGATACACCATGCCGCGCCCAGCGTCGACGGGAATAGAGCCAACAAGCTTGACTTTGAGACTGTAAGGCATGAGCTCCTACATAACGACACAAGATGAGTTAAGGCGTCCACTAGAGAGATCTATGTACCATTCTAAAGAGGTACATTACCTGAATGTCATCAATAGATAAGTGGGCATCGCTATGTTCAGAAATTGATGTGGACGCGCAGCTACTGCGACGTTGAGGGGGACTGGGTACCGCAGTAGTAGGAGTGGGTTGCGATTGGTTGCGGACTTGTCTCAGTTCTTCCCGCAATGAATCTATCTCTCCTCGAAGTGAGGCAGTCTGCTCTTGAAGTGAGGCAGATAGTTGTTCCTCAAGTTGAGCATGAAGCTCCTGTTTTATTTGTTCGTTGCGGTACGCCTTGGATCTCTTCCTACTCCTATATGTCTCGGAGTAATCTGGAAATCCGTGCCTCCAAGGTACATAAACCCCCATGCCTCGTGTGCGACCTGGGTGCTCCTTGTTTCCCAAGGCCTGTGATAGTAAATCTCTCTCCCTATATTCTTCAAAGGAGCCACGAGAAGATTCGGTAGTCAATGATTGCTGCAAGAGGCAATTAATCATTTTATTTTTGAACCCATAAATTTCAAGAGGTGTTAACAACTATATAGTTTAACATATCTTACCATGCGTTGGGAGACTTCCTCATCTGCGGGGTTTTTGAAAGAGACACCCGAAGATGTGGTTGATGACCTCGCTCTTAACCAGTTTCGAGCGCGCTCGTTTGCGATCCCGGCAAATAGCGGAGAGGCCTCCGATCGGATTGCGACCTCATCCTGCATCCTCCATTGCGAGATTTTACCCGCGTACCCAGCGGTGCCGAGTCTGTAAGGGTGCGTGTTTTGTGACTGGAGAGCCTTGTGCGCCGCACTTTGTTGTTCAAATTCGGTCGTTGTCTTCATCTGCACAAAGGCCTCCCATGTTTCCGGTGACACGAAAGGATACTTCGTGAAGGGCGTGACATCCTTGGCCACGTACTTCGTCACAAGAGTGCTCTTAAAATTCTTCCATGCTTTTCCCATCACGAGGAACGCCTGCCATTGCACGAGTCCCTGTACTTCTGCTGGGATCTTGAACAAATTTGTAATTTCCTCCCATAGCTGATTTTTATGATCCTTTGTCAAATCTTTCCAGCTTGCTATGGTGATGGGGACCCGTTGCCTTCCAATTATCCCTCAGGTAGTCCGAAATGATGACGCTGCTTTCGTCGGTTCTAGAGGGACCCCATTCAGAGAGACCACCGTGATGGTCATTCGGCCCTCTGGCCTTTTCGATACTCCTCGGCCACGCTTAGTTTTCGCAATCTTGGGAGCGTGAGACCCAGATGACGACGACGAAGACTGTGTGGACGCCATCTCTCTTCTAAGAAAAAACTAACTGCAGTGAGCTATGGGCCTTCCAAATAGACTAAACAAAGTTTTATGAAGCAAATGATACAAACCAGTGTATCAAGTTCATTGAACAAGATACACTGGAGTGTGTCACTTGCTTCATGCCCTTTGACAAAGTTCTAACGATTGACTAACTACAGTGAGCTATGGGCCTTCCAAATAGACCTTGTAGCTAACAAGTGAGCTAAACAAAGTTCTATGAAGCAAATAACACAAACCAGAGTATCGAGTTCATTGAACCGGATACTTTGGAGTGTGTTACTTGCTTTATGCCCTTTGAAGGCCTAAACAAAGTTCATCGAACATGATAAACTGGAGTGTCACTTCCTTCTGGATAAATAGGATATATTATATGCTACAATTTAGCAAGCTAGCATGTGAAACTAACATATCAAGCATATATCGTAAAACTAACATATGAAGTATATATAGTGGAGACAAGAGAGTGTGCGAGTGCGGACTCCGCAGACCTAGCTGCGGGTATTTATAGGGACGCTATCACAGACGGTTCCTTAAACGAACCATCTGTGATAGTGATATCACAGACGGTTCTATAAATATAACCGTCTGTGATATCATACTATCACAGACGGTTCTATAGATAGAACCGTCTGTGATATGCGATTATCACAGACGGTTCTATCGATAGAACCGCCTGTGATATGCAATTATCACAGACGGTTCAATCGATAGAACCGCCTGTGATAGTTCACTATAGATACCCGCAGCTAGCTAGGTTCCTATGTCATTTTACAATTACAATGGAACATAGATACATTTATGAAAAACGCAAGCATAACCATAAATATAACTATTTCTTAGTTCTTGAGTCATTTTACAATTACAATGGAACATAGATACATTTATGAAAAACACAAGCATAACCAATATAACTATTTCATAGTTACATAATTTATTACACTTGGCTATATCATTTTCAATAAATTCACGATGATCGACACGCATATAGCTTGCTTCATCGCCTTGTTCTTCCTCAAGCCTGATGCCATCTCTGAATGGAGGCAAATCATCAAATTGATTGTACTCTTCCTTATCCACAACATTCTCAACCCCGACAATCCTTCTTTTTCCCTGAAAAACTACATGGCGCTTCTTATTTGCCGGGTCGGTTACATAAAATACTTGAACAACTTGCCTCGCGAGTACGAATGGTTCGTCTTTGTACCCTACACATTCGAGGTCCACGGTAGTGACGCCGTACTTGTCAACCTTTACACCCCGTGGGAGTTGGACCCAACGGCACCGAAATAGAGGAATTTTGAAAATTACGTAGTCAAGCTCCCAAATCTCCTCTACAAGCCCGTAGTACGAGCTTGGGCCAGCGGTACTACCGTGCGCATCATAGGCATCTATGCGGACACCTGAGTTCTGCACTGTGCTCTTTCTATCTTGATCTGTTGTATAAAATGTGTAGCCATTAATCTCGTATCCTTGCCATGTCACAATTATAAATTTTGGCCCTTTTGCCAACCATTGTAGTGTTTCACTTGATGATCTCCTAGTCAATTGCGCCTTGAACCATTCGTTGAACTGACGGTTGTGTTGTCTCGTGATCCAAACTTCTGACTGGCCTGCATTCTCCTGACGTAGCATGTCCTTGTGCTCTTCAATATATGGGGTCACTTCAGTCATGTGTTGTAAAACCATAAAATGGGCTTGAGCATACGTATTTTGATCCGGAGTTATTGCTTTCCTCCCGATAGTCCCGATACCCTCTAGCCTCCCCTCGTGACGAGATAGAGATACACCTATCGGCTATACCTGAGCCATGTAGCCGATGCAGAATTCAATAACCTCTTCTGTTGTATAACCTTCGATGATGCTACCCTCCGGTCGAGATCGATTGCGTACATAGGACTTCAGAATTCCCATGTACCTCTCGAAAGGGTACATATGACGTAGATGGACCATGATATCAAAAAATGATGGAGGGAAATACATCTCTAGATGACATAGAGTTGTCACCACCTCGGTTTGCAGAGCATCTAGTCCATCCGGATCAATGACCTTCTGAGCAATTGCGTTGAAGAAATAACATAGCCTTATGATTGTCACTCGAACCTTGTTCGGCAAAATACTTCTAATTGCAATAGGTAGCATTTGTGTCATTAGCACATGACAGTCGTGAGACTTCATGCCAATTAATTTCAAATGTTCCATGGAAACAAGTTTCTTCATGCTTGTGGAGTGACCGGATGGAACTTTCACACCATGTAAGGACTGGCACAGTTCAGTTCTCTCGGACTTAGACAGAGTGTAGCATGCTGGAGGAAGGTACGTTCAGCCTTTATCGGTCTCTATCGGTGCTAACTCGGTCCTGATGTTCATAGCGACCAAGTCACGCCTTGCGTTAACACCATCCTTTGTTTTATCAGGAATGTTCAGTAAGAGACCAATCAAACTGTCACATACATTCTTCTCTACGTGCATGACATCGATGCAATTATGAACTTCTAAGTGCTCCCAATAAGGCAAGTCCCAAAATATTGACCTCTTTTTCCACATGTTCTTCCTCAATTTACGTCCCTTTCCAAGCATAACATTTATATCCTTGACCATATCATACACCTCTTTCCCGCTAAAAGATCTTGGTACTGAGTCATCCTCTTTTTTTTTCGTCAAATTGGTTCTTCATCTTGCGGTATGGGTGATACTTTGGAAGGAACCTACGGTGACGCATGTACACAGTTTTTCGCGAGTTGTTCAACCACACACTCTCGGTATAATCTAAGCAGTGCGGACACGCTTTGCCTCCTTTTGTACTGAACCCTGACAGGTTACCAAGGGCAGGAAAGTCATTAATGGTGCAGAACAACATGGCGCGTAGAGTGAAGTTCTCTCGTTTGTCCGCATCCCATACTTGTACCCCTTCGTTCCACAGTATTGCAAGATCTTCCACCAATGGTGCTAGGAACACATCAATATCGTTGCCAGGTTGCTTCGGCCCTTGGATAAGTAGTGACATCAAAATATACTTCCGCTTCATACACAGCCAAGGAGGAAGGTTGTACATGCACAGAGTCACGGGCCAGGTGCTATGTCGGCTGCTCATGTTACCAAAAGGATTCATTCCATCTGTACTCAACCCAAACCTTATATTTCTCGGTTCCACACCGAAATCTACAAACATCCTATCGATATTCCTCCACTGGGCAGAATCAGCAACATGTCTTATCATTCCGTCTTTCTTACGCTGCTCGTAGTGCCAACGCATCAATCTTGCATCCTTGCGGTTTGCAAATAAACGCTTCAAACGGGGGATTACAGGAAGATACCACATCACCTTAGCAGGAGGTCCTTACTTCACCTCGATGCCCTTCCCATCATCAGAGTCATTTTTACGCTTGTATCGGGATGCTTTGCACACCGGACAAACATGTAAGCTAGCATACTCTTTACGGTACAGGATACAATCATTCGGATATGCATGTATTCTTTCTACTTCCATTCCTAATGGACAAAGAATCTTCTTGGCTTGGTAGGTGGTTCTCGGCAACACATTTCCCGTTGGAAGCATGTCCGCTAGGAGACCTAACAATGTCGTGAAACTCTTGTCGGACCAACCATTGCTTGCCTTCAATTTCAGCAGTTCTAGAACTGATGACAACCTCGTGTATTGTAGCTTGCAGCTCGGGAACAAAGGTTTCTCCGAGTCCTCCATCAAGCCCTCGGATTTACCAAACTCTCTTTCACTATAGTTCCCTTCTGCATCACGTAACATCTGATCCAGATTATCATCCTGCGACCTATCCTCATGATCCAGATTGTCATCCTGCGACCTATCCTCATGATCAAAAGAACAGTCCACAACTGGCATATCGTTGTCTCTCTCGACTATGTCATAACTACCTTCTTGTGTACTCTTCTCTTTACCGTGACTGGTCCAACATTTGTACCCTTTTCTGAAACCCCTTCGAATCAAGTGAGCTTTGATCTGCGCTGAGTTGCTAAACATCTTGAGATTATCACAATCAATACATGGACAATACATATATTTCATCCCCTTCTTCAACATATCCAGCTTGGCCGCCCTTCTAAAAGTAGACACGCCACTAATATACTCTTCACTCACACGGTTCTCAATATACATCCAGCTTCGGTCCATCTACGCTACACAAGTAACATATATTTAAGCAAGAATGTTAATTAGCTAGTACTTACGCATTCTGAAATCCAGCAAACTAACATTATCTTTCTAAACCTAGCTAGCTAGCTACATTTAAATTAAACAAAAACCTAGCTATCATCTCCGGCCTTCAATTACAAACACATGCAGCAAAGTAATTGAGTACTAACCTCTGATCAGATCACTAAGAAGACGGTGATATGTTTTCACCCCTAACTCCCTAAAGCCGGCCGCCTTGCTCCACCAATGCATCGCAATGAAGACAGGTCTGTAGTGTCGACATCGAGAAAGTATGCCAAGTAATTAATAGTGTGCAAAATATCACAGACGGTTCCAACCACAAACGGTCTGTGAAAACAATATATCACAGACGGTTTGTGTTAATAACCGTCTGTGAATTATCACAGACGGTTCTATATACACACCGTCTGTGATACTAACAATATCACAGACGGTTCATATTAATAACCGTCTGTGATTGGTTATTATCACAGATGGTTAGTATAAAGAACCGTCTGTGATAGTCTACATTATCACAGACGGTTATTAACACGAACCGTCTGTGATGTTCATAATATCACAAACGGTTCGCAAAAAGAATCGTCTGTGATTGCTGAGTATCACAGACGATTCGTGTATAAAACCGTCTATGATAGTCCTTCACAGACGGTTTACACTACAAACCATCTGTGATAGTTCACTCGATAACTTAAATTTTTTTATTTTTTTGTCTAGCCTCAAGAAATTAAATAATGTACCCATAGCCTTCGAAAACAAGCAAATAGAGACGCAAGCACAACAACACATTCAGATCTATTACAGCTAATGAACCCTTCGTGGCACGACGGTCACACTAAATAAGACACACTTACGACACTTACGGCAAGAGTGTGTTGCCTAGTATGCCGCCGTGCCACAACGGAGGCGCTAGCTCACGACAGTAGTCGGCGTTGTGGAGGAACAAGCAAATACAGAGGCAAGCACAACAACACATTCAGATCTATTACAGGATAACAAGCTAACGAACCCTTCATGGCACGACGGTGCGGCTGAACAAGACACACTTACGACACTTATGGCAAGAGTGTGTTGTCCAGCCGCCCGCCGTGCCGTGACGGAGGCGCTAGCTCACAGCGGAGGGGAAGCTATCTAGTGGATGAACTCACGCGTGACTAGTACCGCTGGAAAGGTAGATGGGGTTATTAATAAGGGCTGGGTAGTGGGAGGAACTGCTGCCTGCCATTCGATGTGGAGAGAATGGACGGTCGAGATAGAAATCCTAAGTATTCGCCAATTATTGGTGACATGTGATTTTTAGAGACGGTTATTAACACGAACCGTCTGTGTTGTCTAGATTATTCACAGACGGTTCTTAATACGAACCGTCTATGATGTCTTAATTATCACAGACGGTTCATGTTAATAACCGTCTGTGAAAATATCACAGACGGTTGCGAGTATAAACGATCTGTGAAAGTTTAATCACAGACGGTTCCGTATAAACCGTCTGTGATGTAGCCGTCCAGTATAGCCTCTTTTGTAGTAGTGAGCTGTCGTTCGTGGTGAAGATCGCCAATCTGGCTTATGAAGAATGGCTGGCTTCAGATCAGCAGGTATTGAGCTTTCTTCTTGCTTCTCTAACAAGAGAGGTTTTGGCTCAGGTCGTGGCAAAGCAAACCTCGGCAGAAGCCTGGCGCGCGATCGAGGAGATGTTCGCGTCGCAGACAAGAGCTCACGCCGTTAACACGCGCCTTGCTCTTTCCACCACTCAAAAGGGCAACATGACGGTTTGCCGAATACGTGGGAAAGATGAGATCCCTCGGTGATGAGATGGCTGAGCAGGTCGGCTTCTTGATGATGAAGAACTGGTGGAATATATTCTCACTGGTTTGGATTATGACTTCAACCCTCTTGTGTCGGCAATCCTAGCACGAACTGATCAGTTAGTGAGCTTTATTCCCAGATGCTTGCTTTTGAGACTAGGATGGATCTAATCGGCGGCTACAATCAAACCTCTGGGTCCTCAGCCAACTTGGCAAATCGGCGAGGGTGCAGAGGGACGGGGCACGCCGGCCACCATGGTGGCCGAGGAGGACGAGGCATGAATGCCCCTGGTCGCAGCGGCGGTCGGGGGAATGGTTTCAGCAGCAGCAACTACTCTCGTCAAGGGAACAATGGTGGCGCACGCGGAAACTTCAGTGGCAACAGTACCTCTTCAGATTGCCCGACATGTCAAGTCTGCTTCAAAGTTGGTCACACTGCAGACAAGTGTTGGCATAGGTATGATGAGAATTATGTTCCTGGTTAAAGACATGTTGCTGCTGCCACTGCAAGTTCCTATACCGTGGATACGAACTGGTACACGGATATAGGGGCTACTGATCACATAACAGGAGAACTACAAAAATTAGCCTTCCGTAACAAGTACAACGGCGGTGACCAGATCCACACGGCGACTGGAGCAGGTATGGATATTAGTCACATTGGTAAATCTACTATTCATACCCAGAGTCGCACTCTTGATCTAAACAACATTCTACATGTTCCACAAGCTACAAAAAATCTTGTTTCCGTTCATCACCTTACTACATATAACAATGTCTTTCTAGAATTTCATCCTAATTTCTTCTTGATAAAGGATCGGGGCACGAGGAGCACACTTCTTAAAGGAAGATGTCACAAAGGATTGTATCCTCTGCCATCTACATCACCATCTACAAAGCAAGTTTTTCGAGTTAGCAAACCATCTTTTGATAGGTGGCACAGTTGTCTTGGTCATCCTGCAGCTCCCATTGTTCAGAAGGTTGTCAGTAGTTTTAATCTTCCTTGTCAAGTTGAGTCCAATAAGGAGTCCATGTGTGATGCTTGTCAACAAGCAAAAAGTCACCAATTGCAGTATCCAAAATCGTTTAGTGTTTCAAGTCATCCTTTAGAACTTGTTTTTCGGATGTCTAGGGGCCTGCACCTGATTCTGTTGGTAGATACAAATATTATGTGAGTTTTATTGATGATTTACCTTTTGAAATTCAAGTCTGAAGTTTTTAAGAAATTCCATGAGTTTCAGAATCTTGTTGAGAGAATGTTTGATCGGAAAATTATTGCTATGCAAACCGATTGGGGAGGTGAATATGGAAGACTTCACTCCTTTTTTTTACCAAAACCGGTATTTCACATCGTGTCTCATGTCCACATGCACACCAGCAAAATGGATCTGCCGAGAGGAAACACAGACACATTGTTGAAGTCGGTCTGTCCCTTCTTGCTCATGCTTCCATGCCTCTTAAATTTTGGGACGAAGCTTTTCTCACCGCAACCTTCCTAATTAATCGTACCCCTAGCAAAGTTATATCTTACACCACTCCTCTAGAGCGCCTGTTCAATGTTAAACCAGAATACTCATCTTTGAGAATATTCGGTTGTGTTTGTTGGCCTAATTTGCGTCCTTACGATCATCGCAAACTTCAATTTCGCTCCAAGGAGTGTGTGTTTCTTGGTTATAGCAGCCTACACAAGGGATTCAAGTGCCTTGATGTAGCAACTGGCCGCATTTACATCTCACGAGATGTTGTGTTTGATGAAGGAGTCTTTCCATTTTCCAAACTACATCATAATGCTGGTGCAAGACTAAAGTCTGACATTCTGCTTCTTCCTCCAAATTTGTTTTCCTCAAATTCAACTGCACCTGGGGATGAATATGTAGATGGTCCACTGACTAATAGTCCTACGCTTAATGAGTCTTCTGCAGTTTCTAGTGGTTTACAGGGAAATCATGAAGAGATGGCAAACTCTGGCGCTGAACTGGGATCGGCTCCGGGGCATACGTCACCGAGATGTCTTCCTGCGCCTACATTTAATGTGCTGACGACCGAACCGACGGACGAAGCGGAGCGACCCGAGCCTGGACGTATGGCGTCGTCCGGAATTTTACCCGAGCCTGGGCGTCCGTCCGCATCTGGGCGTTCGTCATCCGAACCCGAGCGTCTGTTCTCACCAGGACGATTTCCCGCTCCTATCGCGTCTGGTTCAATGATCACAGAACCAGTGCACGAGGGGGAGAGAGATTCTCCGGCATCTGCATCAGTGCCTCTGCAGGATGGATTATCTACATCAGGAGCACATGCAAGCGGATCCGCTGCACCGGGAGCATCCTCTGCACTGGGTAGGGGTGGCAACGAGCCAAGCCAAGCCTGGCTCGGCTCGGCTCGTGAAAGCTTGGTAGAATGGAGGCTCGGTTCGGTTAGGATATCAAGCTTTTTTGTGGGCTCGTGGTGCGGCTCGAGCCAGCTCGCGACGGCTCGCGAGCCAACAATGAGGAGCAGCGTCGGTGGAGGTAACCCATAGAACACTCGTCATATACATTCATCAACATCAAACATATACAAGTAATACAACTAGAACATCAAACCATCAAGCACTAGGAAGGGGAGTAAAGAGGGGAGAATGGAGTAAGCTCACCGTAGATGGAGGCGGCGGCGGCGCGCTACCACCGGCGCAACCACGGCCGGCGGCCACGGTGCACTCCCCCGGCATCAAGAACCTCCAAACCTCACATCAAAAAGAACAACCATTAGAAATCAAAGAAAATAGCAACCAATCCGTAAGAAATCGGGATGGCTTGAGGAAGAGAACACCAGATCTGGGCTCTAGGCCGTGGATCCGGCGGCCATATCCCAGGCGCAACCGAGCGGCGAGGAGAGGACGGTCCGGGTGGCAAAGCTCGGCGAGGGGAGGCGGCGCATAGGAGAGAGAGGGAGCTCGGCGAGGCAGGCGCGTCGGTGATGCGGCGCGGGAGGCCGGGGGCCCAGGGCGGCGTCGATGTGAGGGGAACCGGAAGAAGAGGGTGGAGCCGAGGCGGCGCGGCATAGGAGAGAGAGAGAGCCACGAGGGAGAGGAAGCAGAGGGGGAGGCGTTGAGGCGTCGGTGGAAAAGGCACTGGCGGAGGAACGGGAAGAAACGGGCGCTGGGAGGGAGAGGAAGCAGAGGGGGAGGCGTTGAGACGGGAGGAGAGGAAGAGGCGCTGGCGGCGGAAGGAACGGGAAGAAAAGGGGAACGCGAAGGAACGGGGGACCCGTCGGGAGAGTTGGACCCGGAAGCAATTTGCGGTGCGGCATCGGTTGGGCCGAGCCAAGCTGGCTCGCGAGCCAGCTCACGAGCTGGCTCGGGCTCGGCTTGTTTAGACCTCGAGCTTTTTTGCTGGCTCGGTTCGGCTCGTTTCATCCACGAGCCGAGCCAAGCCTCCACGAGCCCGAGCCGAGCCCGAGCTAGCTCACGAGCCCGAGCTTTTTTGCCAGCCCTAGCACTGGGAGCATCCTATGCACCGGGAGTACAAGATTTTCAGCAAGCCCAAGGTATATACAGATGGTACTGTTCATTATGGTTGTTTTACTTCATTTGGTGAACCGCAACATTTAGAAGAAGCTTTAGGAGATAAAAATTGGAAACATGCAATGGATGTTGAGTATGATGCCCTGATAAAAAATAAAACCTGGCACTTAGTTCCACCTCAGAAAGGCAGAAACATCATAGATTGCAAATGGGTGTATAAAATTAAACGCAAAGCTGATGGGAGTCTAGACAGGTATAAAGCTAGACTTGTTGCAAAGAGATTTAAACAAAGATATGGTATAGACTATGAAGATACCTTTAGTCAAGTTGTCAAGCCAACTACTATTAAAATTGTTCTATCCATAGCTGTCTCGAGGGGTGGAGTCTTCGTCAATTAGATGTTCAGAATGCCTTTCTCCATGGTTTTCTAGAAGAAGAAGTACGAGACAACCTCCAGGTTATGAGGATAAAACCAAGTTAAACTATGTATGTAAGTTGGACAAGGCTTTATATGTATTGAAACAAGCTCCAAGGCATGGTATTCTAGATTGAGTGTTAAGTTGCAGAACCTTG
Organism: Dendrocalamus latiflorus; assembly: GCA_017311315.1. Classification (NCBI taxonomy): domain Eukaryota; kingdom Viridiplantae; phylum Streptophyta; class Magnoliopsida; order Poales; family Poaceae; genus Dendrocalamus; species Dendrocalamus latiflorus. Next base: position 12,493,884 of record CM029657.1, on the reverse strand, counting down.
GATTTAATCCTTCAAGAGAAGATATCTCCCTGTTTTTCTTCAATAAGGATGGTGTTAGTATATTTGTGTTAATCTATGTTGATGACATAATAGTTGCAAGTTCAACTCAAGATTCTACTTTAGCTCTGTTATGGCAACTTAGCCAGGAATTTGCTCTTAAAGATTTGGGAGAGCTTCATTATTTCTTGGGTATAGAGGTAAGCAAAGTTCGTGATGGCATAGTTTTGACCCAAGATAAATATGCTTCAAATTTATTAAAAAAGGTAGGCATGACTGACTGTAAGCTAGTGACCACACCATTAACAATTAACGAGAAGTTGTCAGTACCAGAAGGGACTCCTCTAGGGGTGAATGAAGCGACTCGATACAGAAGCATAGTTGGTGCACTTCAATATCTAACTGTTACAAGACCTGATATTGCCTTTCCAGTTAATAAAGTGTGTCAGTTTTTGCATGCTCCTACAACAGTTCATTGGGCAGCCGTGAAAAGAATCTTGAGATATCTGAAACAATCAATCAAGGTTGGACTGAAGATTAGTAAGTCCAGTTCTCTTTTGGTTAGTGGTTTCTCAGATGCAGATTGGGTTGGATGTCTTGATGACAGGCGATCTACAGGTGATTTTGCAGTGTTCTTGGGTTCTAACCTAGCTTCATGGAGTGCACGCAAACAGCCTACTGTGTCAAGATCAAGTACTGAAGCTGAATATAAAGCTATAGCTAATACAACTTTAGAAATTATGTGGATTCAAACACTTCTACAAGAACTTGGGATTGAGTGTCCACGTGCTGCCAAATTATGGTGTGATAACATTGGAGCTAAGTATCTTTCTGCAAATCCTGTTTTTCATGCTCGTACCAAACATATTGAGGTTGATTATCATTTTGTACGGGAACGAGTATCCAGAAAACTATTAGAAATTGACTTTGTTCCCTCAAGAGATCAAATTGCAGATGGGTTCACTAAGGCGCTTTCTACACAGCAGCTGAAGAACTTTAAGTACAATCTCAACCTAGCACGGTTGTGATAGGGGGGGGGGGGGGGCTGTTAAACAAACTTGTAATCTTTGTATCAGGCAACATCCTGTGATATTGGCCAGCTAAGAAGTAGCAGTTAGTTAAGATTAGGTTTGTTGTATTAGTTGCGCTTCTTATGGCGGGTTCTCAGGAGATTGCGTGTTGTAATCTAACAGCGCGTTTTGTAGTCTATATTAACATGCAGGCATCGCACGGAGAGGTGCCGCTGTTTCCACCAAATACCTGCCGCACCTCTGACGTTTTACAGTGATGGCTGTCACGGTGGTGGAACCAGGCCCTACAGGTACCGCTGAGGTGGACGTTGCACCGTCGGTGCATGTATGTCTACTAGCTGGTGGCAAGATATCAGGCTCACGATGAGGCACCCCCCGCTGGTAGATGCAACCAATGGTTATGCTGATCTCATGCATGTGTATACCCCACACATGATGCATCTCTTCACAGAGCCTCCAGCTTCAGCCTCATCCATATCATTCCAGATACGTTGAGTCTGCCAGTGGCCCTTAGTAGGCTCTCTGCACAAAATACATCAACTCAGAATATTTCATATATCAATTGCAAAATCCTGCTATCCAACATTTCAAAACCTTCCTATCCATACTTTTTAGAAACAGAGGGCTCACATTTTTATTGAAAATAAAACTGCAATATCAAGGATGTTCACAAGCCGGTACCAGATGTCGTTAATAGCTCCTAAACAAACGAACTCTCACAACCAGGGGCGGTGAGACCGGTGTCACCGGCGCTGCCCACAGCAAGCATAACACTAAACAACATCAATAACAAAGCCTTTTGTCTTTGATAAGTTAGGGTAAACTACGAATAAAACCTCTTTAAAGTCAAAGAAATAAGAGCCTTGTAATAAAACCTACAAGGCCAAGCATAACAGTAAAATAGAATTAAAATCTATTCTAATATATCAATTCTTCCAGGCATCTCTTCCCTCCTAGCTTCAAATTGGAGAGTAGTTGGTCAGCTACCATTCTTGTCTTCACCTTCGTCTCCATGTCAGACGCAGGGGATTCTTTGATTTGTCCTCCAATGGTACAATACAGTGATACATCGATTGCAATTGAGTATCCGGGAGAGTAGCTTCCAGCTCCTTAAAGCCGATGCAATCCTCCTCCAAATACCCTGTAAAGCAGACAAGAGTCTATTCTAAAAACATATATCATTTATGAGTATTGCTATACAACATTCGACTGTTTTTGAGGACAAAAACAGTCAGATTGATCTAGGACGCTAGATCTCCATTCAACGGATTCACCCATACAAGCCCCCCTCCAAAAAAATGATCTAGGACGTTGAATCTCCATCTAACGGCTCAAAATCTGATTGTTTTTGTCCTCAAAATAGTCGAATGTTGTATAGACACTCCCATCATTTATTTCCTTCCAAACACACCATACAACAGAAGTAGTCGTATTCAATGCCCTTTGATTTTTGTAACATATCCACCATTTAGCAATAGACTCAAAAGTTAAGCCCACATCTTTTCCAATAATCTCAAAATTTTCCTCCTAGACGTACTTAGCAACAACATAATAAAAAAAGGTGGCGCATTGTTTCATTTTCGGCATATAACAAGCAAGTTTTACCCGTAACATTTTGCCTTTTTTGCAAGATTTTCTCTAGTCAAAATTTTGTTACTTGCAAGTAGCCACGTAATAGCATGAAATCTAGTAGGTACATTCTGTTTCCAAACAACAGGAGTATACACATGTAAGACACCTGTAAGACACCTCTGAAGTTCAAAACAACATACAAGTACCGGACATTATACACTCTAGAGGAATGGAATTTCCAGACTAAGGTATCGTCCTCGCACTACTAAACAAGCCTAATACTATACGGCCAATTACAGACGGTTTGACAAAATCATCTGTGATCGACACTAACACAGACGGTTTTAATTTGGACACCATCTGTGTTGATGGCGTCGGAGAAAACGAGTATCACAGACGGTTCTTACCGATGAACCGTCTGTGATACTAAAGTATCACCGACGGTTTGTGTTCAAAACCGTCTGTGATAATCTGGAATTATCACAGACGGTTTTTTATTACAAACCGTCTGTGATAATGACGCTACGCATTTATTGCACTGCTCAGAACCGCATCTGTCTTCATTTCGATCCAGATCTAGCTAGTGCTTTACTCTTTCGCTCAGGAGGCAAGCTAGGCGATTTCAGGAGGCAGAGATTGAGCTTTGAATATTCATACTTTCCTGGTTACTCTAGATATGGTTAGTAATGAAATTTATTTTTCTTTGCATTACAATTTAGATGTAAGTAATTGGTGAGTGTTATTGAAGATGGTTTGCAAAATTGTTGGTTATATAATAGCTATTGTGTTTATAATATGAATTAAGCTAGCAAAGCCTGAATGCATGTGGTATATATATGTTGTAATAATTAAATAATTTAATTCTTAATACTAAGTTGTTATATATATATATACACACACACACACATAACGTAGGACCGAAGCTGGATGTATGCTGCGAGCCGTGTGAGTGAAGAGTATATTAATGGCGTGTCTGCTTTTGCAAGAGCTGCCGAGGAGGATATGTTGAATAAGGGGGTGGAATATATGTACTGTCCATGCACTGACTGCGAGAATTTAAAGATGTTTAAGAACCGAGGGCAAATTGAAGCGCACTTGATTCGGAGGGGTTTCAAAAAGGGTTATACGTGTTGGACCAGTCATGGCGAAGTCAATGATCATATGCCGCCGGATGACATCGCCGGTGAAATGAATGATATGCCGCCGGATGACATCGCCGGTGAAGTGAATGACATGCCGCCGGATGATGTCGATTGTGGTTCGGATTCGGATAGATTGCACAATAAAAATCAGAATCAGATGCTTCGCGATGTAGAAGAGAACTATGATGAGAGAGAATATGTTAAATTCTGGTGCTTGATGGAGGACTCGGAGAAACCTTTGTTCACGTGCTACAGGTCAAAGTACACGAGGTTGTCGGTCGTGCTTGAACTGTTGAAATTGAAGGAAGCAACGGTTGGTCCGACAAGAGTTTCACGGCGCTGCTAGGTCTTTTAGTGGACATGCTTCCAGAGGGAAATGAGTTGCCTAAAACCACGTATAAAGCCAAGAAGGTTCTTTGTCCGTTGGGAATGGAAATAGAAAGAATACATGCATGTCCGAATGACTGTATCCTCTACCGTAAAGAGTATGCAAATATGCATGTATATCCGGTGTACAACGCATCCCGATACAAACGTTACAATCAATCAGATGATGGCGATACTTGTCGGCCATAATCAACGAACTTGTCGGCTGCACAAGCAATACTTGAATGGCAATCATGCACCATCCAAGTATAGCTTGTACAATATAACAAGTTCGTTGATTATGAATCAGTTCCTTTCACGAGATCTCGATTCTGGAGTGATAGAGCAATAAAAAATGTAATGTTACCATCTAAGTGCAAATGCAGTGTAGATCTTTTGTAATTGTGTATTTGTTAATGAATATTTTATTTCATTTCAATTAATTGATTTGCAAAATGGATGCTTTATGTTTGTGAAATGAAGTGCGATGTGAATTCGATGTTTTTTGTTTGTGAAATGAATTGAGATGTGAATTGGATATTTTATGTTTCTGAAATGAATTGAGATGTGAATTGTGTGTATACATGTACATCTTTATCTGTTTGTTTCAGAGGGCATGGCTAGCATTTCCTGAGGCTAGCCAATAAACAGAAATAGATTTAGGGGTAGAAAAGAACATCACAGACGGTTTTTAGTTACAAACCGTCTGTGATTAGTGATAATCACAGACGGTTTGTAAGTAAAAACCGTCTGTGATAATCAGATATCACAGATGGTTTTTAGTTAAAAACCATCTGTGATATTGATATATCACAGACGGTTCAACAACCGTCTATGATAACCATCGATTATTACTGACCCATAAATTTAAACGGTTCAGAAAACCGCCTGTGATGATATTTCTGAACTGTTTGTAATACGGTTTTCTGTAGTAGTGTCGTCAGAATAATTCAGACTGGGCAATGCTAATCAAGTCTAGCCACCTTTGCATGGCTCTGTCATCCACACATCTTCTAAAAGTACATTTTCAATTTTCCCCATCCCAAACATCAGAAACAGTAATACGTTTTTCATTGACAATCATTTACAAGTCCCAAAATTGAATAGCAAGGCTGAAAGACCCAAACCAATGATCTTCCAAAATCTGACTGTAAGTTCTGATTGACTACTTTGTACATGGACAAGCTGTAGTGTGTAGAATGCAACAAACCTATACACATTCGGCTGGGGGGTGCTGCTGTGTAGGGGTGCAATCGGTTCGGATAGTTCCCGACCGACCGTCCGACCGAGTCAGTTCGGATGGTATTTCGGAAAAATAGTCGGTAACCGGATGGTTTTGCCGGATATGGTATCGGAATCGGATAGTCATTGTCGGAATCGGATTCGGATTCGGGAGAGTAGTTTCCGTCGGATAGGAGAATATCCGGATATCTAATCGGTAATATCCGATGCTAGTTATTCGGTAATATCCGAATCGGATAATTATTTAAATTTTTATTTTAGGTTTTGATTTTCAGAAAATCCCAGAAATTAAAATAAAAGCTAAAAATAGTAGAAAAATCCAAATAAATCCCAAAAAATTCCCATAAATTCAGAAAAATGTAAGGAATCTAAATAAAATAAGTTCAACTTGTTTTAGGCACAATTACTCAACTAAATTAATAACTTACTCTCTAGGCTTTAATTAAAGGATTTGAGAAAAAGGAAATTAGTTTCTAGAGAAAATCCAATCAAACCAATTAAATAAATAAGAAAGAAAGAAAACCAAAATTTTGGGATGCCACAGTAATACTCCTCAGGAAGTGGTTCTAGATAACTATTCTGTTCATTATTGTTGGTATGTATACAAGTTGCTCATTGTATTTAACTTTCAAGTACATGATATTTCTATATTATATTTAATTATTTATCCTAATATGCATGATCTATATTTTATTATTTAGGATCTTTGTTTTTGCGTGTTATCCGATGAAATATAGTTACCGTATCGAATCCGCTCCGTATTCGTTCTGTATTCGTGACCGATACTATCCGCGTTCGTATTCGTATCCGGCACTATAGACATATCCAGCTGGGGGCTGCATAGCGGCTGCTGCTGCAGCAGCAGCATCTAGAGCTGGCACTGGGACACGATAGCTGGCAGCGTCGGTACCAATCAGAATTTCTTGCTTCAATTCGCTTGGAGACCTATCATTGTAGTACATGGCCATGAAACATTTGGTTGTGAAGCACCTCACATATCAATATAAGATACTATTATGAAACGCCATCGCCAAAGTAAAAAATAAAAGCAACAATATAATTCGCAAGGAATTAAAACTTTAAAAGTACTTTAATAGAGAACCAATGGAAACTGAAATAAATGTTCGAAACATGGGACCGGTCCACTTCTAACCAAATGAAGAACAAATGAAACAACAAATAGTGGCAAGCCATGGTGCTGAAAACTCGAGTGCTGCCACTCATGCATGATGCAATCACTCCACTGGCCTTTTACATAAGAATGAAAAGAGCAAGCGTGAGATTTGGAAATCTCAGTAAGTACCCACAAATGGTCACAACACTGTGATTAAATGACAAGTAATGCAAGCAAGTAATTGGCACAGGTTAATTGCAATGAAACTAGGTTATTAGAAATGCTGATACCGATCGGAGATAGAGATAACAGGAAGCGCGGAACTAAGGATATTTTTATATAGCAAGTTATGTCAATGGCACTGGCAATTACTTGGCACATACCTGATTATACGAGGGTAGTCAGGCATAACACTGTCCTCGACTATATAGCCACAGACGGGATGCAATATTATGAGTAATGAGATAGCAGGAATGGTGGAATTAAAGATAATTGTTATCTAGCAAGTTGTGGCAATAGCACTGGTGATTACTCCTACATACCCGGTTATATGAGAATATGTTGGATCGATGTTTGGATGGGATGAGAAGAACATACAAATGCACAAAAGAACGCCTGAGGTTTTCCTGGCCAACTGCCTCACTCGTGTTGTTCCAGTTTTTCAGTTTATGTGTTTACACCAAAACTCTGCAATCAGCTGCAACAGTGCTGACCGCTTCTCATGCTACTAACTCACGCCACATCTCAACTGCTATAACAATGCAGCTACAAGCGTGATTTAGATCCGGATTATGCGCTACACAGTTTGCACATGTCCGGTTACAATTATTAACACGACACACACACACTTCTAATTGTACAAGATCAAAACCTAACAAACACCCCCCTGATCTTGTACTTCACGCCCTCACAGTGCGAAGGCCAATCTTGTCTCTCATCTCCAGGAATTTAGTGCGAGCCAGGGACTTCGTCAGTATGTCTGCTAGCTCTCTTCAATCCTGACGTGCTCGACATTGATCTTCCTTTCTTCAACACAATCCCAGATGAAGTGATATCTCGCGTCTATGTGCTTGTTACGATCATGGTGGACATGACTCATACTAAGGGATATTGCCGATTTGTTGTCCACCATGATTGTCACTGCTTGCAGTTCTTCAAAATTCAGTTGAGCTAACAAACAACTCAACCATATACCCTAACAAGCTGCTGTGGTTGCAACAATATACCCGCCTCACATGAGGATAAAGCTACAACTTTTTGTTTCTGAGAAAACCATGTCACCAGATTTGAACCCAGGAAAAATGCTATGCCAGTTGTGCTTTTCCTGTCATTCACATCTCCAGCAAAATCACTGTCACTATACCCAACTAATCTTGGTTTAGCTTCCACTTTCCTTCCATAGTAGCAGTCGAGATTGGTTGTACCTCGCACAAATCTGAGCACTTGCTTAACTGTTGTCATATGCTGCTCTGAAGGGTCTTCCATAAATCTACTCACAATACCAACAGAGTGTGCCAGATCTGGGCGTGTATTCACTAGATATCTCAGGCTGCCTACAACACTACGGTAAAAAGTAGCATTTACCTTGGCCTTGGATCCTTGTTCAGACTTGCTCAGTTTTTGTCGAGGATCCATGGGTATCTGACAGGGATTGCAATCTGACATACTGGTTTTCTCCAAAATCTTCAGGGCATACCCGGTTTGGCTGAGTGAAATCCCATTTGCTGTTTGAGCTACCTGAATGCCCAAATAATAAGATAATAACCCCAAGTCACTCATCTTAAAGAGATCCATCATCTCTTCTTTGAACTTGACAATCTCTTCTTTATTTGCTCCGGTAATCACCAAGTCATCAACATATACCCCTACTAACAGTCGTGCTATATCAGTGCACCTCAAGTATATAGCATGCTCTAGTGGGCATCTCTGACAACCAAGAGCAGTTAGACTAGCATCCAGTTTGGCATACCACGCTCTCGGAGCCTGACGCAAGCTATACAAGCTTTTTTTCAGCTTTAGCACTTTGTACTCATTTCCATGCGCTTCAAAGCCAGGTGGCTGACTGACATATACATCCTCCTCAAGCTCTCCATTTAGAAAAACTGATTTCACGTCCATATGGTGTAGCTCCCACCCCTCTTGAGCTGCCAATGTGACGAGCAACCTGACAGTCTCAATTCGGGCTACCAGAGCAAAAACTTCGTCAAAGTCCACGCCTTTTCTCTACACATATCCTTTTGCGATAAGTCTAGCTTTGTGCTTGACTATTGCTCCGGAGGGATCCTTCTTCAGCTTAAAAACCCATTTCAATCCTATTGGCCTCCGACCTATAGGTGGATCTATCGTGATCCAGGTTTCATTGTCAAGAATGGAGCTCATTTCTTCCTCCATGGCACGACGCCAGCGTGCCTCCTTCTGTGCATCAATGAATGAAGTGGGTTCTTCGGTACCGAGCAAACACAATTCAGTGTCATCGGGTTCATTCGGCAATTCACACGGCGGCACTGTGTCCAGCGGCTCCTGAATATTTCTGAAACCTCGTGGCCCAACGGAGTCTACGATGTTAGGGACTCTGCCGTGCCCACACTGTCACCACCTTCCACATCAGGGGCGATGGGTGTTGTCGGAGCATTCGGTCCTCCCAGTGACGCTAATGGCGAGGATACCGGAGTAGTACCGGCTGTAGCATCTCTTGCTTCTTCGTGAGCCGCTTCAATTTCACAGACTACAGCGTCACTTGTTTCTTTGTGACCGCTTTATGTGGATGCAGTCTCCAGCTGCTCTTCAGGTTCAGGTTCAGAGAGACCGACAATACCACGATATTCTACAGTAAAAACTTTCTCAGTTTCTGAATCTTCTGCTGTCACTTTGCTCTAGTCCCACTGATTTCCTTCATCAAACACCACATCTCTTGACACAATAATCTTCCTGCTTCCTGGATGATATAGTTTGTAGGCTTTCGTGTTTGGTTCATACCCAAGCATCACGGTGCGCAGACTTCGGTCTGCCAGCTTTGGGAGATTTGGTGTTGTCACTTTTGCATATGCAACGCAACCAAAAATCCGAACATGGTGAACACTTGGTTTCCTTTGTGCCAAAGCTCATATGGTGTCTTCCCGTGAGTACTTTTCGTGGGTGCACGATTCAGTAGGTATACTGTGGTTGTCACTACCTCACCCCACAGCGCACCCAGCATGCCTTTACTCTTGAGCAAACTGTGCGCCATTCCGACCACCGTTTGATTCGTCCGCTCGACAACTCTGTTCTGTTGCGGCATGTACAGGGCAGTGAGAAAAAATGCTTAATGCCACGGTCTTCACAGTATGCTGTGAACATCTTCGAAGTGAATTCACCTCCTCTGTCAATTCTGAAAGGCTTCACCTCATGGCTCACTTCCACCTCTGCTCTCTTGGAGATTTTCTGGAAAGCATTGAGCGCTTCATCCTTTGTGCGTAGCAACACTATCCACATAAATCTGCTATAATCGTCGACCACAAGCATAAAGTATCTCTTACCTGCTGGTGTTGGGGGAGACACAGGCCCACACAGGTTAGCATGTACAAGTGCCAGCGGTTCAGTTGCTTTGTATGTTGCTGCAGCAGGGAACGACGATCGACGGTGCTTGCCAACGAGACATCCATCACAAATCTGATCAACATGATTGATATGAGGGAGTCCAAGTACCATCTATTCCCTTGCTAGCTGTCTAAGCACTTTAAAATTTAGGTGACTGTAACGTGCGTGCCAGACCCACGCATCATCTCGATAGTTGGCCAACAAACAAACTGGACTTGCTATACTGAGATCCAATAGATACAGATGGTTTGATGATCTTCTCACCTTTGCTAACAATTGACGCTGCTTGTCAAATATCCGTAGATATTCGTCCTGAATGACCACTTTGCATCCACGCTCCGATAGCTGACCCAGATTAATGATGTTGGTCTTCAACGATGGAATGAAGTATACATTTGCTAGTGCTCGATGCTCTCCATTCAGACACTGAAACAACATAGTACCTCTGCCCATTATTGCAACAGTGGAATTGTCACCGAACTTTACTTTTCCCTTCACTGATTTGTCAAGTTCAGTGAACTTTGCTTCACTCCCCGTCATATGGTTACTGGCTCCTATATCCAAATACCACACATCTTTGTCATCTTTTTCAGCATTGCGAGGGTGCACCTTCTCCTCATTCAAAAACACATTGCCTTTCGGTTCTTCAGCAACTTCAGTTAGTTCGCAAACTTGCATCATCAGTAATGCAGGTTCCTCTTCATCCGCCTTGTCCTTCCGAGCAAACATTGCTCTCTCCCTTTTGGGCATGGTACAATCCTTCTTGAAATGTCCCTTTCTACCACAGTTGTGGCATTTGACTTTTTGATGTCACATTTCCACTCTTTCTTTGGCTGATCTCCAGGTTTTCCCATAACTACCGAATCGGCTATCATTTCTGATGCAGTCTCCACCTCCCTTACTCCCACTGCTTGACCCCTCTCCGCTTTTCTTCTTGGCAGAGAGATTCTCCTATTGGGATTTCAACAGCAAGAGGTGCTCACCTTTCTCTGGATCCCCAAAGCGTGTGCGTCCACGCTCATGAAATGCCTTGTATCTCCCAATCAGATCTTCCACTGTTAGGGTATCAAACAGCACACACTGTTCAATGGAAGTCACTATCTGCATGTACTTCGTAGGGCCTGCTTGGAGAAACTTCTGCACCATCCTCGCCTCTGTGATGACATCGCCGAGGGCACGCATCCCAGCCACTAGCATGTTCATGCGCCCTGCAAAGTCATCCACAGATTCATGGTCGCCCATCGTGAGTTCCTCAAATTCCTTTCACGTGGACTGCAGACTTGCCTGCTGCACACGGTCGTGCCCCGCATGCGCCACTTTGATGGTATCCCAAGCAGCCTTCGTAGAGTCCTTCCCGGCAAGAGAAGTCATCACGGAATCGGGTAGCGCTTGATAGATGGCGTACAGGGCCTCCTGGTCAATTTCAAAATCAATGTTCGTGCGCTCCATAGCCTCCCAGATGCGCTGGGATTGCAGCGCCACTCTCATCTTCATTGCCCATATGTTGTAGTTCATGCGCGTCAACTGCGGGTACACAATCGATCCCCGTGGCCGCTGCAACGCGCCCTGGGCTACCGGCACCGCCAGTGGTAAGTCCACGCACTTCATCCCCATTCGCATGACAAACTCAGCAAGTGAGTTGGCGCCCGTCTATGTGCGAGAAATTGTGAGATTGCATGGTGTTCCTAAGTCGATAGTTTCGGACAGAGACGCCAAGTTTGTCTCCAAGTTTTGGGAGAGCTTGCAGGGCGCTCTGGGCACGAAACTCCAGTTTAGTACTGCTTTCCACCCGCAGACGGATGGACAGTCCGAACGCACCATTCAGACACTAGAAGACATGTTGAGGTCCTGTGTTTTGTCCTGGAAGGGTAGCTGGGAGGATCATTTGGCACTTGCAGAATTTGCTTATAACAACAGCTACCACTCCAGTGTTCGAGCAACGCCATTCGAGGTTCTGTACGGGCGAAAATGTAGATCGCCACTGTGTTGGGATGCAGTGGACGAGAAGGCTGTGTTGGCACCAGGTTGGGTCCAGCAAACAGTAGAACGAGTGGTGGAAATTAGACATAACCTGCTAGCTGCCCAGAGTAGGCAGAAGAGCTACGCCGATGTCAGGAGACGGGAGCTAGAGTTCGAAGTGGGGGATCGTGTGCTCCTGAGAGTATCTCCCAATAAAGGCATAGTGCGATTTGGTACCAAAGGGAAGCTTAGCCTGAGGTACATTGGGCCATTTCCAATTCTGGCACGAATTGGAAAGTTGGCATATCGCTTGGATCTCCCAGAGTCCATGCGAGGAGTGCATAATGTGTTCCATGTTTCGATGTTGAGGAAGTTCTTGCGAGATCTAGAGCATGAGACTGTGCTAGAACCAGTGTCCTTAAAGCAAGACCTCACCTTCGAGTCCCGTACAGTTCGGATTCTGGAGGAATCAGAGAAGGTGTTGAGGAATAAAGCGATAAAGTATGTTAAAGTGCTTTGGTCGCATCAGTCCGAGCGAGAAGCGACATGGGAGTTGGAGTCTCGCATGCGCGAGAAGTACCCAGAGTTGTTTTCCTTGGGTATGAGTTAATGTTATGTTATGTGTAGTTAGTTTTATTTTGTTCTACCGTGCGGATTGTTGAACGCTAGAATTCAGGGTCAAATTCTGTTAAGGGGGTAGAATGTAATACCACTAATTTGCAAAAGAGAGAAATTAGGGAAGGAAAGGGTGGTTTTGCCGTCAGACCCATCGGCTTTTAGAACACCAAATATTTAACACTCGCAGAGGTTCCCATACCGCCCCGGAACGGTCAGCACCGTCTAGAGAGCCGCATAAAAGTAGCGCTCTCAAAGGTTCCCAGACCGTGCAGGGGTAGCCGGCGCCGTCTCGCATATTGGGTTTTCATCATTCGGCAGGGACTACTACTCTTACCTCTTACCGATTTACCTGCCGCAGTAGAAGAGCGCCAAATAGTATAGGGCTACCGTTGGACCAAAAGCCCTTAGGGCCTTAGCCAGCCAAAGGCTTAGTGGGGAGGAGCCGAAATGGCACTGCACAAAAAGAAGATTTGACCAGAAGCTTGCCCGTAAGGCACCCGAGCCTTTTCATGCTTCTGCCAACTACTCAAGAGAGGTGGCAAGCTGCATGACTACCATGATTTGCCTGTCTGCCACCACTGTCCTACAGCCACACTTAAGTCAAGCAACAGAGAAAAAGCCACCCAACCTCCCTCCCCTTTCTCTGCAAAAGCAGAAGCCCACTCCCATTTCTCTTCCCCTTCCTCTCCACTGAACCGCATAGCCACACCATTTCGCCCAGCACAAGGTAAGCACAAGAACACCGCACATGCACCCCTCACCAAGCATCGCAATCACACACATAGGGCGGGAGGAAGCGAGGGAAAGGGTTACCGAGGGCACAAGTGTGCCGGTGAGCCGGAGGGTTGTAGAGGAGCGGCGGAGGAGGCGGCCGGCGGCTGTTGGCCGTGCCGACCGGCCGGTGGCGCCCAACGCCCCACCGCCGCGCAAGGGGGAAGGCAGCGAGGGCGACCGGCGGGGAGCCCGAGAGCCGACGAGCCGGGCTCGCCCACGCGCAGTCGTGCTGCCGGAGGAGCGCCCGCGCAAGAGAGGGAGAGAGGGGAAGGCGGAGGCGGGACAGCGGTGGAGCCGCCGGCGGCGGGTTACGGGCCGGCGACACCGAGCTGGGCCGCACGCTGCCGCGCTGCCGGGGGTGCGTTGAGCGCAGCACAAGCACGAGGGAGAGAGAGAGGGGTGGGAGAGGAGAAGGCAAGGGGGCGGCGGGAGGGCCGCCGGTGACGCCGAGCCGGCCGTGCCGCCCTGGGCGGAATCGTTGGGGAGTGGAGGCCGTTCGGCCAAAACGAAGTGGAGAGAGAGCCGGGTGAGGAAAAGAAAAAGGGAGGGGGGCCGGCCGGGTAAGAAAGGAAGGAAAAGAAAGAAAAGAAAAGAGAAAAGGGGAAAGAAAAGGAAGAGAGAGAAAGGAGAAGAAGAGGAAAGAACATGAGAGGAAAGAAAAGAGAAAGAAAAGAAAAGAGAAAGAAAAGAAAAGAGAAGAAAAAAAAGAAAAGGGAAGAAAAGAGGAAAAAATAGAGAAAAGATAAAAAAGGGGGGTTTTGGTACCTGCGCGACAGGTCCCTGAAGCCCGTGCGTTTTTACACCAGAATCGAGATATACGTATAGTATCGTCGTCGCCCATTTAATCTCTAGTTTCGTATGATGCGTTAAATCAGACTATTTGCTTGTCCGGGTGGAGGTCCCGAGTCGACGCCGTCCGCACGTCGTTCCGCTTTGCTTGGTTAACAGGCAAGTGCATGGTAGAGCGGAAGATCGTAGAGATTATGATTATGCGATATTTACATGATGTAATAATGTTTATGTGGAATTGCGATGATTACATTACATGATGCTTATTTATGGATGACCATGAAAATGACAATGGCATATGCATTTGCATTATGTGCACTCAAGAGTGAGGGCGGTGAGAAAGTCCCTAGCTACGAGTAAAGCTAGCGGACTAATCCGGAGTGCTCTTGAGTAAGACCTACTTCGGTAGGCCTCCACGGGAGTGGAGAGACCCCCGTGCTGATATGGGCGGGCCCAGATGGTGGGTGAACATCGACGGGTGTTCACTCGGCAATACCGGTATTTGCAATGTGATGAGCAAATGTGCATGTAGAGCAGTGTTGCATTGCATTGATGATGATACGTGCATGGCCTTACATGCAGAGTAGGTTATGGTTGGAATAATTAGCTTCCATGTTTGATAGTATTTATCGTTCTATTATGCACTTGCAGAGTCTTTGGACTCACCCTTGTTTTGTTGCTTTATTTCTAGGTGATCGTTGAGGACGTCATGCTCGAGGCGGGAGTAGCACATGAATAATTTCACATACTGGCAGCATCTCACATATCGGCTTTTGTTAGTATATGTATTTCCACTAGTAAGCTAGATTAGTTGCTTAAGAAGGTATGATGTAAGTGCTTTGCTTTATGAGTAAAGTAGAGATTGCTTAGGATGATTAGCAGACGTTTAAAATGGTATTGTAATGCGATGATGGTAGCACTTTAGCCCAGGCGATGGGCGGGGTGTTACAGGACTTAATCTTGTCATGACCTTATGTGTAAAACAGTACAACCACAAGTCTGCAAAGTGCAACTTGGCTAAGTAAATTTATCGAAACTCCCCGACTCATCTCACTGGTAGTGGAAGGAAGTGGATACGCAAGGGCAAGGGGATGCCTAAAGGGACACCGAGTGGAGGGTGAAGTAACTAGCCATACTAGCGTTATGGGGAGTGGAGCCCAGATGCGCTAGTAGACGTGGTTACATCCCGTGCATAGTATGGGACCCACCGCAAGTGGGAGCAGCCCATAAGGTGAGATGACAAAAGGGGATTGATACTTTGAAAAGTCACTGTGATGATCTACTCAACCACGTGGCTAAGGAATCATGTGGGGCAACGAGCGGATTGTCTCTTGTGGTGAAAGTGTACAAACTCTGCAGAGTCAAAACTATTCGAGTAGTCGTGCCCACGGTCATGGGCGGACATGGAAACTTAACCAGATATAGTTCTATTTCAAAAACTTTGTGGGTGGGAATGGAAAAGAGGAGGGCGGTAGAAAGCCCTGATTTGTGTTGCTCTGGGTGTCATCCCAGTGATAATGTAAGCGGCTATAACGCTGACGGTCTAGCATATGGTGCAGAGACCATGTAACGGTGGAT
The DNA here is from genome assembly GCA_017311315.1 of Dendrocalamus latiflorus. Classification (NCBI taxonomy): domain Eukaryota; kingdom Viridiplantae; phylum Streptophyta; class Magnoliopsida; order Poales; family Poaceae; genus Dendrocalamus; species Dendrocalamus latiflorus. The sequence goes on along the minus strand of CM029657.1, from coordinate 12,478,126 downwards.
AGAATCTGGATCGCTATTATTATTGCATTCTCTTACACATTATGTTTTTGTTCAAAACTGCTAGGTCTTAGGAAATTTCTATGTATTATATTTTTAAATAATAGTAATACTACCCACAAAATAAATTATCAGAAAGAATAAATAAAGTCTAACAAAAGAAGATGGTTGTTTGTGGTAAGCACATAAAATTGTTGGTGGATTCATGTCGATCATAAAAAGGAAACGATAATGTGGATTCTGAGAGAAATAAATTGGTGGATTCTAAATGAATAGATAGGCTAGATAGATGATTTGAATGATTTTTGGAGAATTAGGAAGTGCAAAGGTACTTGCTGGATTATGACACGGATAACTAATATAAATTTTTGGGAGATATTGGTGATAATAGGATTAATAGGATTTGATCGATTACTAGATGGGACAATTGAATTTTTGGGAATTTGGAGATATGATAATTGGAGTATAGACATGATCAATAATGTTCCTGGTGGATGTATACTAGGGAATTAGTTAGAGACAAGTAATGGAAAATAGGTTTGGTTACTGGAAGAGCAAATTATGGTTTTGGATCAATAACCAAAAGGATTGAATTGTTAGAAAGTCCTGATACAAATGATATCAGTGGATTTTAAAGTACTTATGTTAGAGAATCATTAGAATTTAGAAGTGAGGAGTTGATGAATAGCAATTACAAGATAGGATTTTTAGGAATTCAAAACACAAAAGATATTGGTGGATTCTAAATAAATGATGTTACTCGCTGTTTGGAGTCTTAGACAGCAATTAATAAAGAAAGTGTATTGTCGTTGTCGTAGGGGTGGCCTCCACCTAAACCCAGCAGGCCTGGTAGGAGATTATAAGGCCCCGAATAGGCCATGTGTAATGACATAACTGCCCCCAGAGGGGATAACCAGATGTAAGGGTATATCTGTAAAAGCACTCCTTATGTGTATATATATATGAGTAAGCCATGGGGAGGACCCAGGCCATTACACTTATCTTCATCACTCTCCACTACCATCTCTCTCTCTGTTTGGTCTGTAGCCACAACAGTTGGCGCCGTCCGTGGTGAGGACGAAGACAAGCCTGAAGACCGAAGAAAAAGATGGCACCGAAAAAAGCTTCCTCAGCGGCGGCGAAGGGAAAGAAGGCGGCCGGGCCGGAGCGTCGTATGAGCACCAGAGCTACGGCATCGGCAGCGGCGGACGCGGGTGGCGATGCAGGCGCGGTGGCCGAAGACGTCGACGTTCGCGCGGTGACGACTAACCCCGTCACCGGCACAGCGACGACCAACCCCGCCACCGGCGTTGCGAGGACGGACCCGGCGGTCGAAGATGTCAACACGGGTGCGGCGACAACCGACCCCGCCGACGCGACGACAGCCGACCTCGCCGCCCCCACTACAACCCTCGCCGGCGGTGCGGACCGGGCGGTCCGAGGTAGCCACGTCGGAGCGACCGGCAGTTCAGGACCCCGCGACGCGGCCGTCCCCACGCCGATCCGCCCGTGGGAAGCACCGGCGACCCCGCCCGCACCGGTGGTAGAAAGCGCCCTGCTGGCGGCTCTCAACGCGTTCCAGCGAGGATTAGGGGATCTTCGCGGAGCCGTCCGAGATATACAAGAGGCTCGGAGCCAGCAGGTTGCGCCAGTAGTCGCGCCCGAGCCCACGCCAGAGAAGGTGGACAGCCGCGAAGCCGCCAAGGCTACCCGTGTCCCGCTGAGATGCGTAGATCCGGACTCCCCGCTTTCGGCGGGGCTGCAGCAGGCCGCGTGGCCCGAAGACTTCAAGTTCCCTCGCATCATCGACCCGTACGAAGGCGACATGGATCCTCGCGAGTTCGTGCGCGTGTACGAAACCGCGATCGAGGCCGCGGGCGGAGACGACACCACGAAGGCGAAGGGACTCCCCCTCGCACTGCACGGAGTGGCGCTCTCTTGGTTTTTTACCATAGAGCCGAGCTCCATCTATGCGTGGGAGCAGCTTCACGACTGGCTTCGTACCAACTTTCAAGGATATCACGTCGAGCGAATCGATGCGGACCAGCTCTTCGCTGTGAAGCAAGGACCCTCGGAGACGCTCCGAGACTACTTCAAGCGCTTCGCCAAAATTCGAGGCCACGTACACGATGTTAATGAAACCACAGTCGTTAATGCAGCCATACAGGGCCTTCGCCCGGGCCCGATGGCCGAATACAACGCGTGGAGGCCAATTACGACAGTGGCCAAGCTCTTCGACAAAATGGACGAGTATGCGCGGGCGGAGGAGGATGCGCGAAGACGCAACATCACCGCCCTCGGCCCCGCCCATGAGAAGCGGCCCCCGCGCGAGGTCGGGGCGGGTGGCCCCTCCTCGAAGCCGGGCCGTAGCCGAAAGCCCCAAGGAGGCCCTCCACGAGGCAGTGAGGACGAAGTACAGGAAGGCTCGTCACGGTCTAGGCCCAAACCTCGGTGCCGCCAGCGCCGGTCGCAGGCGGCCCATCACGTCCTCGCCACCGAGAGCACCCGTCAAGGACCCGACCCCGCTTCATGGAGGGGAGTCCGGGGATCGGAGGACGGGTTTGACTACGGCAGCCAACCCCGCGCAGAGCAGGAGCTTCTGCGCTACGGCAAGTGGTGCGAGGTACACGGCTACGGCGATCATTACACAAGGGCATGCATCACGGTGATGGAGCTGCGGAGGGTGACGACCGGATCTCGGACTCCGCCTCCTCGGCACCCCGCCGAAGCCCATGTGGGGCACCCGAGGGATAGCCCCATACGGGCCACCGCAATGGAGGGTGTGCAGCATCACACCGTCAACGTCATCACCGGAGGCTCTTCCTCAAAAGCCCCCGGGGAACAGCAGCAGCTGTGGATGCCGCCCCGCAACATCACCTTCGACTTGAACGACGCCAGGGGCGTGGAGTACCCTCACCAAGACCCTCTAGTCATCCAGGCCCACATAGCATGCTGCGAAGTCAAGCGCGTCCTCGTCGACGGGGGAAGCTCCGCGAACATCTTATCCGCAGACGCGCGGTAATCCAGCATCGTTTGGCGGTCCGCCCCGACGCCAAACCGGTCAAGCAAAGGCTCCGGCGTATGTCGATGGATCGGCAGCAGGCGGCCAAGGCGGAGGTGGCGAAGCTTCTTCGCGCCGGGGTCATCCGCGAGGTCCACCATCCAGAATGGCTCGCTAACCCGGTGCTGGTCAAAAAGGCCAGCAGGGCCTGGCGCATGTGCATCGACTTCACGGCACTCAACAAGGTGTGCCCGAAGGACAACTACCCCTTGCCGCGCATCGATCAGCTGGTTGACGCCACTGCTGGGTGCGAACTCATGAGTTTCCTGGACGCCTATTCCGGCTACCACCAGGTATACATGGCCGAAGACGACGAGGAGAAGACCAGTTTCATCACACCACTTGGGACGTTCTGCTTCGTCAGAATGCCCTTTGGCTTGAAGAACGCAGGCGCTACCTTCACCCGCCTCGTCGCCATTGCCCTGGCCACCCAGCTCAAGAGGAACGTCGAAGCCTATGTCGATGACGTGGTGGTCAAAACTCGGCAACTTGCTCTACACGGCCGGGACCTCCAGGAGACCTTCGACAACCTCCGGAAGGCGGGCATCAAGCTCAACCCCGACAAATGTGTCTTCGGGGTACAGGCGGGCAAACTCCTCGGTTTCCTCGTGTCCGGGCGGGGCATCCAGGCGAACCCCGACAAAGTAGACGCTATCCTGGGTATGGAGCCGCCCAAGACAACGAGGGAGGTCCAGAGGCTGGCGGGCCGCATGGCAGCAGTAAGCCGCTTCCTATCCAGGGCGGCGGAGCGGGGCCTGCCGTTTTTCAAGACACTCCGCGGGTGCGATGGGTTTCGTTGGGACGGAGACTGCGCGAAGGCCTTCAACAAGCTCAAGCAGCACCTGGCAAGCCTCCCCACTCTGGTCGCCCCAGCACCAGAGGCTCCCCTCCTGCTCTATCTGGCCGCGTCAGCCATCGCAGTCAGTGCCGTCCTCGTCTTAGAGGAAGGCGCCATGCAACGACCTGTCTATTTTGTCTCCGAAGCACTTCAAGGCGCCAAGACAAGATACACGGAGCTTGAGAAGCTCGCCTACGCGCTGGTCATGGCCTCCCGAAAGCTTCGGCATTATTTTCTGGCTCACCCGATCACAGTGCCTTCCTCATTCCCCCTGGCAGAGATGCTACACAACAAGGAGTCCACAGAGCGTATCGGTAAATGGGCCGCCGAGCTCGCTCCCTTCTCCTTGACGTATGCCTCGCGAACGGCAATTAAATCCCAAGTCCTGGCGGATTTCCTCGCCGAATGGACCCCACCGGCCCAACCCGGCCAGACGCACGATGACCCCGTCTGGACGCTTACAATCGACGGAGCTTACAGCGTCGCAGGTGCGGGAGTAGGGGCGGTCGTCGTCACGCCCGAGGGACAGCGTTTGCTGTACTCGACACGCATTGCCTTCCCCGCCACCAACAACACGGCCAAATACGAGGCGCTGCTCTTTGGCCTGGCGAAGCTCAAGGCCGTCGGCGCGAGACGGGTGTTGGTCCGCACCGACTCGCGCTTGGTGGTCGGCCATGTGGACAAGTCATATCAAGCCAAGGACCGTGAGTTGGCCAAGTACCTCGCGGCGGTACGGGCGAGGGAAAGGCACTTTTTGGGTGTCACCGTCAAGGCCATCCCCCGGGCGGAGAATGAGCAAGCAGACGCCCTCGCCAAGGCGGCCAGCCAGCAACTGCCCCCCCCTGTGGGGGGCATTCTACGAGGTGTTAGCAAAGGCAGCCATCGCGCAGGACAACCGGGACGCGGCACTTGTCCACCGCATTGATCGGCCAGGAGATTGGTGGGAGCCCATTTTTAACTTCTTACAAGGCCTCGCCGAGCCGGAGGATCCTGCCGAGCTGCGACGATTGCAGCACCGCGCACGGTCCTTCCAGGTGTTTGAAGGGACACTCTACAAGAAGGGGGTTTGTGCGCCGCTCCTGCGCTGCCTCTCGACTGAGGAAGGAAAGGAACTCTTGGCGGAAATCCACGCGGGCGTATGCGGATCCCACCTGGCGCCGAGGTCATTAGTCGGCAAGGCGTTCAGACAAGGCTTCTACTGGCCGACTGCCGTCACCGACGCCCAGGACCTCGTCCGTCGGTGCCAAGGGTGCCAATGGATGGCGCGCATCATCCGCAGGCCCCCGACAAGCCTCAACCCAATTCCCCCTGTGTGGCCACTGGCGCGCTGGGGTCTCGATATAGTAGGACCACTTGCCCGAGCTCCGGGGGACCTCCGGTTCGTGGTAGTCGCGATGGAGTATTTCTCTAGGTGGCCAGAAGCGATCGCTCTGGCCAAAGTAACTTCTGCGGCCATACAGCGCTTCCTATGGCAAAACATCATATGTCGCTTCGGGGTACCTCGGGAGCTCACGGTCGACAATGCCCTGCAGTTCGACGCCGCCCTCTTCAAAGATTATTGTGACAGCATGGGCATCACCCTCCGATTCGCCTCGGTAGGGCATCCCCAGTCCAACAGGGCGGTCGAACGGGCGAATGGCGCCATTTCTGCCGCCATCAAAAAGCGCCTGGTTGGATTGCCGAAGGGCAAGTGGCCAGACGAGCTTCACAGCGTTCTATGGCCGCTTCGCACAACGGTAACGCGCCCAACGGGATTCACGCCGTTCAAGCTCCTCTTCGGCGATGAAGCAGTGACGCCCGAGGAAATTAAGGCCGGCTCGCGAAGGGTCCTCGTCCAAGCACCCGAAGAGGAGCGCCGTGTGTCCTTGGACCTCCTCGACGGGATACGGGCAGATGCAGCCCACCACGTCGAGAAGTACGCGCGGCAGACAAGGCGTACTCGGGTCCGCTCTATATGCCCGCGGGGGTTCAACCCTGGGGATCTCGTCCTCAGAGTGGCGCTTCAGGCGGAAACTGTTGGCAAGCTGGAATCCAAGTGGGAAGGCCCGTACATCGTAACGGAGGCATTGCCAAAGGGGGCGTACCGCCTCACCACGCTTGAAGGACAAGCCTTCCGGCACACATGGAACGCGGACAGGTTGCGGCGGTACTACGCCTAGAAGCAGCACAGTAGGTGTAGAGCCACCGGCCCGTTGTCAGGCGATGCTCGCCCGCGCAAACGGGAGTTCAATAAAGCTTGCTGTTCCAAGAGCATCCCCCGCCCGCGCTAAGCAGAACAAAGTCCACAGACTCTAAATAAGACGTAGAGTCGAGCCTAGCTCCGCACGCGCGAGTCTCCGGACTATAAAGAAGACGTAGCGTCGAGCCTAGCTCCGCACGCAATAGTCCACGGACTCTAAATAAGACGTAGCGTCGAGCCTAGCTCCGCACGCGCGAGTCTCCGGACTATAAAGAAGACGTAGCGTCGAGCCTAGCTCCGCACGCAATAGTCCACGGACTCTAAATAAGACGTAGCGTCGAGCCTAGCTCCGCACGCGCGAGTCTCCGGACTATAAAGAAGACGTAGCGTCGAGCCTAGCTCCGCACGTAATAGTCCACGGACTCTAAATAAGACGTAGCGTCGAGCCTAGCTCCGCACGCGCGAGTCTCCGGACTATAAAGAAGACGTAGCGTCGAGCCTAGCTCCGCACGCAATAGTCCACGGACTCTAAATAAGACGTAGCGTCGAGCCTAGCTCCGCACGCGCGAGTCTCTGGACTATAAAGAAGACGTAGCGTCGAGCCTAGCTCCGCACGCAATAGTCCATGGACTCTAAATAAGACGTAGCGTCGAGCCTAGCTCCGCACGCACTCTACGGAGTATAAATAAGACGCAGCGGGGGGACGCCTTCGCGCGCACTCTACGGAGTATAAAGAAGACGTAGCGTCGAGCCTAGCTCCGCACGCAATAGTCCACGGACTCTAAATAAGACGTAGCGTCGAGCCTAGCTCCGCACGCGCGAGTCTCCGGACTATAAAGAAGACGTAGCGTCGAGCCTAGCTCCGCACGCGCGAGTCTCCGGACTATAAAGAAGACGTAGCGTCGAGCCTAGCTCCGCACGCAATAGTCCATGGACTCTAAATAAGACGTAGCGTCGAGCCTAGCCCCGCACGCGCGAGTCTCCGGACTATAAAGAAGACGTAGCGTCGAGCCTAGCTCCGCACGCAATAGTCCACGGACTCTAAATAAGACGTAGCGTCGAGCCTAGCTCCGCACGCGCGAGTCTCCGGACTATAAAGAAGACGTAGCGTCGAGCCTAGCTCCGCACGCGCGAGTCTCCGGACTATAAAGAAGACGTAGCGTCGAGCCTAGCTCCGCACGCAATAGTCCACGGACTCTAAATAAGACGTAGCGTCAAGCCTAGCTCCGCACGTGCGAGTCTTCGGACTATAAAGAAAATTGTAGCGTCAAGATTTGCCTCCGCACGCGCCACTCCACGGGGCATAAACGAGATGCGTACACCTGCCCTCCGCGTCCGGCGGCAGGTAACACCCAGCATAAAGTACTACTTGGTTCCATTGCAAAAGCAAAGGGGTTACATGGTCACATGCGTAAGAACCAGTACATCATCCCCCTGAACCACCCGACCAACCGCTCAGTCTTGGCGCGGTGCGGATGAGCCCGCGCCATCGTCACCGCGGCGCTGAAGGACCCCTTCGAGCCACTGGAGGAGGTCCCCCTCCCCATGCAACGTCTGCTGCACGGCGACTCTCGCTGCACCTTCCCCGAAGCGGCCCCAGATCCGCTGGTGGAAGTTCTGCAGGCTAGCCCCAATGGAGCGGATAGCGTCCGACATAACCTCTGGTCGGTCGGGAAGATCCAGTTGAGGATTCGCTAGCTCATGGGTATGCCGCGAGTATGAAGCAGGGCGAGGGCGAAGCACGCACTAACATAGCTGCAGTGCTCACCAAAGGTCCTGGTGCCATGAAGAGCAACGCCGGCTCCCTCCTCGATCAGCCCGAGCATCTCCGACAGGGCCTCCGGCCTGTGCGTGGTATCCGGCACTCGGACGCACAGATCTCGAAGAGCCTGGTTCAGAGACTCCATGGCCCGCCACGCCGACATCGACGCATTTTCCAAGGCAAGGCGGTTCCCCGCAGCAGACTCCGCCAGCTGGGTGTTCTCCACTTCTAGGACGGCGATCTGCTGCACGAAGGCGGCGCGCTCCCCAGCCACGGCGTCCCGAGCTTCCGCAGCCGCGACTTGCGCGGCCACCAGGGCGTCCTCCAGCGCGCGAAGCTCGTCATCCTTCGCGGCGATGGCAGCGTTTGCTTCGCGGAGGCTGGCTTCCAGAGCCCTCTGCTCCCGCACGCGGGCCTCGTCAAAGGACCGGCTGAGGGCAAGCGTCTGACAGAAACAACGAATCAGCAGGCGTTTAACAGCACCTCACAAGCTGAAGCGCATGTACTTACCCTCATCTCGGAGGCCTGCAGCGCGAGCGCCAGAAGGTCCCCCGTGCATGACGACAGCACCTCTCGGTTGAGGCCGTTGTCGGCACGCTCGGCGGCGGCGGTAAGGTCGCAGAATATCTCCAGGCGAGGGAGGAAGTCCGAACGAGCGAGACCCGGCCCCAACACGCCAGGATTTACCGCGGCCACGGCCACATCAGCAGCAGTGGACACCGGCGGGGCATCCTGCACGAGGCTCCCGACTTCGCGCATACCCCCGCTGCTCGATCCTTCGCCACGTACGGGAGACGTCATCTCGCCTGAAGTCGGCAGAATGAGCGAGCAGATCGGAGAGAGTCTCGCGAAGTCAGGAGAAGAAAGGGACTCACACCTACCTCCTGCGCCCCTTGTCACGGTAGGAAGTGGCGCCGGGTCAACCACCCAGGGGGACGCGGGCGCTTCGACGGCCGGGGAGAAGGTCTTCTCGGCCGCGCCAGCCGCCGTAACCCCGCGGCAAGGCCCCGCAATGGCGTACCGACCCCTCGTAGGCGGGGGGGACTGCGTCTGAGGGCGTTTCGCCTGCGGGGGCACAGGCGACTCTTCCGCGGCAGAACCAGCTCCGGTCATCGTCGCCCCCACGGTTTCCTCGGCAAAGGGCACGCCTTCGTCGGCCGCTACGGTTGATAGCGCGCCGTCCCCCGGGGTTTGCTCGCCAAGGACGACGCCACCCCCCGGGATGACGGGTTCCAACTCAACGGGCTCGTGTCCAACTTCTCGGGGGACGAGGCGAACGGCCGCGCTCACGCAACCGCTCACATCCCACGACGCACCAGTCGTGAGTCGCCACGTGCCCCACCTGCAGCATGGCAGACTGCACGACGCGACAGCCTGACTTCTGCCAGGCCAGGCGTCGGCGTAATTCCAGCCGCCATTAAAAGCGCACTACGGGACTCCAAGGTCGCAACAGCCCCGGAGCGCGGCACCAGCTTCGCTGCCACCCGTTCGAAGGGTAGGGGACGGAGCGCGCGTCTACTTCGACTAGGCGCCAGCTTCGCTGCCACCCGTTCGAAGGGTAGAGCGTGCGTGTCTACTTCGTCTAGGCGCCAGCTTCGCTTCGACCCGTTCGAAGGGTAGGGGACGGAGCGCGCGCGTCTACTTCGACTAGGCGCCAGCTTCGCTGCCACCCGTTCGAAGGGTAAGGGACGGAGCGCGCGCGTCTACTTCGACTAGGCGCCAGCTTCGCTTCGACCTGTTCGAAGGGTAGGGGACAGAGCGCGCGCGTCTACTTCGACTTGGGCGCCGGCTTCGCCGCCACCCGTTCGAAGGGTAGGGGACGGAGCGCACGCGTCTACTTCGACTAGGCGCCAGCTTCGCTTCGACCCGTTCGAAGAGTAGGGGACGGAGCGTGCGCGTCTACTTCGACTAGGCTCCAGCTTCGCTGCCACCCGTTCGAAGGGTAAGGGACGGAGCGCGCGCATCTACTTCGACTAGGCGCCAGCTTCGCTTCGACCCGTTCGAAGGGTAGGGGACGGAGCGCGCGCGTCTACTTCGACATGGGCGCCGGCTTCGCCGCCACCCGTTTGAAGGGTAAGGGACGGAGCGCGCGCGTATACTTCGACTAGGCGCCAGCTTCGCTTCGACCCGTTCGAGGGGTAGGGGACGGAGCGCGCGCGTCTACTTCGACTTGGGCGCCGGCTTCGCCGCCACCCGTTCGAAGGGTAGGGGACGGAGCGCGCGCGTCTACTTCGACTAGGCGCCAGCTTCGCTTCGACCCGTTCGAGGGGTAGGGGATGGAGCGCGCGCGTCTACTTCGACTAGGCGCCAGCTTCGCTGCCACCCGTTCGAAGGGTAGGGGACGGAGCGCGTGCGTCTACTTCGACTAGGCGACAGCTTCACTGCCACCCGTTCGAAGGGTAGGGGACGGAGCGCGCGCGTCTACTTCGACTAGGCGCCAGCTTCGCTTCGACCCGTTCGAAGGGTAGGGGACGGAGCGCGCGCGTCTACTTCGACTAGGCGCCAGCTTCACTGCCACCCGTTCGAAGGGTAGGGGACGGAGCGCGCGCGTCTACTTCGACTAGGCGCCAGCTTCGCTTCGACCCGGGAGCACGCGCGTCTACTTCGACTAGGCGCCAGCTTCGCTGCCACCCGTTCGAAGGGTAGGGGACGGAGCGCGCGCGCGTCTACTTCGCCTTGGGTGCCGGCTTCGCTGCCACCCGTTCGAAGGGTAGGGGACGGAGCGCGCGCGTCTACTTCGACTAGGCGCCAGCTTCGCTGCCACCCGTTCGAAGGGTAGGGGACGGAGCGCGCGCGTCTACTTCGACTAGGCGCCAGCTTCGCTGCCACCCGTTCGAAGGGTAGGGGACGGAGCGCGCGCGTCTACTTCGACTTGGGCGCCGGCTTCACCGCCACCCGTTCGAAGGGTAGGGGACGGAGCGCGCGCGTCTACTTCTACTAGGCGCCAGCTTCGCTGCCACCATCCCAAATTTCAGGCTCCCCAACCACAAGCTTGGAGGAATTCACAGGCCGCAGGGGACGGAGGGGGCCAAAGGACTCGACGACATGGCTTCGGCCCTGTGAAGCCCTTCACCATGAGAGGCTCCTGTCGTAGGGGTGGCCCCCACCTAAACCCAGCAGGCCTGGTAGGAGATTATAAGGCCCCGAATAGGCCATGTGTAATGACATAACTGCCCCCAGAGGGGATAACCAGATGTAAGGGTATATCTGTAAAAGCACTCCTTATGTGTATATATATATGAGTAAGCCATGGGGAGGACCCAGGCCATTACACTTATCTTCATCACTCTCCACTACCATCTCTCTCTCTGTTTGGTCTGTAGCCACAACAGTCGTGGATTAAGTCAATTATGGCAATCGCTGTGTGGAGATTAGGCAGCAATGACAACACTATGATTAAATAAAAATAATGTTACTAACAGTAATTTATGGCAAATAAAATAACCCAAGCCTCTCCTTTGATAAGCCATGCATACTATTTATTTGCATCCTGTGTATTGGCTCGCGGAGCATGGTGGTTTGTGCTCACACTCGCTTTCACAACAAATTCAGAATCAAGAATCAGATCACTATGCTTCAGCAACACTATTGGTAATGGTGGCAAAGAAGATGAAGATGTCAAGAGCTAGGTCGCGAACTTCCAGTTGGCTACCTGTGGGCATGTCCTGAAGGTCCCACCTGTGTGCTTCGTTCTTCCACTGCTGAAATTTAATGATTTCGGCCTAATCGGCCCGTGAGTAAGTTTACTATTATATTTATGCTTCCGCATGATATGTATTCTGATGTTCATTTGTGAATCTATGAGCACTATCTACTGATCCAGGGAATAGTGCGGTGGAATCACAGAGGATTCCAGATTATAAAATATGGGTCCCTACAGTACCATTATCTTTCTAAACCTAGCTAGCTAGATCTAAACAAAAACCAAGCTATCATCTCTTTTAATTACAAGGTATATATGTTATTAGAAGCAATTGAGTACTAACTTTTGATCACCAAGCTAGAAGACGTATATAAATCTACAAGCGATATGTTTTCACCAAACTCCCTAAAGCCAACCGCCTCGCTCCACCAATGCAGCGCAATGAAGGCAGGTCTGTGTCGAGACCACGTACGCCTGCTATTTAATAGTGCAGATTATCCCAGATGGTTCCAACCACAAAGGGTCTATTATACGAATATTATCACAGACGGTTCATATTAATAACCATCTATGATAATTCACAGACGGTTACATACGGTTTGTTACAAGAACCATCTGTGATGTCTACAATATCAGAGATGGTTTTTCATACGAATCATCTGTGATGTCTGCAACTTTCACAAACGGTTATTAACACGAACCGTCTGTGATGTCTCAATTATCACAGACGGTTTATACTAACAACCATCTATGAAAGTTCATAGAGAGTTATTAACATGAACCGTTCGTGATGTCTCAATTATTACAGACGGTTCATGTTAATAACCATCTGTGAAAATATCACAGACGGTTATTAGTATAAACCGTCTATGATAGTTTAAGCACATATGGTTCCGTATGAATAGTATGTGATGTAGCCATCCAGTGTAGCCTCTTTTGTAGTAGTATTTGTATCCTACGCTTTGAGGTCCACAGTAGTGACGTCATACTTGTCAACCTTTACACCCTGTGGGAGTTGGACCCAACGGCACTGAAATAAAGGGATCTTGAAAATTATGTAGTTGAGCTCCCAAATCTTCTCTACAAGTCTGTAGTAGAAGCTTGGGCTTGTGGTACTAAACTGCTCATCACGAAATGCATCTAAGCAAACATTTGAGTTCTGGACTGTGCTCTTTTTGTCCTAATCTGTTGTATAAATGTGTACCCATTAATGTCATATCCTTACCATGTCACAATTATAATTTTTGACCCTTTAGCCAACCATTGCAGTGCTTCACTTGATGACCTCCTAATGAATTGCACCCTCAACCATTCATTGAACCGATGGTTGTGCTGTCTCGTGATTCAAACCTTCGACTGGCCTGGATTCTCCTGGTGTAGCATGTCCTTGTGCTCTTCAATATACAGGGATACTTTAGTCATGTGTTGCAAGAACATGAACTGGGCTTGACTGTATGTATCCAGATCAGGAGTTATTGTTTCCCTTCCAATGGTCCCGATACCCTTTAGCCTCCCCTCGTGATGAGATATAGGCACACCTATAGGTTCGACATAAGCCATATAATCAACGCATAACTCAATAACCTCTTCGGTTGCGTAACATTCAATGTTGTTGCCCTCCGGCCGATATCGATTGTGTACATAGGACTTGAGAATTCCCATGTACCTCTCAAACAGGTACATATGACATAGAAACACTGGGCTATATATCTTTATCTCTTTCACAAGGTGGACAATCAGATGGACCATGATATCGAAAAATAACGGAGGGAAATATATCTCAAGATCACATTTTGTTGTCACCACCTCAGTCTAAAAAGCATCAAGTCCATTGAGATCAATGACCTTCTGAGAAATTGCGTTAAAGAAATAACACAACCTCATGATTGTTACTCGAACGTCTTTGGCAAAATACTTCTAATTGCAACAGGAAGTAATTGTGTCATTACCATATGACAGTCATGAGTCTTCATGCAAATTAATTTCAAATATTGCATGGAAACAAGTTTCTTCTTGTTAGCGGAGTAACCAGACAGAACTTTCACACCTTATAAGTGCTCAGTTCAGTTCTCTTGGACTTAGACAGAGTGTTAGCAAGCTAGGGGAATGTGCGTATGGCCTTTATCGGTACTAACTCGGTCCTGATGTTCATAGCGGCCAAGTCATGACGTGCGTTGAAACCATCCTTTGTTTTGTCATGAATGTTTAGTTAGAGACAAATCAAACTATTATATACATTCTTCTCTACGTGCATAACACGATGCAATTGCAAATTTCCAAGTGCTCCCAGTAAGGCAAGTCCCAAAATACTGACCTTTTCTTCCACATGTTCTTCTGATGGGTCCTTGACCATATCGTAGACTTCTTTCCTGCTAAAAGGCCTTGGTGCCAAGCCATTCTCTTTTTTGTCAAATTGTTTCTTCATCTTGCGATATGAGTGATACCTTGGAAGGAATCTACGATGATTCATATACACAGTTTTGCATGAGTTGTTCAACCACACACTCTCGGTACAATCTAAGCAATATGGACATGCTTTGGCTTCTTTCGTACTCAACCCGAACAGGTTACCAAGGGCAAAAAAATCATTGATGGTGTAGAACAATATGGTGCACAAAGTGAAGTTCTCTTGTTTGTCCACATCTCATACCTGTACCCCTTCATTCCACAATGTCACACGATCTTTCACCAATGGTGTTAAGTAGTGATATCAACAAGTACTTCCACTTCATACACAGCCAAGGAGGAAGGTTGTGCATGCATACATTCACGGGACAAGTGCTATGACGGTTGCTCACATTACTAAAAGAATTCATTCCATCTGTACTCAACCCAAACATTGTATTCCTCGGTTCTGCACCGAAGACTACAAACATCCTATCGATGTTCCTTTACTGGGCAAAATTAGCAATGTGTCTTGTCATTCCATCATTCTTACGCTTCACCTAGTGCCAACACCACAATCTTGCATCCTTTCAGTTCGTAGATAAATGCTTCAAATAGGGAATTATATGCAGATACCACAATATCTTACCAGGAGCACCTTGCTTTACCTCGATGCCCTTGCCATCATCGGAGTCATTCTTACGCTTGTATTAGGATGCTTTGCACACTGGACAAACATGTAATTTTTCATACACTTTACGATAGAGGATACAATCATTCGGACATGCATGTATTATTTCTACTTCCATTCCCAATGGACAAAGAACTTTTTTGGCTTGGTAGGTGGTTCTCGGTAACACATTTCCCTCTGGAAGGATATTCGGTAGGAGACCTAATAACGTCGTAAAACTCTTGTCGAACTAACCATTGCTTGCCTTCAATTTTAGCAGTTCAAGAATAGTGTTGTGGCTACAGACCAAACAGAGAGAGAGATGGTAGTGGAGAGTAATGAAGATAAGTGTAATGGCCTGGGTCCACCCCATGGCTCACTCGCATATATATACACATGAGGAGTGCTTTTACAGTTATACCCTTACATCCGGTCATCCCCTCTGGGGGCAGTTATGTCATTACACAAGGCCTATTCTAGGCCTTATAATCTTCTATCGGGCCTGCTGGGTTTAGGTGGGGGCCACCCCTACGACAGGAGCCTCTCATGGTGAAGGGCTTCACAGGGCCGAAGCCATGTCGTCGAGTCCTTTGGCCCCCTCCGTCCCCTGCGGCCTGTGAATTGCTCCAAGCTTGTGGTTGAGGAGCCTGAAGCTTGCGGCCTGAAGTAGACGCGCGTGCTCCGTCCCCTACCCTTCGAACGGGTGGCAGCGAAGCTGGCGCCTAGTCGAAATAGACGCGCGCGCTCCGTCCCCTACCCTTCGAACGGGTGGCGGCGAAGCCGGCGCCTAGTCGAGGTAGACGCGCGCGCTCCGTCCCCTACCCTTCGAACGGGTGGCGGCGAAGCTGGCGCCTAGTCGACGTAGACGCGCGTGCTCCGTCCCCTACCCTTCGAACGGGTGGCGGCAAAGCTGGCGCCTAGTCGAAGTAGACGCGCGCGCTCCGTCTCCTACCCTTCGAACGGGTGGCAGCGAAGCCGGCGCCTAGTCGAAGTAGACGCGCGCGCTCCGTTTCCTACCCTTCGAACGGGTGGCGGCGAAGCCGGCACCTAGTCGAAGTAGACGCGCGCGCTCTGTCCCCTACCCTTCGAACGGGTGGCGGCGAAGCCGGCGCCTAGTCGAAGTAGACGCGCGCGCTCCGTCCCCTACCCTTCGAACGGGTGGCAGCGAAGCTGGCGCCTAGTCGATGTAGACGCGCGCGCTCCGTCTCCTACCCTTCGAACGGGTGGCAGCGAAGCCGGCGCCTAGTCGACGTAGACGCGCGCGCTCCGTTCCCTACCCTTCGAACGGGTGGCGACGAAGCCGGCGCCTAGTCGAAGTAGACGCGCGCGCTCCGTCCCCTACCCTTCGAACGGGTGGCAGCGAAGCTGGCGCCTAGTCGAACTAGACGCGCGCGCTCCATCCCCTACCCTTCGAACGGGTGGCAGCGAAGCTGGCGCCTAGTCGAAATAGACGCACGCGCTCCGTCCCCTACCCTTCGAACGGGTGGCGGCGAAGCCGGCGCCTAGTCGAGGTAGACGCACGCGCTCCGTCCCCTACCCTTCGAACGGGTGGCGGCGAAGCCGGCGCGTAGTCGAGGTAGACGCGCGCGCTCCGTCCCCTACCCTTCGAACGGGTGGCGGCGAAGCCGGCGCCTAGTCGAGGTAGACGCGCGCGCTCCGTCCCCTACCCTTCGAACGGGTGGCGGCGAAGCCGGCGCCTAGTCGAGGTAGACGCGCGCGCTCCGTCCCCTACCCTTCGAACGGGTGGCGGCGAAGCCGGCGCCTAGTCGAGGTAGACGCGCGCGCTCCGTCCCCTACCCTTCGAACGGGTGGCGGCGAAGCCGGCGCCTAGTCGAGGTAGACGCGCGCGCTCCGTCCCCTACCCTTCGAAAGGGTGGCGGCGAAGCCGGCGCCTAGTCGAAGTAGGCGCGCGCGCTCCGGGGAGATTGTGGCCTTGCAGACTCGTAGTGCGCTTTTAATGGCGGCTGGAATTACGCCGACGCCTGGCCTGGCAGAAGTCAGGCTGTCGCGTCGTGCTGTCTGCCGTGCTGTAGGTGGGGCACGTGGCGACTTACGACTGGTGTGAGCGGTTGCGTGACCGCGGCCGTTCGCCTCGTCCCCCGAGATTTTGGACGCGTGTTGAAGAAGTAGAGGCGCTGTGCGCTGCTTGGCCACCTACCAGGCGCGGCCTTCTAGGTCCCGGCGGTTCTTCTTTCCAAATCTTGGACAGCCGAATCGCTGGGAATTTGATGCGCCTGTGCGTCGAGCCCCAGGGCAGGCGGGCGGTCTTTATAAGGTGCTAGTGTTGGGGTGGAGGCACCCTTCCTCGTTTTGCTTTTTGATCTGCCGCTTCGCTTGCGCCCGCGCTAATCGTTACGCCCATTGCTCCCTTGCCTTCTTCTTCTCCTTCCCTTGTCATGAAGAGCAATGGCTAGCCACGACGATGCCAGCTACCACCCCCGCAGCAGTTCCTTGCCTAGCCAGGGCGAGGGGACCCATCCTTCCTCAGGGTACAAACTGGTGTCGCGGGGGAGCTCGCGCGCCAACAAATTGTGGAACGCGATGGAGCATTCGGGAGGCTCCTGCTCCCGTGTGCTGGGGAAGAGCCGCATGACGGAGGGGACGCTGCAACGGCTCGTGGATGAGGGGAAGATCGTGTATCGCGACGGGGCTCGCTTACCCCGCCGGGACGAGACGGAGCCGAAGCCCGGGCCCCTAGAGGCAATTGTTTTTGTCGCTTTCTTCGATGCCGACCTTCGGATGCCCTGTACGTTGTTTGTGGGCGAAGTCCTGCGGGCCTACCAGTTGGAGCTAGCCCAGCTGACGCCCCACGCGATACTCCGCCTAGCTGCCTTCACGTGGGCGATGCGGACCGAGGGGTGGCGCCCTAGTGCGAGCCTATTTGCCACCCTGCACGATGCACACTGTCGACCCAGGAAGGTTGGCGAGGCGGTGTCCAACTTCGGCGTTGTGGACTTCGTGCTCCGGGCGTCCTGCGCGACGTTGTTCCCTGTGCTAGCCTCGCCAAGGCAGTGGGCGTCCGGCTGGACGCGGTGGTGGTTCTACTACACCGTGACCGACAAGAGCAGGCTGCAGTGCCGAGGCGGGCCAATCTCGTTCAACAGCACGCTGAGTCTGAAGGCGGAGATTGACGACACGCGAAAGCTACAGAGCCTCGTCGGTGTCGCTCGTCGAATGAGCGTGCGCGACCTGGTCGAGGAGTTCACGATGCATGGGGCGGCGCCACTGTCCTCCCGGGGGAAGTATGTTGTGCCGAATGGCCCCCGCGAGGACGGGTTCGATCCGTCTGTGTCTCGGCTGCTTCCGCCCTCCGCACCTTGTAAGTCGCCCAGCGCGCCATTGCATCTGCTTAGGTTCCGCCTACCTGACGTGATTTCCTGCGCAGTGGCTCGGCTAGAAGATGCGGAGCGCGCGGTTGCGGCGCTCCTTGGCCCGTAGACGCTTAAGGAGCACCGGGCTCGCGAGGCCGCGGTCCAGGCGGCTAAACAGGGGCGGATAAACCGCACCTGCGAGGCTGTAGGCATTGCCGTGCCCGAGCGCGTGGTGCCGGAAGAGCTTCCCGTCATGATTCCAGGCGCTCAGGGCGGTGATAGCCCTACGGAGGGGCTGTCTTCGCGACGCCGGGCGCGTTCCCCGGCTGCCATCTGCAACCCGGCAGCCCCCCCGGCGGCTAGCCCAGCTGAGACGGGGCGTGTGACCGGCGGTGGGCCTGGTCATACTGCTTCAGGGGGGCGCACCGCCGCGGATCCCCCGGCGCCTTCCGCCGACGCCCCCGAGCCCGTGCTCGGGCCCGTGGCCATCGTTGAGTTGGAACCCGTCCACCCGGGGAGTGGCGTCGCTCCTGGCGAGCAGGCCGCTGGGGACGGTGCGTTGTCAACCGCCGCGGCCGACGAGGGCGTGCCTCCTACCGAGGAAACCGTGGGGGCAACGGTGGCCGGAGCTGGTTCTACCGCGGAAGAATCGTCTGTGCCACCGCAGGCGAAACGCCCTCGGACGCAGTCCCCGCCGCCTACGAGGGGTCGATATGCTGTTGCGGGGCCTTGCCGCGGGATTACGGCGGCTGGCGCGGCCGAGAAGACCCTCTCCCCGACCGCCGAAGCGCCTGCCTCCTCCTGGGCGGCCGACCCGGCGCCACCTCCTACCGTGACAAGGGGCGCAAGAGGTAGGTGTGAGTCCCTCTCTTCTTCTGACTTCGCGAGACTCTCTCCGATCTGCTCGCTCATTCTGCCGACATCAGGCGAGACCACATCTCCCATACGCGGCGAAGGATCGAGCAGCGGAGGTGTGCACGAGGTCGGGAGCCTCGTGCAGGATGCGCCGTAGGTGTCCACTGCTGCTGACGTGGCCGTGGCCGCGATGAATCCTGACGTGTCGGGGCCGGGGCTCGCTCGCTCGGACTTCCTCCCTCGCCCGGAGATATTTTGCGACCTCACCGCCGCCGCCGAGCGTGCCGACAACGGCCTCAATCGAGAGGTGCTGTCGTCGTGCGCAGGGGACCTCCTGGCGCTCGCGTTGCAGGCCTCCGAGATGAGGGTAAGTATGTGTGCTTCGGCTTGTACGGTTCTGCTAGACGCCTGCTGATTTGTTGTTCCTGTTAGACGCTTGCCCTCAGCCGGTCCTTTGACGAGGCCCGCGTCCGGGAGCAGAGGGCTCTGGAAGCCCACCTCCGCGAAGCAAACACTGCTACCGCCGCGAAGGATGAAGAGCTCCGCGCGCTGGAGGACGCCCTGGTGGCCGCACAAGTTGCGGCCACGGAAACGCGGGACGCCGCGGCTGGGGAACGCGCCGCCTTCGTGCAGCAGATCTCCGTCCTAGAAGGGGAGAACGCCCAGCTGGCGGAGGCTGCTGCCGAGAACCACCTCGCCTTGGAAAATGCGTCTGCGTCGGCGTGGCGGGCCATGGCGAGCACTGCAGCTATGTTGGTGCGTGCTTCGCCCTCGCCCTGCTTCATACTCGTGGGTGTAGGCATACCCATGAGCTAGCTAATCCTCAACTGGATCTGCTCGACCGACCAGAGGTTATGTCGGACGCCATCCGCTCCATTGGGGCTAGCCTGCAGAACTTCCACCAACGGATCTGGGGCCGCTTCGGGGAAGGTGCAGCAAGAGTCGCCGTGCAGCAGACGTTGCATGGGGAGGGGGACCTCCTCCAGTGGCTTGAAGGGGTCCTTCAGCGCTGCGGCGACGACGGCGCGGGCTCGTCCGCACCGCGCCAAGGCTGAGCGGTTGGCCGGGTGGTGCGGGGGGATAATGTACTGGTTCTTACGCATGTGACCATGTAACCCCTTCGCTTTTGCAATGGAACCAAGTAGTACTTTATGCTTGGTGTTACCTGCCGCCGGACGCGGAGGACAGGTGTGCGCGTCTCGCCTATGCTCCGTGAAGTGGCGCGTGCGGAGGCAAATCTCGACGCTACGATTTCCTTTATAGTCCGGAGACTCGCGCGTGCGGAGGCGGACCTCGACGCTACGTCTTATTTAGAGTCCGTGGACTATTGCGTGCGGAGCTAGGCTCGACACTACACCTTCTTTATAGTCCAGAGACTCGCGCGTGCGGAGCTAGGCTCGACGCTACGTCTTATTTAGAGTCCGTGGACTATTGCGTGCGGAGCTAGGCTCGACACTACGCCTTCTTTATAGTCCGGAGACTCGCGCGTGCGGAGCTAGGCTCGACGCTACGTCTTATTTAGAGTCCATGGACTATTGCGTGCGGAGCTAGGCTCGACGCTACGTCTTCTTTATAGTTCGGAGACTCGCGCGTGCGGAGCTAGGCTCGACGCTACGTCTTATTTAGAGTCCGTGGACTATTGCGTGCGGAGCTAGGCTCGACGCTACGTCTTCTTTATAGTCCGGAGACTCGCGCGTGCGGAGCTAGGCTCGACGCTACGTCTTATTTAGAGTCCGTGGACTATTGCGTGCGGAGCTAGGCTCGACGCTACGTCTTCTTTATAGTCCGGAGACTCGCGCGTGCGGAGCTAGGCTCGACGCTACGTCTTCTTTATACTCCGTAGAGTGCGCGCGAAGGCGTCCCCCCGCTGCGTCTTATTTATACTCCGTAGAGTGCGTGCGGAGCTAGGCTCGACGCTACGTCTTATTTAGAGTCCGTGGACTATTGCGTGCGGAGCTAGGCTCGACGCTACGTCTTCTTTATAGTCCGGAGACTCTCGCGTGCGGAGCTAGGCTCGACGCTACGTCTTATTTAGAGTCCGTGGACTATTGCGTGCGGAGCTAGGCTCGACGCTACGTCTTCTTTATAGTCCAGAGACTCTCGCGTGCGGAGCTAGGCTCGACGCTACGTCTTATTTAGAGTCTGTGGACTATTGCGTGCGGAGCTAGGCTCGACGCTACGTCTTCTTTATAGTCCGGAGACTCGCGCGTGCGGAGCTAGGCTCGACGCTACGTCTTATTTAGAGTCCGTGGACTATTGCGTGCAGAGCTAGGCTCGACGCTACGTCTTCTTTATAGTCCGGAGACTCGCGCGTGCGGAGCTAGGCTCGACGCTACGTCTTATTTAGAGTCCGTGGACTATTGCGTGCGGAGCTAGGCTCGACGCTACGTCTTCTTTATAGTCCGGAGACTCTCGCGTGCGGAGCTAGGCTCGACGCTACGTCTTATTTAGAGTCCGTGGACTATTGCGTGCGGAGCTAGGCTCGACGCTACGTCTTCTTTATAGTCTGGAGACTCTCGCGTGCGGAGCTAGGCTCGACGCTACGTCTTATTTAGAGTCCGTGGACTATTGCGTGCGGAGCTAGGCTCGACGCTACGTCTTCTTTATAGTCCGGAGACTCACGCGTGCGGAGCTAGGCTCGACGCTACGTCTTATTTAGAGTCCGTGGACTATTGCGTGCGGAGCTAGGCTCGACGCTACGTCTTCTTTATAGTCCGGAGACTCTGTGCTGCTTAGCGCGGACAGGGGATGCTCTTGGAACAGCAACCTTTATTGAACTCCCGTTTGCGCGGGCGAGCATCGCCTAATCAACAGGCCAGTGGCCCTACGCCTACTGTGCTGCTTCTAGGCGTAGTATCGCTGCAACCTGCCCGCGTTCCATGTGTGCCGGAAGGCTTGTCCTTCAAGCGTGGCGAGGCGGTACGCCCCCTTTGGCAATGCCTCCGTTACGATGTACGGGCCTTCCCACTTGGATTCCAGCTTGCCGACGGTTTCTGCCTGAAGCGCCACTCTGAGGACGAGGTCCCCAGGCTTGAACCCCCGTGGGCATATAGAGCGGTCCCGAGTACGCATTGTCTGCCGCGCGTACTTCTCGACGTGGTGGGCTGCGTCTGCCTGTATCCCATCGAGGAGGTCCAAGGACACACGGCGCTCCTCTTCGGGTGCTTGGACGAGGACCCTTCGCGAGCCGGCCTTAACTTCCTCGGGCGTCATTGCTTCGTCGCCGAAGAGGAGCTTGAACGGCGTGAATCCCGTTGGGCGCGTTACCGTTGTGCGAAGCGACCATAGAACGCTGTGAAGCTCGTCTGGCCACTTGCCCTTCGGTAATCCCACCAGGCGCTTTTTGATGGCGGCAGAGATGGCGCCATTCGCCCGTTCGACCGCCCCGTTGGACTGGGGATGCCCTACCGAGGCGAATCGGAGGGTGATGCCCATCCTGTCACAATAATCTTTGAAGAGGGCGGCGTCGAACTGCAGGCCATTGTCGACCGTGAGCTCCCGAGGTACCCCGAAGCGACATATGATGTTTTGCCATAGGAAGCGTTGTATGGTCGCAGAAGTTACTTTGGCCAGAGCGATCGCTTTCGGCCACCTGGAGAAATACTCCAGCGCGACCACCACGAACCGGAGGTCCCCTGGAGCTCGGGCAAGTGGTCCTACTATGTCGAGACCCCAGCGCGCCAGTGGCCACACTGGGGGGATTGGGTTGAGGCTTGTCAGGGGCCTGCGGATGATGCGCACCATCCATTGGCACCCTTGGCACCGACGGACGAGGTCCTGGGCGTCGGTGACGGCAGTCGGCCAATAGAAGCCTTGTCTGAACGCCTTGCCGACTAATGATCTCGGCGCCAGGTGGGATCCGCATACGCCCGCGTGGATTTCCGCCAAGAGTTCCTTTCCTTCCTCAGTCGAGAGGCAGCGCAGGAGCGGCGTGCAAACCCCCTTCTTGTAGAGCGTCCCTTCAAACACCTGGAAGGACCGTGCGCGGTGCTGCAATCGTCGCAGCTCGGCAGGATCCTCCGGCTCGGCGAGGCCTTGCAAGAATTTGAAAATGGGCTCCCGCCAATCTCCTGGCCGATCAATGCGGTGGACAAGTGCCGCGTCCCGGTTGTCCTGCGCGATGGCCGCCTTTGCTAACACTTCGTAGAACGCCCCCTCCGGGGAGGGCAGTTGCTGACTGGCCGCCTTGGCGAGGGCGTCTGCTTGCTCATTCTTCGCCCGGGGGATGGCCTTGACGGTGACACCCAAAAAGTGCCGTTCCCTCGCCCGTACCGCCGCGAGGTACTTGGCCAACTCAGGGTCCTTGGCTTGATATGACTTGTCCACATGGCCGGCCACCAAGCGCGAGTCGGTGCGGACCAACACCCGTCTCGCGCCGGCTGCCTTGAGCTTCGCCAGGCCAAAGAGCAGCGCCTCGTATTCGGCCGTGTTTTTGGTGGCGGGGAAGGCAATGCGTGTCGAGTACAGCAAACGCTGTCCCTCGGGCGTGACGACGACCGCCCCTACGCCCGCACCTGCGACGCTGTAAGCTCCGTCGATTGTAAGCGTCCAGACGGGGTCATCGTGCGTCTGGCCGGGTTGGGCCGGCGGGGTCCATTCGGCGAGGAAATCCGCCAGGACTTGGGATTTAATTGCCGTTCGCGAGGCATACGTCAAGGAGAAGGGAGCGAGCTCGGCGTCCCATTTACCGATACGCCCTGTGGACTCCTTGTTGTGTAGCATCTCTGCCAGGGGGAATGAGGAAGGCACTGTGATCGGGTGAGCCAGAAAATAATGCCGAAGCTTTCGGGAGGCCATGACCAGCGCGTAGGCGAGCTTCTCAAGCTCCGTGTATCTTGTCTTGGCGCCTTGAAGTGCTTCGGAGACAAAATAGACAGGTCGTTGCATGGCGCCTTCCTCTAAGATGAGGACGGCACTGACCGCGGTAGCTGACGCGGCCAGATAAAGCAGGAGGGGAGCCTCTGGTGCTGGGGCGACCAGAGTGGGGAGGCTTGCCAGGTGCTTCTTGAGCTCGCTGAAGGCCTTCGCGCAGTCCCCGTCCCAACGAAACCCATCGCACCCACGGAGTGTCTTGAAAAACGGCAGGCCCCGCTCCGCCGCCCTGGATAGGAAGCGGCTTAATGCTGCCATGCGGCCCGCCAGCCTCTGGACCTCCCTCGCTGTCTTGGGCGGCTCCATACCCAGGATAGCGGCTACTTTGTCGGGGTTCGCCTGGATGCCCCGCCCGGACACGAGGAAACCGAGGAGTTTGCCCGCCTGTACCCCGAAGACACATTTATCGGGGTTGAGCTTGATGCCCGCCTTCCGGAGGTTGTCGAAGGTCTCCTGGAGGTCCCGGCCGTGTAGAGCAAGTTGCCGAGTTTTGACCACCACGTCATCGACATAGGCTTCGACGTTCCTCCCGAGCTGGGCGGCCAGGGCAATGGCGACAAGGCGGGTGAAGGTAGCGCCTGCGTTCTTCAAGCCAAAGGGCATTCTGACGAAGCAGAACGTCCCAAGTGGTGTGATGAAACTGGTCTTCTCCTCGTCGTCCTCGGCCATGTATACCTGGTGGTAGCCGGAATAGGCGTCCAGGAAACTCATGAGTTCGCACCCGGCAGTGGCGTCAACCAGCTGATCGATGCGCGGCAAGGGGTAGTTGTCCTTCGGGCATGCCTTGTTGAGTGCCGTGAAGTCGATGCACATACGCCAGGCCCCGCTGGCCTTTTTGACTAGCACCGGGTTAGCGAGCCATTCTGGATGGTGGACCTCGTGGATGACCCCGGCGCGAAGAAGCTTCGCCACCTCCGCTTTGGCCGCCTTCTGCCGATCCATCGACATACGCCGGAGCCTTTGCTTGACCGGTTTGGCGTCGGGGCGGACCGCCAAACGATGCTGGATTACCGCGCGATCCACGCCCTTGATGTCTTCCGGGGACCATGCGAAGATGTCCACGTTGTTCTGAAGCACTCGGAGTAGCTCCCCTTCGACCCCCGGTGGGAGCCCCTCGCCAATGGAGACAAATTGCCCCTCCGCCTGGAGCGGCACCTTCTTGACGCCACCTTCGGGCCGAGGCTTGGGCGTCCACCCGGGGGCGGAGGGCCCAGCACCGGGCGCGCCGGAGAGGGCATGCACCGGGCGATGTGAGATGCGGCTGCCGCCTTCGGCACGTCTTGCCAGGTCCTGGTCGCCGAAGATGGTGATGACACCCTCCGGGCCCGGGAGCTTTACACATAAGAAGGCGTGGTGCGGGATTGCCTCGAAAGAGTTGATGGCGGGTCGCCCTAGTATGGCGTTATAGGGGTGCGGGGTACCTACGACATCAAAGGTGACATACTCGGTCCGGATGTTACCTTTGTTGCCCTCCTGACGGAAGGTGACAGGAAGGGAAACGTGCCCCAGGGCCTGCAGCGGTTGACCCCCGAAGCCTTGAAGTGGAGCTCCTGGTTGCTCCAGTCGGCTTCGGGGGATCGCCATGCGGTCGAGGGCGTCTGCGGATAAGATGTTCGCGGAGCTTCCCCCGTCGACGAGGACGCGCTTGACTTCGCAGCATGCTATGTGGGCCTGGATGACTAGAGGGTCTTGGTGAGGGTACTCCACGCCCCTGGCGTCGTTCAAGTCGAAGGTGATGTTGCGGGGCGGCATCCACAGCTGCTGCTGTTCCCCGGGGGCTTTTGAGGAAGAGCCTCCGGTGATGACGTTGACGGTGTGATGCTGCACACCCTCCATTGCGGTGGCCCGTATGGGGCTATCCCTTGGGTGCCCCACATGGGCTTCGGCGGGGTGTCGAGGAGGCGGAGTCCGAGATCCGGCCGTCACCCTCCGCAGCTCCCTCACCGCGATGCATGCCCTTGTGTAATGGTCGCCGTAGCCGTGTACCTCGCACCACTTGCCATAGCGCAGAAGCTCCTGCTCTGCGCGGGGTTGGCTGCCGTAGTCAAATCCGCCCTCCGATCCCTGGACTCCCCTCCGTGAGGCGGGGTCGGGCTCTTGAAGGGTGCTCTCGGTGGCGAGGACGTGATGGGCCGCCTGTGACCGGCGTTGGCGACGCCGAGGTTTGGGCCTACATCGTGACGAGCATTCCTGTACTTCGTCCTCGCTGCCCCGGGGAGGGCCTCCTCGGGGCTTTCGGCTACGGCCCGGCTTCGAGGAGAGGCCACCCGCCCCGACCTCGCGCGGGGGCCGCTCCTCATGGGCGAGGCCGAGGGCGGTGGTGTTGCGTCTTCGCGCATCCTCCTCCGCCCGCGCATACTCGTCCATTTTGTCGAAGAGCTTGGCCACTGTCGTAATTGGCCTCCGCGCGTTGTATTCGGCCATCGGGCCCGGGCGAAGGCCCTATATGGCTGCATTAATGACTATGATTTCATTAACATCGTGTACCTGGCCTCGGATTTCGGCGAAGCGCTTGAAGTAGTCCCGGAGCGTCTCCGAGGGTCCTTGCTTCACAGCGAAGAGTTGGTCCGCGTCAATTCGCTCGAGATGATATCCTTGAAGGTTGGTACGAAGCCGGTCGCGAAGCTGCTCCCACGCATAGATGGAGCCCGGCTCTATGGCAAAAAACCAGGAGAGCGCCCCTCCGTGCAATGCGAGGGGGAGTGCTGCAGCCCCGCCGAAAGCGGGGATTCCGGATCTACGCATCTCAGCGGGACACGGCTGGCCGTGGGGGCTTCGCGGCTGTCCACCTTCTCTGGTGTGGGCTCGGGCGCGACTACTGGCGCGACCTGCTGGCTCCGAGCCTCTTGTATATCTCGGACGGCTCCGCGCAGGTCCCCTAGCTCTCGCTGGAACGCGTTGAGAGCCGCCAGCAGGGTGCTTTCCATCACCGGTGCGGGCGGAGTCGCCGGTGCCTCCGACGGGCGGATCGGCGCGGGGACGACCGCGTCGCGGGGTCCCGAACTGCCGGTCGCTCCGTCGTGGCTAGCTCGGACCGCCCGGTCCGCACCGCCGGCGAAGGTTGAAGTGGGGGCGGCGAGGTCGGCTGTCGGCGCACCCATGTCGACATCTTCGACCGCCGGGTCCGTCCTCGCCACGCCGGTAGCGGGGTTGGTCGTCGCCGCGTGAACGTCGACGGCTTCGGCCACCGTGCCTGCCTCGCCATCCGCGTCCGCCGCTGCAGATGCCGAGGCTCTGGTACTCATACGACGCTCCGGCCCGGCCGCCTTCTTTCCCTTCGCCGCAGCTGAGGAAGCTTTTTTCGGTGCCATCTTTTTTCTTCGGTCTTCAGGCTTGTCTTCGTCCTCCCCACGGACGGCGCCAACTGTTGTGGCTACAGACCAAACAGAGAGAGAGATGGTAGTGGAGAGTAATGAAGATAAGTGTAATGGCCTGGGTCCTCCCCATGGCTCACTCGCATATATATATATATACACATGAGGAGTGCTTTTACAGTTATACCCTTACATCCGGTCATCCCCTCTGGGGGCCGTTATGTCATTACACAAGGCCTATTCTGGGCCTTATAATCTTCTACCGGGCCTGCTGGGTTTAGGTGGGGGCCACCCCTACGACAAATAGATAACAACCTTGTGTATTGCGGCTTACAGCCCAGGAACAAAGGTTTCTCTAGGTCCTCCATCAAGCCCTCAAATTTACCAAACTCTCTCTCACTATAGTTTCCTTCTACATCGCGTAGCATCTAATCCAGATTATCATCATACGATCTATCCTCATCAAAAGCACAGTCCACAATTGGCATATCGTTGTCTCTCTCGATGATGTTATAATTACCTTCATGTATAATCTTGTCTTCACCGTGACTGGTCTAACATGTTTCTGAAACCCCTTCGAATCAAGTAAGTTTTGATCTACACTGAGTTGGTAAACATCTTTAGATTATCGCAATCAATGCATGGATAGTATATATATTCCATCCCCTTCTTCAACATATCTTGCTTAACCGCTCTTCTAAAAGCAGACACGCCATTAATGTACTCTTCATTCACACGGTTCTCAACGTACATTCTGCTTCAGTCCATCTACGCTACGCATCTAACAAATTAGTGTCAAATTGGATTATTAATGCTAGGCATATAATTAGAAGAAAATACTAACCTCTAATCACATAGAACAAATCGATCTACAAGTAGCTAGCTAGATTTATAAGTGTAATGCTTTCACCAAACACCCCAAAGCCAGCCACCTCTTTCAATGTAGCGCAATGAGACAGAATTGTCAGGACCGATATTACTAGGTATTAACTAATAACGTGTCGTATCCGACACACATTGTAACATCCCAAAAATCCTCTTTCTGAAAAATTTAATTTCAAATTAATTATTTTAAAGCATTTGAACTTTAGTTGGATTTATCTGAGTTTATTTCAAAATCCAAAGCAAGAAAATGTATTTTAATATTTTATTAAAGCCGAAAAGAGTTTATTTTATTTCTCCCAACCTTCCCTAAATTTTCAAATAGTTTTAAAGAATTTTCTGGAATTAAAAATCAATTTTTTTAAAAGTTAAAAAGTATTTTAAGTTTAAAAAAATTAAATACCAATATTAGTTGGAGATATTTTTATTAAGTCCAAAATGTCACCAGGAGCTTCTGTGAATTTTCCTAGAATGTTTGGAAGTATTTTCATATTTTTCTGAGCTTTATTGAATTTCCTAGCTTTTTCTGAGAATCAAAATCAAATCCTAAAAATAAAAATCCCAACCCCCCCTCCAGCCGACGCGTGGACGGCCCAGATCCGCCCACGTCGCTGCCCGGCCCAATCCTGGCCGTTCCCCCTCTCCCACCGCCAAGCGGACCCAGCCCGTCAGCCTCCCCGCCTACTCCCTCCTCCTGCCCGATGCGTGGACGGCTCGGATGAGCCGAGTCCCCACCTCGGTCAATCGCCGCCGTCCCCTCCCACTTAAATGCACCCGCCGCCCGATCCGCCTCCCCTGCCACGCGTCTCCATCCTAGCCACCCCGTGCCACCCGCTCTCTCCCTCCCCTTCTCTCACTGCGCGCGGGCCCCGCCTGTCAGCACCATCTTCCCCACCGCGCCGCCTCCTTCCTTTCTTCCCTCCTCCTCTCTCCTTTGCGCCGACGACCGAATCCCCGCTGATCTCGTCCTTCCATTCCCGATTCCTCTCGGTTTTGGAAAGTGTGAATCGTGCGGATTCCAATCCCCGCACCCCTTTCCTTCCTCACCCCCTTCCTTTCCTTTTTGCCTCCACCCGAATGTCCGCCGGTCGCAGAGATATTCGGCGAGCAATTGCGCACCCGTGCTCCCCTTCCGCCCCTATAAAAGCCCCCCCTCAGCTCCGCCTCCTTCCGCACCACCTCCCGCTGCTCTCCCCCTCCCTTCCCAAGCACCGTAGCGCCCCGCCACCGTGCCCTCTCTCTCTCCGAGCTCTACTGCTCTCCGGTGAGCGATCCCCGGAGCCCTCCGCCGCCACCCTAAGCATCCCCGCGTCAGTTCGAAGCTCTACAGCCCCTCGGCCAAGCCTCCCCGCCACCGGAACGCCGCCACACCGGAGCACCCGAGCCTTCTCTGCCGATCCCTCGGCGCCGGCACCATCGTATCCGTCTACCTCTGCCCGGCCCTCTCCAGCAGATACCTCAAAGGGTATACTTACCCTATACGGGTAAGCAACACCCGTGAGCTCATGTAACATCCCAAAAATTTGCTTTCTGAAAAATTTAATTTCAAATTAATTATTTTAAAGTATTTGAGTTATATTTGGATTTGCCTTGAATTTCTGTTTTGAAAAAGCTAGATTTAAAAATTATTTTAAGTAAAACCTAAAATTATGTTAAATAAAAAGATATTTTGAATTTCTATGAAAATCCTAGTTCAAAATAATTATTTGGAGTTATTTGGCTTTTATTTGGTTTCCTGGATTTTCTGGAGTTTAAAAATGTATGTTTGAAATTAAAAAGTATTTCAAATATGAAAATTAGGTACCAAAAGTAGCTGGAAATAATTTTATTAAGTCCAAAATGTCACCAGGAGCTTCTGTGAATTTTCCTGGAATTTTGGAAGTAATTTCATATTTTTCTGAGCTTTATTGGATTTTCTGGGCCTTTCTGAAAATCTGAAATCAAAAATCAAAAATTAAAATCCTCTCCCCTCTCCTCCGGCCGCCATGTGGACGGCTGGATACCGCCCATGTCGCCACCATCCCGCCTACCCCGCCTCCCCGCTCGCCACGTGGGTGGCCGGGATCCTCCCGCCCCCACGCGCTTGGCCCATCCCGCCGCACGCCCCACGCCTTCGCGCCAGCCGCGCGATTCCCCGCCCCGCCACGCGTCACCATCTCAGCCACGCCCGCGCCAGCGCTGCCCTCTCTCTCTCCTCGGCCCCACCCGCCAGCGCCTCCTCCCTTCCGCCTCTCGCTGCGCCGCGGGCCCCACGCGTCAGTCACCCCCGCCTTCTTCCCCGCGGGCTTCTTCTTCCTCCCGCGCGCCTCCTTCCATCCTTCTCTTCCCTCTTTCCTTCTTTGCTCCGGCCGACCAAGCCCGCGCCAAAGCCGGCCTCTCCTCGCCGCCTCCTCTCCGGTTTGGAAACCGCGACCGAATCCCCCCTATTCCGCGCTCGCTTTCGTTCCTTCCCCCTCTCTTTCCTTCCTCCCCGTCCCTTCCTTTTCCGGCCGCTATCTCCGGCGGACAATTAAGCACCCGTGCCCCCTCTCTGGCCCCTATAAAAGGCGCCCCGAGCTCCGCCTCTCCTCGCCCATCCTTCCCCACCACTCCTCCCTCTCTCCCGTGCGCTCCACCGCCCCCGCGCCGTGCGCACTCGCCTCCGCCGCCGTCTTGGGCTCCGGCGAGGAATCGCCGCCGCCCCGAAGCCTCTCGCGCCTCGACGTTGCCTCCTCCGGCTTCCCCGCGTCGTAGCGAAGCCCGTGCGCCCCTCGGCAGAGCCTCCTTGTCGCCGGAGCCCCGTTCCCGTCGCCACCCGAGCACCGCCGCCGCTCTGCGCTCGCCGCCAGCCACTTCGGCCGTCTCCGGTAACCCCCGCGCCACCCCCGGACTCCCCTCGATCCCCTCTTTCCCCTCCGCCCGTCGCCGCTCGCCGCCGGCCACTGGAGCGCCGTCGCCGTGGCTGCCCCCGAGCGTCTTCCTCGCCGGCCGGCCACGTCGGCTCCCCGTGCCTGCGTGGCGGCTGACATGGCGCCACGCCAGTGCCGCATCGGCTCTCCCCTGCCCGGTCAGCGCCACATGCGCACCAGCCCTCCAGCAAGCCCGTGGACTCGGTCCATGGACCAAGGGCCCACTTGTCAGCCCCTTAGCCCCAATTTCCAGTGCAAAAATAAATCGGCCGAAAAGAAATTCCCAGGGCTGACGCCATAATTCATTTTCCTTTAAAAAAATAATTCCAGAAAAACCCTTTTTCTATTTTCTCTCTTTTCAAACTTCCCGAAGCCCGTTCTCCTTCGTTTTAACTCCGTTTGAGCCCATTAAAATTTCTAAATTCATCAAAAATTCTAAACTATCCATTTCCTCCATCCTTTCAAATATTTGAAATTTATTTGATATTTCAAATATTTAAACTTCAAATTCCAATGCCAAGTTTAATTTCAAAGCCTCAGTTCCATTCCAAATTTTCTGTGCACTTTCAAAATTCAAATTCAAATCTTGTAAAATCTCCATAAAATCTATTCTATCTTTCTTAGTCCAAATATTGTCTCAGTAATTTCTTTTCCCAACCGATCTTCCAGATATTCGTTCTCCCTCGTGTGAACCCCAAATCCGCTGAACCTTTCTCCTAAATTCTTCTAAAATCATAATCTATCCAAATATGGCCTCTGTTGAATTTTTGGATTTTATTTGAATTTTATTTGTATTTATTTGCTTTGTTTGCTTCGTCTTTTCTCGCGTAGATTGCAACGTTGTCGACGATCCTTCTTCACAGCAACAGGAAGACCTACAAACCCTGCAAGAAGGCAAGTCTCCTTTGATCATCTCGAACCTATGATTTTGAAATGTTTTAATTATTTCAAATTATGTGCATTGCTATTTATTAAAATATTAGTTCAAATCTTAAGGGTTAGTTAAACCAACCTTGTTATACCCTCCATTGAAATTGATTGCCATGTACGTTGTCACCCTAGAACTTCCTTTGTCTCAATAATGAGATTACTATTAATCTTTGTGAATATTAGAATGGTAGAATAATGCTTAGTCATGCTATCCAATATCTTTAAAAACTCTTGAAAATGGGAAATTATGACTGGACCCTTGTGTTTATAAATGTAGTGGTAATTGGAGTTGCCACTGATCTTTCAAAATAAAATAAAAATGTGAAAGTTGGTTTAGATTAGGGTGGATGGCTGTTTGGGTTGGTGCAGTAAGTACGAGAACTTGTTAAGTGTATGTTCCACCCTAGTCAATTAAGGACCGACGCTTGTGTTTGTCCAAACTGAGCATTAACCGTACAACCACAAGTTTATATGGGTACGACCTAGCTGACTAACTTACGATAGTCTAGTTTAGGTGCCACCAGTGGAAAGTGGGTGCCAGGGATGGACTGGTTATTCACAGTGAGGGACAGGGATTTACTGTACTCATATGGCGCAAGAGGGGGCTTCGGTTCGGGCAGTTAACCTACCTGCGGTGAAACCTCAGCGGGTGGTATCTAGCTAGATTAGAGTAAGGTAAAGGCTTTGTGATATTTTATCTGGGTCTCATGCCAAAGGAAGCGTGTGACTTTTAGGATAATTTATCTCTTATGGGTAAAGTTGTACAACCTCTGCAGAGTGTAAAACTATTCGAATAGCCGTGCCCACGGTCAAGGGCGGGCAAGGAATGCATTCACCTGGTAGATTTCTGGTTTTGGTTTTAAAATCAAAGTTTTGTATTCCGAGAGTGGAGGGAACTCTTGGAAGGGAATCCTGGCAGTTGGAGCCAGAGAGGGTGGATGTAACCCGCAGTAAGTAACTTGACCAATTGTAATTGGTTGGCTAGTGTTGGTAGATGGAACCTTCACTAGAAAGTTAATGATAGTTTCTGTTAAAACATTTACTTTATTAAATTGATGCATTCGAAAATAATTAGTAGTAATTGAAATTTAAAATATTGCTTTGTGCAAAAGAACCATATAGCCTTCCTTTGTCAAGCCTTGCATCTATGCATTTTTCCCAAGACTTGCGGAGTACTTTATGTACTCACGCGTTGCTCTCAAAAATAAATCTCAGAAGAATACAAAGCTCAGGAGGCAGACTACGACTACTTCACTGACGGATACGACGAAGGATTCCAGGAGTTCTAGGTCGCGCTTCCCCAGTCAATTGCCTGTGGCGTATTGATGGGTCTTCATCGAGTTTATCTTTTGCTTCCGCTGTGTTTCGTGTGTGCGAGGTCTTGAAACCTCATTGTAATAATGAGACCGTTCGGTCAGTACTCTCTATTATTGTAATAAATCGTGATTGGTGATGTAATCATTCCTGTTTAACTGTGTGCACTAGCTTTGATCTGGGACTAGTGCAGTTATACACAGAGGGTCCGGGTTTGGAAATCCGGGGTCCCGACAGCTCAGATGGTTATCAGCGTTATCTCTTCCTCCCCCCGGTTCCCTCGGCGCGTGTTCGAGCCCCCGGCTCTGCAGCGCTGAGGTTGAGCCTATATTTTTCCGTTGCCGTCGGACAGCCGAACCCCACTCGTCAGTGGACGTTGGTCTGAGAGGCTGCTGACGTCTGGGCCCCACCCGTCTGTGCTGGCCACTAACGTATGGGCCCAGAGCCCGAATGGTCCCACCTGTCAGTGACCGACAACTCGTATGGCCACTGACAGAGGGGTCCCACTTGTCAGAGACCGAACGCAGTAGACTCACTGTCATGTGGGTCCTACCTGTCATAGACATAGAATGAACAATAAAAGAAAAGAATAAAATGTAAAGTATGCAGTGGGACCCACCTGTCAGAAATTTGACAATTTATGGATTTAGTTGAACTAACATTTTTTAAATAGGCATAACTTACTCATTTTAACTCCAAATTAAGCCGTTCAAATTTCTAAATTTTTATAAAATCATAATCTACTCAAATATGCACTCTTTTTGAATTTTTAAATTTTACTTGAATTTTATTTGAATTTTGTTTTTGCCTCTATCTTTTCGCTCGTAGATTCCACCGTTGCCGAAGATTTCTCCGCTCCGCAGCAAGAAGACCTAGAGAGCATGCAAGAAGGCAAGTCTCCTTTGATCATTTTGAACCTATGTTTGCAAAATGTTTTAATTATTATTTTTAAGTTATGTGCAACGCTATTTACATAGAATCTTAATTTTGACTTAGCAAGATAGTTAAACCAATTATTGTTATGCCCTCAATTGAAGTTGAATGCCATGTACCTTTGTAACCTTAGGATTTCCTTTGTCTCAATATTGAGATTATTATTAAATCTTTGATAATTATTAGAACGGTAGTAAAAGGCTTAGTCATGTTATTTAACATTTGTAACCTTGGAAAATGGGAAATTATAATTCTTTTTAACTAGTCTTTGTATCTGGAAATTAGTGGCGATTGGAGTTGCCACTGTTCTTTTAAAATAAATAAAAATGCGAAAATTGTTTTAGACCAGTGCGGATGGTTGGACTGGTTTGGTGCAGTTAGCACGAGACTTTGTAAAGTGTATGTTCTGCAACCCCAAGCCTACCGTGCAACCCCAAGCCTATATGGGTACGACCTAGCTGATTAACTTATGATAGTCTAGTTTAGGTGCCGCTAGTGGAAAGTGGGTGCCAGGGATTTACTGGCTATTCACAGTGAGGGACAGGGATTTACTATACTCATATGGCGCAAGAGGGGGCTTCTGATTGGGTGGATTTAACCCTCCAGCAGTGAAACCTCAGCGGGTGGTGTCTAACTAGACTAGAGTGAGGTAAAAGGCTTTGTGATATTTATCTGTGTCTCATGCCAAAGGAAGCATGGTGACTTTTAAGATAATTTATCTCTTGGGGGTAAAGTTGTACAACCTCTGCAGAGTGTCAACCTATTCGAATAGCCGTGTCCACGGTCAAGGGCGGGCAAGGAATGCATTCACATGGTAGATCTTTGGTTTTTGTTTTAAAAATAAAGTTTTGGTAATTCGAGAGTGGAGGGAACTCTCGGAACGGAATCCTGGCGATTGGAGCCAGTGTGGGTGGATGTAACCCGCAGTTCTAAACTTTATCGGTTAGCGTTGGTTAACTAGTGTTGGTGGATAGAACCTTCACTGTAAAATGCTTATTAGTTTCAGTTAAAGCATTTACTTTGTTCAAGCAATGCCTTCGAAAATATTTAATGTTATTTGAAATAAAATATTGCTTTGTGCAAAAGAACCATATAGCCTTCCTTTGTTAAGCCTTGCATCTACTGCGTTTTTTCCCCAAGACTTGCGGAGTACTTTATGTACTCACATGCTGCACTAAAAATCAACTCAGAGGAATACGAAGCCCAAGATGGAGACTACGACTACTTCGCGTGTGGATTCGACGAAGGATTCCCGGAGTACTAGG
Organism: Dendrocalamus latiflorus; assembly: GCA_017311315.1. Classification (NCBI taxonomy): domain Eukaryota; kingdom Viridiplantae; phylum Streptophyta; class Magnoliopsida; order Poales; family Poaceae; genus Dendrocalamus; species Dendrocalamus latiflorus. Next base: position 12,443,027 of record CM029657.1, on the reverse strand, counting down.
TTGCGCTTCCCCAGTCAATTGCCTGTGGCGTATTGATGGGTCTTCGCTGGATTTATTTCTGCTTCCGCTGTGTCATGTGAGTGTGTGAGGTCTTGAAACCTCAGATGTAATAATGAGACCTTGCGGTCTGTACTCTTTACTATTGTAATAAACGTTGTTGGTTATGTAATCATCACTGTTTGACTGTGTGCACTAGCTTTGATCTGGGACTAGTGCTGTAATACACAGAGGGTCTGGATTCGGAAATCCAGGGTCCCAACAGAGATGGTATCAGAGCCAACTTGACTGTAGGACATGACCTAGAAATGGCAAAACCTTAAGGACTTATATTTATTGAAAAGAGTATATTAAAAATATATAAGCTTCTTTGCTTCTACTCTTTTCTTACTTAGTATCTCGTTCTTATCTTTATATTCACTTGTTAAATCTTTCTATTAATCTTTTCTATTATTTCAACTTTGTAGATGGCCGGTTCATCCTCTGCTGAGTCGTGGGACTATTACTCTCATGGCGAGAGTGTTGCAGCATTTGCTAGCCTTCTTCGGCAGCTTATGCAGTGCCTGGAGTATCGCGAAAAGATGTGAATTCAAGGCATAGTCCATTCATCAGCTGTGAGAAGATGAATCTTGTCATTCTAGGTGCAAGTTCAACCCGTACGGGACTTATACTAAAAGACTGGTATATGAGCAGTACTTCAGCACAATATCTATGTCATCTGTTTACTTTTTGCTTTGGAATTGGTGGGGGATTGTTAGAAATTGGCCCATTTGAGTATGACCCATTTCCTTAATTCCAAAGCATGCATGGTTTAGTACCATATTGCTAAGGCAAGGTGAGTAAGACCAATTTATAAGGTGGAGTCCTCACCACTCCTTGAATATGGATAGAGATGGTATGAGGAGAGTTCTGACTAGTCACGCACGCACGCACACACGCGCACGCGTATTCGCATATTTTCATGTGAAAATCGTGTGCCGTGACGTGTCGCGCCACTTGGCAGACCAAGTCTATCTTTATTTTTACTAAACCCTGCACCACTCTCTCTATTTGAATGAGATTCAAACATTTGAATGAGGCAGTTACAAGTGAATTTACACTACTTAATTTGTCATTTGATGAGGCAGTTACCAGTGCATAATTCTGTTTAAAATGCAGCAGTTACTAGTGAATAACTGCAGCGCCCTTAGAAGGGCCTAGAGAAGTCTAGGAAGAAAAAGAGAGTTTTTGCACCTCCATTCTTTCTCTACTTTCTGCTCTGCGAGCTTGTGCGTCATGTTTTGCCGTCTGAACCTCGTCGACCTTTCTTCCCGGTGTGCACCTGGAAGGAAGGAGAGCGGTTATCTCCAAACCATTGCTGCAGAGAGTACCTGCACGGGGCGGCAATAAGGTTTCTGGGCAGCACATCTACGCGCCCGCTCACTGAACTGCGTCAACTACGTTCTGCACTACGTCAAGCCTGCGCTGCTTCCTGTTCTTCATCAGGCGAAAATGTAAGTCGTTCGCGCACATGTTTGACTTTGTTACTATATTTTTCTTGCGTATATTCTGAAGTATGATGAGTAGCCTGCTGTTAGTAGTAAGTTTTGCATCACTAGTTCATTGTATTTGTCTCCTAGTAAAATTTGGAATTAAAATATTGCACACATGTTTAACAATCCAGAAACCTTATTGCGAATTTTGTTGCAATACAGCAATGGCTAGTGCTTCTGATGCGATGAAACCTGAGAGGTTTTTCGGTCGGAACTTCCCTAGGTGGCAGACTAGAGCCAAGTTTTGGTTCATGTCTTTGGGGCTGTGGTTGGTTATCCACCCACAGTATCCATTTATGATTAAGCAGTTCATGCAATTTGAAAATGCGAGCAACACTGCTCTTGGTTGCATTCTGATAGTTCTGGCAGATCAGCTCTATGATGTGTACATGGACAACATGTTCGCCACAGAGTTGTGGGATGCACTAGAGCACAAATATGTAGAGGTAGAGGCAGGTCGCTGGCTCTACATGTGTGAGCAATTTTTCAACTTTAGCATGGATGAGGCTAAGTCCATAGTTGGACAAGCTCATGACCTCCAGCTACTAGTTGGTGAGATTGCGCACTTGGGCTGTGTGTTGCCTCCAAAGTTTGTGGTTGCGGGCATTGTTGCTAAACTCCCTGCCTCTTCGCGGGATTTTGCTACTAGCTTGAAACATATGAGGGAAGAGATTTCTGTTGAGGATCTCATTGCAGCCCTTGATGTGGAAGAAAAAGAAAGAGCAAAAGATGCACCTAGCACCTCTGGCCAGAATAATGCAAATTTCATACAGAAAAAGATTGTTGCAAAGAAGTACAAATCCAACAAACCGAACAAGACAACTAGCTTTAAGAAGAAGAATACTGAGAAAAAGAATTTGAGGGACATCACATGCTTTGTGTGTGGAAAAGACGGTCATATGGCGAAGGATTGTCGCTTCTGCAAGCTTAGAGATGGTGAACAACGAAAGAAGAAGGTTGTCAGCGTGATCGTAGGCAAGGCCTTGACTTCAGGAGGGTATGGTAATCCACCTGTTGTCTTTTCAGCATGTCAATCTACTGATTGGTGGGTTGATACTGGTGCTAATGTTCATGTATGTTCTGATATTTTCATGTTTTCTTCTTACCAGGCAGCAGGGGCTTCCTCCATCCTAATGGGAAATGGGTCACATACTTTTGTTCTTAGTGTTCGTACGGTGGATCTGAAGCTTACTTCAGGGAAGAATGTCCACTTGAAGAACGTGCAGCATGCTCCTACAATAAACAAGAACCTCGCTAGTGGTTCTCTCCTATGCAGGGATGGTTATAAGCTAGTTTTTGAGTCAAATAAAATTGTAATGTCCAAGTTCGGAAAATTTGTTGGTAAACGCTATGAGAGCGGAGGCTTGTTCCGCCTACGTATTCTAGAGCCTTGTTATAATCTAAATGTTGCAACTGGTTCAAATAAATGTGAGGCAAATATTTGGCATTCTCGTTTCTATCATATTGGTTTTGATAGTATTGCTAGAATGTCCAGATTAGATTTAATTCCAATATGTGAAATTGTCAAAGGATCAAAGTGCCAGTCATGTGTGCATGCAGAGCAACCTCGAAAACCATTTAAGAGATTAGAGGATGAAAAGAACTTGGCACCTTTAGATCGTGTTCATTCATATTTGTGTGAAATGAATGGATTATTGACAAAAGGAGGCAAAAGATATTTTCTAACTTTTATTGATGATGCAACACGCTACTGCTACGTGTATTTGCGGAAAACTAAGGATGAAGCTTTAAACTATTTTAAAACATATAAGGCCGAGGTTGAGAACCAACTAGAGAAAAAAATAAAAAGATTGAGGTCTGATCGTGGAGGAGAGTATGTCTCTCATGAATTCTCCCAATTTTGTTCTGAGCATGGAATAGTCCAGAAATTTACACCACCATATTCGCTCCAATCAAATGGGGTAGTTGAGAGAAAAAAACGAACGCTAACAGACTTGGTTAATGCCATGTTAGACAGTGCCGATATGTCTAAGGCATGGTGGGGGAAAGCTATACTGACAACAACTTTCGTCCTAAACAGAGTAATCATGCAAAAGAGTGAGATTACTCCGTATGAGGGATGGAAGGGGAGAAAACCTAATGTTAATTTTCTGCAAACTTGGGGGTGTTGGCAAAAGTCAATATACCATTGCAGAAAAAGAGAACTCTTGGACCAAAAACAGTTGATGGTACTATTGAGAAGTATAAGGCAAGACTTGTGGCCAAGGGTTACACCCAGAGAGAAGGAGAAGATTTCTTTGATACCTATTCTCCTGTCACCAGACTATCCATCATCAGAGTGCTCCTTGCGTTAGCATCTTCCTATGGTCTACATGTTCGTCAAATGGACGTGAAGATAGCTTTCCTTAATGGAGAGTTGGAGGAAGAAATCTATATGGATCAATCGGATGATTTTGTGATTTCTGGACAAGAGAATTAGGTATGCAGATTATTAAACTCTTTGTATGGCCTAAAACAAGCACCTAAACAATGGCATGAGAAATTTGACAAAACTTTGACATCCGCTGGCTTTGTTGTGAATGAAGCTGACAAATGTGTGTATTATTGTTATGGTGGGGTTCAAGGAGTAATCTTATGTCTGTATGTAGATGACATATTTATATTTGGAACAAACACTGCCGTAATTGACGAGGTCAAATCTTTCTTATCTCGGTGTTTTGATATGAAAAACTTGGGTGAGGCAGATGTTATTCTGAATATTAAATTGATCAAAAGTAAGGATGTGATCACTTTAAATCAATCCCATTATGCCGAGAAAATATTGAGGTGGTTCGGTTTTCAAAACTGTAAAGTTTCTCCAACACCTTATGATGCGAGCATTAAGCTTCGAAAGAACCAAATGTTAGGAAAAGATCAGTTAAGATATTCACAAATTATTGGGTCACTTATTTATTTAGCTAGTGCCACAAGACCTGACATTTCATTTGCTGTGACTGTGAGCAAATTAAGTCGGTTTACTTCTAACCCAGGAGATGATCACAGGGAGGCACTTGAAAGAGTGTTGCACTACTTAAGGGGTACAACATCTTTTGGAATACATTATACTGGACATCCTTCTGTATTAGAACGATACAGTGACTCTAATTGGATCTACGATGCGGGTGAGATCAAAGCTACAAGTGGTTACGTATTTACTTTAGCTGGTGCTACAGTTTCATGGAGGTCTTGCAAACAGACCATATTGATGAGGTCAACCATGGAAGCAGAACTTGTAGCGCTTGACGCAGCCACTGTTGAGGCTGAATGGCTAAGAGAGCTTCTATTGGACTTGCCATTGGTTGAGAAACCAATACCTGCAATCCTGATGTACTGTGATAATCAAACAGTGCTGGCCAAAGTCACAGGTACAAAGGATAATATGAAGTCCCCTAGACATGTGAAGCATAGGCTTAAATCTGTCAAAAAACTGAGAAATTCCGGAGTGATTACTGTAAATTATATTCAAACTGAAAAAATCTGGCAGACCCTTTTACAAAGGGGTTAGCACAGAAAGCGATTTCCGTTGCATCTATGGACATGGGAATGAGGCCCACTTAAGTTACATCACAATGGTAACCCATACCTTCTTGATCAGAGATCCCGTGACTTAGGCAATGGGAAAAACAAATTGTTGTTGTAATAAGAGAGTACATATTTATTGTACCCATGTCCTAATAAACAATGTACTTTCGACTGTATGGAAGGTTGGCATAAGCCTTAATGTATTCTGTTGTCCAAATGAGGAAAAGGTATTAGCCTGCAAGATACCTAGATAGAATACACCTAATTGAGCTTAACTGTGCGGTCGCAGTTCTGGATTACAGGGCATTCTCTAGAAAGCTCATGAGCAGATAAGGGAGCATGACCATATAACGCTCTGTTTAGGCGTGGTTCATTGGCAGCCTAATACTAGTTGAGATTTCAAGTGAAATCTGATCACGAAAAGCTGTGAATTCAAGGCATAGTCTATTTATCAGCTGTGAGAAGATGAATCTTGTCATTCTAGGTGTAAGCTCAACCCGTACAGAACTTACACTAAAAGGCCGGTATATTAGCAGTACTTCAGCACAATATCTATGTCATCTGTTTACTTTTTTGCTTTGGAATTGATGGGGGATTGTTAGAAATTGGCCCATTTGAGTATGACCCATTTCCTTAATTCCAAAGATTGCATGGTTTAGTACTATATTGCTAAGGCCATGTGAGAAAGGCCGATTTATAAGGTGGAGTCCACACCACTCCTTGAATATGGATAAAGATGGTATGAGAAGGGTTCTAACTAGTCACACACGCGCGCGCACGTATTCGCGTATTTTCACGTGACAATCGCATGCTTGTGACTTGCGACGTGCGACCGTGCCGTGCATTGGCGCGCCACTTGGCGGACCAAATCTATCTTTATTTTTACTGAACCCTGCAGCACACACACACACACACACACACACACTCTCTCTCTCTCTAGTTGAATGAGATTCAAACATTTGAATGTGGCAGTTACAAGTGAATTTACACTGCTTAATTTGTAATTTGATGAGGCAGTTACCAGTGCATAATTCTGTTTAAAACGCATCAGTTACTAGTGAATAGCTGTAGCGCCCTTAAAAGTGCCTGGAGATGTCCAGGAAGAAAAAGAGAGTTTTTGCACCTCCATTCTTTCTCTACTTTCTGCTCTACTCGCTTGTGCTTTTATTCTGTGCCGTCTGAATATTGTCGACCTTTCTTCCTGGCGTGCACCTGGAAGGAGGGAGAGCGGTTATCTCCAAACTGTTGCTGCAAAGAGTACCTGCACAGGGTGGCAATAAGGTTTCAGGGTAGCGCATCTGTGCGACCACTCACTGCACTGCATCAACTACGTTCTGCACTGCGTCAAGCCTGCGCTGCTTGCTGTTCTTCATCAGGCGAAAAAGTAAGTTGTTCGTACGCATGTTCAACTTTGTTACTATATTTTTCTTGCGTATATTCTGAAGTATGATGAGTAGTCTGCTGTTAGTAGTAAGTTTTGCGTCAGTAGTTCATTATATTTGTCTCTTAGTAAAATTTGGAATTAAAATATTGTCCACATGTTTAACAGTTTCATTGGTTAAATTTAACACTACTGTTTGAGAGGTATTTGTATTCCTTAGTCTGCGTTTTAAACCATTACTTTTATGGTACAATGGTGGTATTTAGGATTTATCTACATCTTATTTTTGTACCTTATTTCTATATGCATGTGTAGTCTTGCTTCTGTTAAAGCCTATTAACAGATACAAACATGTTTTGCAATGTCACCGTGCCTTTCTTTTTATTTTATGCTTCAGCATGATGTAGCACGTAACTCTACCTAGTAAGGGCCTGTTCTTTTTAGCTCCGGCTTGTGGCTTTTGGCTATAGTTTATGATTTTTGGGCTGTTTGTACGAGAGATTACAAAATAACAGAAAACTATGTGCGATTTTTATCGATATAAATAAAGTCAGTAAAATATGTACTATAATTAACTAGTAGTTCTTATCTCGAAAAAAAACATCCTATTTAAAAAGTAGTTACTATAAAAAAATTAAAAAACAGCTTTTAGGAGCTGAAAAGAACGTGGCCTAAAGCTCTTAAAAGATTGCCGTCCTGTCAGCCTATCCAGGTCATCCAGAAAGCCCTCCGGGTTCCTTCGAAATACGTTCAGGTCCTACAGCATTCCGGCCGTCCGATCACGCTAGGAGTAGATCCGGCCGTCCACGCGCACGTTCCAAGCCCTAGGTCCTTTCCCGAAGTCCCGATCCCCTCGCGTCGCAGACGCCGCCGCTTCCTCCTCTCGCCCTCACTCGCTATAGCTCCCACTCTCCTTCGCCTACTCTCCTCCGCTGCTCCACGTTCTGATCCCCTTCTCCCTCTCGCGGGCCTTCACCAAGGGATCCCTCACGGAGCCCTTTCCCGCCACCCACCGGCAGCCACCGCCGCGGACGCGTGCCTCTCCCCTGCTCTGACATGTCTCCGGCTCCGTCGTCGTCGCGCAGCTGCATCCGACCATGGTTGCTGCTGGGCGACCTGGTGCTGACGGCGCTGTGGGTGCGCGCGGGCGCGCTGGTGATGCTGGCCGTGCACCAAGCGCTCGGCCTTCGCGGCCTGTCAAAGGGGAGTGATACATATATTGCAAGCTAAGGTGAGCTTTCCAGATTCATATCACTCTTTTCGCACCAATTCCGTTCTTCAAGCCCAAATCATCTCGAGTGGATAGTTGATGCCTACCGAAGTGCTAACTAACAACCTTTGTCAATGCTTATAACTGAGTTTGTGCCTTTCTTTGTTGAATTTTTAGGAATAATTTGTGTCTTTTTACTGTCGCGTTATGTTTATGTTCAAGATTTGAGTTTGTTGTTCTGGATGCTGCTCGTAGTGGATGAAAAAGAGTAGGTGTCTTTTCTTGTTACCTTACCTTTTATGTTTGTTTATTTTTGTTAGGTATGTTTTTTTTTCAAAGTGTATTCTGATTGTTCTGATACCAAACTGAAGCTTGTGCCTCAATCCAATGATGTACTGATGATGATTTCCATGTAATTGAGCAAGATGTGTGGAATTTTGGTTTATGCTGCGCAAGTCCGCAGTTGTCATATGTTGAGCGGAGAAACTTATTGTGGATAATTTCCCTTAATACAGTTAAATTTTCGTGACATTTGTAGTCAGATTTCAGCAAAAAATGATATGTTCCCTTTTTGCGGGGTTGATGGGTCTGAAACTGTGGTTATCATTACAGTTACGTCGACCTGTCTTCAACATTCACAATTTTTTATATTGATTTCTCTCTTCCTGATCTTGGGCTTTAATTGAAGGGAATTGCCCTATGCTGTGAGTGTGATTGATGTGAGAAATTGAATAAAGCTGTTTGTCAATGTGTGAATTGCAATTTGTTAATTAGATCAGTTCTTACATAGATAATAGAATAATAGATCAACTGAGGCCTGGACTTCCATGAACTTTTGTCAATGTGTGATTTGAGTCGGTTTATACCGTGCTTTTCATAAACTTTTGATGACTTCCATGAACGTCACTCTTTTGGATCTTTGAGTCCTCGAGAATACCAGAACTGAACTTTTCAAATTTTTAGTCTTGTGCATGCCAAATGTACAAGTCTTGAATTTGGATGCAACTTGCCTCAAAGTCTACTTATGTATTTTCTGAACTGTTTTCAGATTTTGGAAATGAACCCTGAGGATGAAGCTGAAGAGGATGGTGCTAACATTGATCTGGACTCACAAAGGAAAGGAAAACATGTTGTTCTGAAAACATCTACAAGACAAGTAAATAAACTTGCTCGATCAAACCTTTCTGTGGCACCTAGACCTTTAGTCATATGCATGAACCTTTTCCATGGATTGCTAAACAAGCATTGGAATTTTGAGTTGATTTTAATTTTGAAAACACTTATCTCTTGATGAACACCACCAATTTGAATTTCATTAGACATTGGCATTTTTTTCTTTTTTCTTTTTTTTTGCGTCAAGCTCTCCTGGGAGTTGATACCATCAATCGCAGATATCAGAATTGCTGAAGTTGAATTAATATTATAGTTGTGTATAGCATTTTTTCCTCTTTTTTAGTTTTCTTTGTATCCATATTTACTTTTGAGTGCGTGGGGTTATGGACTATTTAAATTTAGACCCTGAAAAGCTTTACTTCCACATACCATTTGATGAACTACATTAGTTTTGTGGGTGATCTTATGCATTGTGAAGAATCAAATTCATTGTTCAATGTTGGGGTGTGTGTGTATTAAGGAATTTTGCTTTTAGTATACTACTAGAGTAAAAGTGTGCATTTACATTGTTACTGTGTATTAATCTTGATCCATGCCACCCTACCTCCGATTTTTTCCTGGGTCTGCCACTGGATAGTTCAACTACTCCATTATCCACTGAAAAGGAAAGTAGACTGGCCCTGAAGAGCAAGCCTCCCAGGTGGCATGAACGTCTGCAGTGCTGGTGCATCAAATTCCATGGACGAGTAACAGTTGCATCAGCTAAAACCTTTCAGCCGGTGGCTTCAGATGAGAGTAGTGCCATCCACAACACCACATAGAATTAGTGCCTTGGTTGGGACTGTTTAAGGGTGCTATCCATGTCCTTTCAAACATCAATACTTTTCAGTGTACAATAGAAATATGGGTTTTCTTTTACTGGAGTGTATGTTTTTTCTCTCTGTGATTGACATTCACTGGAAGAGGACCTAAATAAACATTGTTTTCCTTTTTAAGTAATCTAGCTACGATAGCATTCGCGTTCTAAATGCCCACAAGGCGTTGTCTACCATGATCTGAATTTCTGAATGCAATGAAGTTCTTAATAGCCATTTGTCTGTTTGCTTTGTAGATTTATGTGTGATCGAATATCCTTTTTCTATGACCAAAATTTGTCTAGGATTTTATCTTGGTAATTTATTGTACAACAATGGCCTTCTAATCTAAGACTCTGATTTATTGTTTCAGACTTCCAGTTGGGTTAGGTGTTCACCCTTTGTTTCTTTGTTTCGTTGACCGGAGGAATTGTTTGTGTTGTTGCTACAGACCAAACAGTAAATAGATAGTAGAGTGAGGGTTGGAGAAATAAGTTGTCTGGCTCCTTTCTTTCTCAAGGCTGTATATATATATATATATATATATATATATATATATATATATATATATATATATATATATATATATATATATATATATATATATATATATATATATATATATGGCTATAAGGTCTGATTACAATAATACCCCCACAGTAGCATACTATGTTAAGGGTATAGGTGTCTTTTTATATGCCTTATTGAGCCTCTTGGCCCAGCAGATCGAATGGATGTTGGTGGGGGCCACCTCCATAACAGTAACCTCTCATCGTAAAGGGCTTTATTTCCTGCAAGCCCAAACCATGTCATCAGGCCTTTTAGCCTCCTCTGTCCCTTCGGCCTGTTGAGTTGTTGGCCTGTGGGCTATATCGTGATGACCATGGTCGGCTGGTATTTGCTGTAGCGTGGGACATGCGTTCATCCGAGTACGGTTGGCGCATCGTGCGCTGTCGACTTGCGTGTCGTGGGTTCCCGAGACATGCCCAAAAATGTGTGCGCCTTTAAAGTCGACATCCTTCTTGAGACAACCCGCCACTGTTTCTTCCTCTTATGCGTGCCGGCCGTTGCCATCAACCATATCGCTTTGTCTAGTCGTCGCCTTAATCGCCGTTGCGCTCTCTCGCGTGTCGCCCTCGCCTCGCCGCCAAGCATGCTTGCCGCCGACGCTCCACCTTCTCCGCTGTGAGGATGGCTCGTGGTGGTCACCATTGTTCTTGCCGCAGTGCTGCAGGCGATTTGTCTAGTCGTGGAGGCTCATCCAGCCGTAGGAGCTTGTCAGCCATGAAGGTCACTACAAGCCGGTGGAGCGCGACACATCAACAACAAACTAGTGATGGAATGCAGTGAAGAAGGTGAACAATGTCTGCTCGAACATGCTGGGGCCGATTGGCGACCGAAGAGCTGATTCACTCACTGGTGCACGATGGGAAGATCTCAGGACATGAAGCGGTTCATCTGCCTCCGGTCATCGAGACGTAGCCCCGGTCGACGGAGTCAGAGACCATCGTCTTCACCCCACACTTCGACGCTGGGCTCCAAATCCCTATGGCAGCCTTCATCGGCGAAGTGCTTCAGCTATACGGGCTGGAGCTTGCACAGCTGACCCCTAATGCTATCGTTCACTTAGCCGTCTATAGCTAGGCCTAACAAGCAGAGACAGTGTGGCCAAGCCCAGCACTGTTTGTCTTCCTCTATGATGCCCGGTGCCAGCCGAAGAAGCTTGTCGAGGGCGAGTACTGCAACCTGGGGAGTGTCAATTTCGTGCTCTGGTCTAGATGTATGGAGCCATTCCCGACAAATTCGACAAGGATAAAGTAGGAGTCAAGCTAGATGTGATGGTGGTTCAATATGTCTCCGTTCATGGCGCTTGACTGTGAGAATGAGCATCACGCATAGAGGCTGTTTGGGGCCACCATCTGGTTCAACATGCAGTACCTTGCGGAGGAGTACTACATGCTTGGTGTGTCCCTGTTGGCCCATTTGTGGCAGATCCAACCCGGTCCCATCCGCGGCGACCGCCTCCACCCTAGCATTGCATCACTGCCGAAGCCGACTGAACCGGGTAAGATTTTTCTGTTAAATGTTACGATTGTTGTGGGTGTTATGTGTTGGTTTGTTGGTGACCCCGATGGCCACTCGTGGCAGTTGTCTCTGGAGGACGTGGAGCGCACTGCAGCTGTCTTTCTTGGCCCATACATCACAAACGAGCACAGACTTCGACTGTCAGTGACATCGAACCTCGGATGGGTGAACCGAGTGTTCGAATCCCTCGGCATCCCCGTGCTGACTATCCTGTGCCCAACAGTAGTCGGCTACGTGCACATGACGAGGGTGACGGAGCGGAGGCGTCGCCCTCGCGTCGAGGTGGCCGGTCTCCGATCGTGGCCCGGCCGTTGCGCTCGGTGCCCCCTCCACCAGAGGAGTCAGGCAGGTTGGATGAGATCGTCGCGGCTAGCGAGTTGAGTCCCTAGATTATGCGAACTCTGACATTGAATCTGAGGACCACCGAATGGGTAGTGCTGGCGCCCCCGGCGGCGTGAGCCCTATCAAGGGCCTGGGTGACGTGGCGCTCAAGGTCGGAGGCCCGAAAATGAGGTTGTGGCTGCCCCTGAGGGGGGCTTCCGGCCTTGCTGGTTCGCGAGGCATCTCTGGTAGCCCAAGTGACAAAGCGTGCCTGAATATTTTCTCCCATAGTAATCGTAGGCATAGGCTTCCAAGTGGCTCTGATAGCATGCGTCGAGGACTCTGGCTCTGACTGTGACATCCCGCTTCTCGGGCAGGCTCTGCTGTGGCTGCTGGTGACGCTGCTCTGGCGAGTCTAACCATGGGGTCTGCAGGCACTGCTACATCATGGCCGGCCTCCTCGAGTCGAGCTACAGGTACGAATAACTCTTTCTCCTCTCGCGACATCACGAGGCTCTCTCCGATCTGCTCTCTCACATTGTTGTTGGCATCAACATGTCCTCAATCTCAGGATACACGCAGGGTTCTAGCGACGAAGCTGGCCACGGTCTGGCTAGTGCTGCCACGATAGATGTAGATGTGTCATCAGGCTCGATCATCCCTGAAGCTATCGGTTCGGAGTCCCGGCGGCTTTCTATGGTGGACTTTGTTCCTCACCCACAGGCATTGAGGGTGTTCCAAGGAGCTGCGGACTATGCGGACACAACTGTGGATCGTCGTATGCTTTCTTCTTGCAAGCCGGAGCTACTAGAGAGTGATGTCGAGGCGACAGAGATGAAGGTATATTTACGTCTATATTTTCATTGTTTGGTTTGGATGCCGCGTGGACCCTTGCTTTGGCTCGAGCTCTTCAGACGGTGAGATACTGTGAACAAAGCGGTCTGCAGGAGCGAGTAATCGTCGCGGAGACAGAAGCGTTGTCCACCCAGTAATCCACCATGGACGCGACGATAGTGGCGAAGGATGAGCGCATTCTCTTCCTTGAGACAAAAGGTGTGAAGGCTATCACGGACACGCACGCCTTAATGGAGCAAACTCGGTTTGTGGCCGTCGAGGAGTGTGAAGGCCTATTGCAACAAATTGCCAGGCTGGAAAAGGAGAAGGCTTGGCTATCGTTCAAGCTATCAAAGAGGGACCGTGTACTTGGCGACGCCTCCTTGTCGATGTGGGGGTCGATGGAGGCCTTGGAGGCTACCCTGGTAGATCTTGCGGTCGAAGTCCCTGCTCGAATGCATGGGCTAGACGACCTGAGGAGCTCGAGCTTACGACAACCACTGCTCGCTTGTGATGACGCAGATGATCCTCGGTCTGCTTCATCTTCGGGGTTGCTTGCACATGGGTGAATTGGCCAATCCCCGCCTAGACTTGCTTGCGGGGAATAGGACGATGCTCGAGGCGCTACATGTGATATGTCGGTTCGCTCGTGTGTTCCACCACAGCATATGGGAGTACATTGGCGAGGCTACAATGAAAATTTCTACGAAGCAGACTCTGGCGCGAGGATGAACCTTAGTACTTGGCTTGGTGAGGTTCCCCGACGGAGCGAAGACGATGACCTCGCCTCCAATGTCTCGGTCGATTGGTAGGTGTGATGCTGAGGCTCTTTGATTCGCCTGTGTCCATGGTAGTTTGCGTGTGTGGGGCATCGACGCCTTTTTGTATAGGGCACTGGTTGCCCGCATGAGTTCTAACTAGTATTTTTCAATGAAAAATGCGGGGAGCTTGCACCATGGTCTTATCTTTATGTTTGCATGGCAAGCAAGTACTTGAGGAAGGCTATCCCCTCATTCCGGACCATATTCGTCGGCAGCTTTGACACTAGGGATGTGTAGAGGACTCATTGCGATTCTGGGCGGAGCGGCCCGTGGCGACTAATGCCCCCCTAGATAGTATATAAAGATAGAGAGCTTGGACGAAGAGTAGCCAACGAGTAGCCTTCTCCCTTTGTGGTGGTGTGCTCCTAGCGCTGTATTGTTGTAAAGATTGATTGGAGCAATTATAATTGGTGAAATTATTCTTTGATATAGCGACCATGATTGCATCGGTCCGCTAAGATTCAGACATCGTGGTGGAGGCACCGTTATCGTCGTACGAAACGAAGTATCGGAACGCTGGGCGACTACAACCCCTTTCACAACGCTTGAAAACAAAGTTGACGTGCTCGGCTGCTGGACCAATCTAGAAGGGCCCCAGTGAGGTTGGAGTGGCTTGCAAGTAGATACGAAGGCTAGAACGTGCACTCTGTCCCCTTCGGACGGGCATCGATGTAGTCGGTGGCAGGATAGTCTTGAAAAGCGTGCGCTCCGCCCCCACCCTTCGGACGAGCATCGGCGAAGTCAAAAGTGGGAGGAAGTCATGAAAAGAGCACACTTCGTCCCCCACCCTTTTGACGGGTGTTGACGAAGTCAGCAGAGGGACAAAGTCTTGAAAAGCGTGTGCTTCGTCCCCCACCCTTCAGACAGGTGTTGACGAAGTCAGAAGAGGGACGAAGACTTGAAACATGATGGGCGTCGATGAAGTCGGCGGAGTGACGAAGTCTTGAAATGTGTGCTCCGTCATGCACACTTCGCACCGGCATCGACAAAGTTGGCGGATGGATGAAGTCTTGAAAAGCATGTGCTCTGTCCCCCACGATTCGGATGGGCGTCGACAAAGTCGATGGCGGGATAGTCGTGAAAAGCGCGCACTCTGTCCCCCACCCTTCGGATGAGCATCGACGAAGTCAATGGAGGGATGAAGTCTTGAAAAACGCGCTCTGTCCCCCACCCTTCGGACAGAACATGGTTATTTTTACTTTGTAGAGTTCAAGTAGAGGGTGTGGACTCCGCGTGGTTGTTTATATTCCGTAGAGTTGCTTGGGACATCTGAGTTCTTGGCGATTTACACTTCATAGAGTTGCCTGGGACAGCTAAGTTCCCAACGCTTTATACTTCGTAGAGTTCGCACGGAGGCTGTGGTGGTTATTTATACTCCGTAGAGTTGGCACAGAGGGCATGGACTCTATGTGGTTATTTATATTTCGTAGAGTTGGCGTAGACGCCATGGACTCTGTGCTGTTATTTATATTCCGTAGAGTTGCCCAGGACGGCTAATTTTCCGATGCTTTACACTCTGTAGAGTTTGTGCGGAGGCTGTGGACTCTGCGCGGTTATTTATACTCCGTAGATTTTGCGCGGAGGCTGTGGACTACGCGCGATTATTTATACTTCGTAGAGTTGCCCGGGATGGCTAAGTTTCTGGCACTTTATACTCCGCAGAGTTCGCACGGAGGCTGAGGAGTCCGCGTGGTTATTTATACTCCGTAAAGTTCGCGCAGAGGCCGTGGACTCTGTGCGGTTATTTATACGCTGTAGAGTTGTCCGAGATGGCCAAGTTCCTAGTGCTTTATACTCTGTAACGTTCATGCGGGTGCCTTGGACTTTACGCGATTATTTATACTTAATAGAGTTCATGCGGAGGGCGTGAACTTCGCGCGATTGTTTATACTCCGTAGAGTTACTCGGGATGGCTAAGTTCCTAGCGCTTTATACTAAATAGAGTTGTAGGGGACAGCTAAGCTCCCGGCGTTTTATAGTCTGTAGAGTTGGCGCGGAGGCCGTGGACTCCATGTGGTTATTTATATTCCGTAGAGTTGGCACGGAGGCTGTGGAGTTCGCACTGTTATTTATACTCGGTAGAGTTGAACATGATAGCTAAGTTTCCGACGCTTTGTACTCCGCATAGTTCGCGCGGGGGCCAAAAAGTCCGCATGGAGGCCATTGACTTCGCGTGGTTATTTATACTCCGTAAAATCGTCTAGAACGGCTAAGTTTCCGGCGCTTTATACTCTGCAAAGTTCTTTTAACATACTTTTAGTTTGAATTTAAAATTTTGAGACGTAGAATGCATTACAGGCTACATCTAGAATTATTTTACGAATTCTTTATGTCAGTTTAATTCTTAAAACAAAAGTTTGTGTACACCAAATTGTGATTATAAGATGTTACTAGGAATGGGGTAAACGTCCATCACTCTTAAAAGAAAACAGAAAAGGATTCACAAACACGAGAAAAACACCATGAAGTCACGTATCGACCAGGCAGGCATCAACAAAAGAAGCGCAGTTCCATCGATTCCCTATGTTTTTATCATGTCGATTTGGTGCCTTCTCTAACTGAATAATCTGTAACCAATCTGCAGTAGGCCAGCAGACGTCCTTTTCTTGATATCATGTGGCAAGTAAGAAATTGAAGTCCAATTGATCCGCTTACCATACTTACCCACTGGGTACTTGTTGGCAGCTGTGTTGGCACCATGTTCCCGTTTGTGCTTTTGAACCTTCTCACGGACAACTCCCAGAGGCAAGCGCTGCACGGGGGGCTCCTGAAATTGCCCTAGATCGAAAGCAATGAAAAGAAAAATGTGCCAATATGTGTATGTGTGCATGTTAAGTTTTCCCTCCTGAATTGCACTGGCGCACGCAGGCATGGATGGATGCATGAAAAATTATAGATGTACTATTAAAATTACTCTACCTATATATAAAATTTCCTGTTTAGATTCGCTTTACCCATTGAGAGTAACAAAAATGAGAAGAAATTCTGACAAGTGATAATCAAAACGACAAAAGTTTATTTTAAAGCATTATAGGCTACATCTAGAATTATTTTAGGAATTCTTTATGCTAATCTAATTTAGGAATTATTTCAAAACGATGCAGTGAAGCTTTTGGCTGAGAGCATCGCTACAATGTTGGCTTTACCAGGCTGGTAATGAGAGCATCATAGTCTTTGATCAATTTAAGCTATCTTCTTTGCTCTAGGTTCAAATCTGGTTACATGAAGAAATACTTCGACCTTTTGTGATCAGTATAAATTTCACATCGATTACTGATGAGGTAGTGCGTCCAAATCTTGAGAGTACAAACCACAACTGTCAATTCCAAGTCAGATAGATATTGTTGTAGGGGTGGCCCCCACCAAATCCCAGCCGGCCTGCTAAAGGATTGTAAAACCCAAAATGGTATATGTATAATGACATAAATACCCCTACGAAGGGTACATGAGTATGAGGATATAATTGTAAAATACTCCCCATGTGAATATATATATATATATATATATATATATATATATATATATATATGGCTGCCTTGGACATAGGGAAGGGGTGAGCATTGTTCATTTGTCATCTCCACTACCATACTCTCACTTTACTATTTGGTCAGTAGCCACAATAGATATAATTTGCCTAATGGGTTTGCAATTGATGTGAGGCGTAAGCCACAACTTTGCCTTCTTACATAAACACACAATAGAGGCCGTGTCGAGATGCATCACAATACACATCAAAACTTGTGTATATCAAGCAATACAAGGATTGGGGCTATTGTGAGCCACTTCAATTCTTGGAAGCTCTCCTTGTGGACCACTGACCATTCAAACTACTTCTCCTTCAGAAGTTGGGTCATTGGTTTTGAATTTTTGGAGAAATTCTCAATGAACCGACGATAATATCTGCCTAGACCGAGGAAACTTTGGACTTCAGGAATGGTGCAGAGCTGACTCCAAGCTAGGACATCACGTACTTTGTTAGGATCCATAGGCACATCTCCCTTCGAAAAGAATATGGCCTAGGAAGTCAACTTTCTTTAGCCAAAACTCACACTTACTGAACTTAGCATATAGTTGATGTTCTTGAAGTTTCTCGACTACCATACGCCAGTGTTGTTCATGCTCTTCTGCATTCTTGGAATAAATGAGAATATCATCAATGAAAACCACCACAAATTTGTCTACATACTCACTACTACAAAAAAAAAGGATATACTAGACACCTTATCACAGACGATTGTCAGTATCTATAATTATCACGGGTGGTTTTACAAGTATGATCATCTTCATCGTTAGTGATGGCTAGAACCATCTGTGATACATAATTATCACAGACAATTCTGATTAAAAATCATCTATGATGTATACAATTTTCACAGAGGATTCTTAACAAGAACCATTTTCTGGTAATTCACAGACAATTCTTTGCAAGAACTGTCTATGATAATTATGTACAAAATTACAATCCTACCTCGCCACGTCATCGATCCGCAGCATCTCCCTTAGGATCCCGATCTCACCGTCCATTCTCTTTACATCGAACAACAGGCACTAGTCTCCTCCCACCTCTTACCCCTAATTAATCCCCCTCTCCCTTTCCCCCAATTTCACTCCAAAAACCAACACCACCACCTCTCCTCGAACTCCATTCACTCTTCCCATGTAGCCTTGAGGAAGAGATATATCGGTAGCGATGTCTAGGAACGGCAAGGGAGGGAAGGGGCTCGACAAGTGCGGCACAAAGCACCACCGGAAGGTCATGCGCGACAACATCCAAGGCATCACCAAGACAGTGATCCAGCGACTGGTGAGGAGGGGTGGCATGAAGCGCATCTTCAGGCTCATCTAGAGGAGACCCACGGTGTGCTCAAGATCTTCCTAGAAAACGTCATCTGTGATGCTATCACCTACAACGAGCACGCCCGCTGCAAGGCCATCATCGCCATGGATGTTGTCTACGTGCTCAAGCGCTAGGGCCGCACCATCTATGGCTTCAGCAACTAAGGCTGGTCCTTTCCCATTCGCCCTCGCCGTCGTGAAACTGCCATGTCTTTCTTCAGTTAGTATATTAATCTTAGGTGGAATAGTGTTACTAGTATTTGTCAATTGCAAAGTTTGTAGTATGCAGCGCTATATGTAATTTAGATCTAGAATTCAAATTAAAACAAGTCATTTTGCTGGGCAAATTATTTGTCTTTCAGTTGTCCACCATTGTCCTTTTTCCTTTTTTTCATTTTGAAATGTGATTGAAATGAAAATCAAATGCGTATCATAGATGGTTCTTTTGATTAACTGTATGTGATATGCCCATCACAGGTGGTTTGGATTAAGAATCATTTGTGATAGAGATATATCACAAATGATTTTTTTTGTAAAAGCCGTCTGTGATAGTCAACTTCACAGATGGTTCTTTATACAAACCATTTATGTTGTGCTTATCATAGACGGCTCACAAACCGTCTATGATAACCACCTGTTATTGTAGACACAAAAGTTCAAATGGTTTATAAACCATCTGTGATGACGATTTAGAACTGTCGGTGATAACCTTTTCTATAGTAGTGACTCCATAAAAATCTTATTCATAAGATTCATGAAGCTAGCAGGAGCATTAGTAAGTTCGAATGATATTATGGTGTACTCATACAAACCATAATGGATAGTGAATGTAGTCTTCGGAATGCCCTCTAGCATGATCTTGAGTTGAAAATATTCGAGCCTTAGATCAATCTTAGAGAAGGCACATGCACCTTTCATTTGATTAAACAAATCATTAATCCACAGGAGAGGATATTTGTTTTTAATACTGACTTCATTGAAGGACCAATAGTTGGCACACATCCTCCGACTAGGACAGTATAGGGCTTCCTCACGCTGATGAGTAGGACAGATAAATCCTTTGTCCATCTACTCCTTGTGTTCTTTCTTCATTCAACCAACTCACCTAGGGGTGGTGTTTTGGAAATAGGTACTGTCCTGGGCTTCAAATCAATGACAAATTCTATGCTGCTATCTGGTGGCATTCCCAATAGTTCATCTGGAAACATGTCAAGATACTTGCACACCATGGGCACTTGATTAAGCTATGGAACTGAGAGGGAATTGAGAGTGGGCTGCCACGAAAACAAGGCATGAGTGGAGGAGAAGACAACTTGCTCTCCGCCGAAATTGATAAGGGAAATGGATCGATTGGCACAATCTATGAACCATTTGTGTTTGGACAGGCAATCCATCATGAGAATCACACCTAACCTACCTATATCTACCATGACAAAGTTGGCTTCAAGCTCTACTCCATGGATCATCATCTTCACTAACAAACAACCATATTTTGCTTTTACAACCAACTCGGTGAATAGACTAGCATGATGTTCTCTAGGAGTGTGGTTTTTATGTTTTGTTGCATTGTAGACTTCTTGGATATAAATGAATGAGTGAGAAGCTCTAGAATTAAATAGGACCAATGAAGATGCTGAATGCACAAGAAACATACCCAACACCGCATCGGGTGTTTTGGTGACCTCCTCGGCAGTCGTATGGTTGAGTCGACCGTGCCCAAAGCCTTGGACCAGCTTGGGGGCTAGATGCCCTCCTTGAACTTGTGCAAGGCCTTGGGGATGTGGCTGTACATTCTGGGGTTGAGGACGAGGCATGAGAGGCTTCTTTTGCAGGCAATTGTTCATGTAGTGTTAGTGCTCACCGCAATCGAAGCAAGTAACGACAGCAGCTTGGATCTACCCTCCGGTCGGCTATCCTCTATGGTTATATTACTAGACTATGACTTCTTGTGGGTGAGGGGCTTGCCCTTGATACTTTGGAGGTGGTGGCATCGAAGGACAAACGTTTGATGGTTTTTGTGAGCCGCTGCTTGCTGATTTTTGTGCCATCCATTTGCACTTGCGGTTCTCCACAACTGGCCAAGTGTTATCCTCCAATCGGATCGTCTTGTCCACCATGGTCTAGAAGTTAGGGATGTTGTGCGTAGAGATGGATAACTTCATCTCATTAAGGTGATCCCAGAAGAGAGGAACCTTCCTTTTCTCGTTGGTATCTTAGTGGCGGCATACCGAGCAAGATAGTTGAAGCGATTTAGGAACTCCATCAAGGACATGCTTCGTTGCCAGAGGTCATAGAATTCCAACTTCTTGATCTCCATGAGACCCGTCGGGATATGAGCATTATGGAAGGCCTCTTTGAAGGCAGCCCAAGTGATGACATGGCCCTCGAGGAGGATGGCTAATTAATTCTCCCACCAAGCGGATGTTGCACCTTTCAGCTTGTAAGATGCATAGAACACCTTATTCTCACCATTGCACTGGGCAATATTTAGCTTGCTCTTGATAGTGCAAAGCCGATCATTAACATCTAACAGAACCTTGGCAGATGTGAAGTTAGATGGCCAAGTTCTCATGAACTCGCCCAACTTCGATTGGGGCTATGCGGCAACTTCACCTCCCGCGGCTACATTTCCAAGGTTGGTGGTGTTTTGGACCAGTTGCTATAGAAAAAGAGTATGGATTTGCCACCCTTGCTCAACCATAGCAAGCACCTGAGCCACAATGAGCGGTTGGGGTAGCACTTCCTCTTCTACCCACCTATTTTTAGCTTGTGGTATGCCCTGGGGATCACCGGTTTACTATGGGGCGGGTGCACTCGAGGACGGGTGTTGAGGATTAGGCCATGGAGGATGTGATGCCTCACTTCCTAGTTGTCATGAACCAGAGGATTCGCCACTTGCTATGATTTTGTTCATAGAGCGTGTGACCAACATTCTGTATGATTCATGTCGTGTGGACAGGATCAACATCAATGCTATTAATCTGTATGAAAGACAAGACCAAATGAGCACAAGTTAAGTGGGTCAGCAAATAAGGGTATCACATGCCAAATTAACTCATCCAAAAACTAAGATTTACGAAAATTTCTGGAATAGGACAGCAAACAGGCAACTATAATGTAAATGTTAAGTTCTACATGTTTTGCATAATCCTTGCATAAAACATGAAGTAGCAACATACCAAATGTAAATAACAAGATACAACCAACATACATCGGCATCTTAGTGCCTCTAAATACCCAAAATCTAGCTCACATAAACCTCCTAAAGTGAGCTCTAGTTCGGTCTATTCTAATAGTCTAGATCTAAGCGCCGTTGCAGGGCTTGGCGGTGTCAGGTGCAGTGGGGACAATAGGGGCAGCAGGCTTGTCCTCCTCGCATTCCTCATGGAGAGGATGGTGTCACTGTCCCATGGGTGGTGCCGCATCTATAGCTACATAGAAAGCCATCACTCGAAGGTGGTTTCTGACAATCGACATGCGGGGACGTCAGGTAGGCGGCCGGATAACGTAGGTGGGTTGGGGTAGCTCCTCAGCCAGTGTGAGTATGACATCTTCCCATACAGCCGCTCTCATGTGAAGAGGCCTTCGCCCACCAACAGGGTGATATGGTCCTCAAGCATTGCTATCCTTCAACGCACCTCTAGAAACTTGCAGGTCAAATGATGGAGCTACCCATCGAGTGACCTCATCAAGCCCACGAGATGGATCTTGGGAGTGTTGTATCCCAAGACAGGCACTCGGTAGACATTGTTCTCACTATTTTCCGATCATGAGGGGAAATAGTAGAACATATCCTCCATATCGAGGAGGTCATGTCGGAGGCGAACGATGGCGACATGAGCCACATAGTGAAGCAACATAAGATCACTTGAGCCATGCCCAAAGTAGCACAGGGGTTGGTCTCCGAGGTACTATCCACGGATAAGCACGTCCGCGAGCTACTCAATGGACGCTGCATTGGAGGGCATGCTGTAGATGGTGTACTCTGATGTGCGAGTGATGCTAGCATGTTGTAACATCACCCACAAGGTGTGCTGCAAGGTGCCCTTCTCGAATGCATTGGTCCAGTACTATGGTGGGGTTAGCGAAATGAAAGGCATGGTATAATGAAAGGCAAGGACAAGAAATGACAATAAGAGAGGAAACAAGTGCAACCGTGCATTGCCTTGTATTTTCCAAAATATTTGCTAGCTCCTACAATTCTATTTTAATTTCAAGCCTTCATCTTCAATGGTTGCACCTTTCTTTTAAAATATAAAACATTTTGAAGCAAGGAGAGAAAGAAATCAAAAGAGCAATTTAGATAAGATGAGAAAACTAAGAGAGGTAAGAACATAGTAAGAATCCCTATTTTTCACAAATATTTTTAGGACTTAAAGTAAGTTGTATTTTAAAATAAATCCTTAATCTAATGGCCATTATATATAGGGCCTAGCACCCATGATTTTTTCAATATGGCAGCAAACGTAGAATTCACATACGTTGCCCTGTAGCTGCTGGTAGCACTGCAAAAATAGAATTACATATATAGGTTTATTCAGCTTGAGAGGCATCATTACAAAGTGTGATACATGAATATTGTGTACTAGAGGGTACCGAAAACTACGTCAAAGTTAGCCTTAGCTATTGCAAACCAAGGGTACATAGAGTTATCTATAGATGAAATGAGTTTACCTGTTAATTAATTGTTGCACAAACGTGAAGTCATGCTTGCTCCTATTTAGGGAACCAATCTATATTACCTTGTTTCACTTTGGTACAATGACAATGAGAATCCAGTGCCACCTACACAAGTATGTAGCCATCGTCCTTAAAACTAAGTCCGTGTTGCATATGAAGTACAAATCATTGAGTATAGCAATAAGTGAAGCATTTACCCGTGGTTGTAGGGTAGAAGTATGTACTCCTTGTCATTGTGAGCACACAATCCTGATGTTACCTAATCATGGACGTATGATGCATTATCTTAGATGCTTTGTTAGGAGACCAAGTGTGGGTTAAGGAAACTGACCGGTTCTCAAGATTGTCTGGCTTCTTACATCATGTGCCTATACATAAGCAAGGAATTATGGCATTTATCGGTAGAACATGAATGTAGACCATAATTGTACACACTTACAGCGTCCAGCATTTTAAAAGTGAGGCGTCAATGCATTGAGGTTGAAGAGATCGAAAAGGTCATCGAAGCCCAGCACAAAAAAGCCAGGCTTGTGGAGAGAATGCTCCATTGTGTACTTGATGGTGAAACCCATACGACGTTGTGCCCTCGTATCATTGGTCTTTCCCATGTACCACACATACAAACTCCCGCAACCCATTCCAAGGCTAGGTAAGAGTGTATCTGGGACCAACCGTATTCCTGGCGAGAATGTCTAGGGCTTTTGAGGCGTCTTGAGGTCCATTGATTTGGTCTTGCGACCATGCTTGTATGTGCTCTCCATGTGAGATGACTAGGCACGCTGATGATCTATGCGTAGTGTGGTCTTCATGGAAGCCAATGTGGCAGCCTACCGACACGGATCAAGTGCATGTGGTGACATCGAAGGGAGGGTCGGAGAGGCCTCAGGCTTTCGATGGTCGCATGGAGAGGGTGGCTGTTCATGCTGGGTAGATGCCGGCATGAAGGGTCTAGTGCGATGTCCCTCTTGGGCCACTGGATGAATGTGTGGATGGCATCCCCTAGTGTCATAATCTCATTGTTTGGGGGCTTCTCTAGCGAGACAACCCTCAAAACATCATGAACCATGTCCACATGGACTTTCACGAAACCGGTCCCTAATTGGGCACCGCGCACCAGCATTCCTAGTGGGGATGGATATGCCATCCCCCACCCAGCCTCAACAGGAATGGAGCCAATAAGCCTGAACCTTAGGTTGCATCGGGTGGGCTCCTACATAATGATAAACGATTACCTAAGGCATCAAATAGGTTTATGTATGTAGCATTCCAAAGATGTTCATTACCTTGATGCTGTCAATAGGTAATTGGACACACTATGTTCAGAAAGTGGTGTGGACGTGCAGCCACTTCGACATTGAGGGGGACTGGCTTCCACAATAACAGGGGTGGCTTACGACTGGTTCAGGACTTGATCCAACCTTTCCTCCAATGATGCTAACTGTCCTCAAAATTCTGTATGAATCTCCTCTTTCAAGCGTTCCTTTCACTTAGTCTAGGATCTCTTCCTACTCCTATACACCTTAGAGTCGTCTAGGAATCCCTGCCTACAAGGTACATAAACTGCAAGACCTTGCATGCGATCCGAGTGCTCCTTGTTTTCCAGGGCCGTGGATAGTATATCCCTCTCCCTGACTGCTTCGTTTGTACACATCCCATACCTATACCCCTTTGTTCCAAAGTGTCACTAGATTTTCCAACAGTGGTGCTAGGTAGACATAAATATCATTCGAAGGTTGTTTCGGCCCTTGGATAAGAAGTGATATTAAAATATACTACCATTTCATACATAACAAAGGAGGAAGGTTGTAGATACATAGATTTACAGGCCAGATGCTATGTCGACTGCTCATGTTACTGAAAGGATTCATTCCATTTGTACTAAACCCAAATCTTATATTTCTTAGTTCTGCATCGAAGTCTTCGAAGCTCCTATCAAAGTTTCTTCACTGGGTAGAATTAGCAGAGTGTCTTAGCTTTCCATCTTTCTTACGCTCCTACAAGTGCCAACGCAGCAATCTTAACTCCTTTCAGTTCACAAACAAATGCTTTAAATGAGGAATTATAGGCATATACAACAACACCTTAGCAGGAGGTCCTTTCTTTACTTTGATGCACTCGTCAACTTCGATGCCCTTGTCATCAACGAAGTCATTCTTACGCTTGTATCGGGATGCTTTGCACACTAGACATACATGTAAGTTTGTATACTCTTTAAGTAGATTATACAATCGTTTGGATATGTATGCATTCTTTCTACTTCCATTCCTAATGGACAAAGAACCTTCTTGGCTTGGTAGGTGATTCTGGGCAACACGTTTCCCCCTAAAAGGATGTCCACTAGGAGACCTAACAACGCTGTGTAACTCTTGTCGGACTAACCATTGCTAGCCTTCAATTTTAGTAGTTCAAGCACAGATGACAAACCTTGTGTATTCCAACTTGCAGTCTAGGAATAAAGGTTTCTCCGAGTTCTCCATCAAGACCTCAAATTTATCGAACTCTCTCACTATAGTTCCCGTCTGTATCATGTAGCATCTGATCTAGTTTATCATCATGCGACCTATCCTCATTGAAAGCACAGTCCACATCTGGCATATCATTGTCTCCCTCGACGATGTTAAGACCTTCCTGTATAATCTGCTTTTCACCGTGACTAGTCCAACATGTATACCCCTTTTTGAAACTCCTTCGAATCAAGTATGCTTTGATCTGTGCTGAGTTTATAAACATCTTTAGATTATCACAATCAACGAATGGACAGTACATAAATTTCATCCCCTTCTTCAACATATCTTGCTCATCCACTCTTCTAAAAACAGACAACCATCAATCTACTCTTCATTCATATGGTTCTCAATGTACATCCAACTTCGGTCTATCTACGCCACGCATGTAACATATTAGTGTTACATTATATTAATGTTCCTATAGCTAGCTAGCCTAATTCTTACACATAATTGTCATATTGTCATTCGCCTTAAATTATCTATCTAAAGTAGCTAGCTATGTACTATTCATGAAGCAATATATATATATATATATATATAGCCAATTCTGTACTCTTGGGAGTACATACCCCCACTTACAATATATCACTTAAACGGATATTTTATACCTATATATCACTTTTGGTATACTTAAATACTAATTTTAAGATACTCCAATGTGACTTGGTTGAAAAATTTTCATCGGAACTCTTTATTTTTGCTATATATCATTTTCCGTACATAAAAGGAATATATACACAAATTATGCTATAAAAATGGATGTTTATGATATTTTTCATGGAATTCACTTTGGAGTATATTATAATCATTATTAGAGTATACTCAAATAGATAAAAAGGTATAACAATACCATTAAAGCATTATATGAGAGTGGGAGTATGGAACCATTTTCCTATATATATATATATATATATATATATATATATATATATATATATATATATATAAAGCAAGAATATATTGAAGTAGTCCAGAAGTAGCGAGACCCATTCTTAAATTAGAGCAAACTATCAAGCTAGATCTAAACTTAGTTATCATCTCTCTTGATTATAATGCATATAGTTAGAAGCAAACACTAAGCTTAAATCACCAAGAACAAATAGATATAAAAGCACACATGCAAATATGTGGTATGCTTTCGCCGAACGCCCCAAAGCCAACCGCCTCCTTCAAAGCTAGCTCACAATAGACAGATCTATCAGGACAGGTAGTTAACAACGTAGACATATCACAGATACTTTCAACCATAAACTGTCCGTGATACATAATTATCACAAACGGTTTTTACTAATAATCTTCTATGATTATTGCACACATCACAAACAGATCGTCTGTGATAATTATGTATCACAGACAGTTCAATCCATTGCTAGTAACATAGACGGTCACAAATGCAAAATCGTCTGTGATAATTAAAACACCGATGGATTCTAGGGAACCATTTGTGATGAGGCTTTTAGTATGGCCTTCTTTGTAGTAGTGGTTGCCCCTACGAGCAAACCTTTCTGGAATGCCCTCACTACTTTGGCCTACCAAGATGCAAGGCTAGTCCTAGACAACTTAATCAACTAAAGTGACATGTGGTTGTACAATGTGACATAGATATGAGGCAATAGCCTTTGGTACTTAATTGACCCAAGCCTGAATATTCCCCTATCTACATGCGAGTTAACTTCTCACATTTAATAGTACATAATATAACTCGACCATGTCTAAATCTAGGTTTTTTCCATTTTATTTTATACAAACTAGCAAAGGTTCCTCCCCTGGTACAATATTTTGGAATCACCCATGTCCATGTGTAAGTTTTTCCGAAATATCAAACTTAGTAAAAACTAGTACATGGCTAAGCATCTAGACCACATACTTAATGTAATATACCCCGATTTTTGACATTTGCTACTGCATAACCATGTCCTAAAGGCTACAACAGTAAGGATATTAAGTTTGCGAGGAGGTTCAATACATACAAGCGGATATAACTACCGTTACCCACAATATAACAGTTTTAATGAAACATACACGCATGCATAATAGATTTTTGTAAACAATATATAATAATTAAAATATTGGGATCAACATGGTAAAAGGGGGTGTTTGCCTTGCTCTTGTTGCCCAGAGAATGGTTCATACGCGTTCTCAAAATTGTCCAACGTGACGGTCTCTATTTGATAAATTCTAAATATATACAAATAAAAGTCAAATAAATTTAAATAGATACAAACTTACATATTTTTGCACATTTGGACAGAGAATGATTTTATAAAAATTTAGAGATAAAAATCACTAAATTTGGAGTTCATATGCAGAAGTTATGGCCATTTGAATATTATTCGGTTTGAAAAATACTGAGAAAATGAGAAATAGCACTATGCACGAATTTAGATTTTAATTTGTATCTTTCTTTCTAAAGGAAAAATGGATTTATGGCGTAATTAGATTGACATGTGTTGTCCATTCGTTAGAGTTTTACTAAATTCCAAATTAACTGACAGGTGGGCCATGCATGTCAGCTTCATAGGTTTAAATCATGTTTTACTTTATTTATTTACCATGTGGGTCCCATGTGTCAATGTCTCATATTTTAGTTTTTGGTTTAATTAAAATCCCTTTATGGATTTTGACTGGGCCCACTTGTCATAGACTCATTAGGTTCAAATATGTTATTAAAGTTAATTGGCATTCTGATAGGTGGGTCCTACATGTCATACTCATATTTTAAAACCTTATCTACATGTGGGCCCTACATGTTATACAATCTTTAAACACAATTTTAGATATAATTCTAGTTAACTATTTAATTTGGGTCCACATGCCATACACACAATAAGTTTGAACATGTCATTAGCGCTAAGTTAATCGTACCGAGCCCATTGCCAGCGAGGGGAAGGTAGAGCCAAGTAGAGCAAAGCTCCGGCGAGCTCACCAGTAGTGAGGGAAGCTACAGCTTGGCATTAGTATGGTCAAAATGGGACGACTGCATCATTGTGCACCTCTGGGCAATGACGACGACCAAAATGATGGACGGTGGTGGCTATGCGACGATGAGAGATGATGGTGGTCCTCTGGTGAATTATGGCGTGGTCGAGAGAGTGCCAGAGAGGTCAAATAGGTGATGGCATTTGCTTTAGTGAGACTAGGGAATGCTACAGGGTGGGCATAGGGACCTATGGACACTGCAGCTTCACTGGTGGCATGCTCAAATGGCGGCACCATGAATGGCTGTAGTGAAGACCATGTTACGATGAGAGGTTTGCAAATAAAATGAGTGTGTGAGCATCTAGGGACTTCTAGGAGTCTACTGAGGGGATTGACCGTATGGTGAGGAGCAGTAGCGGTGAAGACGTGCACGGTGACGGCCCACTACGGTGGAAGACAAGTGAAAGCATGGCCAGTTTAGCTTACTTAGTTGGTGGAGATGCTCAGAGAGCAATGAATTGGCCAAAGCCTTACTAGAAAGAGAGAATAGCCAGTGGCAGTGCTTCTAGCAGGGGACGAAGACGACAGCTTGATTCCGATGGGGGTCCACATGAATCAGTAATTAGCCAAGGGGAAAAGCTTTAGGGGATGTGGAACACAAGATTTCACAATTAGAAAGAGGAGAGGTCCACTAGAATACTCAAGCCACTACGGAGCTCGGTGGAGCACACTCACTGGCGCGGAGGGAGACGACGCGTTCTAGGCGAAAGGAAGAACTAGAAGCTTCGGTGTTTGTGGGAATGGAGCAAGGGAGAGACAAGGAAGAGGATGGTGCACTTGGATTGGTTTATAGGGATGAGATGGCTGAGATGGACTCGTGAGAACTCAGGAGCATGGCGGAGCTATGCCGCTTGGTTTGGCTTAGCAACTTACGACACATAGAAGGGACAAAAATGGAGGGAACTCAGTGCAGTGATGCGCCGGGTGGCTGAGGCCAGATAGGTGAGCAAGAAACTGTGGGCATGTGTTCACAAACAGGTGGCATCAGCCATGGCAGAGCGGTGATTGTGCTAGCGTGGGCGCGTGTGAAGTAGAAGACAACTCCTGACGTGTGTGGCAGAGAGAGTCGAGGTGAGCTCAGGGTTTGGTAAATTTTTAGACGCATTAGATGTGCACTAAAAATTTTGAAACTTCTTGTGGGTGCTCCTGACACAATATAGATCATTGTGTAATTTTTATGTAATTTTTTTCGCCTTGGATTTTTCTTGAAAAATCTTTGAAGGCTACAATTTTGTGCATTATGCATTGTTTTGATTTAAATAAATTCAAGAACATGTTCAAAATTTTATTTCCAGTGCCATGAATATATTTGTGAGTTTTTGAATTGCTTTCTACTATAAATTCTCCTTGGTCATTTTGCTATCATCTTTTCATACTCGATTTTGAATTCAAATTCAATTCTTTCCCATGTACATTTCTTTTGAAAATTTGTTTTTGCAAATTACTTTTCCAGAGAAACTCCAAATAAAGCAAGGGAAATAATAGGCATGCAAAAACTTTTAAACTTCTCTCATTTTTGCATTCCCTGGAATTTGGATATTACAATTTCGTTGAATAAGATAATAGAGATTAAACGGGGTGCATTTATAGAGACGATAACACGAGAAAAATGTGACAAGCAGTTTGAACGGAGGTTTATGTATCAGGTTCCTTGGAAAATAATCCTATCATTATATCTACCCTTGTGGAATCAAGAGTAGTAGTCACAATTTTACTAATATGTACCCATGTGTTTGAAGATTGAAGAGATAGAAGGTCGTGGAGTGATACAGTATTTAAATTAATAGTTCCATTTAGTCCCATCTCTAAACTCTGAACACACGATGTTTCTTGCCAGCCTCTCCATGTGGTCTTTGTCTCAAAATACATGCAGTAGGTAGCCCTCTAATTTTTGTGCTACTTGACAGCACGGCAGTGTCTGTCTTACGGATTCTACTGGGGGAGATCTCGTACAAGCACAAATTGGTGTATTAGTGCACAAATTTTTGGTTTGGATATCTATAAACATTAAAAATTTTCGAAAAAATTAGAGATGTACTATTAAAATTATTCTACTAATATATAAATTTCATGTTTAGATTCGTTTTCCCCGTTAAGACTAACAAAAATGAGAAAACAATTATGACAAATGACAAACCAAAAAGAAAGAAAAAAGATTTCTATTCACAACAATCTTTTCCTTTTTATTTATTTTAACGTACTTTGAGTATGAATTTCAAATTTTGAAGAGAGGTAGAATGCATTACAGGCTACATCTAGAATTAATTTAAGAATTATTTATGTTAATTTAATTCTTAAACCAAAAATTTGCAAAATTCAATGCTTTCCCTTCTTATTGTAGCTTGCACCAATCTTGATGTATTCAAGAGATAAGTAGTTAGAATCAATCCTTGAATTTGTATTAATATTAGCGCAATTCACTGTGTACTATGCATTGAAGCATCTCCCAAAACGAAAAGGATTAGCAAACACGAGAAAAACACTATGAAATCACATATCGACCTGTCAGGCATCAACAAAAGATCGAAGCCCAGCTCGATCGATTCCCTTTATTGTTATCATGTCGACTTGATGCCATCTCTAACTGAATACTTGAATCTGTAACCAATCTGCAGTAAGCCAGCAGAAGTCCTTTTGTCGATATCATATGGCAAGTAAGAAATTAAAGTGCATTTGATCCACTTACTATACTTACCAACGGCAGCTGTGTTGGCAGCATGATCCCTTTTGTGGTTTGATTCTACTCCGATCCCGGGTGACTACCAAAGCCAGCTGCAACTGCGTCGATCAAAAGCAAAGAAAATAAAAATGTGCCGATGTGCATATGCATGGATGTTTAGTTTTAGGTCAAATCGAAATGGTTATGACAATGTCTTTAACTAATTTGTTAGGTACAACTTCGCTATGCATGTGATACAAAAAAAAGCTAGCTCTTATGGATTTCTCGATCTGTTTGTCTAACTAGAAATCAAGTAGTCGGCAGCCCGTGAGTCTGCTCGGGCCAGTATTTTTGCGAATATTTTAGTCTTTTTACGTAAATCCAAAGGATTATAATATATTTGTATAATCATAATTTGAATGCATACAAAATTGTTAAATATTTGCATTAATTTTTTAGTTAATTCGGAGAAGAGTCTACTGGAACTTCCTACGGAAATACAATTTATGGATCACAATATTTTCTTACCGTTAAACCACACTTACCTAGAAAAAAATTCAAGATTAAAATTCTTTCTTAGCTCCTCATCTACCAGAACTTCTATACTAACGTAGTCTCGAAAGTCCATTTCTATTTGAGGTCGAATTTATATGTAAAAACTTCATGATTCATATTCTTTTTCCCCTGGAAACAAAGAAAGTTTAGTTTTATAGACATCGATTATTGAAGTATAAATTTTAACAAGGTTATTTTATAGACATCGATTATTGAAGTATAAATTTTAACAGGGTTACACATAAATGTTCATGTGTGCCAAAGAATCTACATTGGTCAATGTAGTCACTTGAATCTTTAGTATCTAAACAGCAGAGACGGAACAAAACAATTGTCACCGAACATGGAGGTCTTCCCTGGTACGTTTCTGAGCACATACACGCTGTTCACATGCACGACTCTGTTTCCTTGTCACCTTCCATGTGTTAGACTACATGCCGACAAATAGGAGGAATCCTTGTTGGTTACGGATTAAGAAAACATATTTGTAATGGACTGCAACATTAAAACAATGCTTCGAGCATCCATTAAATGAGAGCAATCACTTTGGTTGGATTTACCACATGGATGGATTGGATGTTTTCTTTTTCTCTAATTAACATGGGAATTTCTAGCTTTTTTCTTTTTTATCTGATTAATGTATGAATTTCTAGAGAAGCCTTCAATTAGTACAGATACAGATAGCTAGTGTGTTAGAAGGAAGTAGGAAAAATGAGAGTGATGGTTTTAAATATCTTATTTTCGACGGTTAGTTTTCAAAATGAGTGCAAATTGGCACATGAGTTTTCTTTTCACTCCTTTGAGGAAGTAAACAGTCAGGTTAATTAACCATTGGAAAACAAAAGGAAGATCAATAGCGCTAACCAATGCATGTACTAGTACTGTTACATTGTTTGTTCCGACCAAATTATTCAAAAAAGTCCTCGCAAAAATAAAATCAAAATAGTATCGTCCACCCCATGTTTTCGTGACGCTCCGTTTTTTAAGCTCGACAACAGATTGTTAAGTCTATACTGATATGCTCACTATACATGTAACATCCCAATTTGGGGAAATTTGAAACTGTCCAATAAAGTTTGCCTTTTGGGCCCTTTCCAATTTTTCAGCAATTTTACAGCCCAATTTGAAACTCAAATTCAAATTCAAAACTAGAAATTCGAAATCAAAACTGAAAATCAAATGCAAAATTCAAACTAAAAAACAACATAGTTTTTGGGTGGGCCCACTTTCATTTGGCCCACTAGTCCGACCCACTTCTCCATTTTTCCTCCCTCCTTTTTATGCTCAGGTGCATCCCCAACACGGCCCCACCATGCCCAATTGGTGCGTTTCAAGTGGTGATATTCCTCGGAGCAAACGTACAATCTTGGTGATAAGGCATTGGGCATCATAGGACTGTGGTGTACCATAGGACTCTGTCGTTTCAAGTGGTGATGGCCTCAGCATAGGCGTATGATCTAGGCGATGAGGCATTGGGCATCTCATCTTCGTGAAGACTAGTGAGTGGCAATTGAGGAAATTGTCCAATACCGGGTGGATTGGTTGTTTGCAAAACCGCGTCGTTGGTCTAAGTTGTTTAGTTCATGTCTTTATGGATGGAATGTCATATTGAGCTTGTGGAGTCTTGTGAAAGTCATACTTTGAAAAGCGTGCAAGTGTGTATAATGTAAACCCATCAGTGTGTGGGTTACCGGCTTTCCCCATTTGTAAGTGGTGTGATTCACTAAGGAGTGGCTTATTGGTTAGAGTTTGGTGTGAGGTGGAAACCTCCACTATATTGGCTTTGTGTATTGAGACGAGAGATAACACTTAACACTTAGAATTTCAGTACCTCGGGCGTCGAATACTCAAAATCCTTGTGTGTATACTGTACTAGGCCCATAATCATTAGCTAGTACACACAACTATAACATTGAGATCATATCCACACACATCGCATACAATTAATTTACAACAAAAGGAATAAGTACATAAATAATGTATATAAAGTTATAGCATAAGGGTCAATCAACCAAATAAATATCAAGAGTAAAATCGCAATGAAAGATAAGTAATTAAATGAAAAGAGTCCAGTGATGCCATCCATTCCACATAGGCAACCGACAAGGATTAGCTCTTAAAATGACCCATCGTCGTATTCTCTAGTGCCAAGAGCAAAATAAGAATCATCAAGCATAATCTCTTCCTTATTCTATAAACAACAATTTAAGCTCTTTGCAAGATTTCACATTATATACTCAGCAAGACTTGTAGTGTAGCGTAGCATATATATAAATGCAGGGCTAACAAATGGTAATGCTCTATGTTATTTTCAACATGAAGCAATTTTCATTTGAAATATCGATAAGTAGTAATTTCCAACAAGAATTTAAAGAGCAATTGACATGTAATGAAATAACAATTATAGAACTTTAATATGAGTAAATCACAGCCCTCGTTGGCTATGAGCATTGAACAAATCTCAACCATAGACATGCCACATACGTCACAACAAATCAACCCATCATTTTCAATGTATCGTTTTGTCAAAAATAAAAGCTAGACCCATTGTGGCTGCATCCAAGCATACACATGACCATGAGCATGACTATTTAAATATTTTTACACTCTCAAGAGGTTGTACTACTTTACCCATATGAGATAATCAAATTCACTGTTGGCAACTATACACTTCTTGAGCGTGCGATGAAGTGGTTATCATAAAGCCTTTACATCATCTAATCCTAACCTTGAACTAGCCCAATGAATGTCAAACCCTAACTTAGGCATGTCCTTCCCCCAAGTGAGCATTGATCATTGTACTAGCAACCTTTGGTCCCAATGCCTCGGTGAAAGGAGCCCCTACGAGCAAACCTTCATGGAATGTCCTCCCTACTCTGGCCTACCAAAATGCAAGGCTACTTCTAGATAA
Organism: Dendrocalamus latiflorus; assembly: GCA_017311315.1. Taxonomy (NCBI): domain Eukaryota; kingdom Viridiplantae; phylum Streptophyta; class Magnoliopsida; order Poales; family Poaceae; genus Dendrocalamus; species Dendrocalamus latiflorus. The sequence continues at coordinate 12,408,230 of CM029657.1, read as the reverse complement.
CTAAGTCAGCTAAAGCCAGAGCCCATATAACACAGGTGATTGTACAGTAAAACTTAGATGTGCAGCAATAGTGTTCGGTCCATAATTGACCCAGGCGAGAATCTCCCCTATCTACATACAAGATACCCTCTTATTTTTTCAGTTTATCATATAACTTATCTGCATCTAAAACTAGGTTTTTCATTTTATTTTATACCAAACTAACAAAGAGTCCTCCTCTGGTCCAACATTTCAAAAATTTTCATATCCACGGGCAAGTTTTTTCGAATGATCGAATTTAGTGAAAACTAGGGTATGGCTAAGCATCTAGCCCATATACTCAATGTAATATACCCAATTTAATATTAGCTACTGTCCAAACCATGACTGAAGGGATACAACTATGGGGATATCAAATTTTTAAGGACAATCAATGCATACAAGCGGTTGTAACTACCGTTACCCACAGATATAAAGATTTTTGTGAAACATACATCTATGCATAATAGATTTTGTAAACAATATATAATAATTAAAATATTATGGTAAACATGGTCAAAGGAGATTCTTACCTTGCTCTGGTTTCTCAGAGAATTGCTCGGGAAGGTTCTCAAAGTTTTTTGACTCGTGAGTTTTTGTAAACTAGGTAGGATGGAGCTGCTCGAGTTCTCCCCTGGAGCAGCGCAAAGAGGACAAGGGGCTAGAGAAGTTGCATGGTAATGAGATAGGTCGGCCGTCAGCTCCAAAAATTATAAAAACATTTTTGAGGCTCCTAACGCAAAGTAGAGTACTCTATAATTTTATCATACACTATTTTGGTTTGAAAAGAATTTAGGAGCATGCTCAAAAATGTTGAAATATTTATCTCCAGTACCATGAACTTATTTTTGAGATTTTGGAATGGTTTCTACTGTAAATTCTTCTATGCCACTTTATGCACCATCCTTTTAGATCCGATTTTTAATTCAAATTGAATTCTATGAATTGTATATTTCTTTACCAAAAAAATTATGTTTACAAGTTATTTTTCCAAAGGAACTCCAACTGAAAGTGAAGGAAATAAGATGCAAGCAAAAAATTTAAATTTTACTCATTTTTGCACTTCCTAATTTTTATGATGTTACATAGAAGTTGGAGATTAGGGTTATGGTTTCCTTGTGTTGAAGCCTTTTTATGTGTGTATATGCTCTAGGCTTAGAGCTCTGCTATCCTAAGGAAGTGGCTGTAAAATATCCCTCTCCAAGTGAAATGAATATCCAAAGTTTACCCAAGTGAGTTATGCCATGGATATTTCCTTGTGCTTTTGATTTGCTTGGCTTTTTATTTTGATTTCTATCTTCTTGGTCTTTCCTGGTGCCAAGGACATATAAGAGATTGAGATGTCTCTTGAAAATCATATCCCATCCATCTAGGTGCCTCCTTGAGGCAGTTTTTGAGTTTGTCCGTTTTTCCTCAAGAGAGATATTATTTTGGGATTTTTCTCTTGTGAGGTATTTGGCTTAAAGTCGTGTTGTGATATAGCTTGTTGTGATATGTGACAACCCATCCAAGATCATCTAGGACTCATGAGCAAGAATAGGTCAAGATTTCCCTCTTTTGCTCAGTGTTAGTGCAACTCTCCTTAGTTTGAATAAAGGTCAAAACTTTGGCATCGATCTTTATGATTCATGATTGGAATAGGTTCCTGACTATCAAGACCCGAATATGCAAATCCGGACTCTCCCGTGTATTCTGCACTAGTCTAGGATCACGCTAGTGCACACAGTATAAACAAAGATGAAATATCGCCCATATCATGATTTACTAAAAAAAGACTCAAATATTATTAATAATTATCAGAGTTACGACATTATGACCAAGCTTACATATAATAGCCTGGAAGGCTTAAGAAACTTGTAGCGAAAAAATAGAAATAAGCATAATAGCCACTTGATATGCCCATAGAAGTCCTAATCCGTGAAGTCATTGAAGTATCCTCCTTCTATTAGCTCTTGCTGATCTGGTCCTTCTTCCTCAACTGAGCAAGTATGGATATAACCGTAAGTACATAGAGTACTCAGCAAGTCGTTTATAACAAAGAATGCAATATAATATACAAGGCTTACCAATGGATGGCTAAAAGGTTAATTTTGTAAAAAGCAACAACTTAACGTGAATACAATAAATAGATTGAAAAGCAAACTTTGAAAATGATAATAAATAAGCAATCAAAGGAATTGAGATGAACCACAAGTGAACTGACCATTCACTCCAATGAATCACCCGTGAACCGAGATTCACGTAATGAACCACCAATGAACTAACCATTCACTATCCAACTTAACCCATCCCGATTTTTATGAAACTCTACCCCTCGTATGAAATCACCAAGCATTGTCCATAATCGAGGACATGGCTATTCGGATAGTTTTACACTCTGCAGAGGTTGCACAACTGTACTGACATGATGAGATAATTCTCACATTAAAGAAAATCACAACAAGACTTTTACAATGCTCCATCTCAATCCGATCTCACTCACTAAGGTTTCACCATCGAGTAGATTGACCACCTAGTCGATAGTTGCCACCTTTGCGCCAAGACAATATGAGTAGCAAAAACAAAGTTGAGACTTCACAAATTATTATGCCAGATCTATTCCATACTAGACATGTGGTTTGCGCGGTAAGGCTCAGATCAATGGCGCACAAAGTTAAGTCCTTAGATTTATCCAGACGAAACATCCACATCCCAATGTGCAAATTGTACCCCCTTTATTACACGATCATTCACCCAAGTGAAAACCATTTTTGTATATAACCAATACCAATGACACTACCCATATCATGGTACTTAAATTTTATAACTGTGGCTGACCACCAAGTTCCAATATATCATTAAGTCAAAATTAATTAATTAATCACATGTGATGATAACCCAACGTAACTATAAGAATTGCTAAGCATAATAATCATACAACCCATGTGACAACTAATATTGCATCACTAAATAATTACCTATCCTTTGGTGACAATGGAATCATGGCATTCAAATTATCAAGGGGGAATTAATCAAACAAAATAGAGATGCATAATAATTTAAAACAAAATACATAATAGATTTGAAATTTAGGTTCAACATGATCAAAGGACATGACTTGCCTTGGCCTTACTCAGTTAATGACTCTTGATCTTCAAATCTTGCTTTGGCTCCTTCGAAAGTGTGATCTAACGAGAAAGAAAATGAAACAAGGCACAAAATAAAATTCAAATGAACTCCAAAACTTAAAAACTAGAACCAAAAGATAGAGCTCAAATTTAAATGAATTTAGGAAAAGGAAACGGGTCAATCGGAGTTAGAATGGAGGAGAACGAGCTCTTGAAAAATCTATTCTAAAGAAAAGGCTCAAAATCGAAAATCCGACTATGTTGTAGACTCGGCTCACGGAAAAGCAAGTCTACAGTGAACCCAGCGCATGGGACAGTGTATGCTAGTTGGGCTTGCTAACGTGGCTGCTGACTAGGCAACTAGGCTGACGTGGCAGCTGACTAGGCTTGCTCACTCGGCTCAACAGCTCATCGGTTTACGGAACAGTGTAACTAACCGGTGGGCCTAGGGTGTCGGCGAGTCAGTCTATAGCACTGGCGGATGATAGGTGGGCCCCATGTGTCAGACGCATGGCTCACGGTGGACAAGGTGCATGGGAAGATGAACCGGCATGGGCGCGTGGGTGTGGGTGAGCTAGCGGGCGCACGACAGAGGCGTCGATCGCACGTGAACCGAGGTGGCGCAGAGCAATGGCAGGCTTGATCGACGAGCGACTGAGATGGTAACGAGGAACTCACTGGTGACGAGGGCAACGAAAGTCAGCGGATGACGAAAATGACGCTGGCTGCTACCGGCGATGGAGACGAAGGCTCGGACAACGGCGAACTTCGACGACAATGACGGTGCACGAGCTAGTAGCTCTCGGTGAAGGTAAGGCGGCTACGGGGTGCGGAGGACGAGGGGACGGCTCGGCTTTTATACCCGGTCCTCAAAGAGGGGGGGGGGGCAAGCATGACACGGAGGCCAAGTCGGAGATGGTGACGGTGGAGATGGAGATCACCTCGGAGATGATGAACAGTGCTCGCATGCATAGATGCGCAACACGTGGAATCGCAGGAGATCGAACGGCTAGCGGAGAGGTCAACTCGGACGTCTGGATGCGGGTAGGCGAGCGGCAGATGGCCGACACGTGTCGAGCGCGGGGTGGGCCAGGCCGGTAGGCGGAGTGGGCCGGAGGGAAAGATGGTCTGGGTGAACCGAGCCGAGTTAATGGGTTTTGGCCCATAGGCCTTAGGAGATTTGTTTAATTTCAAGAAATTCAAATAAATTCATTTGAGCTCTAGAAAATAACAAATAACTCCAGAAAAATTCAAAAAAATTCCAGAAAATTCCTTGAGACCCAAGAAATCCAAATAAATACTTTCAGCAAATGTTAAAGTTTAACTTAGTCATATTAAATAGTTTTAATTAATAAAAATTTATTTAAACTTTAATTAATTACAAAAATATCTAACTGGTGAATTTTATTTTAAAAGCTTCAAAAAAGACCGTAAAAATCAGGATGTTACACTGACATCCTATGGAGGTTTTGTGTGAAGTTTGACTACAGTTGGATCTTTTCTTGGATCATGTGTAGTGTTGTTTGTATTATTCTCTTAGCGTGTATTATTCTCTTCGATCGATTCCCTGTATTATTATCATGTCGTTTCGATGCCATCTCTAACCGAATACTTTAATCCGTAACCAATCTGCAGTAAGCCAGCAGAAGTCCTTTTGTCGATATTATATGGCAAGTAAGAAATTGAAGTGCATTTGATCCACTTACTATACTTACCAACGGCAGCTGTGTTGGCAGCATGAACCCTTTTGTGGTTTGATTCTACTCCGATCCCGGGTGACTCCAAAAGCCAGCTGCGACTCCGTCGATCAAAAAGCAAAGAAAATAAAAATGTGCCGATGTGCATATGCATGGTTGTTTAGGTCAAATCGAAATGGTTATGACAACGTCTTTAACTAATATGTTAGGTACGACGTCACTATACGTGTGATAAAAAAACTAGCTCTGACGGATTTCTGTGCACCGATCACCCTCTTGCATGTGTAGTTTAGACGCGCCCATGCAAGATTCTCGATCGGTTTGTCTAACTAGAAATAAACTAGTCGGCAGCCCGTGAGTCTGTTCGGGCCAGTATTTTTCCGAATATTTTAGTCTTTTTACGTAAATCCAAAGGATTATAATATATTTGTATAGTCATAATTTGAATGCATAAAAAATTGCTAAATATTTGCATTAAATTTTTAGTTAATTCGGAGAAGAGTCTACTGGAACTTCCTATGGAGATACAATTTGAAGTGCCATGTGAAAAGTTTCAGTATAATGTTGTGATGAACCATTGCAATGTTTCTAGAGTGGTTATTCGTTTTTGCAAAAGATCGCATTTTGTCTGACGACTTCGTGGTTGGGCAATCCGATCGGCCTTGGGTAGGATGGTCTGATCGGCTTTGTGTTAAATGGTCCAATCGGCAAATGTTCAAGGAAGGAAAAATAACCACGGTTTGTCAAGCAGTGCCTAAACGACCACGGATAGTCGATGGTTAGTAGTTGTAGACCGCGCTTGTTGTCAAAGTCATAGGCTTTACGATTGGTAGTTGTAGGTTTTACGATCGATAGTCATAGATTTTGCCATCGGTAGTCGAAGGCTTTATGATAGGTTGTCGAAGGCTTCTCAATCGGTACTCGTAGGCTTCGAGTGCTTCAATTCTTGTTTCCTTCGAAGTGCCTCAAGTACTTGTGTCTATCCGGTTGGGATCTGTGGTCGGATCACCCGAGGGCTAGTGGTTTGACCAGCTATGGATTGGTCAGATAGTGGGTTTTCAACCAAGGTCTGATCTTTCGTGATGATTATGTGTATTGTGCAGTGCTACATGATGGCTTGCTTGTTTGTGTTGGTTGTAGGACTTCGGACCTTGGTCATGGTGAGGCATAAGAGGACTAGGACTTGGACTGGGTGGTGCTGAGGTCCAGAATGGTCAGGGAGACGCCAAAGATGACCGAGGCTTGTGATGTGCTTGCAAGCCAAGAGGACGAGGAACCAGAGTGGGAGCTGCCGATGGAGGACATGATGGCGAGTGGCATGGTGACCAGGACTAGGTGCAGGGAGGAGCCGAGGTCCTGTGTAGTCAAGGAAGCCGGGTGCACGTCATACGCAAGGGAAGCTTTGTGGAAAATGGTAGAGGGGCATTTTGGTAAATTTCTCAATACCGGAAAGTGGCGGTGTGTGAAACCAGTCTTGTATAAAAGAAAGTAAAACCCAGTGTTGTGTGGGGTTAATGGGTTTTCCCATAGTGATAATGGATTGGATCCACTAAGGGTTAGGTGGTAGGTTTCCCACCTATAAAAGGGGGTGGTAGGGAGACAAATTGGGGGTCCCAACCAACCCATCTCTCTCGTGCCTTCTTTTTAGGAACAAGGTTTGAGAGTTGAGCACCTATGTGCTCTCTATCCTCCTAAGTGGAGTGGCTGTAAATCCAACCAACTCAAGCAAGCAATACATCAATCTTTGTGCACTCTCATAGAGCTATCTTGTCTTGATTAATTTGCCCTTTCTTAGAAATTGGCCCATATCAGTAAGGCTCATTTCCTTAATTCCAAAGCATGCATGGCTTAGTACCAAATTACTAAGGCAAGGTGGGGTGACCAATTTATAAGATGGAGTCCTCACCACTCCTTGAATATAGATAGAGATGGCATGAGGAGGGTTCTGGCTAATCACACATGTGCGCACGCACGTGTGTGCGTGTATTCGTGTATTTTCACATGAAAATCACGTGATTTGTGACTTACGATGCGCGACCGTGCCATGACGTGGCACGCCACTTGGCAGACCAAGTCTACCTTTATTTTTGCTGAACCATGCATCATTATTTCTCTCTCTCTATTTGAATGAGATTCAAATATTTGAAAGAGGATTTATTGGGTTTGATGATAGGAAGTTACTAGTGGGTAAATGGCTAGTTAAATATGTCAGTTACCAAAGGGTAAATGATTGTTTTAATCACGTCAGTTATCAGTTTGTCTATATATGCTTGGAGACGTCCAAAGTATGTGTGAAGAATCTGACTGCCTCCATTCTCTTCCTTCTGCGAATTTGTGTGCTGTTGGCTGTGCCGTCTAAACTTCGTCGACTCTTCTTTCCAGCGTGCATCGTGAAGAAGAGTGGTATCTTCAGACTGTTGCTGCCATGAAGATCTGTACAGGGGTGGCAATAAGGTTTCTGGGTAGCGCACATCTGCTCGACTGCTCACTTCACTGCATCATCTATGTTCTACACTGCATCAAGCCTACGCTACTTTATGTTCTTCATCAAGCCCAATTGTATGTCGTTCGCGCGTTCGATTGACTATACTTTCTGTGTGTATATTCTGAAGTATGATGAGTAGCCTGCTGTTAGTCGTGAGTTTTGCATCACTAGTTTATTGTCTTTGTCTCCTAGTAAAACTTGGAATTAAAATATTGCCCACATATTCAACACCCTTGTTTCAGTTGGCCTTGTTTTCTTTTATTCCCTGTCTTGATCTTGCGGTGCCAAGGATGTGATTGAGATGGAGATAGAGTCTTAAAATCAATCTTCAATCAGTTAGGCACTCCAATAGTAAGTTATCAAGGAACCCTATTTTTGAAGTGTTTTTGACTTGATCGGGTGATTTCGAATCTCAAGGGTCTTTGGGTCGTACCCCTCATGTTCTAGCTTGCCGTGATATCTGGGAATACATCTCAGGCCATCTTGGCTATCTTCTACCCCACAAGCAGGTTGTAATCATTGATTGGGGTCTTGGCTATGTTTGGAGCTCTTTTCATTTGATTGCAAAAAGGTAGGAACTTTCGCAACTATTCTGTTGATTGTCAAATGGAATAAGTTCCTGTGACCTTAGGCAATTCCTGTATGAAGTTTCACGACTTTTGGATCTTTTAATCAAAAGTTACGTGGATTTGAGATCTCGTGGTCAGTTTGAAAACCATATTCTTTGGATGGCAATGGTAGTACCGCAAGTTGTGTAGCGGTAGTACCATAGCCCTTGGCCACCGACCACAATGGTTTTCGACCGTTCTCTGGTCGTTGACCACTCGAGTCGAATTTTGACCACGTTGGTATTTTGATCACTCCCAGGTCATCGACCATGTTGGTTTTTGACTACTCATTGGTCATCGACCACGTTAGTTTTTTGACTATGTTTTGGTCATCGACCAAGTTAGTTTTCGACCAGTCAGTGGTGTTCGACCACGTAGGTTTTGTGACTAGCCCCTAGTTTTTTATTACATCAGTTCTTGACCATTCATGAGTCCTCAACCACGTTGATTTACGACCAATCTCTGATCGACAACTTCTCTATTTTCAACCACTCGTTGGTTGCCGAAGCAGAGTATAGGTGAATACTTGGGGAAAAAATTTTAAGGCTCTATTCAAACCCCTCTGTTGCCTATCGGTCCTACAAGTGGTATCATAGCATGTTTAGCTCTTCTCATAGATCTTAACCAGTCTTTAGAGCCATGGAAGCAAACAAGTATTCCACCAAGTCACCTCTCTTTGATGGGGTCAACTATCACTTTTGGAAAAATAGGATGGAGTCTTACATACAGGCTCAAGGCTATGCGATTTGGAGAACGATTAAGGCTAGATTCGTCGTTCCTATTGATGAGCATATCACGGCTATGAATATGCTAGATGTGGAGGCAAATGCTAAGGCAAGGAATATCATCATTCAACATCTTAGTAGAAGTGAGTTTAATCTCATCTTGCATCTCATGTCAGCATACGATGTCTGGGTGACCCTCGATGCATACATGAGGGTACCGCCCAGATCAAGACTATCCGATAGGACCAGTATAAGCGAGAATACAACAAATTCGACATACTTACTAGTGAGTCCCTGGATGAGTGTTTTGGCAGATTTCATAAGATTTTGATTAACCTCCGAGCTGTTGGTCTTATATACTTAGACTTAGGCAATGCTCACTAGATACTTTCTACCTTGGACCTCAGGGTTTGGGAGATGAAGGTGACCATCATTAAGGATATGACTGATCCATTGACCTTGACTCTTGACGCGTTGTACTCTCGCCTCAAGACTCATAAGATCAACATTGTCTCTCGCAAGATGAAGTCGCAGTCGATGGCCTTGGCCACGAATCCCACTTCCACCTCTAGAGCATCGTCTAATAGTGCTTCTAGATTCTTTTTGGCTATTTTGTGTGAGATGAGTGATGATCAGTTCGAGCAGTTTCTAGAGAGTGACCTAGCCCCCTGCAAGAATGACTACATCAGCAAGAACCGCAACAAGAAGCCCCAACTCGTGATCAAGGCAAGGAGAAAAAGTACCACAACCTTGGCAAAGCCAAGAAGCTCTTTCACCGTGTCCTCACTGCCTTCAGTAACTTTGACTTTAGTGACATGGAAGGTTGGAGCGACGACGATAGTGAGGATGATCGGCAGAAGGACACCAAGGATGGCGACGACTTCAACGGATGTGCTTCATGGGTGACGAGAACAACATCAGCGATGATATCTCTACATCGACTCCGGTGAGGTATGCCCTTTCTACGATGACCTCAATGATATTTTTCTCAAGTTAAGAAAGTTTTATGCTAGGTCTAGGACTAGGTGTGGTAAATTAGAGAAGGAGGTAGAGAGCTTGTCACAGGAGCTTACTTCACTTAGATTTGCTGCCTCCTGTGACGATTACGATTGTGTGCTTCTTTGCTTAGAGATACGTAGAAGCTAAGGACCTTACATTATAGTGTGATTTCTGAGCTAGATTTGCTTAAGGTGGATAATATTAGTTTGTTAGCTGAATTAGAGATATCTAGAGTTGCTCCTTTACATTCTGATTTTGTTGAGACTACACTCTACACCTCATATGAGGATATGGACAATGCTTTTAGAGGATTATATACCATGCTTCTTAATCTGCCAGAAACTTGTGATAGCTGTAACAACTTGAAGATTAACTTAAAGAAGGCAAATTATAAAATCACTGAAATGTAAGCTGCTTTGATAAGCATGTTGCCTCTTATGCAAACTGTCCTAAATTGACTGCTGAACTTGAAACTATTTCTAGGCAATTTTAGGACATGTGTGATCATAATAAGAAAATGGATCAATATGTTTCTAAGGTCCCTATTAGCTCACCATTCAATAATTGTGAAAAACTAAAATCTGAATTGATTGCATTGGATGAAAAAAAGTGTGAAGCTAACTAAAGATCTACCTGAGAAGCCACAATCTGGTTGCTTGTTTTGTGCTGAAGTTGAGGAGAAGTTGGAGGATATGCAAAAGAACTTTAGGGAGAGGTACGAGGCCCAGATGGCTAGGATTAGAACTACCCCTGTCTGTCTTGCGAAGCTCTGAAAGTTGAGGTGGCTGTGTATAAAGAAATATATGCACATGCTATCCAATCTTTTCCTTCCGATTCTTCATCCTCTCCTTCTAGTTCCTCACTCTCTACGTCTCCTTATGCTTCATGTGCCTCCTTTCTTCAGGAGTGTGAGTACCTTGTGAACGCTCTTGAAAAATTTGTTGGAGGCAAGAAAAGGCTCAACCTTATCCTAGATAAATCTAAGATTTGCAAGTTTTATCAATGTCTAGGATATAATTTCTTAGAGGATATGAGGAAACATCCACCTGCAGCTGTTAGAGCTGTAGTAGGAGGCATGATTGAGGTTGTGCCCAAGTCTAAGAAAATTAAGTTTAAATCTGGGAGTTTTGTCCAGAGGATATCTGATAGTAAAATTGTGCCACTTGCTGCTTCGACCTCTTAGAATGTGAAGTATCATTGCACCTTCTGTCAAAAGGATGGATATGTGGTTGAGTTCTGCTTCAAGTTCACCAAGATCACGTGTAGAGATCGTGTTCGCACTCTTAGGGGTATTCAGTGTCAGCTCCAGACTCAGAATGCTCCTAAGACCAACATGATTTCTAAAGTCATAGGCAGTTCTTCTAATCTGGTCCGTTTTAGATAGCGTCGAGGACTTGGATTTTAGGCTCTTTCTAGTTGCGGTCCTCGAGCTGCTTCTAGTCAGGGTTTTCGCTGTTCTGTGGATTGACCTCATTTCTGCATCGAGGTAGCTATCTGTGACATGATTAGCATACTGCTGTAGGTCAGACCCGCTCTTCAATACAAGTAAGACCGAGCAGAGGCTTGAGGTCTGCTCCTAGACCATCTGGTTCTATGAGAGGCAGAGAGCATAGAGTAGCTAGAGGTCAGTCTTTTGTTTCTGTGACTGCATCTTCTGCTCATCGCGTGACTCAGTACTAGGTTCCTATATTTTCTCTTATTTACCCCCGTACTGAGCCACCGATGTCATATTGTCTTCTGTATACACTTTGTCTTTGTCACCACATTTGAGCCCAAAGATATTTGCCATGCACTTTTTGATAAATCTTGGATCAATGTCATGTATGAGGAGTTAGAAAATTTTAAGAGGAACAAGGTCTGATCGCTTGTTGAGCTCCCTAGTGGTCATAATGTCATAGGAACCAAGTGGGTCTTTAAGAACAAGCACAGTGAGGATGGGGTATTTATTCAAAATAAGGCTAGATTGGTAGCTCAGGGTTTCTCCTAGGTTGAGGGTTTAGATTTTGAGGAGACCTTTGCCCCTGTACCTAGGCTAGAGACCATTAGGATTCTCCTTGCTTTCGCATCATCTAAGGGCTTCAAGCTGTACAAGATGGATGTCAACAGTGCCTTCCTCAATGGGTATATTGAGGAAGAGGTCTATATTAGACAACCTTTAGGTTTTGAGAACCCCAATACCCAAACCATGTCTTCAAACTTTCCAAAGCCCTGTATGGACTTAAGCAAGCCCCTAGAACTTGGTATGAGAGGTTTAAAGCCTATGTGTTGAGTGATAGGTTTGAGATGGGTTAGGTAGACAAGACCTTGTTCATTTGCAGGTATGGTAATGACTTTCTACTCGTCCAGATTTATGTGGATGACAATATCTTTGGTGGCTCCTCTCATGCTCTTGTCTCCTAGTTTTTTGATGGCATTAGCATAGAGTTTAAGATGAGCATAATGGGCGAGTGAGCTTCTTTCTCGGCTTCCAAATCAAGCAGACACGGGAGGGTACCTTCTTGCATCAAGGCAAGTATATTCGAGACCTCCTGAGATGCTTTGACATGAGTGATAGAAAACCAATATCAACTCCCATGGCGACCTCCAAGACACTTGATCTTGACGAGTATGGTGAGCCTGCAGATCAGAAGGAGTTCTGTAGCATGATTGGCTCCCTCCTGTACCTCACTGCTTCGAGGCTGGACATACAATTCATCGTGTGTCTGTGCACTCAATTTTAGACTTCTCCTCACATCTCTCACAGTCAAGTGGTGAAACGCATCTTCAGGTACTTTCAAGCTACTCTAGATTATGATATCTGGTACTCTTCTACTTTCTGTCTTTCACATAGAATCTACTCCGATGCAGACTTTGCTAATTGTAAGATAGATAGGAAGTGCACTTCTGGCACGTAACAATTCATTGATACTTCTCTTGTCTCTTGGTCTTCTAGGAAGCAGTCCAGTGTTGCACAGTCCACCGCAGAAGCCGAGTATGTTGCAGCCACTAGTTATTGTAGTCAGGTGCTTTGGATGGTTACGACCTTGCGGGACATTGGGTTAACCATAGATAGTATTCTTCTTTTCTGTGATAACACTTCTGTCATTAACATTGCCAAAAACCAAGTGCAGTACTCTAGAACCAAACACATAGATATCAGATATCATTTCCTTAGAGACCATATGGAGAAGGGTGACCTTATGGATAGTAACCACCAGTTGGCTGAGATTTTCACCAAGCCTCTAGATAGCTCGAGATTCATGATCTTGTGGGGAGAGCTTGGGGTTGTTTGTCCTTATGGCTTAATTTGCGGGGAGCATCATGTACTTTCTATATTATATGTATATTTTCATTCTATTGCACTTTGTTTATTAGGTGTTTTTGGGTTAGTCTTTCTAGCATAGACTAGAATGGTTCTGATTCTTAGCTGGTTGCACTTCTTCCTCTTATCTTATGATCTTAGGATGTTGTTTATTAGTTGCTTCTCTTCTCACTAGGTTGAGTTTACTCACTTCTTTTAGATCTACCAGGGGTTGGGCACCCTTGGGTACACAGGGAACATGTTTACTCACTTGTGTTTTAGATAACCAGTTAATAGCCCTAGAGTCATATGGGGTAGATGAGAGCTAGTCTAAGCCATAGTAATCCTTTTGTCTTGTCTATATTTTAAGGACTACTATTTCTTCATTTTTCCAAGTTTCTTCTCTCTTGTTTATTGCTTTGGTTCAGAGGGAGTTCATTTGAGTTTTTCTTGAGCTTAATGTTGATATAACTCAACTTAAACCAAAATTGTTTCTAAAATTGTCTCACTTGCTAAGGGGAGCTAGGATATTTATTGCATCATATTGCATTTAAATTCAGCAATGTGCATTGTAATATAAATACATAAAGCCTTAACTATTATCCTTATATGACATGATATTTTGTTTTACATCTTGCCATGACATGTTCTAGCTTGCTAGATTTATTATATCCTTCTATATGTAGATTAGCTCTTGCCATGCTAGCTTCTTTAAATGTGAAAAACTTAAATTAAATTATGTCTTGCTCTATTGAGTCCTCTTATAATTCATGCCATATCAAATAAGCTAAGTTGAATCTTGAATTTGCATTAAGCTTTAGATTGAGCTATGCTAGTCCATTAGTGAAGTATAAGTTAGTATTAACTCTTTGTTCTGGAACTATGTCAAGAAAATATAAAAAGATCTCTTATGTGAAAAAACTGATCGTACCAAGCCTTTCTCATAAGACGGCTTGCTATTACATTAGGCATAAACTCAGGGGGAGTTTTGGATGACCAACATCACTTCCTTAAGCTTATTGCTTGGAATGGTCGTATAAGGTTTGAGATTTAGCACATGGCTAAAGAAACTAAATTTTACGAAAATGGTTGAAGCTCAGCTAAAACCAAAAATGAATTCAACATTTACCAAATGTGCCAAATTTGCTCAACTGCAAATAATATCAACTGCTTGAACAAAATGTTTCATTTTTGAACTTGTAGTACTCTAAATTGACTCAATGGACACTTCTTGGTTCCATTTAGCATATTGACATGACCTAGCTCATTTTTGGATACTCTTAGCTAAATTATGAATTTAAGCACCTAGACATGTTGAGAATCCAATTAATTTCAGATCATTGCTTATGTGGCTCTTGCTTTGCTATATATAGTTTGCTATGATCTAAATACCACTTTCACATTTTATGGCTTGATGTAATACTTGTAGAGTCACTTTGGATAATTTTCATAGCTCCTAAATGCTAAAAATAAATTAAATGCAGTCACTTCATTTCATTCATTCTCTATCTTCGTCCATGCATCTTGATGGCTCCATTTTCAAAGGGGAGAAAGATTGGTAAAAATGCATATCTAGAGCATTATTTGGAATTTTTGTGCAAAATTTTGCTAAGTTGGAGCTTTTGATCTCTTCTCACCATGACCAAGGTCAAACAGAAACAATTGTTATTCCATATGGACCTAGAGTGAGATTTCCCGAATTATTTGGTGGATTTGAAGCTTTTTGTGGAAAACCTGTCATTTTTAGTAGCTTCACTCTATTTCTACCTCAAATGGTCATTCTCACCTCATTGCTTTCTTCTTTTGACCATTGGAGCTTTCTTTACAAAATTCTTCCTTGTCTAAAACCACTTCCTATTTGCATTTTTTAGTATTGCCAATCGGTTTATCAAGGGAGAGATTGGAGGACCATGTGAGAATATCTAGTTTAATGTTTTGATGAACCATTGCAATGTTTCTATAGTGGTTATTTGATTTTGTAAAAGATTGCATTTTGCCAAACGACTTTGTGGTTGGGCAGTCCGATCGGCCCTAGGCAGGGCGGTCCAATCGGCAAGTCCAATCGGCAAATGTTCAAGGATGGTGAAATGACCACGGTTTGTCAAGCAGTGCCTAAACGACCATAGATGGTCGATGGTCGATAGTCATAGACCGTGCTTGTTGTCGTACTCATAGACTTTACAATTGATAGTCATAGACTTTACGATCGGAAGTCGTAGACTTTGCGATCGATAGTCGAAGGCTTTGTGGTTGGTAGTCATAGGTTTTGCGATCGATAGTCGTAGGCTTTGCGATCGGTAGTCAAAGGCTTTGCAATAGGTAGCCGAAGACCACTCGGTTGGTACTCATAGGCTTCGAGTGCTTCAATTCTTATATCCTTCGAAGTGCTTCAAGTACTCGTGTCTACCCGGTTGGGGTATGAGGTAATAACCCGAGGGCTAGTGGTCTGACCAGTTGTGGATTGACCAGATAGTTGGTTTTCAACCAGGGTCTGATGTTTGGTGATGACTACATGTATTGTACGGTGCTATGTGATGATCTACTTTTTTGTGTTAGTTGTAGGACTTCGGAGCTTGGTCGTGGCGAGGCGTAGGAGGACTGGGACTTGGTACATGGTGGTGCTAAGGTCCAGAACGGTCAAACAAATACCGAAGATGACCGGGGCTTGCAGTGATTGTAAGCCGGGAGGACGAGGAACTGGAGCGGGAGGTGCCGGTGGTGGACATGACGGGCAACGACAATGTGGACCAGGACTAGGCTCAGGGAGGAGCCGAGGTCCTGTGCAATCAAAGAAGTCAGGTGCTCGTCATACGTAAAGGAAGCTTTGTGGAAAATGCTAGATGGGCATTTTGGTAAGTTGCCTAATACCAGAAAAGTGGCGGTGTGTGAAACCGATCATGTATATGAGAAAGTAAAATCTGGTGTTGTGTGAGGCTGACAGGCTTCCCCCATTGTGATAGTGGATTGGATCCACTAAGTGTTAGGTGGCTGGTTGTCCACCTATAAAAGGGGTTGGTAGGGAGACAAATTGGGGATCCCAACCAACCCATCTCTCTTGTGCCTTCTTGTTAGGATCAGGGTTTGAGAGTTGAGCACCTGTGTGCTCTCTGTTGGGGAAAAAAATTTTAAGCCGCTATTCACCCCCTCTATTGCCTGTCCGGTCTTGCACAATTTCATAACTTTGTTTGTGAGCTCCAAAATTTATGGATCACAATATTTTCTTACCGTTAAACCACACTTATCTAGAAAAAAAATTTCAAGATTAAAATTCTTTCTTAGCTCCTCATCTACCATAACTTCTATACTAACGTAGTCTCGAAAGTCCATTTCTATTTGAGGTCGTATTTATATGAAAAAACTTCATGATTAATATTCTTTTTACCTTGGAAACAAAGAAAGTTTATTTTTATAGACATCGATTCTTGAAATGTAAATTTTAACAGGGTTACACATAAATGTTCAGGTGTGCCAAAGAATCTACCTTGTATCGAAACAGCAGGAGAGAAGGAAAGAAACCAATTGTCACCGAACATGGAGGACCGTCCCTGGTACGTTTCTGAGCACATACACGCTGTACACATGCACGACTCTGTTTCTTTGTCCCCTTCCATGTGTTAGACTACACGCTGACAAACATGAGGAATCCTTGTTTGTTACGGATTAAAAAAACATGTTTTTTATGGACTGTAATATTAAAGCAATGCTTCGAGCGTCCATTAAATTAGAGCTATCACCTTGGTTGGATTTACCTTATGGATGGATTGGATGTTTCTTTTTTCTCGAATTAACGTAGAAATGTTTAGCTTTTTTTATCCAATTAATGTAAGAATTTCTAGATAAGCCTTCAATTAGTATTGATACGATTAGAGTGTTGAAAGGAAGTAGGAAAAATAAGAGTGATGGTTTGAAATATCTTATTTTCGACTGTTACTTCTCAAAATGAGTGCAAATTGGTAGATGAGTTTTCTTTCTTTTCATTCCTTTGAGCATGCAAACATTCAGGTTAATTAATAGCGTTAACCATTGGAAAACTAAAGGAAGATCTATAACGCTAACCCATGCATGTACTATAGTACTGTTACATTGTTGTTTCCGACCAAATTATTCAAAATTGTCCTCACAAAAATAAAATCAAAATAGCATCTCCACCCCATGTAATTTAGTAATTACATATACACTGCCATTTAGTAATTGCATACGCGTTACCGATGGACAGGCAGAGACAGGGTAGGTACCAGATTAATTGGGCGCGGTAATGGCGTATGTACGTGCGCCGGAACTGTGTCTATATATACTCCTGTATACATCGCTCGTAAAGGGGAAAGAGCCTAGATAGCTCGACACCTGCGTCTGCATGCACAATGCCGCCTAAAGGTGAGTCCCAAATTCCTTCGTCTACTGCAGTCCATGTAGCTTAAAATTATCGTGTACACGTATGCAATCGATCTCCATCTCCTGATTAAAGGTCCGTTTCTCTCTTTCTGTTCTCGATCTGCATGTGCAAGCTGCCGGTACTACGCCAAGTGGGCCTGCAACAAAGGAATCAGAACACAAAAAAGGTGTGTGCTGAAGTGCTAATTTATTTCCGAGGCATATAGACTGGTTTTTTTTCCAGTTTAGCACTGACTTATGATTGTATTGTCCATAGAAACTAGTTTTTAAACAATACGTTTGTATAAAACGAGGTCAATAGGAAGATTGTAATAAAAAGTGTATTAAATTAAGTTGTACCGGCTAAAATCATATGCGACTATTTTTCTGTACGCAATACCTCTCGTAAACTGCTAAAATTTAAATATTTAAATCATAAATCATCAACGCAAAAAGAACCCATCCATATTCACTACTAGCTAGCTTTTGTTGCACGAAATTTCATGCATATGCATATATATATATATATATATATATATATATATATATATATATATATATATATATATATATATATATATATATATATATATATAGTTTGCCCTGCAGAAATTGCTAATTAATGGGCCTATGCAAATAATCAATGCATGTGCCTTTTCGTTGTAACCTCGTTCAGCGTACGAGGCGGCCCAGAGTCGGAGACGGAGACAGAAGGAACCCGTTGTGAATGAAGGTAACTCGCGCCCATAAATAAATTGAATAAACATGTTTAGCTACGTTACATAAGAGCTTAAAATTTCGCTCAAACTGTTCTCTTTGCCCCTTTTTTCTTTACAAGAAATTACACCCGGCGGTAGTTTTTGGTGCTGTTGCATATAGTTCTTTTATAAACATTTCTGTATTTCAATTAATAATTAATGCTTGCCCTTTTTGTTGTTGTTGTTGTTGTTGTTGTTGTTAAACTTCTTCAGATCTGTCAAATCCGCCGGAGGAAATGATGACCAACGACCTTAAACGTAAGTCTCACATAAACAAATTTAATATGTTTAGAGCCCTTGCTGCAATTACATATGATCGTTAACCATATAAAATTTCGATTCAAAACACAAGAAAATGTGAGGTGAAAAACAAAAAGGTAAAATGTTTGAAAATAAAAGAATTAAACAGGAAAGGAAGAAACGAAAACAAGTCACTATAATACATCCATTGGTAGTAGGGAAGTGAGAAGACGTAGTGGGAGGAAAAGGTTGAGAAATCTTTCAAGCTAAATTGAACTCAAATTTGATGTGGACCGATCGATAAGGTATATAAAATGTTAAAACAGGGATAAAATACAACTATACATTGTAGGAAACACTCAAAAATCCCCACAAAAAAATTCCCATCTACTTGCCTCGCCCTTGAAATTTTGCAGAGTCCTACCAAGCTCAACTCGGCCCAGGTGACAAAATTAATTGTCATGGTGATTATTAATTCATGTTTATCCTCTAACTAGTGCATGTTTAGTTTTCCAGCAGGGGAATGAAAAAAATATGTAGTGACAAGCAACGTGCAATTCGAAAAAAAAAGGTGTTCAACTTGAAAACTAAAAAAAATCATGACATACGTGTTAGAAACTATATGTGCATGTAATTGTTAGCTGTTAGCCGTTAGGTGTTAGTCGTGTGACCGTGTCGTCAGGGTGGTGGTGATCACATCTAGTTGGTTAGTCTGTTGAAGTCTGTTGCCGTTAAGGAAGGCATGATCCTGCCATTCCGGATCATGGATCCATTGTATCATTTGTTGCTATAATGCTATATATATAGAACACGGTTCGTCGAGGATCAGTGGGTTAGGCAAAATTCTCTTCTCTCCACAAATCTTTTTCATGGTATCAAAGCCACGATCCACCCTGAGATCTCATCATGTCTGCCACTCTTGGATCCGCAGTCACAAGCAACTCGCCTTCCTCCTCCTCCCTCTCCGGCATCCTGCCAACGCCGTCATTCAGTCACATGGTCAATGTGAAGCTCACGCATGAGAACTACCTGCTGTGGACGGCACAGCTCACTCCCTACCTCAAGAGCCAAGGGCTCATGGGCTATGTTGACGGTTCCATTGTGTGTCCAAGCCAGACCATCACCATCACGCCCACTGAAGAGGGAGGTGGCTGTCGGATCGTCTTCAACCCGGAGTACATCAACTGGTATCATCAAGACCAGTTCGTCCTGAGCGCCATCATTTCCTCTCTCACAGAGGATGTGCTCAGGAATGTTGTCGGCATGAAAACATCGCACAAAGTGTGGCGTGCACTGAAGAAGATGTACGCGTCAAGCTCTCGTGCACGTATCAGGCAAATTCACATGCAGCTCACCACCATTCAGAAAGGGGAGCTTTCCATTGCCGATTACTTCTGCAAGGTGAAACACCTTGCCGACACTCTCTCCGCCATCGGCAAACCGCTCGAGGACAAGAAGTTGATTGCGTACATGTTGCACGGTCTCGGCCACGACTACAACTCTCTCGTCACAAGCATCACGACGCGCGCTGACGCCTATACCATCAACGATGTATACGTGCACATGCTGAGCTTCGAGATGTGCCAAGAACACAACAACACCATCATTCAGGTCCAAGTCGCCAATGGAGCAGGTTTGTCTATTGCTCATGTTGGATATTCTAGTATTGCTGGTTCTATTCGCCCTCTTCATCTAAATCATATTCTACATGCTCCTAGAATCAATAAACATTTGGTCTCCGTTCATAAATTAACCTCTGACAACAATGTAATAGTTGCGTTTCATCCAAATTATTTCTTTGTCAAGGACCAAGCAACCAGGAACACCCTTCTCACAGGCAAATGTAGAAATGGCCTCTACATACTCCCAAATAAGCAGACCAGCCAAGCCTTGCTATCAGCCAAGGCAACTCAAGAGCAGTGGCACCAACGGTTGGGACATCCAGCCTCTCCAATATTTCTTCAGATTTTGCATAAAAATAATATTGCTATAGACAACAGTGCTTCTCCTTCCTTGGTCTGTGATGCCTGCCAACTAGGAAAAGCACACCAACTTCCTTTCAGTTCTTCCTCTCATGTATCTACAACACCTTTGCAAATTGTCCACACCAATGTTTGGGGACCTGCACTCCCATCAGTCAATAATTCCAAATATTATGTCTCTTTTGTTGATGATTTCAGCAAGTTTGTGTGGATTTATTTTCTGAGAAACAAATCTGAAGTTGAACCTGTGTTTCTACAATTCCAAAAGCATGTAGAACGTTTGCTTAATGCCAAAATTCGCCCAGTTCAATCTGATTGGGGTGGTGAATACCATCGCTTGCACAATTATTTCAAAAACACTGGCATTGAGCATCGCATTTCATGCCCTCACACACACCAACAAAATGGAACTGCCGAGAGGAAGCATAGACACATTGTAGAAACTGGCCTCTCTCTTCTTGCACAAGCTCATATGCCATTACGTTTTTGGGATGAAGCTTTCAACACTGCCTGTTATTTGATTAACAGAATGCCTAGTCGTACAATCGATCATGATACACTATTTCATAAACTCTTTGGC
Source organism: Dendrocalamus latiflorus (assembly GCA_017311315.1). Taxonomy (NCBI): domain Eukaryota; kingdom Viridiplantae; phylum Streptophyta; class Magnoliopsida; order Poales; family Poaceae; genus Dendrocalamus; species Dendrocalamus latiflorus. Next base: position 12,387,380 of record CM029657.1, on the reverse strand, counting down.
TATGACTTTGATTACTCCTTCCTACGTGTGTTTGGTTGTGCATGCTGGCCAAATTTGTGCCCATATAACTCTAGGAAGTTGAATTTCAGAACAAGACAATGTGTTTTCCTGGGTTACAGCTCCTTGCATAGGGGCTACGAATGTTTTGATCGGTCCACTGGGCGAGTTTACATATCTCGTGATGTCGTCTTCGATGAAAACATTTTCCCTTTCTCCAACCAACCCACTACAAATACCCAGCTGCCTAACCATTCACATCAGCTAACAGTTCTACCTATGCTAGTCAAAACCACCAAATATTTAGAACAGTCACTTATTGGCATTTTCGTGTGACTAGTAAATTACAAGAACTGGGTTTCACTTCCTCAAAGGCTGACACCTCTTTGTTTGTTTTCTGTCGAGTAGGTGTCACCATATATATGTTGATTTATGTGGATGACATAATTATTGTGAGCTCCTCACCTAGTGCTACTAATAGACTGATCAAGCAACTGATGATAGATTTTGCAGTGAAGGATTTTGGTTCCCTTGAATACTTTCTGGGAGTGGAGGTCAAACAGGAGAAGAATGGCATTCTGTTGTCTCAACGAAGGTAATGTGACGATGGCCCGATCTTCCGAAAGGTATTGATATGTCGATTGTGGAGAACTTGATGTTGATGATCCAAAGGCTCCGACCAAAATAGATCGAACCCCTCGCAATCACTACACCACTGCTCCGTTGGTTATCAACCGTGCCGAACACGGTTGACCTCACCAAGAAGGCTATCTCCTGCAAGCGAATCGAGAATACAAGCAAGAGAGTTCAAGATGCAATCTGAAATTGTATTGCGAATAAAGATTAAGCTCACAGGTTGGGGTTTCTCAACTGAACATGTGGTGAAACTGCTAAGCAGAATAATCTCTTAAGAAAAACCCGAGGAAAACTAAAGGGGTGCGACCATTTTAAATAGGGAAGGGGGAAGCCGCACTTATCTAATGAAAAGGGGGTGTGGTACTATTTATAGTTACTATTCACATGAACAGTATGTCATGAACAGTACGGGCCCAAATAGCCTAAGTGGTGATACAAGGCCCTCGGCGCACTTTGACTCGGATTGGAAAAGTGACATGAATTGTTTCACAATTGCTGATCATCTCGGATAGAGTTTGGAGGTGAGACCTGATCCATCTAAAAGTAGACTCCAAGAGCTTTCCAACGAGTACTCACAGGCCCCGAGAAGCCTTCTGAATCAAAAGTTATGGCCGTTTGAAGTAGACACTATTACAAAGGCCGAATCTGTGTCGAACTCACGAACAGGACTTGGATTGCGCTTGATGGTTCCACTTCTACACTTGAGCTCGCGTGGTTCTTCCCCATGGTTCCTAAGGACAATTAAATCATCACAAGAATTAATTAGTATGCCATTCTTTGAAACATTTGTATGCAAACTTAGGAACGCATCCACCTGATGGTTAAGTTGACGTGCTCGCGCTCAAGTCATTGGTCCTTGTATCATAGTTTCAGTTTGTTGAGTTTGTTGTGGAGTTGGCATAGTTGTATCTATGGAAAGGATGTCTTCATTATCCTCCCCTTCTTGAATTGGAGTCGTCCTCGACTCAAGCTCATCTTCTGCGCCCAAGCAAGGTCGCAAATCTGCAATGTTAAAGGTGGGGCTAACCCCAAAATCTGCAGGCCAGTCTAACTTATATGCATTATCATTAATACGTTCAAGCACTCTAAAAGGACCATCTGCATGAGGCATGAGTTTAGACTTTCTCAATTCAGGGAATCGTTCTTTACGCAAGTGTAACCACACAAGATCACCAGGTTCAAAAGTAACATGCTTGCGTCCTTGACTACCAGCAACTTTATATTTAGCATTCATAATCTCAATGTTCTCTTTAGTTGCCTCATGCATCTTATGTATCAAATCAGCACGTTGTTGCACATCAAAATTTACCTTCTCAGAAGCTGGAAGAGGCAACAAGTCGATAGGTGCACGAGGTATGAAACCATAAACAATCTCAAATGGGCATTTCTTTGTGGTAGAATGCAGTGAACGATTATAAGCAAATTCCACATGAGGCAAATATTCCTCCCACATTTTTAAGTTCTTTTTAAACACAACCCTAAGCATAGTAGACAATGTTCTATTGACTACCTCAGTTTGTCCATCGGTTTGGGGATGACAAGTAGTGGAAAATAACAGCTTAGTTCCCAACTTACCCCACAACGTTCTCCAAAAATGACTAAGAAATTTAGCATCACGATCTAAAACTATCGTATTCGGAATACCATGCAAGCGAACAATTTCCTTAAAGAACAAATCAGCAACATTTGTAGCATCATCACTTTTATGTCATGGTATAAAATGAGCCATCTTAGAGAATCTATCCACGACAACAAAAATACTATCCCTCCCCTTCTTTGTTCTAGGAAGCCCTAAAACAAAGTCCATAGAGATATCTTCCCTAGGTATGCTTGGAACAGGAAGAGGCATGTATAAATCATGAGGATTAAGTCGTGACTTAGCTTTTTGGCACGTAGTGCAGCGAGCAATGAAGCGTTCGACGTCACGCCTCGTCTTTGGCCAATAAAAGTGGTGGGTCAAAATGTCCTCGGTCTTCTTCACACCAAAATGACCCATCAATCCTCCTCCATGCGCCTCCTCTAACAACAAAAGATGAACGGAGCTAGCTGGAATGCATTGCTTGCTAGCACGGTATATGAACCCATCGTGCACCACAAATTTATTCCAACCGTTTCCTTCTTGACAATTAAACAACACATCTTTAAAATCAGCATCATGCACATATTGCTCCTTTATGGTCTCTAACCCAAAGATTTGGAAGTCCAATTGTGAAAGCATAGTATATCTCCTAGACAATGCATCAGCTATCACATTTTCTTTGCCCTTTTTAAATTTAATGACATAGGGAAAAGATTCAATAAACTCAATCCACTTAGCATGTCTATGGTTCAGTCTGGTTTGACTTCGAATATGCTTCAAGGATTCATGACCAGAATGTATTACAAACTCCTTAGGCCATAAATAATGTTGCCATGTTTCCAAAGTTCGAACTAGAGCATATAATTCTTTATCATAGATAGAATAGTTCAAACTAGGACCACTTAATTTTTCACTAAAGTAAGCAACAGGTTTTCCTTCTTGAATTAACACACCCCCAAGACCTATGCCACTAGCATCACATTCTAATTTAAAAGTCTTGCTGAAATCAAGAAGTTGAAGCAAACGGGCATGTGTTAGCTTATCTTTGAGAGTGTCGAAAGTTTGTTGTTGTTTGGTGGCCCAAGTAAAATTAACATACTTCTTTGTAAGCTCATTCAGTGGTGCAGCGAGGGTGCTGAAATCCTGAACAAAACGCAGATAGAAACCAGTGAGCCCGAGAAAACTCTGCACTTGTGTGGAGGCGGCCAACTCTGGATAGCGATGATCTTGTCTTGATCAACTTCAATGCCCTGTGGAGTAACAACATAGCCAAGAAAAGAGACTCGATCCGTGCAAAAGGTGCACTTCTCAAGATTACCAAACAAACGTGCATCTCTCAAAGCATTAAAAACAGCATGTAAATGATCCAGATGTTCTTCATATGACTTGCTATAGATTAGAATATCATCAAAATAAACCACCACAAATTTTCCAATGAAAGCATGCAAAACTTTGTTCATCAAACGCATGAAAGTGCTAGGTGCATTAGTTAAACTAAAAGGCATCACTAACCACTCATATAGCCCGAACTTAGTTTTAAATATCGTTTTGCATTCATCTCCCAATTTCATTCTAATTTAGTGGTACCCACTACGCAAGTCTATCTTTGTGAAAAGAATAGAACCACTCAACCCATCCAGCATGTCGTCTAACCTAGGAATAGGATGACGATACTGTATTGTGATATTATTAATGGCTCTACAATCAACACACATACGCCAACTACCATCTTTCTTAGGAACCAAAAGAACAGGCACAACACAAGGACTAACTTTCCCATACATACCCTCGGTCCAAAAGATCTTGGACTTGTCGCTGAATTTCCTTAGTCTCCTCCGGATTGGTCCTATACGTCGCACGGTTTGGCAAAGTCGCTCCTGGAATTAAGTCAATTTGGTGTTCAATCCCTCTAATAGGCGGCAGTCCCGGGGGTATCTCAGCTAGAAACACATCCTTATATTCCTGCAAAAGGTTAGTGACAGCAGACGGCAAAGAGCTAGATACATCATCAAGTGAAAATAAAGCATCTTTGCATATCAAAGCATAGCATGGCATATTATCATGACAAATTTCAGCAAGATCAGATTTGGTTGCAAGCATGACACAACCCTTTAATTTAATTCTCTTGATCCTAGAACTAGGTGCCAACCTCTCTTTCTTAGGTGGGAAAACATTCTTTACTACTTGCTGATTTTCAGATTCATGTTCAAGTTCTTTCTTCTCATTTTCAGCTATCTCTTTATCACAATTAGCAATTTCAGTAGGTGTCAAAGGTAGCAAAGTTATTTTCTTTCCTTTGTGCATAAGAGAGTACTTATTACTTCTACCATGATGAGTTGCATCGGTATCAAATTCCCATGGACGACCTAATAAATGTGAGCAGGCTTGCATAGGTACTACGTTGAAATCAGCAACATCATGATAGGAACCAATGGAAAAATGCACTCTCGCAGATTGTCTTACCTTCACCTTACCGCTCTTGTTGAACCACTGAATGTGGTATGGGTGAGGATGCGCACGTGTGGTCAAGCCAAGCTTCTTGACCAATCCTGAATCCACCAAGTTATTGCAGCTCCCGCCATCAATTATAACACGAACACGGTAATCCTTGACGATGAGGAACATCTGAAACAAATTATGATGTTGTAGCTTCTCCTCTTGCTCTCTTTGAGTGCCCAGTACTCGCTGCACAATTATGGTTCTATAATTCATCGTAGCAGCGGCACCTAAAATTTTCTCACCATCGCTATCTATCTCATGATCATCACCATTGCCTACAAGGTTAACTGCAAGAGCATATTCATCCTCAATATCACTAGCACTTACATAACCACCATCTTCTGTCGCAATGTACGCCCGTTGACTTGGGCAATCTCTCATGACGTGGCCCATCCCTTTACAACGGTGGCACATAATGCCCATCGTACGGCCCATGGAAGCATCCGATGAAGAGCTCTGTGCTGGTGCTTGCACACTAGTAGATTTGCTCGTCTCGGGTGCGCGTGATGGTGGCGGCGGTGCTGCTGAACACCCCCTACTCATAGAGGGGGTAGCAGCTCAAAAAACAAGAGGTGGGGCTATCTTGGATTGCCCCGACATCGATCTCGATGTAGACGTATGTCCAAAGTTGCTCCTATTCCTTTGTTGCTTACCCTGCAATTCCTTTTCTGCCAAATAAGCAAGCTGGAACAATCTATTGATATCGTTATACTCTTTGTAATCAATTATGTCCTGAATTTCACTCCTTAAGCCCCCATAAAAATGAGCCATTTTATCCTCCTCATCCTCTACAACATTACAATGCAGCATGCCTATTTGTAGCTCTTGATAATATTCCTCGACAGATTTATTACCTTGGTCTAAGCGCTGCAATTTCTTACGCATATCACGTTTAAAAGCAGGAGGAACAAATCTAGCACGCATAGCTACCTTCAATCTATCACATGTATCAGGTGTTAAACCAGAATTAACTACTCGAGTCCACCAAATGATAGCAAAATCTTTAAATTCACTAGTAGCTTGTCTGACTCTATGCACTTCAGGAACTAGATGGGCATTAAATTTTTGTTCAACTGTTATCTCCCAATCTAAATAAGTTTCAGCATCATAAACACCCGCAAAGGATGGTATGGTAAATTTGACTTTAGCAAATGGGTCATCATTAGCACGAGCATTGTGGTGCTGAAAATTATTACCTCCCATACCATGACGGTTTTTATGAGGGCGGTGTCGTGGGTGTGCATCTTGGGTAGCAAATGCAGCATCGGCGTCATGGTTTTGTCTCCCATTTTCATCTCCCTCCTCACGATCTTGGCCCGCATCGTGATCATACTCGCGTCCATTGTTTGGTGGCCGATTCACCATTCTTTCAAGGCGTGCAGTGAGTGCTGCAATACTCTCATTGATGGAACGTTGCAATGTGTTCGTCGTAGCTTGAAGCTTCCTATCGATGTCCTCATTAATGGTAGTGCGTTGTTCATTCAAGAGCGTCATGAACTCTCCCTTTAGAACACACTCTTGATCATCAGACGACCCACTTGTCATGGTTAGTAGAAAACAAAAGACAACACAAAGGTATTATCCCTATCAACTACTAGGTAGTGGAAGGTGGAATCACACACTCTCAAGCGTCTTATCACACTCTTACAAGTGTTCTTACCAATGCAGCAGGTGGTACAACCGGTGGCTGGTTCATGACACCATGTCGAGCGTGGGTACGATTGCAAGAGGGGACCTGTTCTGATCAAGAGTAGGTAGAGCTTGGAAGGCACAATATGGTAGTAAAAGGATCAGCAATAATCAGTTCAGTAAATGCAAGTTGAATGATTGTTCAAAATACTCGTCAAAGGTTGCTGATCCTAGGCTAATCACAGCTACCCAATCAAGCCCTATGCAAGGAAGTGTATGTATGCACATGCAACGATCAATATGACTTGATGTAAGCAAAGGAGAACCTCACAACAAGTACTAGGAGGGACGCTAGCCCACTACTCAAACATCTTTCTAAGGGCACAAGATTATTCGCACGATGTAGAGCACAAAACAACGATATCGGTAAAACACGAACAGCCCTCTAGATTGAGCAGATACAACAGCTAGTCTCAAACAATTAAAAGGCAAAGTTTTATATGGCTTATATATATACTCATTTGAAAGGTTTCAATGATATCTACAACTATCTCAACCGGACAAAACTCAAATTCCGAAGAGAAGACCGAATAAATCACCAAAGACGGAAAACCAAAATCCTGCGACACAATTTTGGGGCTAAAGATGGCCGATTTTGGGGTTCTTGGAGGATGACTAGCTAAGCTTGTCACTTGTTATGAATCGGGCTCGTCATTAGCTTTCCAACGAGTACAGGAACGTCGAAAACGGACACCGTATGCAAAAGTCATACCCGTTTTACTGAAGGTGTGTCGGAAAGAGACTCGAATTCGTTTCGACCTCAATTGAAACTGCTATAACTTTTGATCCTGTGGCCAAAATTGCTCAATTTTTTTCTGGAGGCTTTTGGATGTATGAAGAACAGCTCTACCAATTTTCATTACTTTTGGCGAAGGTTTGATGCACTATCCAAATTTCAGCAAAGATGGACTCTTTCCTCTTTTTTCTCTCTTTTTTTCCTCTTTTTTTCCTCTGTTTTTTTCTAAACAACCGAAATCAACTCTCTCTCTCTCTCTCTCTCTCTCTCTCTTTTCTCTAAGTTCGAAACCCTAATTTTTTTCTTGCACAAGGACGAGACAAACGAGAGGCGCGGCAGGGGATGGCAGGGTCGCAGAGGATGGCAACAACACCTGGGGGGTCGCGGCAAGGATGGCAGTGGATGGGAGGCCGCGGCAAGGATGGCAGTGTGGCAAGGAACAAGAACACACAACGATGAAGCTACGCAAAGGAACACGAGATGCAACTAGGCAATGACGAACTGGACTCTGACTAAACTAGCAATCAGCAACTTGAACACGACAATGTAACCAAAATTTCAACGAGCAATACTGAAAAGAAAAATTGCAATGGCACAAGGGGTGTTGGGACAGCGGAAGAACACTACGAACAATTATTTATTTTGTGGGCCAATTTTCTAGAGTTTTGGGATGATATGATGAATATAAACTAATCTAAAAGGAACGTATTACCTCACGGGCAACCGTTGCTCTGATACCACCTAATGTGACGATGGCCCGATCTTCCGAAAGGTATTGATAAGTCGATTGTGGAGAACTCGACGTCGATGATCCAAAGGCTCCGACCAAAAAAGATCAAACCCCTTGCAATCACTACACCATTGCTCCGTTGGTTATCAACCTGTCAAATACGGTTGACCTTGCTAAGAAGGCTATCTCCTGCAATCGAATCGAGAACACAAGCAAAAGAGTTCAAGATGTAATCTAAAATTGTATTATGAATAAAGATTAAGTTCACAAGTTGGAGTTTCTCGACCGAACATGCGGTGAAACTGCTAAGCAGAATAATCTCTTAAGAAAAACCCGAGGAAAACTAAAGGGGTGCGACCTCCTTAAATAGGGAAGGGGAAGCCGCACTTATCTAATGAAAAGGGTGTGGTACTATTCATGGTTACTGTTCATGTGAACAGTATGGTGTGAACAGTACCGGCCCAAATAGCCTAAGTGGTGATACAAGGCTCTCAGCCCACTTTGACTCGGACTAAAAAAGTGATGTGACTTGGTTTGTAGTTTTGGATCTGCTCGGATAGAGTTTGGAGGTGAGACTAGATCCATCAAAAAACGGGCCCCAAGAAACCTTCTGGATCGAAAGTTATGGCCGTTTGAAATAGACGCTGTTACAAAGGCTGAATCTGTGTCGAACTCGCGAACAGGACTTGGATTGCGCTTGACGGTTCCACTTCTACACTTGAGCTCACGTGGTTCTTCCCCATGGTTCCTAAGGACAATTAAATCATCACAAGAATTAAGTAGTATGCCATTCTTTGTGTAGGACCGAAATGGCGACAGAGGGGGGGGTGAATGTCGGTCTCTAAAAATTCATCCCCGCACAAGTATCTACTTGCAACTTCTCTCCAAAAGCTAAAAAGCTATGAAGCCAGAAGAAGTTTGCTAATTGGACAAAAGAGACTCCCAAAAAATATCGAGGAGAAGACTGAAAATGAACTCTTCGCTGTTCAAGACAGCAGCTGAAAATAGCCCAAAAAGGACTCCCTTTGCTGCTGAAAACTGCCACTACAAATGCTCTAAATAGTGACTATTTTGCTGCTGAAAATGAGCCAAACTGCACAGCAAAAGAGAGCTGCAAATTGGCTAAAAACTGCACTTCAATTGGCTGAAAACAACACTACAATTTGCTGAAAACAGCACTGCAAATTGGCTAAAAACTGCATTTCAATTGGCTGAAAACAGCAGCAAGAAGAGGCTGAAATCTGCAGCAAGAAGTGGCTGAAAACAGCAGCAATTTTGACTGAAAACAGCACGAAGAAGAGGCTGAAATCTGCAGCAAGAAGTAGCTGAAAACAGGAATGGAGAACTTACTAAAGACAAGATAAAAATAGAGAAAACAAGGGTTTGCTTCCAATCTTTTAGTCCCAGAGAATCACCACTAAATATCAAATAGCAAGAAGGGCTTGGAAAACAAAGAAATCAAACTTAGAAGCAAGAAATTCAGAATTTGGACAAAAACCTGAAAAGTACAGAGGGTTGCCCAAAAACTCAATTTTCCATTTCATCTTTGATCATTTGGCTATGAAACTTTGAGGATAGGTTAGCAATAGCCTCTGGACCTCTCATGCCAAGTTTTATGCCATCTCGTGAAGGAAATCGAAAATAACACCAAACCCTAGAAATTCAGAAAAGGGCTAAATCTTGAAAACTTACAGAGCCTCCACCAAAAATCAAATTACTCCTCAATCGTTGATCCTCTGGCCATGAAATTTTGAGGGAAGCTAGTTGATAGCCTCTGGACACTCCATACCAATTTTCAAGCCATCTCGTGGAGGGAATCAAGAACAGCCTCAAACCCTAGAAATGCAAACCATGAACAGGGGAACTCAAAAAGGAAATCTGAGAATAAAATTAAGTTTGCTCTAGGGAATCTCGATCAAACGATCTTGAAGCACTAACCCATCACAAAGCAACCCATTTTGGCCAATCCCAGCAGGCAAGAACTCAAAACCAAGAAATCAAGAAATCTCCAAAAGAGGTCATTGAAGGAAAAATGACAGAGAGCTTAAATATGAAACAAACACCATCTCATATTGATGTAGAGGAAGAGAGATACATGATTGATACAAGAGGAATGATTACAAGCTTTCATCTCATCCTCTCCCACTCTCAAACCTCAAGAACACACCCATACATGCTTGAGGAGGGATGAACACACTCTGGAAAACTACGAAGGGGACAAGCAGGGAGCACACCTCTACCTCCACCAACAAACCTCAACCACTAAAGCCTAAAGCCAAAACAACCACTGAAGACTCTTTTGACTCTAGCAAACCCTAATTCCCTTTCAAGTGCTCAAGAGGGCATGCAGCCCCTCCATCCTTTTTATAGCCCACGGCTAACGGGTCTCCACCCCGTTACGCCCGCTAAGTCCAACGGAGCCCGCTCCCGCTTATGCAGCCACGTGAATTTCCCGATTCGCCCCTCGTGCACCTTCCAGGAAGCTTCCGCGCTCCTTGCCTCGCACGCCTCGCAACCACCTCGAGTCTACGTCGTCCTCGACACATCCCGACCGTTCTGACCTCAGTGCCACCTGCGCCTAGTCCGGTCCACCGTGTCTCGCCACGACTCCACCTCGACGTCCTACAGCCACACAGACAAGAAACACATCAAATAGCACAGCTCGATACATGAAAGCGTTAATACCATCATATTTACCATTGATGAAGTCCAAACCTGTCGAATCAAAGAATATGCATCCTAATCCCATACGACCAAGTTTGACCAAGTCCGACCGAGCCTGATTGCGCCATGCAACGACTCGACTCCGAACCACTCAAACCAAACTCGACTATCCTAAACCTTTGTCAATTACTCATCACTCACATGGAGTCACGACCACATGGTCTCTCAATCTCCCCCTTGATGAGTATATTGACAAACCCCGAAAAAGCGCAAAGATGAGTTTGAAATGCAAGAAGGAAGTCAAATATGGTCCAAAGGAAAGAGAAATGATGATACTGAGCATGTCGACACAAGGAGCAAACGAAAGAACAAGTTTTCCTCAAAGCTCCAAGCTCCAAAAATGGCTTTTTCTACCATTATGGCTTTTTCTACCACTATTCTTCCCCTTTTGGCAATAACACATCAAGAATGCAAAGGAGAGAATATGACATGTCAACGGATGAAATGGCAGAAGTTTGATTATTCTAAGCATTTAGAGCCATGAAAATTATCCATAATGACCATAATGTAATACACCAAGCCATAACTCAATAAAAGGCTATCTAGATCATGACAAGATATGTATATCCTAGCTAGAACACATAGATGACGATCTGAAATGTAATGCATTTTATGAGCATGTCAAGTCATCAATAAGCAAAGTCTAACTAGAGATATCCAAGGATGATGCAGGCCATGTCAATAAGCTAAGCAGAACTAAGAAGCTACAATTGAGACCAAATAGAGTGCTATGCTCAAGAATGAAACATTGGTTCAAGTACTTAGTTCTTTTTGTAGCTTAAGCAAATTGAGCACATAAAACATTGTCTTTTGAAAGCATATGGTCGTTTCCAACCCAATTTTTGTTATGTGCTAGATCTCAAGCCTTATGCGACTACTCCAAGCGATAAGCTTTGGAAGATAGTCTAGGTCATCCAAAACTCCCCTTGAGTTCATGCCTAGTGCAATGGTAAGCCGTCTCATGAAAAAGAATTGGTGAAATCAGTTTTTTCGCACAAAAGAGATCGTTTTGCCTTTTAAACAAGTTGTACTAACTTATGCATCATCAAGAGACGAAAATAGCTCAATCTAAGACTCAACAAAGATTCAACGCTCAACTAAGCTTATTTGACATGACATGAATCATAAAAGGATAGCTCAAGAAAGACTAAACTCAAGTGCTAGCATGACAAGTTTTAATTCAAGTAGATCAATTTTAATTCACTTATCATGGCAAAAGCTAGTCTACACATACGAAGTCATGATAAATCTATTAAATAAAGTACAAGCCATGGCAAGGTGTAGAGCATTGTACGCATGTCATAAAGGATAATAATCAAGGCTCAATGTAGTTATATTACAACGCGAAATGCTAAAAAGCAAGAAAATCCAGCACCCCCTCAACATGAGATGCAACTTTTAGTTCAAGTTGAGTTAAGTCAATATTAAGCTCCAGAAGCTCCCAAATGAACTCCTCCTGAACCAAAGCAATAAGATCGAGAAGCTGGCAAAGAAAACAGCAAATAAGCAGTCCTTAAAGCATAGATAAGATATAGAGACAACTATGGCTCAGACTGACTCTCATCTACCCCATATGACTCTAGGACTATTAGCTGACCGTAAAACACACACTAGAGAGCAAACACGTACCCTGTCTACCCGAGGGTGGCCCGACCCTCGCTAGAACCTACAAGATGTGAGTGAGCTCAATCTAGTGAGATAAGAAGCAGCTAATCAGAGGCACCCTGAAAGCACAAGATAAGAGTAAGAAGTCTAAGCAACTAGACAAGAGAAGCACTCTAACCTATGCTAAAAGGACTAGGCCCGATGCACCCCAAGTGCAAAGCAACAGAAATGAGACAGAAGCATAATCAATATAGTAAAGCAGTAAAGCCCAAAGCTCCCCCTCACTACAGTCCATAAGGACAAACCTCCCCAAGCTCTCCCCGCAGAGCTGAAAACCTCGAACTATCCAATGGCTTGGTGAAGATGTCAGCCAACTGGTGGTCAGTCTCCACAAACTGGAGCACTATATCGCCCTTCTCTACATGGTCTCTAAGAAAGTGATAACGGATATCGATGTGCTTGGTCCGAGAGTGTTGCACTGGATTCTTAGCAATGTTAATCGCAGAAGTATTATCACAAAAGAGTGGAACACTGTCGATAACTAACCCAAAGTCCCGTAGGGTCGAAGCCATCCAGAGTACCTGACTGCAGCAGCTGGCTGCAGCAACATACTCGGCCTCTGCGGTGGACTGTGCAACACCAGACTGCTTCCTAGAAGACCAAGAGACAAGAGAAGTGCCAATGAATTGGCAAGTGCCAGAAGTGCTCTTCCTATATATCCTACAGCTAGCAAAGTCTGCGCCCGAGAAGGCTCTCAAGGAAAGACAGGATGAGGAAGAGTACCAGATACCATAGTCAATGGTAGCTCGGAGGTACCGAAAGATGCGCTTCACCGCCTGGCGGTGAGATACGCGAGGAGAGGCTTGAAAACGAGCACACAGACACACAAAGAAGTGTATGTCTGGTCTCGAGGCAGTGAGGTAAAGAAGGGAGCCGATCATACTTCTGTACTCTTTCTGATCGACTGGCTCGCCATCCTCATCTGGGTCAAGATAGGCTGTAGAAGCCATCGGAGTTGACACCGGCTTCCCATCACTCATGTCGAAGCGTCTCAGGAGGTCACGAGTGTACTTGCCCTGATGAAGAAAAGTACCCTCCCGAGTCTGCTTGATTTGGAAGCCAAGAAAGAATGTCAACTCACCCATCATGCTCATCTCAAACTCGGTGCTCATGACATCCGAGAACTGTGAAACCAGAGCATAAGAAGAGCCGCCAAAGGTGATGTCATCGACATAGATTTGGACGAGCAGAAGGTCACTACCAAGCCTACGGATAAACAAGGTCTTGTCTACTTTACCCATTTCAAACCCATGACTCAACAAGTAGGACTTAAGCCTCTCATACCAAGCTCTGGGAGCCTGCTTAAGTCCATACAACGCTTTTGAAAGCTTGAAGACATGGTTAGGGTATTTGGGGTTCTCGAAACCTGGAAGCTGTCGGACGTAGACTTCCTCCTCAATAAGACCATTGAGGAAGGCACTCTTCACGTCCATCTGGTAAAGCTTGAAACCCTTAGAAGCTGCAAAGGCAAGCAGGATTCTAATGGCTTCAAGTCGAGCTACAGGGGCAAAGGTCTCCTCGAAGTCTAGACCCTTAACCTGGGAAAACCCCTGAGCTACCAATCTAGCCTTGTTTCGAATGACTACCCCATCTTCACTCTGCTTGTTCTTGAACACCCACTTGGTTCCAATGATATTGTGGCCTCGTGGGGGCTCAACAAGCGACTAGACCTTGTTTCTCTCAAAGTTCTCTAATTCCTCATGCATGGCATTGACCCAAGACTCATCGGAAAGAGCATGAGAAATATCTTTGGGCTCAAAGGAGGCAATGAAAGCAGAATAGAGACAGAATTGAGATAAGCCAGATTTTGAGCGGGTCACACGCTCGAAAAGGTCTCCAATAATCTGTTCAGAAGGATGAGCTTTCTGAATGTGTCTAGGAGGTCCTGGATGAGATGAAGAAGTGGCCTCTATCTCATGAGCAGAAGAGGTAGGAACAGAGCCACTAGCTCCAGAAGAAGCGGAAGGCAGAGGTTGATCACCTCGAGGTGCGGTGGAAGACGGCACCTGAAGGGGTGGATGAAGGACTGGATCGGGTAGACAGCCTTCATCTCCATCATCCTCATCATCCACAAAGATGGGCTCGGACTGCTCTAAAGAACCTGAGATATCGGGCCTAGTCCCCGGACTGGCCTCATCGAAAGTCACCTCACAGGTCTCTACCATTTTACTAGACTCGCAGTTCCAAACCCGATAAGCCCGTGAAGAAGGCGAGTAACCTAGAAAGATACCATCACAAGAACGTGACTCGAACTTGTTTAGGTTCCCGGACTTCAAAATAAAGCACTTGCAACCAAACACACGAAAATGAGAGACGCTGGGCTTTCGCCCGTATCTCAACTCATAAGAAGTGCGGTGCAAGTGTGCCCTAAGAAATACTCGATTTGAGACATGGCACGCGGTAGCTATAGCCTCAGCCCAAAACTTTCGCGGTGTAGAGTACTCATCAAGTATCGTCCTGGCCATCTCGACCAAGGTACGGTTCTTCCTCTCCACAACACCATTTTGTTGTGGGACGTGCAAAGAAGAGAACTGGTGCTCTACACCTGTCTCACCACAGAAACTCTCGAAGTAGGAATTCTTGAACTCCGTGCCATTGTCACTGCGGATCGCTCGTAAGGCACCCGGGAGCTCAACAGAAAGCCTACCGAAAAGACCTCGGAAATGTGAAAATGTCTCATCCTTCGATGCTAAGAAAAACACCCAAGAAAATCTCGAATAGTCATCGACCACAACAAGAACATACCACTTCCCTCCGGCTGACTACACTCGAGCTGGTCCAACAGTGTCCATATGGAGCAGCTGTCCTAGTGCATCAGTCATGGTCACAGTGACTGGAGGATGTGAAGCGGCAACCATCTTGCCGTGCCAGCATGGAGCGCAAACAAGATCTTTGACCATTTTGACCTTCGGCAGACCACGAATGAGGTCGTGGCCGCTAACTCGGGTCAAATGGTCAAATCCAATATGGCCAAGTCTCCTATGCCAGAAGGTCAAATCACGGGACTCTGAGGCAACCAAACACCGGAGAGGATCACCAGAAGAATAAAAAAAATCAGCACGAAAGATCCTCCCATAACGAGAAATCCCGCAAACCAGACTACCCGAAGAATCAAGAATTTTGCAAGCGTTTTTCTTGAAGCTCACCTCAAAACCGTCATCGGTAAGCTGAGAAACGGAAAGCAAATTGTACTGCAGCTTACTAACCAAGGCAACATCCTTAAGAATAAAAAAAGCATTAACATGCACAGTACCTTTGGCGATGACGCGTCCAGACGAAGCGTCTCCGAAGCTGATTGTCTCATCACCTGGAGCGCGGGCTAGGGAGGAGAACCAACGGGAGTCTCCGGTCATATGACGAGAACAACCGGAGTCTACAAGCCAAACCTTCTCCTTCCCTACCCGGTGAACCTGAGTCAAACAGAGAGTAAAGTCTCAGTACTGGGATAAATCAAGAGAGATTTTGGCACCCAATACCGAGTAACACGTGGAGCAGATGAAGTAGTCAAACACGACTGACCTCTATCTACCCTACGCTCTCCGTGACTCAAAGAAGCAGAAGGTCTATGAGCAGACCTGAAGCTGTTGTGGTATCCGGCTGCTACAGGAGAGCGAGTCGGAACACCGGCAACACGCTGATCATGCCGTGGGTAATTGTCTCGACGGGGGAAACGAGATGTACCCTCAGGACGGCGGAAGTCACGACTCGGAGCAGCATGAGGACGAAAACCAGAAGACTCAGAGAAACCAAGTCCTCGATGCTGCCCAAACCCGTCAGAAGCAAACCTAGACCTCGTGCTAGTCTTAGATGCACTCGGGATCTGGGGCTGACCCTGAATACGCCTAAGTGCCTCCGCACGATCTCTACGCGCAATCCTAGCATGCCTGAAGCATCGATCGACTGTGTGTCCATCCTTCTAACAGAAGGTACAGTGGTACTTCACCTTCTGAGAGGTAGAAGTAGCACGGGGAGGCTTCGCCTTCTGAGAGGCCGAAGCTGCAGGTGGACTCACCTTGCTGTCAAAGATCCCTTGGACAAAGCCCGCTGATTTGAATTTAACCTCATCAGATCTGGGCTCGACCTCGATCACACCTCCTACTATGGGTCGGAGAATAGCAGGTGGATGCTTCCTCATATCCTCATAAAAATCATATCCTAGACCTTGATTGAACTTGCAAATCTTGGATTGGTCTAGAATAAGATTAAGCTTCTTCTTGCCGCCTACAAATCTCTCGAGAGTGTTCATAAGATACTGACACTCCCGGAAGAGAGAGGTGCAAGAAGAGCAGGGGAAGAAGAGACAGCAGAAGGTAAGGGAGCAGAGGAAGAACCAACAGCAGAGGGAAGAATGGCTTGTGCACGCACAGCCGACTCTGAAGGGACAGTCCTACTGCTAGCCAGTTGGTTCACGTCGCTAAGCGTCTCCACCTTACCTTGGGGCTTCTCCCCCTTCTCAGCACAGACAATACAAGCAGAAGGTTGCTTCTCTAGTAGGTCCTTAGTCAGCTTCACACATCTCTCATCCAATGCAATCAAATCAGATTTTAGTTTGTTACAGTTAATGCATGGTGAGCTAACAGGGTCCTTAGAAGCAAACTGAGCCAATTTCCTATCATGATCAATCATATCTTGAAACTGTTTGGAGACAGCTTCAAGTTCAGCAGTTAACTTAGGACAGTTCAAGCATGAATCAATCGGCTCAAGTAAAGAAGCTTGTAGTTCAGCAATTTTATGATCTGCCCGTTTTAAGTTCATCTTCAAGTTATTGCAATTTTCACAAGACTCGGGCAGATCAAGGAGCATGGCATAAGGTCCTCTAACAGCAATATCCTTAACCTCACATGAGGTGGGAGAAGTAGTCTCATCAGTAGTAAGTAGGGTAACAGCCATCCTACTCAACTCTAACTCAGCAAGCAGACTAACATTCTCCACCTTAACAATATCAAGCTCGGAGGACACACTATCATGCGAGATCCTTAGTTTCTCCATGTCACCCAACAGAGCACAGCATGTATCACAATCATCACGGGAGGGAGCAGATGTAAGTGAAGTAAGCTCCCGTGATAGTCTATCTACTTCCTTCTCTAACTCAGTACACCTAGCCCTAGCTCTAGCATGAAAACCACCTAGCTTAAGAAAAGCATGATTGAGCTGGTCGTAGGTGGGGCATACCTCGTCCGAGTCGGAGTACAGCTCGCTGTCGCTCAGTTTGCCCTCGAGGGCCATGAAGCACATGCCGGAGAAGTCGTCACCGCTCTTGTGATCTTGGTCACCCGTCCCGTCGTTGTCGCTCCATCCCTCCACCTCACTGAGGTCGAGGTCGTCGAACGCGGTGAGGACGCGGTGGAACAGCTTCTTGGCCTTCCCGAAGTCGCGGAACTTTTTCTTGCCTTGAGGGTGCGCTGGAGTCTTCTTGTTGCGGTTCTTGTCGGTGTAGTCGTTCTTACCCGAACCGCCGTAGTCATTCTTGCCCTTCTCCAGCTTGGGGCAGTTTGCCCGAATGTGGTTGGGGCCACCACACTCGAAGCAAATCACGGGTCCTCCCCTCTATCTGTCCCTCCTCCTCTTGTAAGCATGGGAAAACTTCCGAGCTAGGAGGACCAGTTGCTCATCCTCGAGCTGCTCTAACTGATCATCAGTTACGTCACATAGAGCAGCAAGGGAGAAACCGCAAAGTGAATCAGAAGAAGGGCCAGAAGAAGAAACGGGATCGGTGACCAAGGCCATTGACTGTGACTTCAACCAACGAGAGACAACGTCAATCTCGCGAGTCTTGAGGCGCGAGTACAGCGCGTCAAGAGTCAGGGTTGAGAGGTCTGTCGTGTCTTTGATGGCGGTCACTTTCATCTCCCAAACACGCAGATCGAGTGCCGCGAGCATCTAACGAGCGTTGTCCGAGTCGGGGTATGTGAGACGGACCGCTCGGAGGTTGCTCAAGATTTTGTGAAATCGCGAAAAGCACTCGTCGAGGGACTCACCAGCAAGCATCTCGAATTTATTGTATTCTCGCTTGAACTGGTCCTGTCGAACCGTCTTGATCTGGGTGGTGCCCTCATGGTATGCGTCGAGGGTCACCCAGATATCGTAGGCGGATAACAGGTGAGAGATGCGATCGAATTCGCTTCTGCTCAAGCCCTGGATAATGATGTTCTTTGCCTTCGCATTTGCCTCAACATCGGGCATGTTTGCCACGTTGATGTTCTCATCGGCAGGAACAACATATCGCACCTTCACCTTCCGCTAGATGGTGTACCCCTGAGCCTGGATGTATGTCTCCATTCGGCTCTTCCAGAAGGGGTAATCGATGCCATCGAAAATGGGCGGCTTGGTGGAGTACTTGTCCGTCGCCATGGCTCTAGAGACCGGTTAAGATCTATTGATTAGAGCTAACCGGCTCTGATACCAATTGTAGGACCGAAATGGCGACAGAGGGGGGGTGAATGTCGGTCTCTAAAAATTCATCCCCGCACAAGTATCTACTTGCAACTTCTCTCCAATAGCTAAAAATCTATGAAGCCAGAAGAAGTTTGCTAATTGGACAAAAGAGACTCCCAGAAAATATCAAGGAGAAGACTGAAAATGAACTCTTCGCTGTTCAAGACAGCAGCTGAAAATAGCCCAAAAAGGACTCCCTTTGCTGCTGAAAACTGCCACTACAAATGGTCTAAATAGTGATTATTTTGCTACTGAAAATGAGCCAAACTGCACAGCAAAAGAGAGCTGCAAATTGGCTAAAACTGCACTTCAATTGGCTGAAAACAGCACTACAATTTGCTGAAAACAGCACTGCAAATTGGCTAAAAACTGCACTTCAATTGGCTGAAAACAGCAGCAAGAAGAGGCTGAAATCTGCAGCAAGAAGTGGCTAAAAACAGCAGCAATTTTGACTGAAAACAACACCAAGAAGAGGCTGAAATCTGCAGCAAGAAGTAGCTGAAAACAGGAATGGAGAACTTACTAAAGACAAGATAAAAATAGAGAACAAGGGTTTGCTTCCAATCTTTTAGTCCCAGAGAATCACCACTAAATATCAAATAGCAAGGAGGGCTTGGAAAACAAAGAAATCAAACTTAGAAGCAAGAAATTCAGAATTTGGACAAAAACCTGAAAAGTACAGAGGGTTGCCCAAAAACTCAATTTTCCATTTCATCTTTGATCATTTGGCTATGAAACGTTGAGGATAGGTTAGCAATAGCCTCTGGACCTCTCATGCCAAGTTTTATGCCATCTCGTGAAGGAAATCGAAAATAACACCAAACCCTAGAAATTCAGAAAAGGGCTAAATCCTGAAAACTTACAGAGCCTCCACCAAAAATCAAATTACTCCTCAATCGTTGATCCTCTGGCCATGAAATTTTGAGGGAAGCTAGTTGATAGCCTCTGGACTCTCCATACCAAATTTCAAGCCATCTCGCGGAGGGAATCAAGAACAGCCTCAAACCCTAGAAATGCAAACCATGAACAGGGGAACTCAAAAAGGAAATCTGAGAATAAAATTAAGTTTGCTCTAGGGAAACTCGATCAAACGATCTTGAAGCACTAACCCATCACAGAGCAACCCATTTTGGCCAATCCCAGCAGGCAAGAACTCAAAACCAAGAAATCAAGAAATCTGCAAAAGAGGTCATCGAAGGAAAAATGACAAAGAGCTCAAATATGAAACAAACACCATCTCATATTGATGTAGAGGAAGAGAGATACATGATTGATACAAGAGGAATGATTACAAGCTTTCATCTCATCCTCTCCCACTCTCAAACCTCAAGAACACACCCATACATGCTTGAGGAGGGATGAACACACTCTGGAAAGCTACGAAGGGGACAAGCAGGGAGCACACATCTGCCTCCACCAACAAACCTCAACCACTAAAGCCTAAAGCCAAAACAACCACTGAAGACTCTTTTGACTCTAGCAAACCCTAATTCTCTTTCAAGTGCTCAAGAGGGCATGCAGCCCCTCCATCCTTTTTATAGCCCACGGCTAACGGGTCTCCACCCCGTTACGCCCGCTAAGTCCAACGGAGCCCGCTCCCGCTTGTGCAGCCACGCGAATTTCCCGATTCGCCCCTCGTGCACCTTCTGGGAAGCTTCCGCGCTCCTTGGCTCGCACGCCTCGCAACCACCTCGAGTCTACGTCGTCTTCGACACATCCCGACCGTTCTGACCTCAGCGCCACCTACGCCTAGTCCGGTCCACCGTGTCTCGCCACGACTCCACCTCGACATCCTGCAGCCACACAGACAAGAAACACAGCAAATAGCACCGGTCGATACATGAAAGCGTCAATACCATCATATTTACCATTGATGAAGTCCAAACCTGTCGAATCAAAGAATATGCATCCTAATCCCATACGACCAAGTTTGACCAAGTTCGACCGAGCCCGATTGCGCCATGCAACGACTCGACTCCGAACCACTCAAACCAAACTCGACTATCCTAAACCTTTGTCAATTACTCATCACTCACATGGAGTCACGACCACATGGTCTCTCACTTTGAAACATTTGTATGCAAACTTAGGAACGCATCCACCTGATGGTTAAGTTGACATGCTCGCGCTCGAGTCATTGGTCCTTGTATCATAGTTTTAGTTTGTTGAGTTTGTTGTGTAGTTGGCACAGTTGTATCTATGGAAAGGATGTCCTCATCAGAAGGTATGCTTTTGACTTGCTTCAGAGAGCAAACATGACCAATTGTAAGCCAATCTACACTCCTATGGCATCTACTTAAAAGCTGTCTAGAGACCAAGGCACACCCCTGAGTGAAGCAGAATAGTTTCAATACAGAAGCTTGGTTTGAGGTTTTCAATATTTGATCATGACTCGACCAAATCTTTCATTTCCAGTTAATCGAGTATGTCAATTCGTTCAGAGACCTACTGATGTGCATTGGGCCGCTGTCAAAAGATTTTTGCGGTACATAAGGGGAACGATTGATCAAGGTCTGAAAATTTAGAGGTCGCCAACAACCAGATTGAGCGCATTTTCAAATGCTGACTGGGCTAGAAGTCCTGAAGATCGAAGATCAACCAGTGGGTATGCTGTGTTCTTGGGAACAAATCTTGTGTCATGGAGCTCACGAAAGCAAGCAATACTCTCGAGATCAAGCACAGAGGCCGAGTACAAAGCCATAGCTAATGTTACAGCTGAATTAATCTAGATTCAATTATTGTTAAGGAAACTCAGTGTGTTTCAACACAGGTCTCCTTTGCTTTGGTGTGATAATCTTGGTGCAACCTACTTAACGGCAAATCCGGTGTTTCAGGCCAGAACCAAACATATTGAAGTTGATTTTCATTTTGTTCGTGAACAAGTTGCATGAAAGGCAATGGAGGTGAGATTCATTTCGTCAAAAGATCAGCTAGCTGATGTCTTTACCAAACCGTTGTCTGGAGCTCCATTCACTTCAAATTGCAGCAATCTCAACCTGAGTTGTCCACATTGTGATTGAGGGGGACTGTTAGAAACTATGTGTGCATGTAATTGTTAGCTGTTAGCCGTTGGGTGTTAGTCGTGTGACCGCGTCGTCAGGGTGGTGGTGATCACATCTAGTTGGTTAGTCTGTTGAAGTCTGTTGCTGTTAATGAAGGCATGCTCCTGCCACTCCGGATCATGGATCCTGTTGTAGAGGTGGCCCTCACCTAAGCCCAGCCGGCCTGTTAGAAGGTCATAAAACCCAAAATGGGATATGTGTAATGCCATATATGCCCTTGTGAAGGGTACTTGGGTGTAAGGACATAATTGTAAAATACTCCCCATGTGAATATATAAAGTCACCAGGCTATGGGGAAAGCCCCATGCATTGCTCACCTAACTCTCTACTACCATACCACTCTCTCTATTTGGTCTGTAACCACAACCGATCTATTGTATCATTTGTTGCTATATATATAGAACACGGTTCGTCGAGGATCAGTGGGTTAGGCAAAATTCTCTTCTCTCCACAAATCTTTTTCAATACGTGCATGCACACAGCCGGATCCGATTATAGCTCAGTCCGGATGTAAGGACTTCTTCACTTGGCTATTGTTTCTCTCTCCTTTTCCAGTATACTTTTTTTTAGTAAAAGTATTAACTAAATATTTCAATAAATTAGTATTTAAAATAGGTATTATCATGCTAATAAAATCTATATCTCTAGACTAACTGGAGGCTCTTATAGGAGTTCCCACATTAATCCTATGTGAAAAAATTAGAAATTCTCATATTAATTGGAGAAAAGAGAAATAGCTAGAAATTCTCTCATTAATTGAAGAAAAAATCTCATCCATACATCTTGTGGCCTAAGGCTCTGATATATATCTATCATAAAAAAATTTCAAAGAAAAGTAATTGTTGCGGCATTCATGTATCCGAATAGGAGACATGCATGGATATACATACAAATATCTTCCTTTTTTAATGAAAATATTTCCCTCCTTTTTTTCTTCTCTGTCGTAACTTCTCCAGCCAATATATACAGTTGCTCTCATGGAGAAAGTATGTATGTAAATCTGTATTGACAAAACTCTATTAGAAGCTCCTATAATAATTAATCCTATGAGAGAAAAAAAGTCAAAAGAGAGAGAGAGAGAGAGAGAGAATATAGCTTTCAACTTCTCTTTTGGTTCTGATTCATGTAGCTTGAACTTTTATCTTCACGATAAAAAATTACAAAAAAAGATATTGACTATAGTAATTTTAAAAATATTTCCACAAAATATAGAACATAATTTTGCGTAAAATTGAAAAGTGTACTTTTTTAAATTTATAGTCCGTGCATGTACACGGGTTGATGGTTAGTACAGTAGCAAATTGAAACATATCTTTCAACACGGAGAGTCAGTGGACGCTCAGAGTTTGGAAAACTGGCATTAAAACAGAAATTATTCACCGAGATTTTGGGAAAATCACTGGTTTTTTCTACCTCATGAATTTAAATTTTCAAAATACTCCATCCGTTCTGCTATGTTTATCCATGGCCTCCGTTTCAAAATTTTTATCTATTGAGAGAATATAGCGTAGTAATTGTAATTTTTCCACTACTACCCTTACTTAAATGATTTACAAGAGGTTAAATGGTTCTAAGATGTCATTTAATAGGGGTATGTATGATTATTTCTTATTAACTCTTTCTTAAATTTAGTATTTTTTTATCTATGTATATGTTGAGCTATAAACAAATATAACGAAATAGAAAGTACAAATGATTACAAGTTGGAAATTGGACAGTTTGTGATATGTATACTCCAGTATGTAGGCGGTGGGGGCAATGGTGAGCTGAGGTGGTGTCTCAGCGAGATCACTGGGTCCGTTGGGAGGTGACGGAAGGCAAGGGCGAGTAAACAGAGTGGTTCCGCGCAAGCGAGCACGTGCAACCACGGTGGCTAGTTCGGTAGGCGCGAGGTGGAAGAATCTACATGACACATGGGCCCCGCAAGGTAGCAAGATGAGGTGAGGGGGAGAGGCGGGCGGGGTTGGGCCAGTGCGGGCAATGACGAGCTGGGTCGAGGCCAGATTCAGCCTAAGATGCACACGGAGAAAAGATAAGGAATTTGAATTTTGATTTTAAGGCTAAAATTTGTGGAATTTTTAAATATAGCAAATAAGCTCAAAACAATATGAAATTTTTTTGAGAGGCTCCTAATCTTATCTATTTTTTATAAAATTATCGTCACTATTTAATCGGTTTTAGCTTTTCTCGAAAATTTGCTTTGCTGATATTTTAATGTTGAAAGGCCTTAATAATTTTCCAAATTATGCAATAAAAGCTTAAATTTGCTTTGCTGATATTTTAATGTTGAAGAAGATGCCGATGTGAATGGCATATATGATTTTTAACTCAAGAAGTCGATTGAAGAATCTGCTTTAAAAAGCTATCTCATTTTGACATTTACCTTTTCGACTTCTGTAGAATCTAAGCCAAAGCCAAAATCCAAACAGAATAGGGCCAGGGCATGTACTCTCACGGCTTCTCCAGCAGCCACATGGACTGCCCCGTGCTTCTCATGTTTGCCTCCGCGCTCGCCTAAGCTTTTTGTGTCCTTTGATTTGTGATCAAAGAACGTATGTTAATTAAGGAGATTTCTAGTTAAATGCATGTATTTGATAACATGTTTAGTACTACCTGACATTAGGTATGTATCAGGTGCAAATTACCCGGCTACAGTTTTATTTTATTATGGAGCATCGCATTCTTTTGTTTCAAAAAGTTTTGTTGCTCAGCAAAAGATATCAGTTTCCTTCTGATGAAGATTGAATAAATCCCTTAAATTTGACTTTAATTATTTAATTAAAGTCCTAAGACCCTGTGGTCATAGGCTTCCTATATCTGTTCTTAGAGTACCCGGGTCGGATGTTTACTGTACATTTTGTTCGACTAGCAAACCACTCAGAGGTTTCATGAATTGGTTTCATTTTTAATGATTTATTATCAATAAAGTATTCTTAAAATGGCAAAGAAAATGACAAAGAAAGGTTTAATAATATTTATTCTTAAAATGGGGATAAAGTATTTTGTTTTGACAAGCCTTATCTCAATAAAGTGTGAAAGAAAAGGAAACAAAGGGAGTATGTCATAAGGGTGTCTCATTTTGCTTCATACAAGAAAGCTACAAAATATTAGTCTGCTGACGTGGTCAACTAAGGGAGACACTGCCCTGATCAACTCGGCTTCGGCTTCTGGCTTATTTTTCACTATTCATAAGTTTCATCTTTTTCTGAACTTTTGGCTTTTTGTTGAGCTTTTTTGCCGGTTCTTTTTTTTCCCGTATTTGTTTGTATTATACGTAATGGGCTAACATACTTTTTTATATTTTTAAATTTTCTTAAAATTTAATTATGCTAAATAAGCCTCTGTCAGCTACAGTGCTTTTTTCAGCCAGCTACAGTGTTTTCAGCCATAAGCCATGAGCTTTTCAACCGAACCGATCACCACCAACTAGTTGTCTCATAATGTGTCCAGCTAGAGAGAAGGGTGAAGCACACAATAAGATATCGTAGATTTATCGGCGTTTAACTAACCCGGTGTAAAGCCTAAACGCCCTTTAAACCAATCTAAGCTGATGTTTAATTTAATTTGAGACATTTAATTTCTATGTTGCATATATATGTTGCCTTATAGTTTACTGTGGCGCATATATGCAGCGGCCTAGCCATTATAATTTGGGGCATTTATAAATCACTACTACAGAAAACCATATTATGGACGGTTCAGAAACGTCATCACAGACGGTTTTCTGAACCGTCTGAATTTATGGGTCAGTGATAATCGAAGGTTATCAGAGACGGTTTTCGAACCGTCTGCGGTGTAAATATCATAGACGGTTTGTAACTAAAAACCGTCTGTGATAGCTGATAATCAGAGACGGTTTGTAAGTAAAAACCGTCTGTGGTAGGTGATAATCACAGACGGTTTTTAACTAAACACACATTCTCAAAATTCACCTATATATCACACATTTTCACATATATGTAAATGCAAATTCACAAATACATCACACACATGCGTTGTTGTATACATAAATGGCAATTCACATATACATCACATACATACATTGTTATATACATAAATGCAAATGCCCACATATATGTCACACATTCTCCTTCCACTTGCTTATTTCCTTTAAAAATTAGCTCTTCATGATGATCAATGCGTACGTAACTAGTTTCGTCACGTTGTTCGTCGTCGACCCTAATGCCATTTCCAAAAGGAGGTAACTCGTCAAATTGATTGTATTCTTCCTCGTCCACTACATTCTCTACTCCGACAATTCACCTTTTTCCATGAAGAACTACATGACGTTTCTTATTTGCCGGGTCAGTTACATAAAAAACTTGAACAACTTGGTTGGCGAGTACGAATGGTTTGTCTTTGTATCCGACACGTTGGAGGTCCACGGTAGTGACACCGTACTTGTCAACCTTCACCTGTGGGAGATGCACCCAACGGCAGCGAAATAAGGGGATCTTGAAAACCACGTAGTCAAGCTCCCAAATCTCTTCTATGAACTCATAGTACGAGTTTCTCAACCCATCGGTACTGAACGCATCTATGCGGACACCGCTGTTCTGGTTAGTGCTCTTTACATCCTGAGACTGTGTATAGAATGTGTACCCATTTATGTCATATCCTTGCCATGTGTAGGATCAAGGATACTGACTAGAGGGGGGGTGAATAGGAGGTTTTTAAATTTTTCTTGTTTACTTAATTAATTCTTTACAATTTAAATGACAAGAATGTAAAGCAATTAATCCTACACAATTCTAGTCAAGAATATAGCAATCCTAGCTCTAGGCAAATAAATGATCACAAAGAAGTATATAAACAAGAGCTAAGAGACAAATGAACACAACCGATATTTTTACCGTGGTGATCGGAAACTTGCCGGTTTCCCCTAGTCCACGTTGTGGTTAGCCCGAACGAAATGGACCGGCTCCACGAATTAAGCCGAAGCACCTCGATCACTAGTGGTAGCTCTTCCCCGCTCCGGGTAGGTGAGCTCCGACCTTCACAAATCACCGGGTCTTCTCACAACCTCCTTGAGAAGATCACCGATCAAACCTCCTCCCAATTGTCCAAGGGCCGGCAAGCACTAAGTGTGATGAATCCGAGCTTCACTTGAATGCAAACTAGTGCCAATTGGATCAACTAATGAATTCTAGCACTAGTTGCTCAACCACCTCAAATTTAATGCTCAATGTGAGAATGAGAGTAAAATGAATGCTCTAGGGCTCAAGAAATATCAAATGAGTCTCTAACCTTTGCCCTTGTGTAGTGGTGGGGTATTTATAGCTCCACCAACCAAAACTAGCTGTTTGGCACAAATTCCTGAAAAATTTAGGATGAGCGGTACTACCGCGCCCATGGGCCGGTACTACCGCTACCAAATCTTCACGGCAGAACGGCTATGTCAGAGCTCTGCAGTGACCGTTGGATTTGGCGGCACGGTACTACCGCCATTGAAACTTGTGGTACTACCGCTCTCCGGTAGTTCCGCACAGTCGGCGCAGTACTATCGCTCTGGCCGAAATCCGAAAGGTCCCAACTTCGGTGCTCTCTGGAAAAAACGTACCGCTCTCAGTCCGGAGCTACCGGACCCCGAATGTACCGCTCTAGATAGCGGAACTATCGCTCCCTACGGTAGTTCCGGTGTTGAAATCACCGGTACTTCCACTCTGCGAAAATTCAAAGACCATCCGGAGGTGCTCTCTGGAAAAAACGTTCCGCTCACCCTCCGGATCTACCGAACTCCGGAAGTACCGCTTCAAAATGCGTAACTACCGTCCCTTGCGGTAGTTCCGCCGTTGAAACCGCCGGTACTTCCGCTCTCATAAAATCTGAAATGCATCCGTGAGTGCTCTCTGGAAAAAAAGTTCCGCTCAAAAATCCGGAGCTTCCGCTCGCCGGTACTACCGCTTCTGGGCACGGAACTACCGCTATCCGGTAGTTCCGACGTTCAAATCTGTGGTACTACCGCTTTTCCAGACAGAGCACAGACTTGTTTTAAATTGGATTTTTGATGAATGCAAGTTTCTAAGTTGATCCAAGTGGCACATAAAATTTGCTATCAAGCTACTTGCCAAGATCTCTCTTTATGGTACGATTATCTACCACCATTCTCCTAAGACCGGTAAAATAAAAGGAGATCCTATCTAAATATACCTGTGCCTTGAACCATTTAGAGTCTTCATTTTCATCCTTTGTCTTGCATCTTGTTGCTCATGTATGGACTAAACCCTTGCATGCTTATTAAACACATTAGTCCCATATTCACATAACTTCATTAATTACCAAAACCATTTTTAGGGGCCTAGATGCTTTCAATCTCCCCCTTTTTGGTAATTGATGACAACACAAGATTTATGTAGAATGATATGTTTTTGAATATACCACTTGTTTGACAACTAGTTGTATATTCTATTTTGACTTTAAGTGAAAGTAGTTCTTGCAATAAATTTTAATGTTTGCATAAGATGAACTATCTTCATTTTAAAGTCCACGAGGGGAGATAACTCCCCCTAAACATGTGCATGGATAAAAAAATATGACATTTTATACAAGATGCACAAGAGTGAAAGTAAATTGTCATTTGAGCAAAAGATATAATAACCATCCATGAGCATAAAGTTCATTACATCCAAGCATAAATAGTTCATTACATCCATTACAACCCAAAAGCAAAATATATATATATATATATATATATATATATATATATATATATATATATATATATATATATATATATAGATAGTAGCTAGCCCAACTGCTTTTCCCACACTTCTCACACTTCTCCCCCTTTGGCATCAACTACCAAAAAGAGATCACTCCTGAGGACCGGGAGGAGAAGGATCACGACGGAGGCGGCATCGAGTGTAGCGAGTTGGCTTGGACAAGATCTGCTCTATGGCTGTAACTCTGCCATCAATAGAAGCTAACCTCTCATCCATTGTGTCCATCCTGGAGTTGAGAGTGGAGAAACTCTCGATCACGGTCGAATAGACCAGGGAGAGAGACGGCTGACCGGGCTCCTATGGCTGAGCTGCTGTTGCTCCAGCTGCTGTTGAGGATGATCCTGCTCCCAGATATACCTGTCGAGCTCTAATGGCTGTGGGAATAGGAGGTTCAGGTCTGGGCTTGTACGTCTTGTGCATTCCACCACATCCTCCACGAAACTCAAACTTGGTCCTTATGAGTGCCATTATGTAAGGTGCATAGTTGATGCACTTGATGCGATCATTCTTGGAAGAGGCTATCTCCCGAATGATAACGTGAACCACATCAAATTTCTCCCCCTTCATGATGTAATCTATGAGGTTCCAAGCGTGACCTCGAATGGCATCATAATTACCGCTCTTTGGGAAGATAGTGTGGTTGATTATGCGGTTTACCAAGCTGGGGATAGGAAGTAGTCCAATATTCTTGCCAAGGACAAATATTTTCGCAGTGTTGTAGTAGATAGACATAGCATGAATATCAAGAGCGGGCTTGTCATATACCTTCTCATAAGCACTCAGCTCCGCACGCAATGCCAACTCAAAATCATGCTTGGTGGCCTCCAGCTTGGTGCAAACTGTCATCCATGTGAGGTACTGAAAATCTGGGGAGATGTACACCGTGGCATAAAACTGACGTATGATCTCCTCATTGTAGTCACAAGGCAACGATACTAGCTGGTGAAGGCCTGCCCTCTGGAAGAGTCTGTATGTGCCTTCATATTTGTCAATGGAATCCAGATGATCCCGATCAACAAACTTGTGATCAGCAAACTGTCTATCCGGTCCATACATTTGATCAAAGACTTTCTCCTGAAACTTAGTGTGGAACTTGGGATTGATGGAGTTGCAAGGAAGTTCGAATTGATTTCTGTGCCTTAGTCTTGCATACTCATCAGCAGTGATCTTCTTGAGATCAATCTCGGGATTCTCCCTTTCAGTTAAGTCCTCCTCGGATGCCTCCATGGGAGAACTCTCATGGCGCTCAGACTCAGTCTCGGATCCTGAGTCAGACTGAGACGCCAGGGTCTTCCCCTAATCCTGAGCCTCCTTCTGTGCTGCCTCGGGTGAAGGAAGAAGAGCGGGGCTGTCAGAAGTTTCCCCGGAGGAGGAGTACATCCTCCTGCCAGCGCTTCTTGTTCTAACCATATAAGAACAAGGAAAATAACTTATGAGGATCAAGGAATAATAGATCAATTCAGATTGAAAAAGAATGGAGTGAGTTTGCTGCACTGTCAGGACAATTGGTGGTACCGCCGTTCTAGGCCGGTAGTACCGTTGAGCGGTAGTACCACTCCTGTCGGGCGGTAGTTCCGCTCCCTGGCAGATTCTAGGGTTTTGACAATGTACATAGATTTTTGGAGTTTTTCTTGGATTGAATTCATGAGTTAGGTGTGCAAATACCCTTAAACTCCAAATCTACTAATTTACTCAAGAATCAAATAGCAAAATCATCTATATTTCAAATCAATCTAAAATATGACCTAGGGTTCAAAAGAGAGATCAAAAAGAGGTTTTGATCTGAGATACCTTAAGGATCGGAGGAGTTGAACCCTTTGGAGATGATTTGACTTGAAGAATCAATGAAAACTCCACTAGATTGAAGGATCTAGGGGGCGGTTTTTGGAGATTTTGAAGTGGGAGAGAGAGAAGAGAGGAGGTGGCTTGTACGGGCTCGGGCGGAAGAGATGGGCAGAATAACCGCAGAGGAAAAGGGGTCCCCACAAAAGAACCCTCGGGCGTAGGCGGTTGCCCTTCTCAAGCCACACGCGGTAGTACCGCCGATATGGGCGGTAGTTTCGCTCCGCGGAAGTACCGTTTCCACAGCGGGTAGTACCGCTGACGTTCGGACTGGGCGAACGGTCAGGTTGAGAGAAAGAGGAAACATTCAGACCAGGGCAAATACCCCTCTTTAAATCTCATGCGGTAGTTCCGCTGACAGGGCCGGTAGTTCCGCTAGGTGCGGAAGTACCGCTTCCACAGCCGGTAGAACCATTCACTGGAAGTACCGCAGGAGACAACGGTAGTTCCAATTTTTCTGGAACTTAAAGGAAATGAATCGGAATGAGAGTAGATGCAAATGATCCCTAGTTTTTGCACTCAACTAAAATCTTTAAGGATCATTATGCATTAAATATACCAAACATAATATCTTTAAATAGTTTTTGCATTTTATCAAAATCAAAACCCTTTTTCATAAAATCCTTTTCCACACAAACTCTCAAGATTTTGCAATTGAGCATACATTTAATTATGCCGTAAACTTATGCAATATTGGAGTAATCTAGGACATTCAATTCACTCCTTAGTTTGCAAAAGCGACTTTCATCTAAGGGTTTGGTGAAAATGTCCGCTAATTGGTCTTCGGTCCGGATGTGGCTAATACAAATATCTCCCTTGCTAACATGGTCCTTCAAGAAATGGTGACGTATATCTATATGCTTGGTTCTTGAGTGTTGGATTGGATTATTGGATATTTTGGCGGGACTTTCATTATCACACAAGAGAGGCACATTATCAAAATTAATTCCATAATCCATCAAAGTTTGCCTCATCCACAATAATTGAGCACAACAACTTCCGACGGAAACATATTCGGCTTCGGCGGTTGAAAGTGCTACGGAATTTTGTTTCTTTGAGGACCAAGACACTAAAGATCTACCTAAAAATTGACAACTCCCCGAGGTGCTTTTTCTATCCACTTTGCAACCCGCATAATCGGAATCTGAATATCCAATTAATTCAAATTTAGCACCTTTGGGATACCAAAGCCCTATATTTTGGGAGTGATTCAAATATCTCAAGATTCTTTTTACGGCTTTTAAATGACACTCTTTTGGTGAAGCTTGAAAGCGAGCACACATGCATACACTAAACATGATATCGGGCCTAGATGCGGTAACATAAAGCAAGCTACCAATCATGGATCTATAAAGCTTTAAATCTACCGACTTACCTCCTTCGTCGAGGTCTAAATGCCCATTTGTTGCCATTGGTGTCTTGATGGGTTTTGCATCCTCCATGCCAAACTTCTTGAAGAGGTCTTTAATGTACTTTGTTTGGCTTATGAAGGTCCCATCCTTGAGTTGCTTGATTTGGAGTAAGAAAATAACTCAATTCACCAATCATGGACATCTCAAATTCCCTAGACATCATATCACCAAATTCTTCACAAAAATCTTGGTTAGTAGAACCAAATATAATGTCATCAACATAAATTTGGCATACAAAGAAATCATCACCAATGATTTTTGTGAATAATGTTGTATTTACTTTACCAATTTTAAATCCTTTTGATACAAGAAAATTTCTAAGGCGCTCATACCATGCTCTAGGAGCTTGTTTTAAACCATATAGCGCCTTTGAAAGTTTATAAACATGATTAGGGTATTTTGGATCTTCGAACCCCGGTGGTTGTTCAACAAATACAAGTTCGGAGATGGTTCCATTAAGAAATGCACTTTTGACATCCATTTGAAATAATTTAATATCAAAGCTAGATGCAAAAGCAAGCAAGATTCTAATAGACTCAAGTCTAGCAACGGGTGCAAAAGTTTCATCATAATCCAACCCTTTGACTTGAGTATAGCCTTGAGCTACTAACCTTGCTTTGTTTCTTACCACAACTCCATTTTCATATTGCTTATTTCGGAAGACCCATTTTGTGCCAATCACATTGTGCTCTTCGGGTCTTTTCACCAAGGTTCATGCCTCATTTTGTGCAAAATTATTCAACTCTTTATGCATGACATTTACCCAATCCGGGTCATCTAGAGCTTCATCTACAAGTTTAGGCTCAAGAGAAGACACAAAAGAGTAATGTTCACAAAATGAAGCTACTCTAGAGCGAGTTTGAACACCCTTACTCACGTCACCCAATATTTGATCTATTGGATGATCCTTGGCGATTGCGTTGTGGATCTTGAAATTGTTTTGTTGTTGATCCTTTTGTTCTTCTTCAATAACTTGAACATTGCTTGTTGTAGACGAGGTGGGTGGCTCCACTTGTCTTGATGAGCTTAGTGATGATGGATCTTTCTTTAGCTTGATGTCTCCAATTTGCATGTTTTCCATAGCCTTACGCAATCCTTCATCCCCTACATCATCACATGATTCTTCTACTAAACCCGAATTTTCATTGTAAACTCTATAGGCTTTGCTATTTGAAGAATATCCTAATAAAAATCCTTCATCACATCGACATTGAAATTTTGAAAGCCGAACACCCTTTCTTAAGATATAGCATTTGCAACCAAATACTCTAAAGTAGGAAATGTTCGTGTTGTGGTTACAGACCAAACAGAGAGAGAGAGAGTATGGTAGTGGAGAGTTAGGTGAGTGAGTGGCTTCGCCCCTCCCTCATGGCTGATATTGTACTCATATACCCTCTTGGGGAGTGCTTTTACAATAGTACCCTTACATTTGAGTATCCCTCTTGGGGGTACTTATGTCATTATACATGTCCCGTTTTGGGCCTTACAACCTTCTAACAGGCCTATTGGGCTTAGGTGGGGGCCACCCCTACAACAGGAGCCTCTCATGGTGAAGGGCTTCACGGGCCGAAGCCATGTCGCTGAGCCCTTTGGCCCCCTCCGTCCCATCGGCCTGTGACCCTTGATGGACTGGATACACTTTGCTTCGTGCTGAGGTGGCAAGAGCCGGCTTGTCTTCTGTTCCCGGAGCTACGCGGCCTCGAGGTCGAGGATATCCAGCAGGCCGAAGGCCTCAACGGGGCCGAAGACAGGGCCTCGACGGGGCCGAAGTCAAGGTGTGACATGCCTGTCGTGTCGGACGTTTGCGGGCGCGAAGTAAAGCTTGGGTGGCTGCCCCGGGAGGTGGCTGCATGGCCTGGTAGTGCGCTTTAATGACGCCTGGAATCGCGCCGGCCCTTGGCAAGGGCAGGCTATCGCGGCCGCTCTATCTGCTCCACACTGGGCGGGTGAGGGGCACGCGGCAGGCCGTGATTGGAGCGTTGTGGGATGTCAGTGGTCATACGACCGCGGCCGTTCGCCCCTTCCCCAGGGAAAGTGACCACGCGGTAGGAATGCATCGGCGTGTTACGCGCTGATCGCCCACCTACCGCCGCCTGCCGCGGCTGTCGACGGTTGCGCTGCCCGATCGTGGGTAGCCGAACCGCTGTAATTCTGCCGCTTGATCTTCTGCTTGCAGGAGAGACGGGGGACTTTATAAGTCATCACCATGGGCATCCAAATGTTCCCCTTGACTGCCTGCAGCTTGTGCTTGCGCTTTCCTTTCTGTTTTCTTACGCACCCCGCTGCCGCTTCCGCATCCACTCCTGCTTGTCGCCGTAGCGGGGAGGGAAGAATGGCTGCGCGCGACGAGCGCCCCACTGCCAGCGGCGCCGCCCTCGATGATTCTGCGCGCCGCCTTAGTGAGAGCACGTCGTCGAGTATCGCCTGGTTCTGCACGACAAAAAGCAAACCAACCATCGTTGGGATGCCACGAAGAAGTCAAAGGGCCGCTGCTCCCGTGTGCTGGGTGGAGTCGTGTCACAGAGGAGACCCTCCAAACCCTTCTTCGGGAGAAGAAGCTGGAGGATCATGCCGGGGCTCGTTTGGCTGGGCCTGACGAGACGGAGCCGAATCCGGGGGAATCGGAGGCAATCGTCTTCGTGGCGTTCTTCGATGCCGGGCTTCGAATCCCGTCGACATTCTTTATTCACGAAGTGCTACGGGCCTATGGGTTGGAACTGGCGCAGCTAACTCTGACCGCGATCGTCCGGTTGGCCATCTTCACTTGGGCGATGTGGACGGAAGGTACCCGCCCCAGCGCCGATTTGTTCGCCATCCTGCACGACGCACAGTGCCAACCGAAGAAAATGGAAGGGGAGGCATACTCGAACCTCGGCAGCGTGGACTTCGTGTTGAGGACGGATTGTGCACATTTGTTCCCCACGTTGGCTACACGTGGAAGGTGAGAGCCTGGCTGGACACGGCAGTGGTTCTACCACCTCGTGACGAGCACGAGCGGTCTTCGAAGCCGGGGGGAGCCGATATCATTCAACCGCTGCCCGGATGTGAGGCCTCGATCCGGCAACGAACAACAGGCGCGAAGATTTGCTTGCATCGCCCTCCGGTTCAACATGCGTGACCTTGCCGAGGAGTTCACCATGTACAGGATATCTCTGCTTTCTTGTAACTGGAAGTATGAGCGGCGGGGACCCGACTGGAAGGACGGCATCCATCCAGGGGTGTCTTCGCTCCATAAGCCCTCTTCACCCTGTAAGTTTCGCTGCCATAGGGCCTGTTCTTTTCGGCTGCGGCTTATGGCTTTTGGCTGAAATTTTTGAATTTTGGCTGTTTACGGTACAGATTACGGAAAGACAGATACTCACTTGCGATTTTGGCTGGTACAGATGTTGGGCTTTTAACGTGTAGATCGTTTAACTTGTAGACCCTGTCTTAAGAAAATACTCCGTTTAAAAGTTAGGTACTGTAGCAGAAGCCAAAAGCCACTTTTAAAAGTCCAAAAGAACACCCCCATAGGCCCCGGCCAGCCTGGGTGGTTGCAAGCCCTTACGTATGGCATTCCGTTTTCACGTGCAGTGCACCGGTTAGAAGATGCAGAGTGCGCGATAGTTGTGATTCTTGGGCCATACACGGCGAAGGAGCACAAGGCCCGTGAGTCCGCAACTTCCTTGGCAAAGCAAGGGCGGATTAACCGGGTATGCAAGGTTCTGGGGATTCCCGTTCCGGAATGCCCGGTGCCTATGGAACTGCCGAGCGGCGCAACGGCGGTGGCGCCGCCCTCTCGAGGCGAGGTCCGATCAGAGACCATTGTCTTCAGCTCGCCGGACGTGCCACCGGTCGAGACCGTGGAGACAGGGGGCAAAACGGGCGCTGAGCTCGAACCGACCGGTTCGGAGAGGCACCCTACCCCTGACGAGGCTTCACACGGTGGTGAGGCAGCGGGCCCGAGCCTCGTTGTTCTTGAAGATGATGCCTCGTTGCCCCCAACGGCAATCGCGGCCTTGTCGCTGACGACGGCCACCGCGGCTACTGGGGCAACCACGGAAGCGTCGCCTATATCTCCGAGGGCGAAACGCCCTCGGGTGCGGTCACCGCCGCCTTCGAAGGGCCGGTTCAGCGTGGCAGGCCCAGTGACCGAGGTCTTGACACCCAGCGGGGATGTTGCTGAAGCCGAGAGGGCTGTCGCTCCTCAGGCCAGCGAGGTGATCATGACCCAGGTGGAGGCCCGGCAAAGTACCGCTGCCGAGGGTACTGGAGGTAGGTGTGGTTCATTTTCCACCCGCGACTTCGCGAAACTCTCTCCGATTTGCTCACTTATTCCGTCGACATCAGGCGAGACAAGGTCTCCCAGACGAGGACAAGAATCAAGCAACGGGGGTGCCCGCGATGTCTCTGGCCTAGTTGAGCAGGGGACTGTGTGCGCCCCAACTGTTGCCGAAGGCGCTGGGGCGGGGGCTCTAGGGCTTGGCGTCTCCGACTTCGTCCCTCGGTGGGAGACACTTCGCACCTTGAGCGAGGTGGCGGAGTACGCTAGCGGCCACCTAGATCAGGAGGCGCTGCAGTCCGGCGTTGGTGACCTTTTAGCGCTCGCGTTGGGTGCCTCGGAGATGAGGGTAACGATCTCTGCTCTCGCTGCATGTCCTGTGCTTATCTGATGGGTAACCTTTGTTCTTGCGCCTGTGTAGACGCTTGCGATCAGCAAAGCCCTCGAGGAGACTCGTGTGCGCGAACGGAGGGCGCTGGAGGACCAGCTGCGTGTCGCTGACGACGCCCACGCCGCCAAGGACGAGCGCATTCGGGTGCTGATGGCGGAACAGGATGAGGCTATCTCCGACGCGCAGTTGGTAGGCGCGAACGCGAAGAGCGCGGCACTAGCCGCACAACGCGTGATGGAGGAGGCTCAGCGCGTCGCGACGGAGGAGCGGACCGCCCTTCTACAGCGAATCTCTGCGCTAGAGGCAGAGAAGGAGCAGCATACTACCTCCCTTGCAGAGAAGGCCTTATCCTGGGACAACGCGTCTGCCTCCGTGTGGGGGGGGCGATGGAGTCTTTGGAGCAGGCCCTCCGGGGGCTTTCCGTGCACGTGGAGGACGCCACTCATAGCCGTCAAGACCTGATGGAGACGCTTGGGCGAATCGAGGAGGGCTCGAGCGTCGCCATTCGCGGCGCCAAGGCCTTCGGCACCCACTGCGGCTACATGAGTGCTGGCCTTGCCCTTGCCTTGCTGCACGCTGGTGGGTGTGAGCATGTCAATGAGCTGGCGAACCCCCAGCTTGACTTGCCCGTCCAGCCCGGGATGATATCTGATGCGGTTCGCGCTGCCCAGCCCGCCATCCGAAACTTCCACAATCGGATTTGGAATTACATCGGGGAGGGTGCCGCCACGGTTGCTTTGCGGCGGACGCTGCACGACGAGGTGGATGTGCTCTGCTGGCTCGAAGAGGTTCCTCGGCGCAGCGAAGGCGGTGCGGGCACTCATTGTGGCGAAGATGGCGCGGACTCGTAGGAATAATGCCAGGTTTTGGTGCGCACCGCGCCGTGTGTATGTCTGCTACTGTAATGCAACTTCTGTCTGACACAAGCTAAGCGACAACTCTCCTGTGCTCTTTTTGTTATGTAATATGCTGTGAGCTAGGGTGTCATGTAAGGTGCGGGTCCTCGGGCTTGACGTCGTTCCTCGTGGTGATTGTAGCGAGCAGACTTGCGAACGCCTTGCGCCGCGGACCCCGAGCTTCGAAAGTAGTCGCACGAGCTCTCGGTCCCCTATCTTCCGAAGTGGTGGCAGCGGAGCCGGCGCCTAGTCGAAGTAGACACGCGAGCGCTGCGTTCCATGCCCTGCGAAGTGGTGGCAGCGGAGCTGGCGCCTAGTCGAAGTAGACGGGCGAACGCTCCGTCCCCTACCCTTCGAAGTGGTGGCAGCAGAGCTGGCGCTTAGTCGAAGTAGACGCGCGAGCGCGACGTCCCCTACCCTTCGAAGTGGTGGCAGCGGAGCTGGCGCCTTAGTGGTTGCATGCGTGGGAACTTCGACCACGTCTTATTTATACTCCGGGGAGTATGCACAAGAACAGTGCCAGCACGTGCGTGGGGGTATCCACGTCTTGTTTATACTCTGTAGAGTGCGCAGGGACAACATCCGCGTCTTATTTATACTCCGGAGAGTGCGTGCGGAGGCGTAACTCCGCTGCGTCTTGTTTATACTCCGTAGAGTGCGTGCGGAGGCGGACCTCGACGCTACGCCTTATTTAGAGTCTGTAAACTACGCGCAGAGGCGAGCCTCCGCGCGTTGCGGGCGGTGAAATTGCGTGCGGAGGCGAACCTCGACGCTACATCTTATTTATACTCCATAGAGTGCGTGCGGAGGCGGACCTCACCGCTACGTCTTGTTTAGAGTCCTTAGACTGCGCGCGGAGGCGAGCCTCTGCGCGTTGCGGGGGGTGAAATTGCGTGCGGAGGCGAACCTCGACGCTACGTCTTATTTATACTCCGTAGAGTGCGTGCGGAGGTGAACCTCGACGCTACGTCTTATTTATACTCCGTAGAGTGCGTGCGGAGGGGGACCTCAACGCTACGTCTTGTTTAGAGTCCGTAGACTACGCGCGGAGGCGAGCCTCCGCGGGTTGCGGGTGATGAAATTGCGTGCGGAGGCGAACCTCGACGCTACGTCTTATTTATACTCCGTAGAGTGCGTGCGGAGGCGGACCTCAACGCTACGTCTTGTTTAGAGTCCATAGACTGCGCGCGGAGGCGAGCCTCCGCGCGTTGCGGGCGATGAAATTGCATGCGGAGGCGAACCTCAACGCTACATCTTATTTATACTCCGTAGAGTGCGTGCGGAGGCGGACCTCAACGCTACGTCTTGTTTAGAGTCCGTAGACTGCGCGCGGAGGCGAGCCTCCGCGCGTTGCGGGTGGTGAAATTGCGTGCAGAGGCGAACCTCGACACTACATCTTATTTATACTCCGTAGAGTGCGTGCGGAGGGGAACCTCAACGCTACGTCTTGTTTAGTGTCCATAGACTGGGCGCGAAGGTGAGCCTCCGCGCGTTGCGGGCTGTGAAATTGCGTGTGGAGGCGGACCTCGACGCTACGTCTTATTTATACTCCGTAGAGTGCGTGCGAAGGCGGACCTGAACGCTACGTCTTGTTTAGAGTCCGTAGACTGCGCGCGGAGGCGTCCCCCCACGCGTCTTTATTTATGCTCATGCATAATGCACACATAGGTGACCCTTTGCGCGCTTTTGGTATGAAACGAGAAAATTTGCAAGAACGGTGCACTTTATTAAATTCCTGTTTGCGCGGGTGAGCGGTTACAAGAGGTAAGGCACTAACCGCTGGCCGCTTGCGCCCGCCGAAGCCGTGGAAGGTCCTTGCGCTCGCATACTCGACTTAGGTGTAATACCACCGCAGTCTGTCTGCATTCCACGTGTGGCAGAGCGTCTGCCCTTCCAAGGTGGCTAAGCGGTATGCTCCCTTCTGTAGGGCTTCCGCGACGATGTACGGGCCTTCCCACCTGGATTCGAGCTTGCCTACCGTCTCCGCGTGGAGTGCCATCTTAAGGACGAGGTCTCCTGGTCTGAATTCGCATGGGTACAGCGAACGATCTCGACCGTGTACCATCTGTCGCACGTACTTTATGACGTGCTGTGTTGCGCTTGCCCGGTCCCCATCAAGGAGGTCCATGGACAATTGGCGCTCCTCATCTGGTGCTTGGACGAGGACCCGTCGCGAGCCAGCCTTTATTTCTTCAGGTTTGACCGCCTCGTCACCAAAGAGGAGCTTGAATAGCGTGAACCCCGTTGGGCGTGTGACCGTTGTACGAAGGGACCAGAGGACGCTGTGGAGCTCGCCCGGCCACTTCCACTTTGGTAGCCTGACAAGGCGCTTCTTGATTGCGGTGGAGATAGCACCATTCGCCCGCTCCGCTGCCCCGTTGGACTATGGGTGTCCAACCGAGGCGAACCGTAGGGTGATGCCCATGTTGTCGCAGAATTCTTTGAATGGGGCTGCATCAAATTGCAGACCGTTGTCGACGGTGATCTCCCTGGGCACGTCGAATCGGGATATGATGTTCTGCCAGAGGAAGCGTTGTATAGCTGCCGAGGTAATCTTGGCCAGGGCTACCGCCTCCGGCCACCTAGAGAAGTATTCCAGAGCGACCGCTATGAACCGCAGGTCACCTGGGGCCCTGGGAAGCTATCCCACGACGTCTATGCCCCACCACGCCAGCGGCCATACCGGGGGTATGGGATGGAGGCTTGTCGGGGGCCTGCGGATGGCCCTTCCCATCCACTGGCAACCTTGACAACGGCGCACGAGATCCTGGGCGTCTGCGACAGCTGTTGGCCAATAAAAACCCTGCCTGAATGCCTTGCGCACCAGAGACCTTGGTTGGAGGTGCGAGCCGCAGAGCCCCGCATGAATTTCTGCGAGGAGGTGCTTTCCTTTTTCGCGCGGGAGGCATCGCAGGAGCGGTGCGCAGACCCCCCTTTTTGTAGAGCACTCCGTCGAGCACCTAGAAGGACCTAGCGCGGTGTTGTAAACGCCGGAGCTCAGAGGGGTCATCCGGTTCGGCGATGCCCTACAGAAAAGCGAAAAGGGGTTCCCGCCAGTCACCCTGCTGGGTGATCTGGTGGACGAGGGCCACATCACGGTTATCCTGCGCGATGGCCGCCGCTGGCAGGACTTCGTAAAATGCCCCTTCAGGAGTTGGGAGCTGCTGACTGGTAGCCTTGGTGAGGACATCGGCTTGCTCGTTGTTTGCTTGAGGGATGGCCTTCACCGTGACACCCAAAAAGTGTCGTTCCTTCGCTCGTACGACTGCTAGGTACTTAGCTAGCTATGAGTCCTTGGCCTGGTATGACTTGTCCACATGGCCCGCCACTAATCGTGAATCAGTGCGGACGAGGACTCGCCTCGCTCCCATCGCTTTGAGCTTCCCGAGGCCGAAGAGTAACGCCTCGTACTCGGCCGTGTTGTTCGTAGCCGGAATCGCTAGGTGCGCCGAGTACAACAGGCGCTGCCCCTCAGGTGTGGTAATAACTGCGCCCACTCCTGCGCCCGCAACGCCGTAAGCTCCGTCGGTGTTAAGCATCCACACCGGGTCTTCGACCTGGAGGACAGGCTGAGCTGGAGGGGTCCATTCCGCGAGGAAGTCCGCCAGAACTTGAGACTTGATCGCCGTTTGGGAGGCGTATGTTAGGGAGAATGGGGCAAGCTCGGCCGCCCATTTGCCGATTCGCCCCGTGGACTCCTTGTTGTGCAGCATCTTCGCCGGAGGGAACGAGGATGGCATCGTTATCGGGTGCACCAGGAAGTAATGCCGGAGATTTCTTGAGGCCATGACCAGCGCGTAAGCAAGCTTCTCGAGCTCGGTATACCGCGTCTTGGTGCCCTGGAGGGCTTCGGAGACAAAGTACACTGGTCGCTGGAGAGCGCCCTCTTCGTGGACGAGGACGGCGCTGACCGCCGTTGCCAAGGCGGCGAGGTAGAGTAGGAGGGGAGCCTCTGGCGCTGGGCCACCAGAGTGGGAAGGGTTGCAAGGAGTTTCTTGAGGTCGTCGAAGGCCTTTGCGCAGTCGTCGTCCCAATGAAACCCATCGCAACCGCGGAGAGTCTTGAAAAATGGCAAGCCCCGCTCCGCTGCCCTGGAGAGGAAACGACTCAGGGCCGCCATGCGGCCTGCCAGCCTCTGGACCTCCCGCGTCGTCTTGGGCGGTTCCATGCCCAGGATAGCGTTGACCTTGTCGGGGTTCGCTTGAATGCCTCGCCCGGATACGAGGAAGCCTAAGAGCTTGCCCGCCTGCACGCCGAAAACACATTTGTCCGGATTAAGCTTAATGCCCACCTTCCTTAGGTTGTCGAAGGTCTCCTGAAGATCCCGACCGTGGGAGGTGAGCTGCCTGGTTTTTACTACCACATCATCCACGTAGGCCTCCACATTCCTCCCTAGCTGAACGGCTAGGGCCAGCGCGACGAGGTGGGTGAAGGTTGCGCCCGCGTTCTTCAAGCCGAAGGGCATCCTGACAAAGCAAAAGGTCCCCACCGGCGTAATGAAGCTGGTTTTGTCCTCGTCGTCTTTGGCCATGTAGACCTGATGGTAGCCAGAGTAGGCGTCCAAGAAGCTCATGAGCTCGCATCTGGCGATGGCGTCGACCAGCTGATCTATGCGCGGAAGAGGGTAATCGTCCTTCGGGCATGCCTTGTTGAGGGCGGTAAAGTCGATGCACATGCGCCAGGCACCGCTGGCCTTTTTGACCAACACCGGATTGGCGAGCCAGTTCGGATGTTGGACCTCGCGGATAACCCCTGCCCGAAGGAGCTTCGCCACCTCCACCTTGGCCGCTTGCTGCCGGTCCATGGACATACGACGAAGTTTCTCCTTGACTGGCTTGGCATCAGGGCGGATCGCGAGGTTATGTTCGATGAGGGCGCGGTGCACACCTTTGATATCCTCCGGGGACCATGCGAAGACATCTATGTTGGCCCGAAGAACTCGGAGCAAGTCTTGCTCGACGTCCGGAGGGAGGCCCTCGCCTATGGATACAAGCTGCCCCTCCGCCTGGAGTGGCACCCTCTTCACTCTGCCCTCCGGGTGGGGCTTAGGTGTCCATCTTGGGGCGGATGGCGTGTCCGCCTGGTACTTGTCGGCGAGGACGTGCACTTTACGGTGCAGGCTTCCAGCTCCGGTTTCGATACTCCTGGCCATATCCTGATCGCCGAAGACGGTGATGACGCCCCGCCGGCCTGGGAGCTTCTTGCATAGGAAAGCGTAGTGTGGGACCGCTTCGAAGGAGTTGATGGCAGGCTGGCCCAGTATGACATTATACGGATACGAGACATCCACGACGTCGAAGATGACATCTTCAGTCCTGGCGTTGTCGGCCTGGCACAAGAAGACTTGGTGGCGTACCTGACCCAAAGCCTTCGGTGACTGCCCTCCGAGGCCCTGGAGGGTGGCTTCCGAAGCTTTTAGTAGGCTCCGAGGTACTCCCATACGATCAAGGGCCTCCGCGAGCAAGATGTTTACAGAGCTCCTCCGTCAATGAGGATACGCCTGACGTCGCAACCTGCGATGTCGGCCTGGATGACCAAGGGAATTC
This sequence comes from Dendrocalamus latiflorus, assembly GCA_017311315.1. Lineage (NCBI taxonomy): Eukaryota > Viridiplantae > Streptophyta > Magnoliopsida > Poales > Poaceae > Dendrocalamus > Dendrocalamus latiflorus. The sequence continues at coordinate 12,344,558 of CM029657.1, read as the reverse complement.
CACGCCTTGGGCATCGGCTGACGTGAAGATGATGCTGCGATGGGACGCCCGCAGAGGTGGTTGTGCTGGGGAAGTGCTCGACGAAGAGCCTCCAGTGATGACGTTAACACCACGGCACCAGGTTTCTCCGGGGGGCCCAGTGCGCGAGGGACTGCCTTGCGCACACTGTACGTGGGCTATTGCAGGGGTCAGTGTCTTTGAGGCCCGTACGTGGGCCATCGCTTGTCGCAGCGCCGCGATTTTGGTGCATGCCCACGTGAAATGGCCCCCGTAGCCGTGCACTTCGCACCATCTGCCGTATTCTAGGATTTCCTGCTCCGCACGCGGCTTCTCATCGCGGCTTCCTGCACGTCCCCCTCCGGCGCGTGAGGTTAAAGCGGCTTCCCGGGGAACGACTTGCGCAGCGAGGACGTGGCGGGCCTTTTGGGGTCTTCGCTGGTTACGCCGGGGCTTGCGCCTGTCGTATGGCGAGTTTTGGTGCACCCCGTCGTCGACGCGCTCACGAGTGTCACTCACGGACGCTTGCTTGTGTTTTGTCCTCGGGTTGTCTCTTGTGTTTCTCCTTTGCGACAACCCCTCCGCTTGCTCGGCATCGGAGCTGTCGCCGCTGCGCCTCTGCGCGTCCTCCTCGGCTCGGGCGTACGCTTCCATTTTGTCGAAGAGCTCTGCCACCGACTTGAGTGGCTTCCACGCGTTATATTGAGTGAGCGGTCCTGGGCGGAGACCTTGCATCGCTGCATTGATGATGGTTGCCTCGTTAACGTCCCTGACATTGGAGCGTACCTTGGCGAAGCGTTTGAAGTAAGTCCGGAGCCCCTCCTTGGGTTTCTGTTTGACTACGAAGAGCTGGTCCACATTGACACGCTCGACGTAGTTTCCCTGGAAGTTGTTGTAGAGTCGATCGCGGATCTGTTCCCACACGTAAATGGACTGTGGTTCGATGGTGAAGAACCAGGACAACGCCACCCCTTGTAACGTGAGGGGGAGTCCTTTTGCCTTCGTGGTGTCGTCTCCGCCAGCGGCTTCGATAGCGGTCTCATACACGCGCACGAACTCTCGCGGGTCGGAGTCACCCTTGTACGCCTCGATGGCACCAGGGAACTTGAAGTCCTCAGGCCATGCCGCTTGCTGTAGGCCCGCAGAGAGCGGGGACTCCGGGTCTATGCGCCGTAGTGGGACGCGATTGGATGCAGGAGCGTCGCGACCATTCGCCCTTTCCGAGGTGGGCTCAGACGCAACCACCGGCATGGCGCGTTGGCTCCGAGCCTCTTGTATGTCTCGCACGGCCCCGCGGAGATCTGACAGCTCCCGCTGGAACGCGTTGAGGGCCGCCAGCAGGGCCGTCTCCGCCGCGGACGTGGCTGGGGCCGTTGGTGTGCCCGGCGGTACGATCGGCACAGCGGTGACCACGGCCTGCGTGCCCAGGCTACACGCCGCGTCGTCGCTGGGACCATTCACCGCTTCTACGCCGGGTGGGAAAGTGGACGCGCCTGCGTTGCCACCGCCGGGGTTGGTTGTCGGGGTGGTGGTGGCGGGGTCGGGCAGCGCGGTGACGGTGGCGGGGTCGGGCGTTGTGTCGCTGGTGGCGGGATTGGCCGTCGCGGCGGTGATGGGGTCGGGCGCCGCGTCGTGAACATCGGTGCTCACGGTCGTCACACCCGCGCCGCCACCCGTACCTGCAGCTGCTAAAGCCAAAGCCCTTGGGGATACTTATGTCATTATACATGTCCCATTTTGGGCCTTACAACCTTCTAACAGGCCTATTGGGCTTAGGTGGGGGCCACCCCTACAACAGTTCGGTTTTCTTCCATTGAGAAGTTCATAGGAAGTCTTTTTCAAAAGACGATGCAAATACAGGCGATTTATGGTATGACAAGCGGTGTTAATAGCTTCCGCCCAAAATTTATCGGAAGTATTATATTCATCAACTATTGCCCTAGCCATTTCAATTAATGTGCGATTTTTCCTTTCTTCAACTCCATTTTGCTCCGGAGTGTACGTTGTGGAAAGCTCATGCTTTATTCCAAGTTCGTCACAAAAATCTTCAACTTTTGTATTTTTGAACTCGGAACCATTGTCACTCCTAATTTTCTTTATTTTAAAATCAAATTCATTTTGGGCCCTTTTTGCAAAGCTTTTGAAAATCCCGGAGGTTTCACTTTTATCATTTAGGAAGAATACCCATGTATATCTAGAGTAATCATCCACAATGACTAGACAATAGCTATTACCCCCAATGCTCTTATAGGTTGTTGGCCCAAACAAATCCATATGTAAGAGCTCTGATGGCCTAGAGATTGACATGATACTTTTGGAAGGATAAGAACTAGCGACTTGCTTTTCGGCTTGATAAGCACTACAAAGTCGATTTTTCTCTAGCTTCACATCCTTCAAGCCAACAACTAAGTCATGTTTGAAAAGCTTTTTAAGTTGAACCATACCCACATGACCTAGTCTCCTATGACATAACCAACCCAAAGAAGTTTTTGCAATTAAACAAGTTTTTAAACATGAATCATTTGAAGAAAAATCTAGTAAATATAGATTTCCAAATCTAAAACCTTTGAAAACAAGTTCATTGTTATTTTCTTTTGAAATAATTACATTTTCTTTTGAGAATGAGCAAGTTAATCCTAAATCACACAATTGAGCAACGGATAGCAAATTAAAATTTAATGTTTCAACTAAGGATACATTAGAAATGGAAAGGTCATTAGATATTGCAATTTTACCCAAACCAAGTGCCCTCCCTTTGCTATTTGTCTCCAAAGGTGATTCTTTCATTGCTCCCGCTCTCAAAAGTGGTAAACATTTTCCGGTCTCCGGTCATGTGTTGAGTGCATCCACTATCCAACACCCAATGCCTTCCACCGATTTTATAATTTACCTACAAAAGAAAAATCAAGTTCTTTTAGGTACCCAAATTTGTTTGGGTCCTTGGAGGTTAGTAACCAAGGTTTTGGGCACCCAAATGGATTTCTTTTTAGCACCCAAAATCGAGGTGCCAATAAAATGTGCAATAACATTTCCATTTGTGGTTTTCTTAAGCATATAGCATGAATCATATAAACCAATGGAATGCATTTTATTTTTAGAACAATCATTTTGCATATGTCCTACATTTCGGCATTTAGTGCAATACTTACCATTTTCTTTTACAAACCTTGAGGGCTTGTAAACCGGTTTCTTACCTTTCTTGGGAACATACCCAAGTCCTTCCTTGTTAAATGAACATCTTTGGTTGCTTAGCAATTTATCAAGGGTATCCTTTTCCTTGTAAGCTCTTTCTAAACTCTTGTTTAATTTTTGCACTTGTTCTTTTGATTTTCTTGGAGAAGCAAATCATGAGCTTCCTTTAGCTCCTCATAGGATTCTTGAAGAGACATGTGCTCCCTCTTCAAGACCTTGAATTTTGATTTCTCTTTTCCAAGAAATTCATTCAATTCTACCAACATATCCATTAATTCATCATAAGAAGGCTCATCGTCATCAAGAGCTTTTACCTTCTCTCCTTTTGCCATGAGGCATGTGGGAGTGGAGAATAGTGACGGAGCTTCCTTGATGGCAATGCCCACGAGCCCCTTCTTCTTGACAGACTCATCCTTGCTTGAGTCGGAGTCGGAGTACTCCACATCGGAATCCCACTCACCAATGTGGGCTTCGTTCTTCCCGTCCGTGTGAAATTTCTTGAAGAGCTTCTTCTTGCCGTGAAATCCCTTCTTCTTAGATGACTTCTCCTTGTCATCTTTCTTGGTGGGGCATTGTGACGCTATGTGCCCCTTTTTGTCGCATTCATAGCAACGGATGTTGCCATACTTCTTGTTGGAGGAGGATTGCCACTTCTTGGTCTTCTCATGGCTTGCGCTTCAGTTTGAGCGCCTTCTCATGAATTTGTTCATCCTTCTCACTAGAAGGGCAAACTCCTCTTCAGAATCCTCTTCTTCATCTTCAGACTCCTCACTTGCCACCGCCTTTGCCTTGAAGGCGGTGATCTTCTTTTCTTTGGAGGTGGATTGTTCCAAAAGTTCCTCCTTGTCCTTCTTGTACAACTCATTGGTAATTAGATTACCTAAGAGTTGTGTTGGCGTCATCCTCGCCAACTCCGGTGAGTTGAGGAAGAGTGTCACCAACATCTCGTACTTCTCCGGTAAGGCCCTAAGCATCTTTCTCATAATGTCAAGATCGGAATGGTTAGTTCCAAGACCTTTGAGCTCATTCACAATGTTGTTTAGCCGTGTGTACATCTCATTGATGTCCTCATGGGGCCACATTATGAATGTCTCATATTTGATCCTAAGCCGATGCAATTTTGCCTCCTTAACCATGGATGTCCCTTCATGTATTTCCGAAAGGGTAGTCCAAACAGCGTGAGCCGTCTCAAGATTGCTCACTCTATTGAACTCATCCGCGTTTAAGGCTCCAAAGAGAGCATTCATGGCTTGGGCATCTAAATGAGTGTTACGCCCATCTTGTTCCGTTCGATGCTCGAGATCAAGAGGCATGACTAACCATCATTTACGATTTTCCAAATATGAGGGCTCATAGCCTTTAAATAAATTGACATCCTAATTTTCCAATAAGCATAATTAGAGCCATCAAATAGTGGTGCCTTGCCTACCGCAATCCCCTCACTAGCCATCCTTTTCTCTCTAGACGGTTAAGTCTAAATGTGAGAGACCAAGCTCTGATACCACTAGTGGTAGCTTTTCCCCGCTCTGGGTAGGTGAGCTCCGACCTTCACAAATCATCAGGTCTTCTCACAAGCTCCTTGAGAAGATCACCGATCAAACCTCCTCCCAATTGTCCAAGTGCTGGCAAGAACTAAGAGTAATGAATCCGGGCTACACTTGAATGCAAACTAGTGCCAATTGGATCAACTAATGAATTCTAGCACTAATTGCTCAACCACCTCAAATTTAATGCTCAATGTGAGAATGAGAGTGGAATGAATGCTCTAGGGCTCAAGAAATATGCAATGAGTCTCTAACCTTTGCCCTTGTGCAGTGGTGGGGGGTATTTATAGCCTCCACCAACCAAAACTAGCTGTTTGGCACAAATTCCTGAAAAATTCAGGATGAGCGGTACAACCGCACCCATGGGCCAGTATTACCGCTACCAAATCTTCGCGGCAGAATGGCTATGTTAGAGCTCTGCAGTGACCGTTGGATTTGGCGGCACGGTACTATCGCCGTTGAAACTTGTGGTACTACCGCTCTCTGGTAATTCCGCAAAGTCGGCGCGGTACTACCGCTCTGGCCGAAATCCGAAAGGTCCCAACTTCGGCGCTCTCTGGAAAAAATGTACCGCTCTCAGTCCGGAGCTGCCGGACCCCGGAAGTATCGCTCTGGATAGCAGAACTACCGCTCCCTGTGGTAGTTCCGGTGTTGAAATTGCCGGTACTTCCGCTCTGCGAAAATTCAGAGACCATCCGGAGGTGCTCTCTGCAAAAAAATGTTCCGCTCACCCTTCGGATCTACCGAACTCCGGAAGTTCCGCTTCAAAATGCGGAACTACCGTCCCTTGCGGTAGTTCCAGCATTGAAACTGCCAATACTTCCGCACTCATAAAATCTGAAATGCATCCGTGAGTGCTCTCTGGAAAAAAGGTGCCGCCCAAAAATCCGGAGCTTCCGCTCGCCGGTACTACTGCTTCTTGGCGTGGAACTACCGCTCTCCGGTAGTTCCGACGTTCAAATCTGCGGTACTATCGCTCTTCCAGACAGAGCACAGACTTGTTTTAAATTGGATTTTTGATGAATGCAAGTTTCTAAGTTGATCCAAGTGGCACATAAAATTTGCTATCAAGCTACTTGCCAAGATCCCTCTTTATGGTACGATTATCTACCCTATAATCCGGTCTTCCACCATTCTCCTAAGACCGATAAAATAAAAGGAGATCCTATCTAAATATACCTGTGCCTTGAACCATTTAGAGTATTTATTTTGATCCTTTGGCTTGCATCTTGTTGCTCACGTATGGACTAAACCCTTGCATGTTTATTAAACACATTAGTCCCATATTCACATAAATTCATTGATTACCAAAACTATTTTTAGGGGCCTAGATGCTTTCACCATGTCACAATTGTAAATGTTGGTCCTTTTGCCAACCATGTCAACATCTCACTTGGCGAGCTCCTAGCGATTTGCTCCTTCAACCATTGGTTGAACCGACTATTGTGTTGCCTCAAGATCCAAACATCCGGCCGCTTCGGATTTTGTTGCCGAAGCACATCCTTGTGCTGGTCGACATAAGGCGCCACTTCAGTCATGTGTTGCAAGACCGTAAAATGGGCTTGAGTATACACGTCCATATCTGGAGTGATTGCTTTCCTTCCGATAGTTCCGATACCCTTCAGCCTCCCCTCATGACGAGATTGAGGCACAACTATCGGTTGACTCTGAGCCATATAATCGACACAAAACTCAATGACCCCTTCGCTTGCATAACCTTCGACGATGCTGCCCTCCGGCCGAGATCGATTTCGTACGTATGACTTGAGAATTCCCATGAACCTCTCAAATGGGTACATGCTACGTAGGAATATGGGCCCGCACATTTTTATCTCCCACATAACGTGAACAATGAGATGGACCATGATATCGAAAAACGAAGGAGGGAAATACATTTCAAGATGACACAGAGTCATCACCACCTTGTCCTGCAGAGCATCTAGTCCTTCGGGATCGATGACCTTCTGAGCAATTGTGTTAAAGAAATATCATAACCTCGTGATTGTCTCTCGGACTTTGATCGGCAAAATATTTCTAATTGCAATAGGGAGCATCTGTGTCATCAGCACATGACAATCATGAGACTTCATGCCATTTAACTTCAAATGTTGCATCGAAACAAGTTTCTTCACGCTGCCGGAGTAACCAGGCGGAACTTTGACACCATGCAAGTACTGGCACAGTTCTGTTTTCTCGGCCTTGGACAGAGTGTAACACGCAGGGGGAAGGTACGTTCATCCATTATATGTTTTTGTCAGTGCTAACTCAGCCCTGATGTCCATGTCAGCCAAGTCAAGCCGTGCGTTGACACCGTCCTTTGTTTTATCACGGATGTTCATTAAGAGACCAATCAAGCTGTCGCACACATTCTTTTCTACGTGCATGACGTCGATGCAGTGCCGAACATCTAGGTACTCCCAATAAGGTAAGTCCCAAAATATTGATCTCTTATTCCAGGTGTTCTTCTCATGAGCCCTCAATTTACGTCCCTTTCCGAGGACAACATCTAAATCCTTAACCATATCATAAACCTCGTGTCCCCTTAAATGCCTTGGAGCTGAACCGTCTTCCTTCTCTCCGTCAAATTGTAGCGGTATGGGTGAGCCCTACGAAGGAACCGGCGGTGACACATGTTGACAGTTTTGCGTGAGTGTTTCAGCCACACACTCTCGGTACCATCTAAACAGTGAGTACAAGCTTTGGCACCTTTTGTACTCTGGCCCGATAGATTAGTAAGGGCAGTATAATCATTAATGGTGCAGAATAATAAGGAGTGCAAAGTGAAGTTCTCTCGTTTGTATGCATCCCATACCTATACCCTTTCGTTCCACAGTACTTTTAGATCTTCCACCAACAGTGCTAGGTACACATCAATATCATTCCCAGATTGTTTTGGCCCTTGGATAAGTATCGACAGCAAAATATACTTTCGCTTCATACACAACCAAGGAGGAAGGTTATAGATGCAGAGAGTCACGGGCCATGTGCTATGTCGGCTGCTCATGCTACTGAAAGGATTCATTCCATTTATACTCAGTCCAAACCTTATATTCCTTGGTTCTGCACCGAAGTCTGTAAAACTCCTATCGATGTTTCTCTACTAGGTGGAATCAGCAAGGTGTCTTAGCATTCCATCCTTCTTGCGCTCCTCCGAGTGCCAACGCAGCAGTTTTGTCTCCTTTGGATTTGCAAAAAACCCTTTCAAATGGGGAATTATAAGAAAATACCATGCCACCTTAGCAGGAGGTCCTTTCTTCACCTCTGTTCCCTCGCCGTCTTCTGATTGATTGTTACGTTTGTATCGGGATGCGTTACACACCAGACATACATGCATGTTTGCATACTCTTTACGGTAGAGGATGCAGTCATTCAGACATGCATGTATTCTTTCTAGTTCCATTCCCAATGGACAAAGAACCTTCTTGGCTTTATACGTGGTTTTAGGCAACCCATTTCCCTCCGAAAGCATGTCCGCTAAAAGACCTAGCAACATCGTGAAACTCTTGTCGGACCAACCGTTGCTTGCCTTCAATTTCAACAGTTCAAGCACGGCCGACAACCTCGTGTACTTTGACCTGCAGCACGTGAACAAAGATTTCTTCGAGTCCTCCATCAAGCCACGGAATTTAACATACTCTCTCTCATCATAGTTCTCTTCTACATCGCGAAGCATCTGATCTAGATTGTCATCGTGCAACCTATCTGAATCCGAACAACAATCGACATCATCCGGTGGCATGTCATTCACTTCACCGGCGATGTCATCCGGCGGCGCATATCATTCACTTCACCGGCGATGTCATCCGGCGGCATATGATCGTTGACTTTGCCATGACTGGTCCAACACGTATAACCCTTTTTGAAACCCCTCTGAATCAAGTGCACTTCAATTTGCCCTCGGTTCTTAAACATCTTTAAATTCTCGCAGTTAGTGCATGGACAGTACATATATCCCACCCCCTTATTCATTATATCCTCCCCGGCAGCTCTTGTAAAAGCAGACACACCATTAATGTACTCTTCACTCACACGGTTCGCGGCATACATCCAGTTTCGGTCCTACGTTATGTATATATATAACAACTTAGTATTAAAAATTAAATTAATTAATTATTACTACATATATACCACATGCATTGAGGCTTTGCTAGCTTAATTAATATTATAAACACAACAGCTATTTCCCTAGCGATCGCTGAAGGTATATAACCAACAATTTTAACAAATTTGGCCTCCCACATGACGGGAACTCATCATGTATGGTCAAGTAGATGCAAACCATCTTCAATAACACTCACCAAAACTTAGATCCAAATTGTAATGCAAAAAAAATAAATTTCATTACTAACCATATCTAGAGAAACCAGGAACGTATGAATCTTCAAAACTCAATCTCTGCTTCCTCCCACCAAATTAATTGGCCTGAAATCGCCTAGCTTGCCTCCTGAGCGAAAGAGTGCAGCACCTGCTAGATCTGGATCGAAATGAAGACAGATGTGGTTCTGAGCGGCGCAATAAATGTCTAGTGCCATTATCACAGACGGTTTTTTTTATTAAAAACCATCTGTGATAATTCTGAGATCATCACAGACGATTTTTAATACAAACCATCTGTGATAATCAGCTTATCACAGACGGTTTTTAATAAAAAATCGTCTGTGATAATTCCAGATTATCACAGACGGTTTTTAATAAAAACTGTCTGTGATACTAAAATATCACAAACGGTTCATCGGTAAGAACCGTATGTGATACTCTTTTTCTCTGATGCCATCAACACAAACGGTATCCAAATTAAAACCGTCAATGTTAGTGTCAGTCACAGACGGTTTTGTCAAACCGTCTGTGATTTGGAATCTAGTATTAGGCTTTCTGTAGTAGTGAATGCCTTTATTAGCAGCTACCATGCATGGGTTTTATAAATGCTGGAGAAACTTTAACCTAAGATGGTGTTTAAATACACCAGAGAAAATTAATTGCGTCATTTAGACAAAATGAGTGGGAACCCTAAAATTATGCGCGATTTTTTTTGGACCTAAAATTTTCAATGCCACATTAGATAAAATACTCCCCCCGTCCACCCAAAAAACCAGAAGCCCTACTTACATTTTTATACATCCTTGGCCTCGATCCCTCTTCCCTCTTCTCTAGCCATGGCACCGGTGAGAACGGGCCAGCTAGTCGGTGGCCGCCATCCTTCTCTGCCTCCACCAACCACTCGCAACAACCTCTCTACACCACCAACTGGCCGCCATCCTTCTCTTTGCCTTCTGCCCCAAATCCAATGCCACGGCCGCCAAGTACCTCCTTCTCCACTCCATCGCGCCTCCCATCTTACTGCTGTTGACTCCCACGCCTCCTTCCTCTCTATCGCCGCTAGATCCCCTCCAGCAACGTCATTGGCCGCCACCACTCCATGCCACTCACCGCCACCCTGCATCACCTCCTCCACCGTGACGACTTTGGAGACCATCACTCCACCGTCTTCAACCACATCGGCGACCACACCTTCAACCCCATTGCTAGTGAGCTTCTCCACCGACCGCTTCTTCCTCGGCCATGACTTCGACCCCTTGTGCTTCCACTTCACTGCCCTCTGCTACGTTTTCTTCCTCTTTGGTTTATCTCCAACTCCTCTCCCTTACATTCTTATTTTTGGATATAAACTATCAATTGACTTGCATTCTAGCAGAGAAGTTAAATAAATTCTCTCTAGTCGTGCTTCAGCAATAAGGGAATGGTAGCCTCGTGAATTATCGTATCTTAGATAACATTCCATAATCTATAATTAGACCAATGTTTACATCAATGTTCAAATGCTCCAGTTAGTATGGTTTTTTCAGTATTTATCTATTGGAAACATTTTTTGCAAGCAAAATCCCTCTGACAACTGAATTTAACAATTGATACAATTACGGCTACATTCTGCTGTGTGTCCCACTTATTGGTTATTGCTGTGAAAAAATCAACATATTTTGGTTTATCCATTCATGTCCAATGGTGAGGCGTCAAAAAGAAAAGTTCTTGATTGGCCGACCAAACTACCTGTTTGCATTGGTGCTGCTAGAGGTATAGCAGTGCAGTTCTTTTTTTGAAAGATCCAGTCCAGTTGATTTTATCTGCAGCAGGATTGAAAATCCTCTGTAAATATTTGAACACTGCAAATGCTTCCTTTCATTTGTGCTTTGACAAAATTGGTTGCATGTCCAGGACCAGTATATCTTCACAATTTTGCTGGCCGCTGTATCATACATAGAGATGTCAAGCAACATACTTCTGGATCCACTACTACAGAAAGCCTAATACTAGACGGCCAATCACAGACGGTTTTGTCAAACTGTCTGTGATTGACACTAACACAGACGATTTTAATTTGGACACCGTATGTGTTAGTGGCGTCGGATAAAACGAGTATCACAGACGGTTCTTACCGATGAACCGTCTGTGATACTAAAGTATCACAGACGGTTTTTATTAAAAATCGTCTGTGTTGTGTAGACTATCACAGACGGTTGTTAAGAACCGTCTGTTAATGTTCACAGACGGTTTTTAACAAGAACCGTCTGTGATGTCCCTTTGTCTGTCATATTCTGTTCATGATCAGAGGTTAATATATAAGTACACATTGCTTCTAATAACTTAATTACAGAACTACTGAGACAAGAGATCACAAATTAAAGGCAAATTTATTAGTTTCAATTAGAGGCAAATTTACTACAAAAGTCGCACAGGTAAAGAGTTTCCCAGATTGTAATCTTTTGGGCTTCGTACGCTTCTTCTTCGACTTTGGGACTTGGAGGATCAGCCACTGACTTCTCGAACACCGTTAAGATTGTCCTTGTCCTCAGCACTTCCTCCTCCAGCCTGGGCAAATAATCAGTAGCATAGCCCATAATGTCGTAGAGGTATGCATGGGTAGATTCCTCAGAATCTGCCATTTCTGCTTGATCGGCAAGGCTATCCATCAGTCTCTCCAATGCGTGTAGAGCTTCTTCCGCTTTGCGCACATTGTGGAGAAGAACCAGGGTAAGGGTTGTTTCCCTTTCTTGAGCGGCAGCGAGACGCCTCCGTCGACGGCGGATGATCAGGTCGAGCTGACGGATGCAAGAAAGTCGGGGAAGGAGAGCAGGGCGTGTGCGGAGAAGCTGCTATAGATGCAAATTGATGGCCGCCTGTATAAGGTTCCGGCCGAACAATTCTTGATGAACAGATGAGAGCAAGGAGATGATCACAAGAATAGTAGAAGCCATATTGTACGTACGTAGAAGAGACCTGGATTAGGCGCGCATATTTAACCTTTAGCACAGACGGTTCGTATACCCAAACATATATGATATAGACGCTTCGTATAACGATCGAGAGACGTTAATTAGACGATCGAAACATGAAACACGAAACACGATAATATTTAGATGATATAGACGCTTCGTATAACGGTTCGTATAGCGTTCTGGCAATCGAAACACGAAGCGTTCTGGCAATCGAAACACGAAGCGTTCTGGCAATGGAAACACGCGCGAAGCGTTCTGGCATGAAGCTTATGACAGACGGTTTTTTATAAAAAACTGTCTTTGATAATATTTATCACAGACGGTTTTAATAAAAAACCGTCTGTGATAAGCCGGTTATCACAGACGGTTTTTAATTAAAAACCGTCTGTGATAATGACTAACGCATTTATTGCGCTGCTCAGACCGCATCTGTCTTCATTTCGATCCAGATCTAGCCACTGCTGCGCACTTTTTCACTCAGGAGGAAGCTAGGCGATTTCAGGCCAGTTAATTTGGTGGGAAGAGGCAGAGATTGAGCTTTGAATTAAGATTCAGACTTTCCTGGTTGCTGTAGATATGGTTAGTAATGAAATTTATTTTTTCTTTAATTGCATTACAATTTAGGTCTAAGTAATCCATGAGTGGTTATTGAAGATGGTTAATTTGCAAAATTGTTGGTTATGTAATAGCTGTTGTGTTTGTAATATGAATTGAACTAGCAAATTAAGTCTCAATATAATAAATGTGGCCGGTATATATGTAGTTATAATTAGTTAATCTAGATTTTAATACTAAGTTGTTATATATGTACGTAACGTAGGACCGAAGCTGGATGTATGCCGCGAGCCGTGTGAGTGAAGAGTACATTAATGGCGTTTCTGCTTTTATAAGAGCCGCCGAGGAGGATATGTTGAATAAGGGGGTGGAATATATGTGCTGTCCATGCATTGACTGCGAGAATTTGAAGATGTTTAAGAACCGAGGGCAAATTGAAGCGCACTTGATTCGGATGGGTTTCAAAAAGGATTATACGTATTGGACTAGTCATGGCGAAGTGAATGATCATATGCCGCCGGATGCCATCGCCGGTGAAGTGAATGATATGCCCCCGGATGACATCGCCGGTGAAGTGAATGACATGCCGCCGGCTGATGTCGATTGTGGCTCGGATTCGGATAGGTTGCACGATGATAATCTGGATCAGATGCTTCGCGATGTAGAAGAGAACTATGATGAGAGAGAGTATGTTAAATTCCGTGGCTTGATGGAGGACTCAGAGAAACCTTTGTACACGGGCTGCAAGTACACGAGGTTGTTAGCCGTGCTTGAACTATTGAAATTGAAGGCAAGCAACAGTTGGTCCGACAAGAGTTTCACAGCGCTGCTAGGTCTTTTAGCGGACATGCTTCCGGAGGGAAATGAGTTGCCTAAAACCACGTATAAAGCCAAGAAGGTTCTTTGTCCGTTGGGAATGGAAGTAGAAAGAATACATGCATGCCCGAACGACTGTATCCTCTACCGTAAAGAGTATGCAAACATGCATGTATTCCGGTGTGCAACGCATCCCGATACAAACATAACAATCAATCAGATGATGGCGAGGGAACAGAGGCAAAGAAAGGACCTCCTGCTAAGGTGGCATGGTATTTTCCTATAATTCCCCATTTGAAAAGGTTTTTTGCAAATCCAAAGGAGGCAAAACTGTTGCGTTGGCACTCGGAGGAGCGCAAGAAGGATGGAATGATAAGACACCTTGCTGATTCCGCGAAGTGGAGAAACATCGATAGGAGTTTTGCAGAGTTCGGTGCAGAACCAAGGAATATAAGGTTTGGACTGAGTACAGATGGAATGAATCCTTTCAGTAACGTGAGCAGCCGACATTGCACATGGCCCGTGACTCTCTGCATCTATAACCTTCCTCCTTGGTTGTGTATGAAGCGAAAGTACATTTTGCTGTCGATACTTATCCAAGGGCCAAAACAACCTGGGAATGATATCGATGTGTTCCTAGCACCGTTGGTGGAAGATCTAAAAGTACTGTGGAACGAAGGGGTACAGGTATGGGATGCATACAAACGAGAGAACTTCACTCTGCGCTCCTTATTGTTCTGCACCATAAATGATTATCCTGCCCTTGGTAACCTATCGGGCCATAGTACAAAAGGTGCCAAAGCTTGTACTCACTGTTGAAAATGGTACCGAGAGTGTGTGGCTGAGACACTCATGCAAAACCATCTACATGCGTCACCGCCGGTTCCTTTAGAGGGCTCACCCATACCGCAAGATGAAGAAACAATTTGACGGAGAGAAGGAAGACGGTTCAGCTCCAAGGCATTTAAGGGGACACGAGGTTTATGATATGGTTAAGGATTTAGATGTTGTCCTCGGAAAGGGACATAAATTGAGGCCTCATGAGAAGAACACCTGGAAGAAGAGATCAATATTTTGGGACTTACCTTATTGGGAGTACCTAGATGTTCGGCACTGCATCGACGTCATGCACGTAGAAAAGAATGTGTGCGAAAGCTTGATTGGTATCTTACTGAACATCCGTGATAAAACAAAGGACGGTGTCAACGCACGGCTTGACTTGGCTGACATGGACATCAGGCCTGAGTTTGCACCGACAAGCACTGATAATGGACGAACGTACCTTCCCCCTGCGTGTTACACTCTGTCCAAGGCTGAGAAAACAGAACTGTGCCAGTGCTTGCATGGTGTCAAAGTTCCATCTGGTTACTCCGGCAACGTGAAGAAACTTGTTTCGATGCAAGATTTGAAGTTAAATGGCATGAAGTCTCATGATTGTCATGTGCTGATGACACAGATGCTCCCTATTGCAATTAGAAATATTTTGCCGATCAAAGTCCGAGAGACAATCATGAGGCTATGTTATTTCTTTAACACAATGGCTCAGAAGGTCATCGATCCCGAAGGACTAGATGCTCTGCAGGACGAGGTGGTGATGACTCTATGTCACCTTGAAATGTATTTCCCTCCTTCGTTTTTCGATATCATGGTCCATCTCATTGTTCACGTTGTGTGGGAGATAAAAATGTGCGGGCCCGTATTCCTACGTAGCATGTACCCATTTGAGAGGTTCATGGGAATTCTCAAGTCCTACGTACGGAATCGTTCTCGGCCGGAGGGTAGCATCGTCGAAGGTTATGCAAGCGAAGAGGTCATTGAGTTTTGTGTCGATTACATTTACAGTTGTGACATGGCAAGGATATGACATAAATGGGTACACATTCTATACGCAGTCTCAGGATGTCAAGAGCACTAACCAGAACAGCGGTGTCCGCATAGATGCATTCAGTACCGATGGGTCGAGAAACTCATACTATGGCTTCATAGAAGAGATTTGGGAGCTCGACTATGTGGTTTTTAAGATCCCCTTATTTCGCTGCCGTTGGGTGCATCTCCCACAAGTGAAGGTTGACAAGTACGGTGTCACGACCGTGGACCTCCAACGTGTCGGGTACAAAGACGAACCATTCGTACTCGCCAATCAAGTTGTTCAAGTTTTCTATGTAACCGACCCGGCAAATAAGAAACGCCATGTAGTTCTTCATGGAAAAAATAGAATTGTCAGAGTGGAGAATATAGTGGACGAGGAGGAATACAATCAATTTGACGAGTTACCTCCTTTTGGAAATGGCATAAGGGTCGACGATGAACAACGTGACGAAACTAGTTACGTACGCATTGATCATGATGAAGGGCTAATTTTTAAAGGAAATAAGCAAGTACAATAAGAATGTATATGTGAAAATGTGTGACAATTTTGAGATGTATATGTGAAAATGTGTGATGTAGTCAATTTTGAGATGTATATGTGAAAATGTATATGTGTGATGTATTTGAGAATGACAAAATGTATTGGCATTTATGTATATGTGATGTATATGTGTGATGTATTTGAGAATGACAAAATGTATCAAGAAATACACTGTGTGAATGTAGCTGGTTGGTGTTGTATATGAATGCAGTTGTTTGGTGGTTGATATGAATGCAGCTGTGTAGTTATTGGTGTTGTCTTAATTGCAACAGCCGGCAAAGGCTTATCACAGACGGTTCTATGTTTAGAACCGTCTGTGATAATCTCCCTACATATACCCTCTCGCTAGGGTTTTCCGTGTGCGCTGCAGTTATTCGATTAGATCTAAATCCCGAGCCCGTCGTCGCCGCCGCCTCCCCGAGCCCGTCGCCTCCTCCTCCTCCGTCGCCGCCTCCCCGAGCCCGTCGCCTCCTCCTCCTCCGTCGCCGCCGCCTCCTCCTGCGTCACCGCCTCCTCCTCCGTCGCCGCCTCCCCGAGCCCGTCGCCTCCTCCTCCTCCTCCGTCGCCGCCGCCTCCCCGGACGAAGACGTCGCCGCAGCCTCCTCCTCCTCCATCGCCGCCTCCCCGAGCCCGTCGCCTCCTCCTCCGTCGTCGTCGCCTCCTCCTCCTCCATCATCGTTGCCGCCGCCTCCTCCTCCTCCTGCGTCCCTAAGGTCACCAAAACCCTAAGGTCATGAAATCCCTCCCCGAGTTTCATGCTTACTGTTAGTGTTTAGGGTTGATGCTTGATGCTTCATACTGTTATGGTTAGTTGCTTAGTACATATTTAGGGTTGATGCTTCATGCTTACTGTTAGTGTTTAGGGTTGATGCTTGATGCTTGGTACATATTACATTGGTACATTGTTTACTGCAGTAGCTTAATTAGTTTGCTATTTGGTACATATTACATTGGTACATTGTTTACTGCAGTAGCTTAATTAGTTTGCTATTTGGTACATACTACATTAGTACATTGTTTACTGCAGTTGCTTAGTTTACATTGGTACATATTACATTGCTTGTTGTGTTAGTATATAGTATATAGTATAGGCACATAACCCCTCTCTGTCCACATCACCCCCTCCCTTCTCCCCCTTCCCTCTACTCCTCTCCTCTCTTCCTAACATTGAGCATCATGTATCACTTTTCTTGCTTCCTCATCTTATCATGTGCAACCCTACAATTTGAGAGCACAAATTAACCAATCAAGGAAGAGTATATGATCAAAGGGCATGAAGCAAGTAACACATTCTAGTGTATCCAGATAAAGAAATCTTGCGATTATTGCAAAAGATACATTGACCATTTGGGTGGAAAGAAATACATTGTGTCGTCAGGCTCATGACTGCCAATTTGAAGCATAGCATAGCATCCGAGGCACATCCGAGGCCTGCAGCTGTGTCTTGAAGAATGCCAAGAGCTGGTCTTCAGATGTGGCATTCCTCAAACTATAAATTATGAATCTTATTCTCATAACCCATCTGAATACCAGCTCTTGGCATTCCTCAAGACACAGCAGTAGGCCTCGGATGTGCCTCGGATGCTATGCTATGCTTCGAATTGGCAGTCATGCGCCTGACGAAACAGTTGATCTTTCCACCCAAATGCTCCATGTATCTAGACAAAAAACAGCAAATGAAGCAAGTGACATACTATAGTGTTCCCGTTCAATGAACCAGATACACTAGTTTGTGTCATTTGCTTCATAGACCTTTGTTTAGGGACTTTTCTATTTGGTTTATAGTTTTAGCAACTAAAGTAGGTGCTAGGATAGGCACTTTGTTTAGAGACCTTGTAGTAATAGTATTACAAAATTCAAGGAAATTTTAGTACAGAAGTTCAAAAAAAAGAAATTCCCAGATTCTTCGGTGAGCAGCTGACTTCTTCGGTGAGCGACTATCCATCTGCTTCCTCCCACTCCTCTTCATCTCTGATCTCTGGATCACGTACGCCAGTAGCGATGATTCAGTTAGATGAATCATCGCTACTGGCGTACGTGATCCAGAGACTAGAGATGAAGAGGAGTGGGAAGCAGATGGATAGTCGCTCACCGAAGAAGTCGGCTATGTCGGCTGCTCACCGAAGAATCTGGAATGTCTTTTTTTTGCACTTTTGTAATAAAATTGACTTGAATTTTGCGGAAAAAAGAAGGACTTGATACATTGGTACATTGGTAAGATAGGCACATCACCCTCTCTCTATGTCCATATCACCCCCTCCCTTCTCCCCCTCCCCTCTACTCCTCTCTTGTCTTGCAATTCAATATGATTACTTTCTCATCTTATCTTAATAGACCCACAAAATGAGCGACATGTCACCCGCGCATTCTTCAACATCATCGCCGGAGGCGTCCGCTCCAACATCAAGACGCCAAGGAAGAGGGCTATCAAAGAAGCCTGAGGGCCGACAGATCATCACAGCGGTGAATGCATCTGGGGTCCCTATCCTTCCTCAAAAAGCAGTAAACGCATTCCGAACCATGGTCGGAGTAGTTGCACGAGAACGAATTGAGATCACATACAATTCGTGGAAGAACGTGCCTGACACTCGGAAACGTGAGCTGTGGACCGAAATTTTGGCATCGTTCGAGTTCCCAGAAGAACACCTGGACGCTGTGCAACAACAAACCTACAAAGCGGCGTGCAAAGCATGGAAGAACTTCAAGAGCACGCTTGTCAAGAAATACGTGGAGACGGACGAAACGCCTGGTCATAAATACCCATTCCTGGAACCACAATGGGAAGAGTTCAAGGCGATGAAAACGACCGAAGATTTCAAAAGTACAAGTGTGGCGCACAAGGCCCTCCAGGCAAAAAATACACACCCTCACAGACTTGGCACAGCTGGGTATGCAGGTAAAATCTCGCAGTGGAGGAAGGAGGATGAGCTGGCAGCTGCACAGGACATCGCCCCGCCGTTTTCCAATATCCCGGATGACCGCGCTCAAAATTGGATTAGAGCAAGGTCATCTACAACGACATCAGGGGACGTCACCTTTCGAAACCCTGTAGACCAGCAAGTGACCGAGCGCCTGGTAAGATATCGATCGAACTACGTAGCTTGTAATTACTCCACAACTTCGTACGAATTGAAATGACATGTCGTGCTCTTGCAGGAAGAGCTGAGTTTTCAATCTACCCTGGGATCATTCCAGGGAACAAGGGAGAATGATATGCTCTCCGTGGCCCTGGGAAACAAGGAGCACCCGGGCCGTACGAGAGGCCTTGGGCTTTACGTTCCTTGGAAACATGGTTTCCAAGATGACTCCGACATGTATCGGCGCAGGAAGAGAAACAAAGCCGAGCGTGACGCACAGCTACGAGAAGAGATCAAGGAATCTCTTAGAGAGGAGCTATTAGCTCAGATGGCTGATGTAATCAGAGATGAGGTGCAGAAACAGACAGAAAGTCAGCAGGCCGCCACCGCCGCTCCTGTGCTAGCTAGCCCGCACAACCATCCGAGTAGCTGCGCGTCCAATCCGACGCAAACCCAGTCCAAATTTCCTGTGGACGACATCCTGGTAATAATTATTACCTCTTGAATGCTTGCTCCATTGGTAGGCCTATTCGAGTAGCTAATTTTGTATCGTTATGTAGGAGCCTACGACGTGCAGGCTCCAAGTGAGATATGGCTCTATTCCCTTGTACGCTGCTTGGGGCCAGGCATATTCGTCTGGTATCGGGGGCATGGTGCACGGTCAAGCTTTAGCGCCAGGCTTCGCAAAAGTTAGTGTGGATGGTGTGTATGCCAATTTTGAGGTGGTCCCGCTACCGAAGCCCCCCAACGACGAGATCGTGAATCTAGGACAGGCCATTGGAACATTCATCCAGTGGCCCAAAACCGACATCTCCCTGGAGGCTTCTTCACCGGTGGCAGGACCAGAAGTGCAGTGCGAACCACAACAACTTGCACTGGTGCCATCTCCACACGGGCAGTGCGAACCACAGCTACCTGCACCGGTGCTATCTCCACGGGTGCTATTCTCGCCAGAGCAACTTGCACCGTCTATACCATTACAGTCGACTAGCATAAAGTCGACCGACAATCGAGGCAGTGGCCTGGGCAAATCAAAGACGAAGGATGATGACGATATCCCGTCCATGCCATTGGCCCGCAAATTCGTGCTAGCTGAGCCGATGGTAGTCCAGGAAGAGCTCCAAAAACTAGGACTTGGTTGCCAAAGATTCCACCTTTGGTATATGGAACAGTCCAATAAGCCAGAGGCAGAACGGCGCTCAGGTATCACTGTCAAATTCAAGCTGGAACATTTCTTGCACGAAGCTCAGGACTGTGTCTTCGCGGTGACCTTTGACGATATATTTGAACTTTTCACGCTCAACGCCCTCGACGCCTCACTCGTTCGATGCTGGACGCTGTAAGTCTGTACAATCACAGTCTCTGTTCACGTAATACCGATATATGTCACAATTTGTTGCTTTCCTATGTTATATATAGATTCATGCTGACCGAAGCTAGATCATCGAAATCACGAATTGGTTTCCTGGACCCACGCTTGGTCGCCATTGATACCATCATCGAGAATGCATCCTTCGTCGAGGACTATATTACAAAAGCACTGTTGGCTCACCAAGATAAGGAATTTGTTCTTATGCCATACAATGAGAAATTCCATTGGATTTTAATTGTAATTATACCAAAATGGAACAAGGCTATATACCTTGATTCTCT
Organism: Dendrocalamus latiflorus; assembly: GCA_017311315.1. Lineage (NCBI taxonomy): Eukaryota > Viridiplantae > Streptophyta > Magnoliopsida > Poales > Poaceae > Dendrocalamus > Dendrocalamus latiflorus. The sequence goes on along the minus strand of CM029657.1, from coordinate 12,324,043 downwards.
AAGTAAGAACAAATCCTAGTACACAGCTATCGCCCAAATACTCGATAGGTACGTACATTGTACATTGTACTCTTTCTTTCCTTCCGAATAACTAATCTAACTTTTTCGAATAACGAAGGTCGTTCGCCACATACGTTCAACAAACACGTGACTCGACGACAGGGGCCAAGGCCTTGAAACATGATCGCAAGTTTCGGGTATTCGCTAGCTACACATTAATTAATCATATACAACACATAGTAGTAATGCCACTTGATTTAACACATTATATTTTTTGCAGTGCCACCAGCAGGAGCCGGGCAACACGTGTGGATACTACGTGTGCCACCATATGAGACTACTCCTCGATTCCACCAAGATCACTAATTCTAAGGTTTGTCAATCTTCCCACATTTATTTCATACATGTCAAGTTTTATATATGCGCACGTTGATATTCCTATCGACAGGCTGCGTCCATCTCTACATCTGCATTGAAACAGCCGGATTTTGCACAAATTCGAGGATAGCTCATTTGGTTTTTGTGGACAAAAGTCGTAAGATCAGATGGAGAGTTCCACTGCCCAGAATGATTTTTTATTGTAATTCTAAGTGCAAATACAGTGTAGATCTTTTACAATTGTGTATTTGTTAATGGATATTTTATTTCAATTCAATGAATTGATTTGTGAAATGGATGCTTTATGTTTGTGAAATGAAGTGTGTTGTCAATTGGATGTTTTATGTCTGTGAAATGAATTGAGATGTGAAATGTATCTGAAATGAAATGAGATGTGTGAATTGTATATGTTTTATGTCTGTGATTATCTGCTTGTTTCAGAGGGCATGGCTAGCATTTCCTAAGGCTAGCCAATAAACAGAAATATATTTAGGGGTTGAAGGGAATACCAGACACGGTTTGGAGTTAAAAACCGTCTGTGATAGCTGATAACCACAGACGGTTTTTAACTCAAAAACCATCTATGATTATCAGCTATCACAGACGGTTTTTAACTCCAAACCGTCTGTGATTATCAGCTATCACAGACGGTTTTTAATTCCAAACCGTCTGTGATTATCAGATATCACAGACGGTTTTTAACTCAAAACCGTCTGTGATATCTGATAATCACAGACGGTTCAAAAACCGTCTGTGATGACCGTCGATTATCACTGACCCATAAATACAGACGGTTCACAAAACCGTCTGTGATGACGATTTCGAACCGTCTGTGATGACCTTTTCTGTAGTAGTGTGAAACTGAAAAATTGGCTTTGTGCACCAAAAACAGGGTAAGATACTTCGGTGGAGGCTGGGTTTGAAAGAATGTTTGGCGGCTGACAGTGTGGGGAAGAGTGGTGGTATCGCTCTATTTTGGGATGTAACTATTGACATTACCTTGCTGGGTTTGTCGAGAATATGGGTGGGATATTTTTGGTTATGGTTTATGACTTAAATTTTTGAATTCTGATTGTTCACGAGAGACAGTATGTAAAAAAAATAGTTGCATGTGATTTTGGCCGGTACAACTGAATTTAGTTAACTTTTTTACTATAATTTTCTTGTTGATCCTGTCTTAAAAAACGCACCGTTTGAAAGCTAGTTACTATAGTATAAGATATAAATCATAAGTTATAAGTAGAAAAAAAGAGAGGCTATATATATGTGCTAATGGAAAGCAAGGAAACAAGGTGAAACTTTGTCTACAGGCAGCTGTTTAACTCAAGAAAAGAAATTGGCCTAGGGAGGACGACTTTTTGTTGTGCAGTAGTACCACCCAATCATAAGCCCAATATGGCCCAACATCAAGCCCAATCCAACTTAGGGTTTGATTCCAATTTCCTATTTCTCTCTTTTTTTGTCTCCGTATTGCTTCACCTTCTCCTGGGCAAATCTGACCGGATCTGGACGTAGTATTCTCTGCATTGATGTATGTGTAGAACACAAATATGACGGTCCAAAAAGTGACCGATAAATAGGGGGAAAATCTGGTGACTACTCCCTCCATTCATAAATATAGGATTTTTTATTTTTTATGGTCTCCTATACAAGACTTTGACTACAATTTATTATCATAATATACTAACAAAAATAAAAATAAATATATATTATGAAAGAAATTTACAAGACAAATCTAATAGTATTATTTTTATGTAGTCAATCTATATAATTTAATATATATTAATAGTTAAAGTTTAAAAAGTTTGACCGTACGAAATCTACATGACCTACCTATAATTGGTTTGGTGCTACCAGGAGCACAGACTCCTGGTTATGTTAGAGCAAGGCTAATAATACAGCATTCAGCTGACTGTATAGACACTTACAGCCCACTTATCAGCCCATTCATATAGTAGTTTACAGCCAGCTGAAGGCTGTATGACCCACCCCTTTTTCTCACAAAGTTTCTTGGTTCTTGTGCTTCAGCTGGCTGTAAACTTACAGTCCACCTCTCTTCTCTCTCCTCCTCACTCTCCTCCACCTCAGCATACAGCCTACTTATTATACTTGCTCTTATGTGTTCGTTATTATGGCCTCGCACAGGCGCTACCAGGTTTCTGCGAAGACCCGGTTTGAATCGGCGTTGACGCGTCGTTGGTGATCATCAAAATTTATTGACCGTATCCGAGATTGGGGATAGATAGATAAGGCCAGGCCTTCTTTGCATCGGTTTGTTCGGCACTACTAGTTAGTTGATCGACTTCGTGATTTGGGGATAGCCGGAGTTGGTGCTGCTCCCCCGTGCCCATCGTGCCTGGAGTCATGACCCGTCCCACGTCGCCGCTCGCCTAGTTCCTAGCCACCGGATGCAGCGGCTGCCGGCTTTCTCTGGCACCGCCATCCGCCATTGGCACCCCAAGCACGTCAGATCTGGCTAGGTTTGAGGTGGATTTGTCTCCTCCCGTGGTCTCCGCTCTTGCTCTACACTACCGACTTCCTCTCGGACCGTCGTCTGCCACCACGCCCCCCAACAATATTAGATCTGGGCTGGTTCAAGTTGGATCCGTAACCTCCCACGGCCACCGTGTGACGCCCCCGTTTCCAGGGGCGTCTAGGACACAGCATTTCGCAACTATTCATGCTTAGTTACAGAGCGTCGAGCAAGAGAATATCATCACAGCACATGCTTACAACAAAAGACCAACTTATATTACAACATATGGTTTAACAACCCAGTTTACTGCAACGGGGCGTGCAAGCCCAAAATATATTACAATACAAAAACTTCCAAGAAACTCGAGCACGGCGGAGACCTAAAACCAAGGGTTCTCGTCGAAGAAAGGCTCCTCTAGGGCTTCCTCAACAGGGAGACCTTCTCCAGCGTCTTGATCTTCTGAAGGGTTTAGCAAGCCGTGAGCTAACTAGCTCAGCAAGTCACAAAAGAAACCCTAGCTTAACTACTTGCACAGATCAACAAAGGAAGGGAGTATACTTGGTTTATTAACTTTGAGTGGATGCACATTTTTTTGCAAATAATTTTAGAAACCCAAAAGCCTATGACTACTCCTTGAGATTGAGGGGGTTTTATTAAAAGATAATTAACCAACTAGTCTAGTTAAAACACTTGCAAAAACTACTTAAGCTTCGCAGCTGGAATCACCCAATAGACACAGCTCCATTAACCGGGAGCACGGCGTATTCGAATACCATTTGATTGACTCTGCAGAGTTGCCCAACTTTACCCACACGTATCCTTAACCCTCATGACTGAGTTAAGGAACCGGGTCTTTTCGCTATTTAACCCTTGGTATACACTCCACCCGATAAGTTAGGAACCCGCACACCCTCAGGTATCCATTGGCCACCACGGAACGCCAGGCCCGAGCTGTGGGGATCTATCGTTGTCTTAGTACGGATCCGCGATCCGAACCGACTACCACATGCAGGGCTTCACTCAAGTTGAGTAGGTACTAAACCAGGGTTGACAAGTCAACACCTGTGGTTGAGCGGCTGGTTATGTCATTTGCTTGGCATAAGGGTCTAGTCCTTACATTTTCACGAGGTCCACGACCTCCACCCCAGGGCAAAGCGGTGGGCGAAGACCGTCTCGCGGTGTCCCACAACACTTTCACCCCTAACTTAGCATTTTCAAATCTACCGGCCCACGGCCACAACCAATTAGTAGTATGAAGACTTTGCAAGAGATGTAAATAACCTACAGGTAATCATAATACACTTAGAGTAAGTCTAGGGTTAACAAGGGAGGGCTACAAGTTAATACGGCAATTATCGGTGGAAGGTTTTATCTACTTATCAAGTCATTCTAAACATTTTATTTTACGCAAATTAACATTTCACAAATATCAATAATGCAAATAGCATATGAGCATAATTAAATGACATGGGAATCAATATGATCAAGGTTTTGCGGCTCGCCGTGAATCTCGACGATCTCGGCGATCTCGTAGGCAGCAACTCCCTGATCCTGGCCCTGCACCAAAGCCTCCAGAATCTTCAAAACTAGCGCAAACACACAAAAATAACATAAGTTCCGGTTTGAGCCTAATCAAGCGAGGAAAAATAATATATGAAAAAGGAGTAAATTGCATAAATATTCAAATGGGAGATTTTTGAATTTTTTGGGATGATCTTGGGGAAATGGAGGCCAAAAATGGATTCAGGGCATCAAAATGAGCAAAGTGGTGAAATTTGGGAATTGTTGGGATTTTCTGTGATTTTCTAGGATTTATTTGAATTTTCTGAATTTTTGGAAATTGATAAATCGCTGGAAAATCAAATGAACAGTGCTAGGGCGGCCGGGTGCTACAGCGCGGCCTGGCACTGTGCGGCCTGCGCGGCCGAGCGGGCCGCGTGGCCTCGGCCCAACATTGCGCGCGCCTCGACTCGGCTGATGGCCGACACGCGGCGGGAGCGGACGGCGGCGATGCGGGGTAGGCGGGCGGATGGGATGAGCTGTGGGGATAGATCGGACGGCAGAGGAGGGGACTTGATCGGGTGGCTGCAGAGAGGGGTGTTTAAGGAGATCGGACGGCGGAGGGAAGCTGCCATCCGGCGGTTGAGGTTATATGGCAACGGAGGGAGAGGACGGTGAGGATGCGGCCACGTTAGTCATCGTCTACCTCTTGCCGCGCGCGCAACAGAGAGGCAGAGACAGAAGCGTCTCCGCTCTCCGGTGACGGCGAGGTCCTCGGCGGCCAGGGAGGGTACCAGTGGGTAGGTCTTGGCGAGGGGAACCCATTTCTGGGCTTTGGGAGCTATGGGAAGGATCGACGGCGGCGTACGGCTGGAGAGAAGGTGGCGGTGATTTTCGGTCACCAGAGGCCAACGGCGGCGCTCCGGGCAAATCGGTGGTGGCAGAAGCATCTCTGGAGTGAGGCAACTCGATGGTGGCGGTGGAGCGAGCTGAGAAGCTCTCTAGTGAGTTGGCCACGGCGACCCCCTTTTGGCCGACGGCGAGCTTCGCTACCAGAGCAGGGGAGGGGCGCTCTCGGCCGGCGGAGTCCACCATCGCGTTCAGGAAGTAGAGGGGAGCAAGTTAGCGAATGGAATCGGATTTTAATCAAGAGAAGAGGAAGAAAGGCTCGGGAGTTCACCGGCGGCGAAGGAGGCGATCGGCGGTGATGTAGGCGCTCCGAACTCAATCGGACACTCGGGAAGCTTCTTGGGCGTGTGAGGAAGACAATGCCGGGGTTGGGGTGGCTCAAGAAGGCGCGGAGAGAGCTGGCGTCGAGAGGGCAGGTCGGGGCAGCTCGGGGAGGGTTAATGGCGCGGCGTGGGCGGGGTTACATAGCTGCAGGCACCTGGGGAAGTTGCAGGAGTTGGCGCTGTGTCGACTCCGAGCGACGGGGTGTGACGGGGCGCTGCAGGGAGTAAATGCGAGGGACGGGAGTAGGTGAACGGCAGCAACGGGCGGCGACGCAACGCGCGGGGGAGGGAGAAAGAGGGGCTGGCAGGTGGGACCTGGGTGGCAGGGGCGGAGACCGGGTCAAGCACGAGTGGGGATGGCCGGCGATGGTGAGCCGACGACAGGTGCGGCGCGGCAAGGCTCTGCGCGCAGCGCGGGCGTGTGCGCGAGGAGAAGGTGGGAATGCGTGTGGCACCAGCGGGAGGAGGGAGACAGGGAAAAGGGGGAGGCGCCAAGGTGAAATGGGAGGCAAAAACGCCGAAACGCGAAAACGGCTTGCGGGGAACTTTCCGAAAAAGGAAAGTTGCCAAAAATTACACAAAAATTTAGAAATATTCACAAAAAAATTTTGGGTTTGAATTTTGGGGCTTTTCACACTGCTCCTGCTCCGACGGGATGAAGACGACTATACATCACCGTGGCCTCCTCTAGAAACCGTTGCAGGTACTTCTTCTTCTCCTTCCCACTACTACAGAAAGCCTAATACTAGACTGCCAATCACAGACGGTTTTGTCAAACCGTCTGTGATTGACACTAACACAGACGGTTTTAATTTGGACACCGTCTGTGTTAGTGGTCGAGTATCACAGACGGTCCTTACCGATGAACCGTCTGTGATACTTTAATACAAAACCGTCTGTGTTGTGTAAATGTTCACAGACGGTTTTTGACAAGAATCGTCTGTGATGTCCCTTTGTCTGTCATATTCTGTTCATGATCAGAGGTTAATATATAAGTACACATTGCTTCTAATAACTTAACTTCAGAACTACTGAGACAAGAGATCACAAATTAAAGGCAAATTTATTAATTTCAATTAGAGGCAAATTTATTACAAAAGTCGCACAGGTAAAGAGTTTCCCAGATTGTAATCTTTTGGGCTTCGTACGCTTCTTCTTCGACTTTGGGACTTGGAGGATCAGCCGCTGACTTCTCGAACGCCGTTAAGATTGTCCTTGTCCTCAGCACTTCCTCCTCCAGCCTGGGCAAAGAATCAATAGCATAGCCCATAATGTCGTAGAGGATAGCATGAAAAGATTCCTCAGAATCTGCCGTTTCTGCTTGATTGGCAAGGCTATCCATTAGTCTCTCCAATGCGTGTAGAGCTTCTTCCGCTTTGCGCACATTGTGGAGAAGAACCAGGGTAAGGGCTGTTTCCCTTTCTTGAGCGGCAGCGAGACGCCTCCGTCGACGGCGGATGATCAGGTCGAGCTGACAGATGCAAGAAAGTCGGGGAAGGAGAGCAGGGCGTGTGCGGAGAAGCTGCTCCAGATGCAAATTGCTGGCCGCCTGTGTAAGGTTCCGGCCGAACAATTCTTGATGAACAGATGAGAGGAAGGAGATGATCACAAGAATAGTAGAAGCCATATTGTACGTACGTAGAAAAGACCTGGGTTAGGCGCGCATATTTAACCTTTAGCACAGACGGTTCGTATACCCAAACATTAATGATATAGACGCTTCGTATAACGATCGAGAGACGTTAATTAGACGATCGAAACACGAAACGTTCTGACGTAAAGCTTATGACAGACGGTTTTTTTATAAAAACTCGTCTGTGATAAGATTTATCACAGACGGTTTTTAAACTTAGAACCGTCTGTGATATTGATATTACAAACGGTTCTACGTCTAGAACCGTCTGTAATAAGCTTCCCTACAAATAGCCTCTGGCTAGGGTTTTCCCCGTATGCTGCAGTTATATTCTACATCTAAATCCCGATCTGTCTCGTCGCCGCTGCCTCCCCGAGCCCTCGTCGGCCGCCTCCCCGAGCCCTCGCCGGTCGCCTCCCCGAGCCCTCGCAGGCCCCCGAGCCCTCACCGGTCGCCTCCCTGAGCCCTCGCCGGCCGCCTCCCCAACGCATAAGCAGTAAGGTACCCTTGTCTGGCCTTTATGTATTACTGCTGTTTGCTTTGGCCACAAAACTGTATTATATGGTATTGTTGAACTATTGTATTATATTGCTTATGGACTATATGGTATTGTTGAAATGTATGGTATAATGGTGGATTGTTCATACTGTTGGTATTATAATGGTGAAATGTATGGTATACTATTGTATTATATCACTTTAGGTGTTGTTACTCCAATAATGATTTTTGCACAAGTGTGTTTAGCCTACATGTGGAGTAATCCAAACACTTGCCATAATTTTTTTGCCACACTTTTGTGGCAGTGAACTAAACAATAGCCACAAAGTTTTTGCCACACCTTAGTTATCAACCAAACACCTTTTTTTGCCACAAATTTGGCTAGCCACAAGTGTGTTTAGCCTACATGTGGAGTAATCCAAACACTTGCCATAATTTTTTGCCACACTTTTGTGGCAGTGAACCAAACAATAGCCACAAAGTTTTTGCCACACCTTAGTTATCAACCAAACACCTTTTTTGCCACAAATTTGGCTAGCCACAAGTGTGGCAAATTCTTAAGTTGTGGCATGGCAAATTGTGGCCTCCAACCAAACATGCCCTATATGCCACATAGACCTTCAAAGGGCATGAAGCAAGTGACACACTCTAGTGTATCCGGTTCAATGAACCGGATACACTAGTTTGTGTCATTTGCTTCATAGAACTTTGTTTAGAGACCTTGTAGTAATAATATATGCCATATAGACCTTCAAAGGGCATGAAGCAAGTAACACATTCTAGTGTATCCGGTTCAATGAACCTGATACACTAGTTTATGTCATTTGCTTCATAGAACTTTGTTTAGAGACCTTGTAGTAATAATATATGCCACATAGACCTTCAAAGGGCATGAAGCAAGTAACACATTCTAGTGTATCCGGTTCAATGAACCTGATACACTAGTTTGTGTCATTTGCTTCATAGAACTTTGTTTAGAGACCTTGTAGTAATAACATCATCGCTTGATCTGCTTGTTTCAGAGGGCATGGGTAGCATTACCTGAGGCTAGCCAATAAACAGGAATAGTTTTAGGGGTAGGAAAGAATATCACAGGCGGTTTTTAGTTAAAACCATCTGTGATATCTGATAATCACAGACGGTTTTTAGTTAAAAACCGTCTGTGATTATCAGATATCACAGACGGTTTGAATCCGTCTGTGATAACCTTCGATTATCACTGACCCATAAATTCAGACGGTTCACAAAACCATCTGTGATGACGTTTTTCAATCGTCTGTGATGACCTTTTCTGTAGTAGTGTCCGTTTTCTTCGCTCTCTATCTCTGTGCTCCCCTCTTGGTTTTACGACACGATGCTCTGCTTCCCGATTCTTGTGTCGTCATCAAGAAGAATAATACTAATGTGAAATCCACGGATCTGTTATAGTATCCAAACAAAGACTTCCTAAAACACAGACAAAATAGAGAAAGTTCAGATCAATTTGCAAGACTTGCAGTGCGTTTTTGCATCTGTTCTCGGTCGCAAACTCGTTTAGTCACAATGCATCTATTACTGCTGCTCCAGCGTAGAAGATCTGGCAACGAAACTACGCATCAACTTCCCTGGTTTGTCCTTACAAATCCTCTAGGAAGAGAGAAGACATAGGCTTGATCACAAGTGAGTTGGATAACCACATCTCGGATTGCTATTTTGTTGCTACAAGAGCACTTCAGAAAAGCAGTATGCTATGCTATTAATCATTCAAGGTGCACCATTTACTAGTTTCTATCATTAGAAGAAGTTTTATCATACAAATCAAGATCTGATTGTTCTAATATGTTATTACAATGATAGTTAAATTGTTAATCCCTAATATTACCGAAATTTGTATGTAGGAATTCAAGGCTCCAAATAATACTAATGCGAAATCCCCAATTCTTCTGTCGTCATCAAGAAGCAGCATGTTGTCTGTGAGCACTGCATGTGTGGTTGACGACCTGAAGAAAAGTGCTGAACTAATGCAAATCACTGACTTTTCTGTACTTTTGCTGTATACCCTTTTCCACAAAGCATATATACTCCTTTCTATTTGGGCATACACTTCTTATTTTTCCTATATGCACCCTATGGTTATACTACTTTTCAAATATAATTCTCATTTTTTTATATATATGCTCCCTATGGTTATACTACTTTTGTCGCCAAATGCAAATCACTGATACTTTTCTCCACTGCTAATGCAAGCACGCATCAATTATCTAGCAGTGTGTTAATCCATGTACATGATCGCTTTTAGCCATGCAAGCACACATCAATTATCTATAAAAAATTTGGTTTCAATGTAGTTTACAATAACATACTCTACATACTTCTGTTATTCTGCAAAATATATATACTACTGTTCGCCACGAATTTTTTAAATTGCTGGCTTTCCTATACATACATACTATTTTTTTAATACTCTATACCACTTTCAAAGTATTTGTACTACTTTTTAAAAAAAACTCCATACCACTTTGCACATACTACATACTCATACTCACTACTAAAAACTGATGAGTTACATTTGCAATCAGTTCCACGAGTATACTTGTGTCTAATCTCTCATCGCCTGATGGCAAACCTGCATCTTTACTCCACGTACGGCAAGGCAGGCAATATGTAGTTTGCAGAGGATTAATGCTGGCATGTGATCGCTTACTGAAGCCGACCAAGCACGTACATGAATTATCAGTTTGGATGCAAAATAAACTCTTTTGTATTATACTCCATTTTTTTCACCAATGTAAATACTCTTTTTACCAATATATATTCCTCATCTTATATGAGCAAGGAATAGTACTGCTTGTTGAAACACTTCTAGTAACCTCTTAGAAACCTTTTTTTTCATTCTGTAAACCATAAGTGCGACATACTTCTGTAAACATACTATTTTATATAGGACATACTTCTTTTTGAGACATATTTTTCACTATAAGTGAGTAAGTGGGACAAACTTCGTAGTTCGTTACTTCAATCCCTCCATACAAGGAAGATTCACCTTCCGTCTCCATCCGAAGACAAGAGCAGCAAAGAAATATCAAATTCTTCAGCCGTGTAGTGCGGTCCATTTTTTATCAATCAATACCAAATGCTAATGATAATCAGTCGTTCAAGAAAAAAAATCTGTTACAGTTATAATCCCACAAACAACGCACCACTCAACAAAACTGACATCACATGGCTTGGTTTACGGGAGTTGTTCTGCATGCATGCAGCCGTAATAGATACTTCACTCGAATAGGAAGTCTGAATTCTGCTAATGGATGTATTCACTTAGGAAGTCCCGGTCAGTTCACACGCATTGCAAAGCTGACAACAGTGCGGAGGTACGAGAGTACAAAACAGGCTATATATATATTCATATCCATTCAATGTGTATATTCTTCATTAATTCCGGGCCGTTGGGGAACCGTACAAAACAGACTATATATATATATTCATCTTTCTGGATAATAATACTTGTCATCTGACCATCTCGTTTGTCTGACTTGTTAATTTGTATCTCTGTATGTTGTCCTGACAGGCTCAGACATGCAGTTTTTGACACGGGATATATTGCTGGAGTTCCAAAGCGAAAAATAACCATTCGATCAGAAAACTGTAGGCATGACTGGTTGCCTATCTAAGTGCCTATTTGAAACATAGGAATGAAAAAAATCATTACTATTATAAAAGAACGAGTTGGTGGATGTACGTCCATTCTCCTCCAACCGCTCTATTATCTTAACTTCTCACCATTCTCCACTTTCCAATCGAACAGAGCAACTCTCTTCTATAACACGATTCTGTGTACATTTAATAAGTTTTGTTGCAACGGACGGGTATTTAACTAGTATTAAAATAAGGTGCAGTTAAAAGCGGAAACTCACGGGTATTTAAAACATAGGAATGAAAAAAGGGCTGTTTGAATCAAAGGAAAATATTTAATCTGCATAATTTGCAATGGAACAAAAATAGCTGTTACAAAGTGTGTGTTGCATTCTGGTAGTAGCCGTTGCACGCTTTCCTTTGTAGTAGCCGTTGCACACTTTACTACCGGGTGAGTGTGTTGAGTTATGTAGTAGCCGTTACTGCCCTCCTCTGTCTGTTGCCATCGCCGATCCAAAATGAAGATGACATCATCTTTATTGTACTTCCTATGTTACAAGAAGGTAGTTCATCACAATCATCCCAAAAGAAGCATGTACATACATCTATCCTGAATGGGACTACTTATGTGGATGAAACTCTAATTGGCCATAAGGTCCTATGCAAAAGACTGTTCCACATGCAGTTAGACAAAACCAAAAAATGGGTGAGAAGTACCTTCTTGTTGATTCAAGGTATCTCTTCGTCAAAGAGCAAGTAGCAATATTCCTATATACTATATCAAATAATGCAAGCAATCGAACATTGTAGGATTAATTCCAACATAGTGAAGAAACAATTAGTCGTCACTTTAGAGTATTGGTCAATGTGATTACATAACTCACATGCATATCTATATACGCCTACCTTCTGCTCACCCACAACGCATCTTAAGACAACAAAAATTTTCTCCATACTTCCATGTAATCATATTTTTCCATCTCAATCATGGTAAATTGGAAGTAAAAAAAGTTAAATTATATGAATCTCTTTTATATTAACTACAACATTAAAATATACATAATTGTATTGGTGCTATTGATGGTACTCACATTCCTATGTGTATTCAACAAGGAAAACAAGATCCATATAGAAATAGAAAACATGGTCTATCACAAAATGTGATGATTGCATGTGACTTTAATCTAAACTTTGTACATGTACGTGCTGGTTGGGAGGGGTTTACTTCCAATGCAACAGTTCTCCATGATGTGCTTAACCATGGATTCAGTGTCCCTCCTGGTAAATTCTTTCTTATAGATGTAAAGTTATGCAAATACACCAGAATTTCTTGCTCCATATTGAGGAATTAGATATCATTTACAAGAACAAGGAAGAGCACAACAAAAACCACAAGTGGTGCGGATACGTACATGTCTTGCACTTTTCAGTTAAATATATTATTTAATTAGAAAGAATTATTAAGCCACATTAAATATTAAGTGAATATGTTTCTTAATGAACTTTCTTCTATTAGTGAGAACGATATACTACCTCAAACTAATTTCTTGTGTATTCTTAGGTTTGTAGGATGTGCAAGCTTTGGAACTGAGAAGAAGGTAAGGGAGGCTAGGCCCAAGGCATCGAAGGAGCACCAGAGATCAAGGCCTTACGACCACAAGCCAGGAAGGAGCCCATGCGGTGGCGCCAGGAACAAGCCCACTACCACTACTACAGAAAGCCTCATAGTAGACGCCTCATCACAGACGGTTTTGTGAAACCGTCTCTGATTAACACTATTACAGACGGTTGTAATTTGGAGGCTGTCTGTGGTATTTGTAGAGGGAAAAAGGATTATCACAGACGGTCGGTCTATATTAAGAACCATCTGTGATAATCCCAGATTATCACAGACGGTTTTTCATAAAAAACCGTCTGTGATAAGCTGGTTATCATAGACGGTTTTTAATTAAAAACCGTCTGTGATAATTCACAAACGGTTTTAATTAAAAACCGTCTGTGATAATGGCATTTATTGCACTGCTCAGACCGCACATCTGTCTTCATTTCGATCCAGATCTAGCCACTGCTGCGCACTTTTTCACTCGGGAGGAAGCTAGGCGATTTCAGGCCAGTTAATTTGGTGGGAAGAGGCAGAGATTGAGCTTTGAAGATTCAAACTTTCTTGGTTGCTCTAGATATGGTTAGTAGTGAAATTTATTTTTTCTTTAATTGCATTACAATTTTGGTCTAAGTAATCCATGAGTGTTATTGAAGATGGTTAATTTGCAAAATTGTTGGTTATATAATAGCTATTGTGTTTATAATATGAATTGAGCTAGCAAATTAAGTCTCAATATAATAAATGTGGCCGGTATATATGTAGTAATTATAATTAGTTAATCTAGATTTTAATACTAAGTTGTTATATATGTACGTAACGTAGGACCGAAGCTGGATGTATGCCGCGAGCCGTGTGAGTGAAGAGTACATTAATGGCGTGTCTGCTTTTATAAGAGCCGCCGAGGAGGATATGTTGAATAAGGGGGTGGAATATATGTACTATCCATGCACTGATTGCGAGAATTTGAAGATGTTTAAGAACCGAGGGCAAATTGAAGCGCACTTGATTCGGAGGGGTTTCAAAAAGGATTATACGTGTTGGACCAGTCATGGCGAAGTGAATGATCATATGCCGCCGGATGACATCGCCGGTGAAGTTAATGATATGCCGCCGGATGACATCGCCGGTGAAGTGAATGACATGCCGCCGGCTGATGTCGATTGTGGTTCGGATTCGGATAGGTTGCACGATGATAATCTGGATCAGATGCTTCGCGATGTAGAAGAGAACTATGATGAGAGAGAGTATGTTAAATTTCGCGGCTTGATGGAGGACTCGGAGAAACCTTTGTACACGGGCTGCAAGTACACGAGGTTGTCGGCTGTGCTTGAACTGTTGAAATTGAAGGCAAGCAACGGTTGGTCCGACAAGAGTTTCACGGCGCTGCTAGGTATTTTAGCAGACATGCTTCCGGAGGGAAATGAGTTGCCTAAAACCACGTATAAAACCAAGAAGGTTCTTTGTCCGTTGGGAATGGAAGTAGAAAGAATACATGCATACCCGAACGACTGTATCCTCTACTTTAAGAGTATGCAAACATGCATGTATGTCCGGTGTGCAACGCATCCCGATACAAACATAACAATCAATCAGATGATGGCGAGGGAACAGAGGCGAAGAAAGGACCTCCTGCTAAGGTGGCATGGTATTTTCCTATAATTCCCCATTTGAAAAGGTGTTTTGCAAATCCAAAGGAGGCAAAACTGTTGCGTTGGCACTCGGAGGAGCGCAAGAAGGATGGAATGCTAAGACACCTTGCTGATTCCGCGCAGTGGAGAAACATCGATAGGAGTTTTGCAGAGTTCGGTGCAGAACCAAGGAATATAAGGTTTGGACTGAGTACAGATGGAATGAATCCTTTCAATAGCATGAGCAGCCGACATAGCACATGGCCCGTGACTCTCTGCATCTATAACCTTCCTCCTTGGTTGTGTATGAAGCGAAAGTACATTTTGCTGTCGATACTTATCCAAGGGCCAAAACAACATGGGAATGATATCATGTGTTCCTAGCACCGTTGGTGGAAGATCTAAAAGTACTGTGGAACGAAGGGGTACAGGTATGGGATGCATACAAACGAGAGAACTTCACTCTGCGCTCCTTATTGTTCTGCACCATAAATGATTATCCTGCCCTTGGTAACCTATCGGGCTATAGTACAAAAGGTGCCAAAGCTTGTACTCACTGTTGAAAATGGTACCGAGAGTGTGTCGCTGAGACACTCATGCAAAACCATCTACATGCATCACCACCGGTTCCTTTAGAGGGCTCACCTATACCGCAAGATGAAGAAACAATTTGACGGAGAGAAGGAAGACGGTTCAGCTCCAAGGCATTTAAGGGGACACGAGGTTTATGATATGGTTAAGGATTTAGATGTTGTCCTCGGAAAGGGACGTAAATTGAGGGCTCATGAGAAGAACACCTGAAAGAAGAGATCAATATTTTGGGACTTACCTTATTGGGAGTACCTAGATGTTCGACACTACATCGACGTCATGCACGTAGAAAAGAATGTATGCGACAGCTTGATTGGTCTCTTTCTGAACATCCGTGATAAAACAAAGGACGGCGTCAACGTACGGCTTGACTTGGCTGACATGGACATCAGGCCTGAGTTAGCACCGACACGCACTGATAATGGACGAACGTACCTTCCCCCTGCGTGTTACACTCTGTCCAAGGCTGAGAAAACAGAACCGTGCCAGTGCTTGCATGTGCTGATGACACAGATGCTCCCTATTGCAATTAAAAATATTTTGCCGATCAAAGTCCGAGAGACAATCATGAGGCTATGTTATTTCTTTAACACAATTGCTCAGAAGGTCATCGATCCCGAAGGACTAGATGCTCTGCAGGACGAGGTGGTGATGACTCTATGTCACCTTGAAATGTATTTCCCTCCTTCGTTTTTCGATATCATGGTCCATCTCATTGTTCACGTTGTGTGGGAGATAAAAATCTGCGGGCCCGTATTCCTACGTAGCATGTACCCATTTGAGAGGTTCATGGGAATTCTCAAGTCCTACGTACGGAATCGTTCTCGGCCGGAGGGCAGCATCGTCGAAGGTTATGCAAGCGAAGAGGTCATTGAGTTTTGTGTCGATTATATGGCTCAGATTCAACCGATAGGTGTCCCTCAATCTCGTCAAGAGGGGAGGCTGAAGGGTCTCGGAACTATCGGAAGGAAAGCAATCACTCCAGATATGGACACGTATACTCAAGCCCATTTCACGGTGTTGCAACACATGACTAAAGTGGCGCCTTATGTGGACCAGCACAAGGATGTGCTTCGGCAACAGAATCCGGAGTGGCCGGATGTTTGGATCATGAGGCAACACAACCGTTGGTTCAACCAATGGTTGAAGGAGCAAATCGCTAGGAGCTCACCGAGTGAGACGCTGACATGGTTGGCAAAAGGGCCGACATTTATAGTTGTGACATGGCAAGGATATGACATAAATGGGTACACATTCTATACGCAGTCTCCGGATGTCAAGAGCACTAACCAGAACAGTGGTGTCCGCATAGATGCATTCAGTACCAATGGGTCGAGAAACTCGTACTATGGCTTTATAGAAGAGATTTGGGAGCTCGACTATGTGGTTTTCAAGATCCCCTTATTTCGCTGCCGTTGGGTGCATCTCCCACAGGTGAAGGTTGACAAGTACGGTGTCACGACCGTGGACCTCCAACGTGTCGGGTACAAAGACGAATCATTCGTACTCGCCAATCAAGTTGTTCAAGTTTTCTATGTAACCGACCTGGCAAATAAGAAACGCCATGTAGTTCTTCATGGAAAAAGGAGAATTGTCGGAGTGGAGAATGTAGTGGACGAGGAGGAATACAATCAATTTGACGAGTTACCTTCGTTTGGAAATGGCATAAGGGTCGACGATGAACAACGTGACGAAACTAGTTACGTACGCATTGATCATGATGAAGGGCTAATTTTTAAAGGAAATAAACGATGAACAATGTGACAAAACTATCACAGACGGTTATAAACTTAGAACCGTCTGTGATAACCTCCCTATATATACCCTCTCGCTAGGGTTTTTCGTGTGCGCTGCAGTTATTCGATCTAGATCTAAATCCCGAGCCCGTCGTCGCCGCCGCCTCCCCGAGCCCTCGCCGGCCGCCTCCCCGGACGAAGACATCGCCGCAGCCTCCTCCTCCTCCGTCGCCGCCTCCCCGAGCCCGTCGCCTCCTCCTCCTCCGTCGCCGCCTCCCCGAGCTCGTCGCCTCCTCCTCCTTCGTCGCCGCTGCCTCCTCCTCCTCCTGCGTCGCCGCCGCCGCCTCCTCCTGCGTCGCCGCCGCCGCCGCCTCCTCCGTCGCCGCCTCCTCCTCCTCCGTCGCCGCCTCCTCCTCCTCCGTCACCAAAACCCTAAGGTCATCAAAACCCTCCCCGAGCTTCATGCTTATTGTTAGGGTTGATGCTTGATGCTGTTAGTATATGCTTACTGTTAGTTGCTTACTGTTATGTATATGCTTACTGTTAGTTGCTTATTGTTAGTTGCTTACTGTCATGTATATGCTTACTGTTAGTTGCTTACTGTTATGGTTAGTTGCTTAGTTGCATTCATGTATATTCAAGTTTGTTAATCTTCCCTATACTGAGATTGCCTGTGGGATTTACAGTTGCTCGATGATGATAAATTCATATACTGAGATTGGTTCATTCGGTCTTTGAGCTCTAATAATTGTCGGTTCATGCAGTTTTCAGGTTATAGCATGTTATTAAATTGATCTGTTAGGATTTAATCTTGACAAGTTAAAAGACTGAATTATTGGGCAAAGTTAACTTGTATGGTCTTGATCTGTATGAATACTGCTGTCTGAATAGTTGCATGCTGAATATATCTTGATCTTGAGATTGTAGAGTTTGTATCTAGAGCTCAAAATACTGAATTCATTATTTGGCATAACCAATCAAGGAAGAGTATATGATTTAGTAGCGGGATGGCCAAGATTAATCTTGTGCAACCCTACAATTTGAGAGATCAAATTAATCAATTAAAACTTGAGCTTGTTGCTAGTCTTAATTGATACATGCCTTTTACATTATATATGTATATATGTAGGTATAAATATGTATATGTATGTATATACACATATATATGTATTGTAATCGCCTATATTGAGCGAAATAGATAGATATTGCATTTTCTTATCTTATGGTATGACACTTTCTCATCTTATCCTAATAGACCCACAAAATGAGCAACATGTCACCCGCGCATTCTTCAACATCATCACCGGAGGCGTCTGCTCCAACATCAAGACGCCAAGTAAGAGGGCTACCGAAGAAGCCTGAGGGCCGACAGACCATCACAGCGGTAAATGCATCTGGGGTCCCTATCCTTCGTCAAAAAGCGGTAAACGCATTCCGAAGCATGGTCAGAATAGTTGCACGAGAACGAATTGAGATCACATACAATTCGTGGAAGAACGTGCCTGACACTCGGAAACGTGAGCTGTGGACCGAAATTTTGGCATCGTTCAAGTTCCCAGAAGAACACCTATACGCTGTGCAACGGCAAACCTACCTAGCGGCGTGCAAAGCATGGAAGAACTTCAAGAGCACGCTTGTCAAGAAATACATGGAGACAGACAAAATGCCATTTCATAAATACCTATTCCTGAAACCACAATGGGAAGACTTCAAGGCGAAGAAGACGTCCGGAGATTTCAAAAGTACAAGTACGGTGCACAAGGCCCTCCAGGCAAAAAACACACACACCCACAAACTTGGCACCGCTGGGTATGCGGGTAAAATCCCGCAGTGGAGGAAGGAGGATGACCTGGCAGCTGCACAGGACATCGCCCCGCCGTTTTCCAATATCCCGGATGACCGCGCTCGAAATTGGATTAGAGCAAGGTCATCTACAACGACATCGGGGGACGTCTCCTTTCGAAACCCTGCAGACCAGCAAGTGTCCCAGCGCCTGGTAAGATATCGATAGAACTACGTAGCTTGTAATTACTCCACAACTTCGTACGAATTGAAATGACATTTTGTGCTCTTGCAGGAAGAGATGAGCTTTGAATCTACCCTAGGATCATTCCAGGGAACAAGGGAGAATGATATGCTCTCCGTGGCCCTGGGAAACAAGGAGCACCCGGGTCGTACGAGAGGACTTGGGCTTTATGTTCCTTGAAAACATGGTTTCCAAGATGACTCCGGAATGTATTGGCATAGGAAGAGAAACAAAGCCGAGCGTGACGCACAGCTACGAGAAGAGATCAAGGAATCTCTTTGAGAGGAGCTAATGGGTGAGCTGGCTGGTGTAATCAGAGACGAGGTGCGAAAACAAACAGAAAGTCAGCAGGCCGCTACCGCCGCTCCTGTGCTAGCTAGCCTGCACAACCGTCCGAGTAGCTGCGCGTCCAATCCGACGCAAACCCCGGCCAAATTTCCTGTGGACGACATCCTGGTAATAATTATTACCTCTCGAATGCTTGCTCCATTGATAGGCCTATTCGAGTAGCTAATTTTGTATCGTTATGTAGGAGCCTACGAAGTGCAGGCTGCAAGTGAGATATGGCTCTATTCCCTTGTACACTGCTTGGGGCCAGGCATATTCGTCTGGTATCGGGGCCATGGTGCACGGTCAAGCTTTAGCGCCAGGCTTCGCAAAAGTTAATGTGGATGGTGTGCATGTCAATTTTGAGGTGGTCCCGCTACCGAAGCCCCCCAACGACGAGATCGTGACTCTAGGACAGGCCATTGGAACATTCATCCAGTGGCCCAAAAGCGACATCTCCCTGGTGGCTTCTTCACCGGTGGCAGGACCAGAGCAACATGCACTGGTGCCATCTCCATTACAAGACCAGTCGGTTCCACCACCGGATACTGCACCGGTGCTATCTCCACGGGTCATACTCTCGCCAGAGCAACATGCACTGGTGCTATCTCCATTACAAGACCAGTCGGTTCCACCACCGGATACTGCACCGGTGCTATCTCCACGGGTCCTATTCTCGCCAGAGCAACTTGCACCGCTGCTACCTTCAAAGTCGACTGCCGTGAAGTCGACCTATAGCCGAGGCAGCAAGGCCAGCAAGGGCAAAGCAAAGAAGATCAATGATGATATGCCGTACCTACCTTTGGCCCGCAAATTCGTGCTTGGCGAGCCGTTGCTCGAGCAAAAAGACCTCCAAAAGCTACCATATAGTTGCATGCAATTGCACACGTGGTATATGCAGCAGTCCAATAAGCTAGAGGGAGAACGGACTTCAAGTATCACTGTCAAATTCACGTCGGATGATTTACACCACAGTCTTCAAGAGTGTATGTTCGTGGTCGCCTTTGAGGATTTATTCGATCTGTTCACACTCAATGCTCTTGACGTCTCAATCATTCGATGCTGGACGCTGTAAGTGTGTACAATCACAGTCTCTGTTAATGTCATACCGATAAAAAGTCATATCTAATTTTTTGCTTTCGTGTGTATATATATATAGACACATGCTGACTAGAGCTAGATTATCCAACTCATCAGCTGGTTTCTTGGACCCACACTTGGTCGCCAAGGATACCATCGACCGGGATACACCCCTCGTCGAGAGGTACATTGCAGTAGGACTGCTGGGTTGCCGCAATAAGGAATATGTACTTATGCCCTTCCATCAGAACTTTCATTGGATTTTAATAGTAATTGTACCAAAATGGAACAAGGTATATTACCTTGATTCCCTAAGTAAGAATAAAATGGACTTCACAGTTGTCAGCCAAGTAATCGATAGGTAAGCACATATTCCCCATACATATCTACATTGTACTCTTTCTTTCCTTCCGAATGACTAAGGTTAACTTTTTCGAATTACGTAGGGCGTTCGCGATGTACATTGAAATGGGAGGTGACTCGAAGCACGGGGCCAAAGGCCTGCTGACACATGTTCGAGATTTTAAGGTATTCGCTATTTCACATTAATTAATCCTATGCAACAGTTGGTACTAATGCCTCTTGAACTAACACATTCCATTTTTTGCAGTGCCATCAGCAGCAGCCGGGCAACACATGTGGATATTACGTTTGCCAACATATGGAACTACTCCTCGATTCCTCGAGGCTCACCAATCGCAAGGTTTGTCACTCTTCCCATAATTACTTTATACTTATCACGTTACATATATACGCACATTGATATTCCTATCGACAGGCTGCGTACATCCCGTCAACTGCATTGAAACAGTCTGATCTTGGAGGGATTCGAGGAGAGTTGGCGTACTTTTTGCTGACTCAAGTCATAAAGCCAGGAGGACGGTTCCACTGCGCACCATGATTTCTTATTGGTCTTATCACTAAGTGCAAATGCAGTGTAGATCTTTTGTAACTGTGCATTTGTTAATGGATATTTCATTTCAATTCAATTAATTGATTTGCGAAATGGATGCATGCTTTATGTTTGTGAAATGAAGTGTAATGTCAATTGGATGTTTTATGTCTGTGAAATGTATCTGAAAGGAAATGAGATGTGTGAATTGTATGTTTTTTGTCTGTGATTATCTGATTGTTTCAGAGGGCATGGCTAGCATTTCCTGAGGCTAGCCAATAAACAGAAATAGATTTTGATTTAGGAGGAACGAATATCGCAGACGATTTTTTTACTACAAACCGTCTGTGATTATTGGATATCACAGACGGTTTTTGATTAAAAACCGCCTGTGATATCTGATAATCACAGACGGTTTTTAATGAAAAACCGTCTGTGATATCTCATAATCACAGACGGTTCGAAAACCGTCTGTGATAACTTCGATTATCACTGACCCATAAATTCAAACGGTTCAGAAAACCGTCTGTGATGATGTTTCTGAACTGTCTGTAATGTGGATTTCTGTAGTAGTGTACACATGAAGTCATGCACATAGAGATTAAGGGCCTACATGCCATTTGGGTCGAAATCAATTAGCCATGTAATGTCCATTAGTGAACCACTTTTGTTAATTAATTCACGAGTCTAGACATATTGAAGGAATCGATCTCAGTTACAAGGCCAAATAGGAAGTCACTTCCGTTCCCTTGGACCGAATAGAATAGGATTTGTTCTTAGGCTTGTGCGTGGATGTATTAGGTTGGACACCATATATATTCGCTGATCTTCATGAAAAAGGCAGACCAGATATGAGACCAGATATTATGATAATATATTGAAACAACATATTGCTTTGTTCTTCCATAATTGCTGAACCATCTTGAGGGGGGAAATGGGAGTTCTTCGCCAATTGGGAGTTCTTCCATAATTGCTTCGCTTGGTGGTCGTGAAGTCTGGCGCATATGTTCTCACGAATTAAAGAGTGCTCGTTCTTATGTTGGCAACGGAGGATCACTACGATACGAGAAGCTGTACATAAGTATCTTGATCCTATGTCGAGAAGATCGGGTGACCCCGTATCATCTTGGTATCAGAGTACAATTTCCTCAATACGATTATCTACCCCAGCTTTAGTGCAATTCTTCTTTGTTGTTCTTTTATATCCTATAGTCCATAAAAGAGAAAATACCGTCCATTAGAATTTTTGTTTTAAGCGCTGATCATTATGTTTTTTTGCGTATCTTAATCATTATGTCCGCACAAACCCTAAAAGATTTTGCTATTTGAATCCCTCGATTAGCACCAAAAAGAGAAGCTGAATCAATTTGTTAAACCAAACTCTATTGTTCGGCCTGGTTTCCTTGTCCCAACGTGAGCTAGGCTAGCTAAATCATACCTGAACAATCCTAGTGAGTTCGGTCAGTTGTGCTAGTGTCGTGTCCAATTCGAAGTGCCGTGGTGTTTCCGAATTGCACTCTTAGCAGGCTACACGAGATCTGCTGGGCGAGATATTGGCCGATGTGAGCTGTGATTTGGTCACGTGTGCACGCGCAAGCTATCTTGTGAGTTAGTTGAACCTGGCTAGCCATCATGTGACAGCCTTGGTCGTGATTGTTTAACTCCAATCCGAAGGCTTTTTTTTTATCTCATGCCGTCCGAACTCCCAAGTGCAAGCGATTGAATCCAAGTTTTCTTGTTTTAATTCCATCTGATCAGCTGTCGGTTACCTGGCCGAAATCCAAAACAGAAGTACATTAATTACAGATAGCCGCAAGCTTTGGTTAATCACTTGTGTTCGGTTTCACCCATTTATTTTCGAGTATGGCACTTCCATCCGAACCTTGTGCTGCGGCTGTTGGTGTGGATATCTTTGCGTCAAATCCTGCAGCCGAAACATTGTCACGAGCTTCACTTATATCTATATTTTATTTCATCTTAAAACTAGCTTTTGATATTGCATTAAAGGCTGCTCTTGATAATAATCATACCCGCTGAAGTTTTTGGATTTTGCGCAAAGAAAAGTAAAAACCTTAGTATCGGCTACAGGTATATAAAAAATAGAAGAAGGCAGTCGACATAAAGAAAAAGCCTCGGCTAGAAAAGAATATAAAAAAGAGAGAAAAAAGTAAAAAAGTGAGCTTTGGCAGAAGTGGGGTTAGCTAATTCTAGTTTATAATTTTCAGTTTGTGTATTTTATTTGTTTGAGCAATCTTGTGCCCAGACATTTCATATTATTGCAATTGGCTAGCGTCTCTCCTAGTACTTGGTGCAAAACTAGATATTTAATCGTCAATTTTAGATTGTTTCTATTTACCTCAATCCTTTGTTTGCATTGAGTCACGTTGATCTTTGCATGTGTGTTTATACACTTCACTTAAACCTTTTGGATCAACACTTAGGCAAAGTATTCTACTTTGGATTATCACTTAACTTTACAACATCCATAATTTCATATTGCATAGATTAAACACATCTATACCAAGCTTCACTAAATACCCATTCGTTGTGCAATTGTGAACAAATTTGCTTAATCATCACTTTGCTATTGTAGTTTCTACTAAGTGTAAGTTTTTACTTGTGAGAGAAAAAAGTGAGATTGAATGATTTATATTAATCATACATATACATTGTTATTGCTTTGTGCTTCCTTTTGCACAATTTAACCATGTCAGGTGGACAAGATAACTGTGGTGAGGAACATGATGTTGACGTTAATGCCCCAGTAACCCACTTCCAACGTCAGGCATTGAGGCATATATTGCAACAAGAATTTGTAGCTGGCACCACTGCAATGGAGAAACAACTCAAGGCGGATATGCAGGATCTCCGCATTGAGCTCAATCAACAGATGAATGTGTTACATACGAATATCGTGAATGATGTTTTGTGAGCACTTCGTTCACAACAAGAAGAAGAGCAGACAAATTATGAGTTGGTGGAACTTCCTTTCTATGGGAGTAATGATTCAGAGGAGTATCTTGAGTGGGAATAGCGAATGGAGAAAGTGTTTAGATTTTAGAAGCATTCCAAAGCCCAAGAGATGATGCATGCCACTAGAGAGTTTATAGACTATGCTTATAGTTGGTGGCAACAACTATTTAGAAAAGAATTTATAAAATCTTGGTCATATATAAAGGCATTCATGAGGAGTGAGTTTATGCCATCCTATTATATGTGGTAATTGCTTCGCCATCTAGAGAGTATCACACATGAGTAATACTATTCAAGATTACTATTTTGAGCTGCAAGATTCATTGCGGCGTGCCGGTGTCACTAGTCAATTAAGTGAGATGGAATACTTGAAAGAAGTTTTGAATTCTAAGATCGCTGCTGCACTTTTACATAAATATTTTATTAGTGTGCATGATCTTGTGAATTGTGCTATTGAGGTGGAGAAGAGAATTAAGAATAGTCATGCACCACGATTCCATGTGAGCCAACCTTTCTATTCTTATGCTACTACTTGTGACACATGAGAAGATGACTGAGCATAGGACTGTCCCTTCGATCAACAAGACATGTAGTGTTGTCCCACTGCAACATACAATACTTGAGATGCATCAAAACCCATCTGAGAGTGTTAAAAAGAGTGAGTTGTATGATTCTACTATATGTGAGTTTGAGAGTATCCAAGTTAAGAGTACCAGAGATAGACTAAAAGAAAAGAGAGAAGTAGAAGGTAGACACAGTGAGGTTGATTCTAAAACTAACACACTAATGCCTATTTTTAGTATTATTTCTCACATTATGCTGGTTGACATTAAAGAAGAGGAGTCGAATGTTCAACAACCAGCACCACTGGCGATAAACGATGAGGAGATAACCATGGTTGAAGATGAAATACTTGCTTCTTTGTGGTTACATGATGAAGGTTTGATAGCTACAACACCTATATCAACTGAGGAAGTTGGTAAAGGTAATAATGGTTCTGAATTTAATTGTGAAATAGTTAGTAATTATGAGAACTCAGGCGTTCAATCAAAAATTACATGTTCTAAAATTTCTTTGATCAATTTACATAATGTAGAATTGATTACTTATAAGGAAGTTATTACTAGAATATCTCCTGATGATTCTTTATGCTATATCATGTTCAATGATCCTAGAGATCTATTTAGTATGATTAAAACTGTTGCTAAAATTTTATATTTAAAATCACTAGTTAATACTTATGTCTACATATATAAATTCAATTTGTTGGAGATTATAGTGTCGATGACAAGTTCTATGTTTATCAAATATGCATCACATGTGATAAGCTTGCTAAATTGAAATTGCATGTTTTGGATAAACAATCTTTTATGCCATGTCATGATCACAATGAAATACGTGTCAACAATAGTGTTTGCTATTTTGATAGATTTCTTAAGCCTACTTGTTTACCCTTTGATGGCACTAAAACTTTCTCCCTTATATTTGAACAATTTAATCTGGTTTTTCCCATTAATGACTTATCCATGTACATAGAAAAGTTGTCAACTTTTCTCATAGGAGGGAAAATGATGTGAAAGACAGTATTGCAATGCATACATCTTATGGTTACTATTGTACTAAATGTTTTGTCAAAACAAAAAATGACACAGTAGTTGATTCATGCATATACCATGAATCAATGTTGTTCTTTATGTTTACTATGCCTTCAGATATACATGATGTGCTAAATAGGAGAAATGTGGATGATAAATATATTTACGATGCATACAAGTTGTATTCTTTGTTTAGTACAATTTCAGGCTATCCAAAACTGAGGACAACTTTTTTTGAAGCAGAGGATGATGCGGATACACACATGTCTTACACTTTTTAGTTAAATATATTATTTAACTGAAAAGAATTATTAAAATGTATTAAATATTATCAAGTGAATCTGTTTCTTAATGAACTTCCTTCTATTAGTGAGAATGATATACTACCTCAAAACAACTTCTCGTGTATTCTTAGGTTTGTCGGATATGCAAGCTTTGGAACCAAGAGGTAGACGAGGGAGGCTAGGCCCAAGGCATCGAAGGAGCACTAGGAAGATCAAGGCCTTATGGCCACAAGCCAGGAAGGAGCCCATGCGGTGGCGCCAAGAACAAGCCCACTGCACATGAAGTCATGCGCATAGAGATTAAGGGCATGTGCGCCAATTGGCTGGAATCAATTTGCCATGTAATGTCCATTAGTGAACCACTTTTGTTAATTAAGTCATGAATGTGCACATTTGAAGGAATCAGTCTTGGTCACAAGGCTGAATAGAAAGTCACTTCAGTTCCCCCTAGACGAAATAGAATAGGATTTGGCCTTAGGCCTGTGCATGGATGTATCAGGTTGGATGCCATATATATTCGCCAGTCTTCATCAAAAAGGGTAGACTAGATATGAGACCAAATATTATGATAATAAATTGAAACAGCAGATTGCTTTGTTCTTCTATGATGGCTAAACCATCTTTAGGGGAAAATAGGAGTTCTTTGCTAATTGAGATCGTTCAACCTTTCTGTTGGGAATTAGGAGCACGATAGAGCTTCACTTGGTAGTCTTTAAGTCTGGTGCATGTGTTCCTGTGAATTAAATAGTGTTCATTCTTGCATTGGTAACAAAGGATCACTAGATTTGAGGGACTACACATGAGTATCTTAATCCTACATCGAGAAGATTAGGCGACCCCGTATCAATAAGGCTAAAAGGAATTATTCAACCTTTGACATGCTCAAGTTTGAAATCATATAGAGAGAACAATTGGTATATTAAAAATGAGGTTCCCACACTACTACAAAAGAGGCTATACTAGACGGGTACATCACAGACGGTTCATACTACCAACCGTCTGCGATATTTTCACAGATGGTTATTAACACGAACTGTCTGTGATAATCGAGACATCACAGATGGTTCGTATTGATAACCGTATGTGAACTTTCACAGATGGTTCTTAATACGAACCGTCTGTGATAATCGAGACATCACAGACGGTTCGTATTGATAACCGTCTGTGAACTTTCACAGATGGTTCTTAATATGAACCGTCTGTGATAATCGAGACATCACAGATAGTTCGTATTAAGAACCGTCTTTGATAATCACATGTCACTGATAATTGGCGTATACCCAGGATTTCGATCTCACTCGTCCGTTCTCTCCACATCGAATGGCAGGCACCAGTTCCTCCCACTGCTCAGCCCTTATTAATAATTCCCCATCTACCTTTCCACCGGTACTAGTCACACGTGAGTTCATCCACTAGCTAGCTTCCTGCATCTCCCCTCCGCTGTGAGCTAGCGCCTCCGTTGTGGCACGGCGGGAGGCTGAACAACACACTCTTGCCTTAAGTGTCGTAAGTGTGTCTTGTTCAGCCTCACTGTCATGCCACAAAGGGTTCGTTAGCTTGTTATCCTGTAATAGATCTGAATGTGTTGTTGTGCTTGCCTTTGTATTTGCTTGTTCCTCGACGACGCCGACTACTGCCCTGAGCTAGTGCCTCCGTTGTGGCACGGCGAGAGGCTAGACAACACACTTTTGCCGTAAGTGTCGTAAGGCTGTCTTGTTTAGCCTCAATGTCGTGCCACGAAGGGTTCGTTAGCTGTAATAGATCTGAATGTGTTGTTGTGCTTGTGTCTGTATTTACTTGTTTTCAAAGGGCATAGGTAACATTATTTAATTTCTTGAGGCTAGACAAAAACAGAAAAAATTTAAGTTATTGAGTGAACTATCACAGACGGTTTGTGGTATAAACCGTCTGTGAAGGACTATCATAGACGGTTCTATATACGAACCGTCTGTGATACGCACCAATCACAGACGGTTGGTATTACGAACCGTCTATGCTAATGTAGGACTATCACAGACGGTTCGTATTAATAACTGTATGTGATAATTCACAGACGGTTATTAACACGAACCATCTGTGATATATTGATTTCACAGAACGTTTATGGTTGGAACCGTCTGTGGTATTCTGCACTATTAATTACTGGGCGTACTTGCTCGATGTCGACACATATCTGTTTTCATTGCACTGCATCGGTGGAGCAAGGCGGCCGGCTTTAGGGAGTTCGGGGTGAAAACATATCGCTGTATTCTTAGTGATCTGATCAGAGGTTAGTACTCAATTACTTTTAATAACTTATATGCATGCATATTTTGTAATTGAAGGCTGGAGATGATAGCTAGGTTTTTGTTTAATTTAAATCTAGCTAGCTAGCTAGGTTTAGAAAGATAATGTTAGTTTGCTCGATTTCAGAATCTTGCTTAACATTATTATGTCATGAATACGTGGCTAGCTAGCTATATACCTACGTAATATATATAGATGTATGTCATGTACGTGTAAGATATATAGCTAGTCTGATTTGCTATGTAGTAGCGGTAATAATCATTTTTGACACCCATTTGTTACTTGTGTAGCGTAGATGGACCGAAACTGGACGTACATTGAGAACCGTGTGAGTGAAGAGTACATTAATGGTGTGTCTGCTTTTACAACAGCGGCTGAGCTGGATATGTTGAAGAAGGGGATGAAATATATGTATTGTCCATGCATTGATTGTGATAATCTCAAGATGTTTAGCAACTCAACGCAGATCGAAGCTCACTTAATTCGAAGGGGTTTTAGAAAAGGGTACAAATATTGGACCAGTCACGGTGAAGAGAAGAGTACACAAGAAAGTAGTTATGACATAGGTCGAGGGAGACAACGATATGTAGCATGAACTTAGGATTAATCACTATGGCGACAAACATGAATGATATGCAGCACGATGTTGTCCCCCTGCACGCGTGGATGTTGTCCCTACGCGTACTCTCCGGAGTATAAAAAAGATGCAGATGTTGTCCCCGCGCACGCGTGGATGTTGTCCCTACGCGTACTCTCCGGAGTATAAAAAAGACGCAGCAGAGGCTTTGTCGCCGCGTGCACTCTATGGAGTATAAATAAGACACAGCAGAGGTTTGCCTTCACGCGCACTCTACGGAGTATAAATAAGATGCAGCAGAGGCTTTCCGCCGCGCGCACTCTACGGAGTATAAATAAGACATAGCAGAGGCTTGCCTCTGCGCGCACTCTACGGAGTATAAATAAGACGCAGCGGAAGCTAACCTCCGCGCGCACTCTACAGAGTATAAATACAGTGCACGGATGTTCTCCCCGCGCACACTCCACGATATAAAATGCAGAAGTCGTCCCTGCGCACGCAGGTGATGGGACACCAAGCAGCGCTCCCACCCTGCTCCTCCGCTTCTCGTACGAAGACAGCGCCGGGAAGCAGCTCCGCTCTTGGGTCAACCTCCGTGGGACAAGCCTGCTCAGCGAGGACCTGGTGGACTACATTTCCCCCAAGCTCAGTGCGAGAGTGGCAGCCGTTGCCCTAGCGCCCTCACATCAGCGGCCGCACAACATGAGTGCATTCACTGCCACCACTTCGAAAGGTAGGGGACGGAGCGCGAGTGCATCTACCTCAACTAGGCGCCAGCTCCGCTGCCACCACTTCGAAAGGCGGGGGACGGAGCGCGAGCACGTCTACCTCGACTAGGAGCCAGCTCCGCTGTCACCACTTCGAAGGGTAGGAGACGGAGCGCTCACGCGTCTACCTCGGCTAGGCGCCAGCTCCGCTGCCACCACTTCGAAAGGCAGGGGACGGAGCACGAGCGTGTCTACCTCGACTAGGCGCCAGCTCCGCTGCCACCTCGAGCGTGTACTCTACCTAGATCGGCGGCGATCGTCGGGATGAGGTGCTACCACCGGCCTGTTGAGCGCGTCCTTCGCTGTGAGCCATTGTTCTCCAGGAGGTAAACGGCGACGGGGGTAGCACGATGGCAAAGAAGGCGAGAGCACAGGGCGCAAGAAAGGGACCAGAAGGTATGAGAGGGAGAGCGCCGACGCGGCGCCAGATGGGGTATTTAAAGCCCCTTTACCTCCCGCACCACCGGTATGCGTAACCGGCGGCAGACGAACCGCTCGCCTCCCCCACGATTGACAAGTGCAACCAATGGAAGCTGAAGTGGCGCAGCCGCCCACGCACGTCGTGCCCTGTCAGAAACGGACGCACGACAGCGGTCGTGCGATGGCCTGACAGCATACGACGTGCCAATCGCATCCTGCCACGTGTATGCTCCCTCGGGAATGAATGCAGGTCGCATGCCATGGCGTACATTCTACGCGCTGGCGTACATGTGAATATATATATGCTATGTAGGCTATGGGGGAAGTCCCAAGCATTGATCACCTAACTCCCCACTACCATACCCCTCTCTCTCTCTCTGTTTGGTTTGTAACCACAATAGGGCAAATTTACAAAAATGGACGTTCGGAATCAAATTTTTGAAAAAAGGCTACACGATATTTATGTAAACAGTTCCTTGATTTTTCCCAAATTGGTGAACATCAAACTCTTGTGTTGATGGAAGGGGAGGAGGGAGATTTCGCCTAGTAGAGGTATTCCTTTGCTGGCTAGCCATCTTGATTGAGAGACCAATGGGAGAGAGAGATTTCGTGCCAAATAGCTCTACGGATTCCTTTGCTGCCTATACCATGGCAGGAGGGTGGAGACAGAGGAAGGGGAGAGAACAGTGGCCTGGGAAGGAGGGAGTGATGGAGCCAATGGTCCTTTCCTTTGGCTCAGATTGCATGTTCTATTTCCCGTGAAACACACAAGCAACGTCCCCTTTCCTGAAGAAAGGAACAGTGCTTTCCTGTGTCCCAAAGTAAGATTCTCTCCCGTGCTCAATGGAAACACATGAATAAGCATAGATTCTGCTGTTCCCGTGCTCATTGAAAACACATGAGTAAGAAACAACGTTTTGTTGCCTGTTCCGCTCTTCGCTCCTTCGAGCCAGGCTGGCACGAAGTAAGATTCTCTCCCGTGCTCAATGCAAGCACATGAATAAGCATAGCTGCTCAGCCTGGCCCGGATTGTGCAGGACACCATTTAGGGTCACCTAGCCTCTCCCGTACGTGATGCATACTCTACGATCAACTTAAAGATTGGATATGGGCAAGATCGTATGCGCACGGTGAAATTTGTCGCATGTTGGAAAAGGTTGGAATTTTATTTCGCAGTCCGGGTTGGAAAAGGTTGGATATTGACATGATTGTATGCACATGGTGAAATTTTTTGTGGACTGTGGTTTTCTATTATTATGTGCTTGTAACGATAGTATTCTTTCTTCACAAACTTGTGCAAGGGAACTTTTCTTCGATTCTAACGTGTATTGACCTTATTCTTTGATAATTCGTTTCAGCAATAATATATTAATTGAACAAAAGTGGCTCAAGTCAGCAGTTTTTTTTGTTGGTCGTAAGCTGCAATATTGTGTTAGGGGCTTAGCCAATTTTTCATGTACAAGTAATTCTAGACAAGGGCCGGGGTAATCTTACCACCTCTCATTGGGAGTTACCATACTCATGTACATACAACCAACCAAACAACTTCACCGCCGTTTAACCGGCCCAACTTAATTAGAGCAGGCAACCAAACAATAATAAACCTCTATTGCATCGATCTAACCTGCTTGGACCCAACCTGGTTGCTTTTCTGAGCCAGGCCACAGGCAAGGTAACATTGTTTGGTGTGACATGCATGTTGATGATCTAGAGGATATGAACGATGATGTGTTCCATGATTGGCTTTGGTGCAGAGCCAGCTGAATGCTAGTTCTCGCGAGCTTTGTCGTGCATGTTTTGTGCATGCTTGATGCTCTTAACTTTATTCCTTTCTCTGACGAAAGCAGGACGGCACGAACATTTGCTGGCCTGGCGATGGCCACTGTGCTTTGCTAGCTACCTCGTATGTCGTACGCACATATGGGGACGCCATGATCGGGATTCGAGAGACCATGAATCGTGAGCAAAACCAGTTTTAAATTTTTACTCAGGGACCTGTAGGACTGGTACTACCGATTTTCAGAAGTTTTTGGTAGTTTTCAGACCGAAATTTCAAATAAAAATTTAAAATACACAAAAAAATAAACCAAAATCAGTATTAAATCGGTGTAAAACAAAATATTTAAGATTGGTTCGTATAATCTAACTGAAGTTGCCTGGTCGAACCAATTTTCACCGATTTTTGGCCGATTTTGATAATCCTGCGTGATGTTGCATCTGCTTTACCATCACCGATTCGTCCACTCGCATGTGGAATGCCAAGTAGTTGAGATTAAAAACATTGTGACAGTTTCCCTACCTTGTAGTAGTTGTTTTTGCGTCAAAAAAAGAATTATCAATATTCACAGTGAAAATTTTGGTCGGATCTTTAATTTATGTACATTTATTTAGATACATATGCACAAACACTCTTACATTTTTCACGAATAATTCTTTTTTCTAAAGCTATGCTGATCAGCGATTACAAGCAAGTTACCTTCATGTTTGCTATTTGCAGATAAAAATGCAGTGCTAGGCAATCTTACAGGCTACTTAGTTGTTGCTTTCCATTGTTATTGTCACTAAGACCCAGTCTAGGAGCATCATCTCCAATGTGATGTTCACCTAAATGGGTGCTTGACAGAGAACATTGCGACATCGTCAAGAACAGAAACAAAATATATCTCCATTGTCAGCACTTACTTCTTTGTGCTTCATTTAATAGTTTAATATCCCACAAACCAATCAAAAGATCACAAAAGCGTGGTGTCTACCAATTTGCAAGTAGATATCTTTCCAAACTAGGCAAAGGGAGAATTTTGTTGTTGCCTCTTAAGAGGCTTCGCCGTGAAGCGTCGGAGGGCGTCTCCAACAGCTGGCTATTTAGTTAGCTAGATCTGATGTGGCAAGGAAAAAGTAGGAGAGAGAGTAGTCACTAGCGACGAGCAAATAGCTGATCTATTTCACGTAGTCCAAGAACATGAGAGAGGAGCATGTGGGTCCAACAGTATAAAATAGTCTTTGCTTTTGTCTCTCACCTCCACGTCAGCTGACTATATAGCTAGTACTAGCTATTACCATTGCGGACACCCTAACTAGGGCAATACGTAGTTCATGTACTGTTAACCTATCTTTCGCTGCTACCTCAATAGTAGTCCATCGTTAGTGCAGTGTTCAAAAAGCTAAAAAAGTGCACGCGCATGCGTGCACAACTTTTTTTTGAACTCAATGTGGTTATACTTTCATTGATGATTAGCAGGATTACATATTTACAATCAACGTCTAGACACACTGTTTTTAGAAACTCCCATACATCATTAAGTCACATGCACCGATTAAAAGAGGTATTGCCTTGTTAGATGAGACGTAACATTCGCCTCCTGGGCACCAATAAAACCTAAAATCAGTAAAACTCCTGCTAAGCTCCACGATTTCCACCATAATTGCCTTATTATTTGTTCTCTATTCATGGTTTTTATTTGGATTTTCTGTTTCGTGTAAGTAAACTTCAATACATCGAAACAGTTCATTCGCAAGGAGAAGAAGTAGTTCAAGATTTTTATAAAATTATTTTGCATTTAATTTACATGCATTGCTATTTATTAAGAATACACTGAGAGGTAGTTATTACCCTAATTGCTATTTATCAACCTTATCACTGTATGCCTTGATCCCTTGTCACCGTAGGATAGTTATTATTAGTATGTCAATAACATAGAACAAACGCGGGTTGGTATAGAATGCTTAGCCAATGCTGGGATTATGGAACATCATTTTGGAATATCAAATTACATCTAATTAATGATATACGGAATTGCTTTGTAAATAAATTGGTGTATTATCACTACTACAGACAGTATTATCACAGACGGTTCCTGAACCGTCTGTGTTTATGTGTCAGTGATAATAGGTGGTTATCACAGACGGCTCCCATGCCGTCTATGATAACTTACAATACAGACGGTTTTTAGTAAAAACCGTCTGTGATATGTTTTATATCACAAACGGTTTGGTGTTCCGAAACGTATGTGATATACACATATTACAAATGGTTAATAACAAAAACCGCCTATGATGTGGTTATATCACAGACGGTTCAGTGTTTAAAACCGTCTGGGATATATATCACGGATGGTTTGGAACACCGAACTGTCTGTGATAGCTATTTTAACAGCCATTTTATCTGCTATTTTTCGGCTAGCCTCAGGATATGCTAGCCATGCCCTCTGAAACCAAGCAAGATCACGTATATGGCACATGAAAATCATTACATAAATTACACAAATAAATGAAACAACACCAGCAGATCACAAATATATGTATATATAGCATGACAATCGTTACATAGATCTCACAAAAGAATTAAATTGAATGAATTGTTTGATTAAGCACAATTGGGCGATTACAATTGAATCCGATATGTTTCAACATCTAATTGTCACCATTGCTGGGGTGGAACTCTCCATTCTTGTTTATAATCTCTGCTAGTAAGAATTGGGAGAGGTTTCCAAGAATTTTGACGAGTTTGTCAAGATCATATGCACTTTCGTCGAAGTCCACCCGCTGTCGGTAGGAGCAATGTTAAGTCATTAATTAGCATATGTGTGTATATATATACATATATATAATCAGAAAATAATAATTATTGAAAGGTTGACAAACCTCTGAATCATTGATCTTAGTGTCTGTGATTTCCTTCATATGGCGGCAAACGTAGAATCGATTCTACATATGTTGCTCTGTAGCTGCTGGCGGCACTGCAAAAATAGAACTACATACATAGGTATTGTCAATTCTAGAGGCATTATAACAAAGGGTGATAGAGGATTGTTGTGTTGTAGCGGGTACCGAAAATCGCGTCCTGTGTCGCAGCGTGTCACTGGATTCGTTGTGTCTCCCTTCTAGGGCAACATAAGCGGTAAATGACCTACGTACTTCCAAAAAGGTTAGCCTCGGCCATTGCAAACGACGGAAAGATTACAATAGAGTTATGTATGGAGGAAATAAGTTTACATGTTAATTGTTTCTTGCACATGAGTGAAGTCGTGGTTGCTCCTAAGTAGGGAATCAAGGTAAGTTACCTTGCTCCACTTTGGTACAATCACAATCAAAATCCAGTGAGACCTAGTCATGTGTGTCGCCATAGTGATTAATCCTAAGTTCATGTTGCATATAAAATACAAATGAAACTTGTGTGGTAACTAGTGAAGCATTTACCCTTGGTTGAAGGGTACCATGATGTACTCCTTGTCGCTGTGAGCAATCAATCCCCTCATTATGTAATCTTGCACGAAGGATGCATTTTCGTTGATATATTACTCAGAGACTAAGTGTGGGTCGAGGAAACCCACCGGTTGTCACTGTCACCGGACTTGTTGGATCATATATCTATACATAAGGAAAGAGTAATGATATTTATCGGTATGACGTGAATGTAGAACTTCATTGTAGAATACACTTACAGTGTCCAACATAGTAGAAGTGAGGCATCGAGTTCATCGAGATTGCATAGTAAGAATAAGTCTTCAAATGTCACGACGAAGTAGCCTGAGTCGTGGAGGAAATGCGCCTCCATGTACCTCACAGTGAATCCACTATTCCGGATTGGCTTCATGTTGGACCTCTATATGTACTAGGCATGCAATGCATTGTAAACCAGACCAAGCCGGGGCAATTGTGACTCGGGCACCAACGACACTCCTAGAATGAACTTCCATGGCTCGGGACGCACCTTAATTTTCTTCGCTTGAGTCTTAGAGGCTCGCTTATGATACATTTTTGGCGGCGTCTCCACGAGAGCCGATGCAACAGGCTTCAGGACCGGAGCTGGAGGTGGAGCCACTGGAGCTGATGTGACAGGTCCAGGGCGATGTCCCTCTTGGGCCACTGGATGTGGAGATCGTGGCACGGACAAGTCGAGGGTGATGTCTTTCTTGGGCCACTAGATGAATGTGTGGACGGCATCCCCTAATGTCGCAATCTCTTCGTTTGGGGGCTTCTCAAGAGGGACGGTCTTGAAAATATCATTAATCATGTCCACTTGAACCTTTATGAAACCGGTCTCTACTTATACACCATGCACCAGCATCCCTATCAGCTATGGATATGCCATCCTCCGCCCAGCCTCAACGGGAATGAAGCCAACAAGCCTGACTCTGAGGATGCAAAGCGTGGGCTCCTACATAACAATACAAGATGAACTAAGGTGTCCACTAGAGAGATCTATGTAGCATTCTAAAGAGGTACATTACCTCGATGTCGTCGATAGGTAAGTGGATGCGAGGCTGCTACGACGTTGAGGGGGACTGGGTACCGCAGTAACAGGGGTGAGTTGCGATTGGTTGCAAACTTGTCTTAGTTCTTCCCTCAATGAATCTATCTCTCCTCGAAGTGAGATAATCTGCTCTTGAAGTGAGGTAGATAGTTGTTCCTCAAGTTGAGCGCAAAGCTCCTGTTTTATTTGTTCATTATGATAGACCTTGGATCTCTTCCTACTCCTATATGTCTCAGAGTCATTTAGAAATCCGTGCCTCCAAGATACATAAACCCCCAAGCCTCGTGTGCGACCTGAGTGCTCCTTGTTTCCCAAGGCCTATGATAGTACATCTCTCTCCTTGTATTCTTGAAAGGAGCCTCAAGAAGATTCGGTGGTCAATGATTGCTGCAAGAGGGAATCATGTTATTTTTGAACCCATGAAGTTTAAGAGGTATTAACAACTATATAGTTTAACATATCTTACCAGGCATTGGGACACTTCCTCGTCTGCGGGGTTTTTGAAAGAGACACCCGAAGACATGGTTGATGACCTCGCTCTTAACCAGTTTCGAGCGCGCTCGTTTGTGATCCCGGCAAATGGCGGGGAGGCCTCCGATTGGATTGCGACCTCATCCGACATCCTCCACTGTGGGATTTTACCTGTGTACCCAGTGGTGCCGAGTCTGTGAGGGTGAGTGTTTTGTGACTGGAGAGTCTTGTGCGCTGCACTTTGTTGTTGAAATTCAGTCGTTGTCTTCATCTGCACAAAGGCCTCCCATGTTTTCGGCAACACGAAAGGATACCTCATGAAGGGCATGAGATTGTTGGCCACGTACTACGTGACAAAAGTGCTCTTAAAATTCTTCCATGCTTTTCCCATTGAACGGAGTGCCTGCCGTTGCACGAGTCCCTGTAGTTCTACTGGGATATCGAACAAATTTGTAATTTCCTCCCATAACTGACCTTTCTGATCCTTTGCCAAATCTTTCCAGCTTGCTATGGTGATTGGGACCCGTTGCCTTCCAATTATCCTACAGGTAGTATGAAATGATGCCGCTGCTTTCTTCGGTTGCGGAGGGACCCCATCTGGAGAGATCACTGTGATGGTCATTCGGCCCTCTGGCCATTTCGATACTCCTCGGTCACGCTTAGTTTTCCCAATCTTGGGAGCGTGAGACCCAAATGATGATGATGACGACTATGTGGATGTCATCTCTCTTCTAAGAAAAAACTAACTGCAATGAGCTATGGGCCTAAACAAAGTTCTACGAAGCAAGTGAAACAAACCAATGTATCAAGTTCATTGAAGCGGATACAATGGAATGTGTTACTTGCTTCATGCCCTTTGAAGGTCTATGTGGCATATATTTTTACTACAAGGTCCCTTTGGAACAGTAACATGCCATTCCAAATAGATCTTGTAGCTAACAAGTGCAGCATATATCATGAAGTTCTAAAGGTCACAAAACAATTTGGCCAACTATTGAGACAGACCACAAGATTGACAAATGATAGTAATAATAAAAAATTTTGGACGATGACTATGTGGATGCTACCTCTCTTCTAAGAAAAAACTAACTGAAGTGGGCTATAGGCATAAACGAAGTCCAATGAAGCAAGTGACATAAACCATTGTATCAAGTTCATTGAACTGGATACAATTGAGTGCGTCACTTGCTTCATGCCCTTTGAAGGTCTATGTGGCATATATTATTACTACAAGGTCCCTTTGGAATAGTAACATGCCATTCCAAATATATCTTGTAGCTAACAAGTGCAGCGTATATCATGAAGTTCTAAAGGTCATAAAACAATTTAGCCAACTATTGAGACAGACCACAAGATTGACAAAGGACAGCGATAGTACAAATTTTTGGATGATGATGACTGTGTGGACGCCATCTCGTTTTTAAGAAAAAACTAACTACAGTGAACTAAGGGTCTAAACAAAGTTCTATGAAGCAAGTA
Organism: Dendrocalamus latiflorus; assembly: GCA_017311315.1. Classification (NCBI taxonomy): domain Eukaryota; kingdom Viridiplantae; phylum Streptophyta; class Magnoliopsida; order Poales; family Poaceae; genus Dendrocalamus; species Dendrocalamus latiflorus. The sequence continues at coordinate 12,285,726 of CM029657.1, read as the reverse complement.
ACACAAACCAATGTATCAAGTTCATTGAACCGGATACATTGGAGTGTGTTATTTGCTTCATGCACTTTGAAGGTCTATATGGCATATATTACTACTACAAGGTCCCTTTGGAACAGTAACATGCCATTCCAAATAGATGTTGTAGCTAACAAGTGCAGCATATATCACGAAGTTCTGAAGGTCGTAAAACAATTTAGCCAACTATTGAGACAGACCATAAGATTGACAAATGACAATAATAGTAAAAAATTTTGAACGATGACTGTGTGGATGCCATCTCTCTTCTAAGAAAAAACTAACTGCAGTGAGCTATGGGCCTAAACAAAGTCCAATGAAGCAAGTGACACAAACCATTGTATCAAGTTCATTGAACCAGATACAATGGAGTGTGTCACTTGCTTCATGCCATTTGAAGGTCTATACGGCATATATTATTACTACAAGGCCCCTTTGGAATAGTAACATGCCATTCCAAATAGATCTTGTAGCTAACAAGTGCAACATGTATCATGAAGTTGTAAAGGTCATAAAACAATTTAGCCAACTATTGAGACAGACCACAAGATTGACAAATGACAGTGATAGTAAACAATTTTGGACGATGACTGTGTGGACACCATCTCTCTTCTAAGAAAAAACTAACTGCAGTGATCTATGGGCCTAAACAAAGTTTTATGAAGCAAGTAACAAAAACCAATGTATCATGTTCATTTAATCGGATACACTGAAGTGTGTTACTTGCTTCATGCCCTTTGAAGGTCTATGTGGCATATATTATTACTACAAGGTCCCTTTGGAATAGTAACATGCCATTCCAAATAGATCTTGTAGCTAACAAGTGTAGCATATATCATGAAGTTCTAAAGGTCATAAAACAATTTAGCCAACTATTGAGACATACCACAATATTGACAAATGACAGTAATAGTAAAAACAATTTAGTATTGGATCTTGTAGCTAACAAGTGAAGCATATATCATAAAGTACTAAAGGTCATAAAACAATTTAGCCATCTACTGAAGATAACAAAACAAATTAGCCAAGTATTGAGATAGAGAGGCGAACGGCGTCGGGAAGGAGCAGTGGCGGCATGAGGTTGAGGCGACCGGCGTCGGGTGGGAGAGGCAGCCGGTGTCGGGAGGGAGTGGTGGCCGGCATCGGAAAGAAGTGGCGGATCGAGACGAGAGGGAGTGGCGGTGTCGTGAGAGGCGGCGTCATGAGGGAGAGGCGGTCGGCATCGGGATGGAGCGGCGGCATCGGGAGGGAGTGGCGACGCGTGAGTGAGCAGTCAGATCTAGCAAACCCTAGCAGTGGTGGTGGAGACAGAGAGAGTAATTAAGTGAGGAGTCTGCAAGCAGAACCTATTGCGAATATTTATAGGGAAACTATCACATATGGTTCTTTTATGGAACTGTCTTGTGATAGTTCGCTGCATCCAGAAATCATGCTAGCCATGCAATATTATGAAAAACGCAATCATAATCCTAAATATAACTATTTCCTAGTTCTTGAGTCATTTACAATTACAATGGAATATAGTTCCATAATTACATGCTGAGTTTCCTAATTAGTTATATATGATTATATTGTAACAATTTCCGAACAAGTGCAAGCTTTGTGGGATCATTTATTACACTTGGCTATTTCCTTTTAAATAAAGCCCTTCATGATGATCGACATGCATATAGTCTGCTTTATCACCTTGTTCTTCCTCGAGCCTGATGTCGTCTCCGAATGGAGGCAACTCAACAAATTGATTGTACTTTTCCTCATCAACAACATTCTCAACTCCGACAATCCTTCTTTTTACCTGAATCACTACATGGTGCTTCTTATTTGCCGGGTCGGTTACATAAAATACTTGAACAACTTGCCTCATGAGTACGAATGGTTCGTCTTCATATCCTACACATTCGAGGTCCACGGTAGTGACGCCGTACTTGCCCGTGGGAGTTGGACCCAACGGCACCAAAATAGAGGAATCTTGAAAATTACATAGTCAAGCTCCCAAATCTCCTAAACAAGCCTGTAGCACAAGCTTAGGCTAGCGGTACTGACATGCGCATCATAGGCATCTATGCAGACACATGAGTTCTGCACTGTGCTCTTCCTATCCTGATTTGTTGTATAAAATGTGTAGCCATTAATGTCGTATCTTTGCCATGTCACAATTGTAAATTTTGGCCCTTTTGCCAACCATTGTAGTGTTTCACTTGACAACCTCCTAATCATTCGCACCTTCAACCATTCGTTGAACTGACGGTTGTGTTGTCTCTTGATCCAAACTTCTGACTGGCTTGCATTCTCTTGACGTAGCATGTCCTTGTGCTCTTCAATATATGGGGTCACTTCAGTCATGTATTGTAAAATCGTGAAATGGGCTTGAGCATACGTATTTTGATCCGGAGTTATTGCTTTCCTTCCGATAGTCCCGATACCCTCTAGCCTCCCCTCGTGACGAGATAGAGGTACACCTATCGGCTCAACCCGAGCCATGCAGCCGATGTAGAATTCAATGACCTCTTCTGTTGTATAACTTTCGACGATGCTACCCTCCAGTCGAGATCGATTGCGTACATAAGACTTGAGAATTCCCATTTACCTCTCGAATGGGTACATATGAGTAGAAACATGGGGCCACATATCTTTATCGCTTTCACAAAGTGGACAATGAGATGGACCATGATATCAAAAAATGATGGAGGGAAATACATATCTAGATGACATAGAGTTGTCACCACCTCGGTTTGTAGAGCATCTAGTCTATCGGGATCAATGACCTTCTGAGCAATTTCATTAAAGAAATAACATAGCCTTATGATTGTCACTCAAACCTTGTTCAGCAAAATACTTCTAATTGCAACAGGTAGCATTTGTGTCGTTAGCACATGACAGTCAAGAGACTTCTGCTAATTAATTTCAAATGTTCCATGGAAACAAGTTTCTTTATGTTGGTGGAGTGACCGAATGGAACTTTCACACCATGTAAGGACTGGCACAGTTGAGTTCTCTCAAACTTAGATAGAGTGTAGCAAGCTGGGGGAAGGTACGTCCGGCCTTTATCGGTCTCTATCGGTGCTAACTCGGTCATGATGTTCATAGCGACCAAGTCACACCTTGCGTTGACACCATCCTTTTTTTATCAAGAATGTTCAATAAGAGACCAATCAAACTGTCACATACATTCTTCTCTACTTGCATGACATCGATGCATTTGCGAACTTCTAAGTGCTCCCAATAAGGTAAGTCCCAAAATATTGATCTCTTTTTCCACGTGTTCTTCCGACAGGTCCTCAATTTACGTCCCTTTCCAAGCACAACGTCGATATCCTTCACCATATCATAGACCTCTTTCCTGCTAAAATGCCTTGGTACTGAGTCACCCTCTTTTTTCTGTCAAATTGTTTCTTCATCTTGCGGTATGGGTGATATACTTTGGAAGGAACCTATGGTGACGCATGTATACAGTTTTAAGCGAGTTGTTCAACCACACACTCTCGGTATAATCTAAGTAGTGCAAACACTCTTTGGCTCCTTTTGTACTCAACCTTGACAGGTTACCAAGGGTAGAAAAATTATTAATGGTGCAGAACAACATGTCGTGTAGAGTGAAGTTCTCTCGTTTGTCCGCATCCCATACATGTATCCTTTCGTTCCACAGTATTGCAAGATCTTCCACCAATGGTGCTGGGAATACATCAATATCATTCCCAAGTAGCTTCAGCCCTTGGATAAGTAGTGACATCAAAATATACTTCCGCTTCATACACAGCCAAGGAGGAAGGTTGTACATGCACAGAGTTACGAGCTAGGTGCTATGTCGGCTGCTCATGTTACCAACAGGATTCATTCTATCTGTACTCAACCCAAACCTTATATTCCTTGGTTCCCACCAAAATCTGCAAACATCCTATCGATGTTCCTCCACTGGGCAGAATCAGCAACGTGTCTTATCATTCTATTTTTCTTACGCTGCTCCCAGTGCCAAAGCATCAATCTTGCATCCTTGCGGTTTGCAAATAAATGCTTCAAACGGGGAATTACAGGAAGATACCATAACACCTTAGCAAGAGGTCCTTGCTTCACCTCGATGCCCTTCCCATCCTCGGAGTCATTTTTACGCTTGTATTGGGATGCTTTGTACACCGGACAAACATGTAAGCTAGCATACTCTTTACGGTACAGGATACAATCATTCGGACATATATGTATTCTTTCTACTTCCATTCCTAATGGGCAAAGAATCTTTTTGGCTTGGTAGGTGGTTCTCGGCAACACATTTCCCTTTGGAAGCATGTCCACTAGGAGACCTAACAATGCCGTGAAACTCTTGTCAGACCAACCATTGCTTGACTTCAATTTGAGCGGTTCTAGAACTGGTGACAATCTCGTGTATTACGGCTTGCAGCCCGGGAACAAAGGTTTCTCCGAGTCCTCTATCAAGCCCTCTAATTTACCAAACTCTCTCTCACTATAGTTCCCTTCTGCATCACGTAGCATATGATCCAGATTGTCATCCTGTGACCTATCCTCATGATCGAAAGCACAGTCCACAACCGGCATATCGTTGTCTCCCTCGACGATGTCATAACTACTTTTGTTGTGTACTTTTCTCTTCACCGTGACTGCTCCAACATTTGTACCCCTTTCTAAAACCCCTTCGAATCAAGTGAGCTTTGATCTGAGCTGAGTTGCTAAACATCTTTAGATTACCACAATCAATGCATGGACAATACATATATTATCCCCTTCTTCGACATATCCAGCTCGGCCGCTCTTCTAAAAGCAGACACGCCATTAATGTACTCTTCACTCCCATGGTTCTCAATGTACTTCCAGTTTTGGTCCATCAATGCTACAGATGTAACAAATGAGTGTCAAAAATGATTATTAGTGCTACTACATAGCAAATCATACTAGCTATACTTACACGTACATGACATGCATCTATATATATTACGTAGGTATAGCTAGCTAGCAACGTATTCATGACATGAATGTGTTGTTGTGCTTGCCTTTGTATTTGCTTGTTCCTCGACGACGCCGACTATTGCCCTGAGCTAGTGCCTCCGTTGTGGCACGGCGAGAGGCTAGACAACACACTTTTGCCGTAAGTGTCGTAAGGCTGTCTTGTTTAGCCTCAATGTCGTGCCACGAAGGGTTCGTTAGCTGTAATAGATCTGAATGTGTTGTTATGCTTGTGTCTGTATTTACTTGTTTCCAAAGGGCATAGGTAACATTATTTAATTTCTTGAGGCTAGACAAAAACAGAAAAAATTTAAGTTATTGAGTGAACTATCACAGACGGTTTGTGGTATAAACCGTCTGTGAAGGACTATCATAGACGGCTCTATATACGAACCGTCTGTGATACGCACCAATCACAGACGGTTGGTATTACGAACCGTCTATGATAATGTAGGACTATCACAGACGGTTCGTATTAATAACCGTATGTGATAATTCACAGACGGTTATTAACACGAACCATCTGTGATATATTGATTTCACAGACCGTTTATGGTTGGAACCGTCTGTGGTATTCTGCACTATTAATTACTGGGCGTACTTGCTCGATGTCGACACATATCTGTTTTCATTGCATTGCATCGGTGGAGCAAGGCGGCCGGCTTTAGGGAGTTCGGGGTGAAAACATATCGCCGTATTCTTAGTGATCTGATCAGAGGTTAGTACTCAATTACTTTTAATAACTTATATGCATGCATATTTTGTAATTGAAGGCTGGACATGATAGCTAGGTGCATCTCCCACAGGTGAAGGTTGACAAGTACGGTGTCACGACCGTGGACCTCCAACGTGTCGGGTACAAAGACGAACCATTCGTACTCGCCAATCAAGTTGTTCAAGTTTTCTATGTAACCGACCCGGCAAACAAGAAACGTCATGTAGTTCTTCATGGAAAAAGGAGAATTGTCGGAGTGGAGAATGTAGTGGACGAGGAGGAATACAATCAATTTGACGAGTTACCTTCGTTTGGAAATGGCATAAGGGTCGACGATGAACAACGTGACGAAACTAGTTACGTACGCATTGATCATGATGAAGGGCTAATTTTTAAAGGAAATAAACGATGAACAATGTGACGAAACTATCACAGACGGTTATAAACTTAGAACCGTCTGTGATATGATATCACACACGTTTCTAAGTTTAGAACCGTCTGTGATAACCTCCCTATATATACCCTCTCGCTAGGGTTTTCCGTGTGCGCTGCAGTTATTCGATCTAGATCTAAATCCCGAGCCCGTCGTCGTCGCCGCCTCCCCGAGCCCTCGCCGGCCGCCTCCCCGGACGAAGACGTCGCCGCAGCCTCCTCCTCCTCCGTCGCCGCCTCCCCGAGCCCGTCGCCTCCTCCTCCTCCGTCGCCGCCGCCTCCTCCTCCGTCGCCGCCGCCTCCTCCTCCTCCTGTGTCGCCGCCGCCGCCTCCTCCTGCGTCGCCGCCTCCTCCTCCTCCGTCGTCGTCGCCTCCTCCTCCTCCTCCTCCTCCTCCATCGCCGCCTCCTCCTCCTCCGTCGTCGCCGCCTCCTCCGTCACCAAAACCCTAAGGTCATCAAAACCCTCCCCGAGCTTCATGCTTACTGTTAGGGTTGATGCTTGATGCTGTTAGTATATGCTTACTGTTAGTTGCTTACTGTTATGTATATGCTTACTGTTAGTTTCTTATTGTTAGTTGCTTACTGTCATGTATATGCTTACTGTTAGTTGCTTACTGTCATGTATATGCTTACTGTTAGTTGCTTACTGTTATGGTTAGTTGCTTAGTTGCATTCATGTATATTCAAGTTTGTTAATCTTCCATATACTGAGATTGCCTGTGGGATTTACAGTTGCTCGATGATGATAAATTCATATACTGAGATTGGTTCATTCGGTCTTTGAGCTCTAATAACTGTCGGTTCATGCAGTTTTCAGGTTATAGCATGTTATTAAATTGATCTGTTAGGATTTAATCTTGACAAGTTAAAAGACTGAATTATTGGGCAAAGTTAACTTGTATGGTCTTGATCTGTATGAATACTGTTGTCTGAATAGTTGCATGCTGAATATATCTTGATCTTGAGATTGTAGAGTTTGTATCTAGAGCTCAAAATACTGAATTCATTATTTGGCATAACCAATCAAGGAAGAGTATATGATTTAGTAGCGGGATGGCCAAGATTAATCTTGTGCAACCCTACAATTTGAGAGATCAAATTAATCAATTAAAACTTGAGCTTGTTGCTAGTCTTAATTGATACATGCCTTTTACATTATATATGTATATATGTAGGTATAAATATGTATATGTATGTATATACACATATATATGTATTGTAATCGCCTATATTGAGCGAAATAGATAGATATTGCATTTTCTTATCTTATGGTATGGCACTTTCTCATCTTATCCTAATAGACCCACAAAATGAGGAACATGTCACCCGCGCATTCTTCAACATCATCACCGGAGGCATCCGCTCCAACATCAAGACGCCAAGTAAGAGGGCTACCGAAGAAGCCTGAGGGCCGACAGACCATCACAGCGGTAAACGCATCTGGGGTCCCTATCCTTCCTCAAAAAGCGGTAAACGCATTCCGAAGCATGGTCAGAATAGTTGCACGAGAACGAATTGAGATCACATACAATTCGTGGAAGAACGTGCCTGACACTCGGAAACGTGAGCTGTGGACCGAAATTTTGGCATCGTTCGAGTTCCCAGAAGAACACCTATACGCTGTGCAACAGCAAACCTACCTAGCGGCGTGCAAAGCATGGAAGAACTTCAAGACCACGCTTGTCAAGAAATACGTGGAGACGGACAAAACGCCATTTCATAAATACCCATTCCTAAAACCACAATGGGAAGACTTCAAGGCGAAGAAGACGTCCGGAGATTTCAAAAGTACAAGTACGGCGCACAAGGCCCTCCAGGCAAAAAACACACACCCCCACAAACTTGGCACAGCTGGGTATGCGGGTAAAATCCCGCAGTGGAGGAAGGAGGATGACCTGGCAGCTGCACAGGACATCGCCCCGCCGTTTTCCAATATCCCGGATGACCGCGCTCGAAATTGGATTAGAGCAAGGTCATCTACAACGACATCAGGGGACGTCTCCTTTCGAAACCCTGCAGACCAGCAAGTGTCCCAGCGCCTGGTAAGATATCGATAGAATTACATAGCTTGTAATTAATCCACAACTTCGTACGAATTGAAATGACATTTCGTGCTCTTGCAGGAAGACATGAGCTTTGAATCTACCCTAGGATCATTCCAGGGAACAAGGGAGAGTGATATGCTCTCCGTGGCCCTGGGAAACAAGGAGCACCCGGGTCGTACGAGAGGCCTTGGGCTTTACGTTCCTTGGAAACATGGTTTCCAAGATGACTCCGGAATGTATCGGCATAGGAAGAGAAACAAAGCCGAGCGTGACGCACAGCTATGAGAAGAGATTAAGGAATCTCTTAGAGAGGAGCTAATGGGTGAGCTGGCTGGTGTAATCAGAGATGAGGTGCGGAAACAAACAGAAAGTCAGCAGGCCGCTACCGCCGCTCCTCTGCTAGCTAGCCCACACAACCGTCCGAGTAGCTGCGCGTCCAATCCGACGCAAACCCCGGCCAAATTTCCTGTGGACGACATCCTGGTAATAATTATTACCTCTCGAATGCTTGCTCCATTGATAGGCCTATTAGAGTAGCTAATTTTGTATCGTTATGTAGGAGCCTTCGAAGTGCAGGCTCCAAGTGAGATATGGCTCTATTTCCTTGTACGCTGCTTGGGGCCAGGCATATTCGTCTGGTATCGGGGCCATGGTGCACGGTCAAGCTTTAGTGCCAGGCTTCGTAAAAGTTAATGTGGATGGTGTGCATGTCAATTTTGAGGTGGTCCCGCTACCGAAGCCCCCCAACGACAAGATCGTGACTCTAGGACAGGCCATTGGAACATTCATCCAGTGGCCCAAAAGCGACATCTCCCTGGAGGCTTCTTCACCGGTGGCAGGACCAAAGCAACATGCACTGGTGCCATCTCCATTACAAGACCAGTCAGTTCCACCACCGGATACTGCACCGGTGCTATCTCCACGGGTCATACTCTCGCCAGAGCAACATGCACTGGTGCTATCTCCATTACAAGACCAGTCGGTTCCACCACCGGATACTGCACCGGTGCTATCTCCACGGGTCCTATTCTTGCCAGAGCAACTTGCACCGCTGCTACCTTCAAAGTCGACTGCCGTGAAGTCGACCTATAGCCGTGGCAGCAAGGTCAGCAAGGGCAAAGCAAAGAAGACCAATGATGATATGCCGTACCTACCTTTGGCCCGCAAATTCGTGCTTGGCGAGCCGTTGCTCGAGCAAAAAGACCTCCAAAAGCTACCATATAGTTGCATGCAATTGCACATGTGGTATATGCAGCAGTCCAATAAGCTAGAGGGAGAACGGACTTCAAGTATCACTGTCAAATTCACGTCGGATGATTTACACCACAGTCTTCAAGAGTGTATGTTCGTGGTTGCCTTTGAGGATTTATTCGATCTGTTCACACTCAACGCTCTTGACGTCTCAATCATTCGATGCTGGACGCTGTAAGTGTGTACAATCATAGTCTCTGTTAATGTCATACCGATAAAATGGCATATCTAATTTGTTGCTTTCGTGTGTATATATATATAGACACATGCTGACTAGAGCTAGATTATCCAACTCATCAGCTGGTTTCTTGGACCCACACTTGGTCTCCAAGGATACCATCGACCGGGATACACCCCTCGTCGAGAGGTACATTGCAGTAGGACTGCTGGGTTGCCGCAATAAGGAATATGTACTTATGCCCTTCCATCAGAACTTTCATTGGATTTTAATAGTAATTGTACCAAAATGGAACAAGGTATATTACCTTGATTCCCTAAGTAAGAATAAAATGGACTTCACAGTTGTCAGCCAAGTAATCGATAGGTAAGCACATATTCCCCATACATATCTACATTGTACTCTTTCTTTCCTTCCGAATGACTAAGGTTAACTTTTTCGAATTACGTAGGGCGTTCACGATGTACATTGAAATGGGAGGTGACTCGAAGCGCGGGGCCAAAGGCCTGCTGACACATATTCGAGATTTTAAGGTATTCGCTATTTCACATTAATTAATCCTATGCAACAGTTGGTACTAATGCCTCTTGAACTAACACATTCCATTTTTTGCAGTGCCATCAGCAGCAGCCGGGCAACACATGTGGATACTACGTTTGCCAACATATGGAACTACTCCTCGATTCCTCGAGGCTCACCAATCGCAAGGTTTGTCACTCTTCCCATAATTACTTTATACTTATCACGTTACATATATACGCACATTGATATTCCTATCGACATGCTGCGTACATCCCGTCAACTGCATTGAAACAGTCTGATCTTGAAGGGATTCGAGGAGAGTTGGCGTACTTTTTGCTGACTCAAGTCATAAAGCCAGGAGGACGGTTCCACTGCGCACCATGATTTCTTATTGGTCTTATCACTAAGTGCAAATGCAGTGTAGATCTTTTGTAACTGTGCATTTGTTAATGGATATTTCATTTCAATTCAATTAATTGATTTGCGAAATGGATGCATGCTTTATGTTTGTGAAATGAAGTGCGATGTCAATTGGATGTTTTATGTCTGTGAAATGTATCTGAAAGGAAATTAGATGTGTGAATTGTATGTTTTTTGTCTGTGATTATCTGATTGTTTCAGAGGGCATGGCTAGCATTTCCTGAGGCTAGCCAATAAACAGAAATAGATTTTGATTTAGGAGGAACGAATATCGCAGACGGTTTTTTTACTACAAACCGTCTGTGATTATTGGATATCACAGACGGTTTTTGATTAAAAACCGCCTGTGATATCTGATAATCACAGACGGTTTTTAATGAAAAACCGTCTGTGATATCTCATAATCACAGACGGTTCGAAAATCGTCTGTGATAACTTCGATTATCACTGACCCATAAATTCAAACGGTTCAGAAAACCGTCTGTGATGATGTTTCTGAACTGTCTGTAATGTGGATTTCTGTAGTAGTGTACACATGAAGTCATGCACATAGAGATTAAGGGCCTACATGCCATTTGGGCCGAAATCAATTAGCCATGTAATGTCCATTAGTGAACCACTTTTGTTAATTAATTCACGAGTCTAGACATATTGAAGGAATCGATCTCAGTTACAAGGCCAAATAGGAAGTTACTTCCGTTCCCTTGGACCGAATAGAATAGGATTTGTTCTTAGGCTTGTGCGTGGATGTATTAGGTTGGACACCATATATATTCGCTGATCTTCATGAAAAAGGCAGACCAGATATGAGACCAGATATTATGATAATATATTGAAACAACATATTGCTTTGTTCTTCCATAATTGCTGAACCATCTTGAGGGGGGAAATGGGAGTTCTTCGCCAATTGGGAGTTCTTCCATAATTGCTTCGCTTGGTGGTCGTGAAGTCTGACGCGTATGTTCTCACGAATTAAAGAGTGCTCGTTCTTATGTTGGCAACGGAGGATCACTACGATACGAGAAGCTGTACATAAGTATCTTGATCCTATGTCGAGAAGATCGGGTGACCCCGTATCATCTTGGTATCAGAGCACGATTTCCTCAATAGGATTATCTACCCCAGCTTTAGTGCAATTCTTCTTTGTTGTTCTTTTATATCCTATAGTCCATAAAAGAGAAAATACCGTCCATTAGAATTTTTGTTTTAAGCGCTGATCATTATGTTTTTTCGCGTATCTTAATCATTATGTCCGCACAAACCCTAAAAGATTTTGCTATTTGAATCCCTCGATTAGCACCAAAAAGAGAAGCTGAATCAATTTGTTAAACCAAACTCTACTGTTCGGCCTGGTTTCCTTGTCCCAACGTGAGCTAGGCTAGCTAAATCATACCTGAACAATCCTAGTGAGTTCGGTCAGATGTGCTAGTGTCGTGTCCAATTCGAAGTGCCGTGGTGTTTCCGAATTGCACTCTTAGCAGGCTACACGAGATCTGCTGGGCGAGATATTGGCCGATGTGAGCTGTGATTTGGTCACGTGTGCACGCGCAAGCTATCTTGTGAGTTAGTTGAACCTGGCTAGCCATCATGTGACAGCCTTGGTCGTGATTGTTTAACTCCAATCCGAAGGCTTTTTTTTTATCTCATGCCGTCCGAACTCCCAAGTGCAAGCGATTGAATCCAAGTTTTCTTGTTAATTCCATCTGATCAGCTGTCGGTTACCTGGCCGAAATCCAAAACAGAAGTACATTAATTACAGATAGCCGCAAGCTTTGGTTAATCACTTGTGTTCGGTTTCACCCATTTATTTTCGAGTATGGCACTTCCATCCGAACCTTGTGCTGCGGCTGTTGGTGTGGATATCTTTGCGTCAAATCCTGCAGCCGAAACATTGTCACGAGCTTCACTTATATCTATATTTTATTTCATCTTGAAACTAGTTTTTGATATTATATTAAGGGCTGCCCTTGATACTAATCATACCCGCTGAAATTTTTGGATTTTGCACAAAGAAAAGTAAAAACCTTAGTATCGGCTACAGGTATATAAAAAATAGAAGAAGGCAGTCGACATAAAGAAAAAGCCTCGGCTAGAAAAGAATATAAAAAAGAGAGAAAAAAATAAAAAAGTGAGCTTTGGCAGAAGTGGGGTTAGCTAATTCTAGTTTATAATTTTCAGTTTGTGTATTTTATTTGTTTAAGCAATCTTGTGCCCGTACATTTCATATTATTGCAATTGGCTAGCATCTCTCCTAGTACTTGGTGCAAAACTAGATATTTAATCATCAATTTTAGATTGTTTCTATTTACCTCAATCCTTTGTTTGCATTGAGTCACATTGATCTTTGCATGTGTGTTTATACACTTCACTTAAACCTTTTGGATTAACACTTAGGCAAAGTATTCTACTTTGGATTATCACTTAACTTTACAACATCCATAATTTCATATTGTATAGATTAAACACATCTATACCAAGCTTCACTAAATACCCATTTGTTGTGCAATTGTGAACAAATTTGCTTAATCATCACTTTGCTATTGTAGTTTCTACTAAGTGTAAGTTTTTACTTGTGAGAGAAAAAAAGTGAGATTGAATGATTTATATTAATCATCCATATACATTGTTATTGCTTTGTGCTTCCTTTTGCACAATTTAACCATGTCAGGTGGACAAGATAACTGTGGTGAGGAACATGATGTTGACATTAATGCCCCAGTAACCCACTTCCAACGTCAGGCATTGAGGCATATATTGCAACAAGAATTTGTAGCTGGCACCATTGCAATGGAGAAACAACTCAAGGCGGATATGTAGGATCTCTGCATTGAGCTCAATCAACAGATGGACGTGTTACATACGAATATCGTGAATGATGTTTTGTGAGCACTTCGTTCACAACAAGAAGAAGAGCAGACAAATTAGGAGTTGGTGGAACTTCCTTTCTATGGGAGTAATGATTCAGAGGAGTATCTTGAGTGGGAATAGTGAATGGAGAAAGTCTTTAGATTTTAGAAGCTTTCCAAAGCCCAAGAGATGATGCATGCCACTAGAGAGTTTGTAGACTATGCTTATAGTTGGTGGCAACAACTATTTGGAAAACAATTTATTAAATCTTGGTCATATATAAAGGCATTCATGAGGAGAGAGTTTATGCCATCCTATTATATGTGGTAATTGCTTCGCCATCTAGAGAGTATCACACATGAGTAATACTATTCAAGATTACTATTTTAACCTGCAAGATTCATTACGTCGTGCCGGTGTCACTAGTTGATTAAGTGAGATGGAATACTTGAAAGAAGGTTTGAATTCTAAGATCGCTGCTGCACTTTTACATAAATATTTTATTAGTATGCATGATCTTGTGAATTGTGCTATTGTGGTGGAGAAGAGAATTAAGAATAGTCATGCACCACGATTCCATGTGAGCCAACCTTTCTATTCTTATGCTACTACTTGTGACACATGAGAAGATGACTGAGCATAGGACTGTCCCTTCGATCAACAAGACATGTAGTGTTGTCCCACTGCAACATACAATTCTTGAGATGCATCAAAACCCATCTGAGAGTGTTAAAAAGAGTGAGCTGTGTGATTCTACCATATGTGAGTTTGAGAGTATCCAAGTTAAGAGTACGAGAGATACACTAAAAGAAAAGAGAGAAGTAGAAGGTAGACACAGTGAGGTTGATTCTAAAACTAACACACTAATATCTATTTTTAGTATTATTTCTCACATTATGCTGGTTGACATTAAAGAAGAGGAGTCGAATGTTCAACAACCAGCACCACTGGCGATAAACGATGAGGAGATAACCATGGTTGAAGATGAAATACTTGCTTCTCTGTGGTTACATGATGAAGGTTTGATAGCTACAACACCTACATCAACTCAAGAAGTTGGTAAAGGTAATAATGGTTCTGAATTTAATTGTGAAATAGTTAGTAATTATGAGAACTCAGGTGTTCAATCAAAAACTCCATGTTCTAAAATTTCTTTGATCAATTTACATAATGTAGAATTGATTACTCATAAGGAAGTTATTACTAGAATATCTCCTGATGATTCTTTATGCTATATCATGTTCAATGATCCTAGAGATCTATTTAGTATGATTAAAACTGTATCTAAAATTTTATATTTAAAATCACTAGTTAATACTTATGTCTACATATATAAATTCAATTTGTTGGAGATTATAGTGTCGATGACAAGTTCTATGTTTATCAAATATGCATCACATGTGATAAGTTTGCTGAATTGAAATTGCATGTTTTGGATAAACAATCTTTTATGCCATGTCATGATCACAATGAAATAAGTGTCAACAATAGTGTTTGCTATTTTGATAGATTTCTTAAGCCTACTTGTTTACCCTTTGATGGCACTAAAACTTTCTCCCTTATATTTGAACAATTTAATCTGGTTTTTCCCATTAATGAGTATCCATGTACATAGAAAAGTTGTCAACTTTTCTCATAGGAGGGAGAATGATGTGAAAGACAGTATTGCAATTCATACATCTTATGGTTACTGTTGTACTAAATGTTTTATCAAAACAAAAGAATGACACAGTAGTTGATTCATGCATATACCATGAATCAATGTTGTTCTTTTTGTTTACTATGCCTTCAGATATACATGATGTGCTAAATAGGAGAAATGTGGATGATAAATATATTTACGATGCATACAAGTTGTATTCTTTGTTTAGTACAATTTCAGGCTATCCAAAACTGAGGACAACTTTTTTTGAAACAGAGGATGATGCGGATACACACGTGTCTTACACTTTTTAGTTAAATATATTATTTAATTGAAAAGAATTATTAAAATGCATTAAATATTATCAAGTGAATTTGTTTCTTAATGATTCTATTAGTGAGAATGATATACTACCTCAAAACAACTTCTCGTGTATTCTTAGGTTTGTAGGATATGCCAGCTTTGGAACCAAGAGGGAGACGAGGGAGGCTAGGCCCAAGGCATCGAAGGAGCACTAGGAAGATCAAGGCCTTATGGCCACAAGCTAGGAAGGAGCCCATGCGATGGCGCCAAGAACAAGCCCACTGCACATAAGTCATGCGCATAGAGATTAAGGGCCTGTGCGCCAATTGGGCTGGAATCAATTTGCCATGTAATGTCCATTAGTGAATCACTTTTGTTAATTAAGTCATGAATGTGCACATTTGAAGGAATCAGTCTTGGTCACAAGGCTGAATAGAAAGTCACTTCAATTCCCCTAGACCAAATAGAATAGGATTTGGCCTTAGGCCTGTGCATGGATGTATCAGGTTGGATGCAATATATATTCGCCAGTCTTCATCAAAAAGGGTAGACTAGATATGAGACCAAATATTATGATAATAGATTGAAACAGCAGATTGCTTTGTTCTTCTATGATGGCTAAACCATCTTGAGGGGAAAATATGAGTTCTTTGCTAATTGAGATCGTTCAACCTTTCTGTTGGGAATTAGGAGCATGATAGAGCTTCACTTGGTGGTCTTTAAGTCTGGCACATGTGTTCCTATGAATCAAATAGTGTTCATTCTTGCATTGGTAACAGAGGATCACTAGATTTGAGGGACTACACATGAGTATCTTAATCCTACATCGAGAAGATTAGGCGACCCCGTATCAATAAGGCTAAAAAGAATTATTCAACCTTCGACATGCTCAAGTTTGAAATCATATAGAGAGAACAATTGGTATATTAAAATGAGGTTCCCACACTACTACAAAAGAGGCTATACTAGACGGGTATATCACAGACGGTTCATACTACCAACCGTCTGCGATATTTTCACAGACGGTTATTAACACGAACAGTCTGTGATAATCGAGACAACACAGATAGTTCATGTTAATAATCGTCTATGAACTTTCACAGACGGTTCTTAATACAAACCGTCTGTGATAATCGAGACATCACAGACGGTTCGTATTGATAACTGTACGTGAACTTTCACAGACGGTTCTTAATATGAACCGCCTGTGATAATTGAGACATCACAGACAGTTCGTATTAAGAACCGTCTTTGATAATCACATGTCACCGATAATTGACGTATACCCAGGATTTCGATCTCACCCGTCCGTTCTCTCCACATCGAATGGCAGGCACCAGTTCCTCCCACTACTCGGCCCTTATTAATAACTCCCCATCTACCTTTCCACCGGTACTAGTCACACGTGAGTTCATCCACTAGCTAGCTTCCTGCATCTCCCCTCCGCTGTGAGCTAGCGCCTCTGTTGCGGCACGGCGGGAGGCTGGACAACACACTCTTGCCTTAAGTGTCGTAAGTGTGTCTTGTTCAGCCTCACTGTCATGCCACAAAGGGTTCATTAGCTTGTTATCCTGTAATAGATCTGAATGTGTTGTTGTGCTTGCCTTTGTATTTGCTTATTCCTCGACGACGCCGACTACTGCCGTGAGCTAGTGCCTCCGTTGTGGCACGGCGAGAGGCTAGACAACACACTTTTGCCGTAAGTGTCGTAAGGCTGTCTTGTTTAGCCTCAATGTCGTGCCACGAAGGGTTCGTTAGCTGTAATAGATCTGAATGTGTTGTTGTGCTTGTGTCTGTATTTACTTGTTTTCAAAGTGCATAGGTAACATTATTTAATTTCTTGAGGCTAGACAAAAACTGAAAAAATTTAAGTTATTGAGTGAACTATCACAGACGGTTTGTGGTATAAACCGTCTGTGAAGGATTATCATAGACGGTTCTATATACGAACCGTCTATGATAATGTAGGACTATCACAGATGGTTCGTATTAATAACCGTATGTGATAATTCACAGACGGTTATTAACACGAACCGTCTGTGATATATTGATTTCACAGACCGTTTATGGTTGGAACCGTCTGTGGTATTCTGCACTATTAATTACTGGGCGTACTTGCTCGATGTCGACACAGATCTGTTTTCATTGCACTGCATCAGTGGAGCAAGGCGGCCGACTTTAGAGAGTTCGGGGTGAAAACATATCGCCATATTCTTAGTGATCTAATCAGAGGTTAGTACTCAATTACTTTTAATAACTTATATGCATGCATATTTTGTAGTTGAAGGCTGGAGATGATAGCTAGGTTTTTGTTTAATTTAAATCTAGATAGCTAGCTAGGTTTAGAAAGATAATGTTAGTTTGCGCGATTTCAAATGGGTAAGTACTAGCTAACATTCTTGCTTAACATTTTTATGTCATGAATACGTGGCTAGCTGGCTATATACCTACGTAATATATATAGATGCATGTCATGTACGTGTAAGTATATATAGCTAGTCTGATTTGCTATGTAGTAGCGGTAATAATCATTTTTGACACCCATTTTTTACTTGTGTAGCATAGATGGACCGAAACTGGATGTACATTGAGAACCGTGTGAGTGAAGAGTACATTAATGGTGTGTCTGCTTTTACAAGAGCGGCCGAGCTAGATATGTTGAAGAAGGGGATGAAATATATGTACTGTCCATGCATTGATTGTGATAATCTCAAGATGTTTAGCAACTCAACGCGGATCGAAGCTCACTTGATTCGAAGGGGTTTTAGAAAAGGGTACAATTGTTGGACCAGTCACAGTGAAGAGAAGAGTACACAAGAAAGTAGTTATGACATAGTCGAGGGAGACAACGATATGCAGCATGAACTTAGGATTAATCACTATGGCGACACACATGACTAGGCATCACTGGATTTTGATTGTGATTGTACCAAAGTGGAGCAAGGTAATATACCTTGATTCCCTACTTAGGAGCAACCACGACTTCAGTCGTGTGCAAGAAGTAATTAACAGGTAAATTCATTTCCTCCATATATAACTCTATTGTAATATTTCCTTCGTTTGCAACGGCCGAGGCTAACTTTTTTGAATCACATAGGTCGTTTACCGCTTATGTTGCCCAACGAGGAAGACACAACAAATCCAACGACACGCTGCGACACAACACGTGATTTGCGGTACCCGCTACAACACAACAATCCTATATCACACTTTGTTATAATGCCTCTAGAATTGACAATACCTATGTATGTAATTCTATTTTTGTAGTGCCACCAGCAGTTACAGGGCAACATATGTGGATTCTACATTTGCCGCCATATGAAGGAAATCATGGATACTAAGATCAATGATCCAGAGGTTTGTCAAGTCCTTCCAATAATTATTATTTTCTAATTATTAATAACTTAACATTGCTCCTAGCGACAGCGGGTGGACTTCAACAAAAGTACATATGATCTTGACAAACTCATCGAAATTCGTGGAAACCTCTCTGAATTCTTAGTAGCAGAGGTCATAAACAAGGCTGGAGAGTTCCACCCCGGCAATGGTGATAATTAGATGTCGAAACATTGGATTCCATTGTACAATCACTCAATTGTGCTTAATCAAACAATTCATTCAATTTAATTCATTTGTCAGATCTGTGTAACAATTTTCATTCTATATATGTATATGATCTGCTGGCCGTTTGTTACATTCATCTGTGTAACGACTTTTGTTGTAATTCACTCTGAGTTGCAATTAACTTATCTGTCTTTTATCTGTAATATGCTTGCTTGCTTTCAGAGGGCATGGCTAGCATATCCTGAGGCTAGCCAAAAAACGGCAAATAAAATAGCTATTGCAATTGCTATCACAGACGGTTCGTTGTTAAAAACCATCTGTGATATATATATATATATATATATATATATATATATATATATATATATATATATATATATATATATATATATATATATATATATATATATATATATATATATATATATATATATATATATATATATATATATATATATATATATATATATATATATATATATATATATATATATATATATCACAGACGGTTTTTATTCCGAACCGTCTGTGATAGTCAAGTAGCATAGACGGTTTTTTATAAAAAATCGTCTGTGATAGTCGAATATCACAGATGGTTTTTTATAAAAATCCGTCTGTAATGTGAGTTATCACAGACGGCTTGGGAGCCATCTGTGATAACCACCTATTATCACTGACACATAAACACTGACGGTTCAGGAATCGTCTGTGATAGGACTGTCTGTAGCAGTGCCATTCTAAAAGCTGCTACATTGTACATTGTTGAGACACAAGTTGATATCTCTATTGCTTGTCATGTAACTCACAATTTCATATGTATACATAATGGAGATATGTCACTAGCCTATGATGCTACCACTGATATCAATCAAAATAACATGGAGACTGTACCCGATGGAGATGACGAATACAATAATGGCGTGCCAGCATTTAATAGTTTACAATAAGTTGGAAATGAAATGTGAGTTGGAATGGAAAAGAAAATGTGGGAGGATTACATTGCGAGATGAACAAGTCAATAATAATGATGTATTATATTTTTAATGTAATCTCCATTATGTCTTTCCACTGTAGTGATTTGGTTTGTAATGGATGTACTTCTTTTTCCTAGTCAATTGTCCATGCATTAGCAATACTGCATTTTAATACAAAAGAAGCATATAACTATGGCCATACATATTGGTATTTCTGCAACCCTTTTTTAGTACGAAAGAAGTATCACATAGTTTTGGTAGCCTATCCAGCTAACTATTGTAATTTGCGTAGCGCGTAGTACCATTTTTCCATAACCATGTGTGACATACAAAAAAACAAAACGTATCACAATCTGCTATAAGTTTGCTTACGTATGCTAAATTTGTCTATGCAACCACCCTAACCATAATCCATCACTAGAAAATAATAGAAAAACTTCCCTATGTGCCTTGTTGTCAGTGAAGATGTCAACTGCTTTTAGCATATCTCCCATTTGTAGATTGACCAAGCTCTCAAGTGCTATAATGCATTTGTTGATGCTATGGGGATCCTCCAATTTCTTCTCCTTAGTGGCTGCAAATCTGTCTATTTATTCCCTTTTGAAGGTTAAGTACCCCTCATAAAAATCATCACTAGAACTAGAGGGGTTGGTCTTTTGCTTTTTTACTCACTTACCATCAACCATCTCTGGAGTTGAACTAGATGATCGAGAATTTTGACATAAAGCTTTTGGGAGAGGTGACACTTGATTTGAAGAAAGTGGTACTACTACCGCTTGCGATGAGGCATGACATGCAGTCATTTACTTGAGATATATAAGTCTTGTGTACCTTGATCGAAGTAATCATTGGGAAAAAAAATCAACTAGTTCATTCCCTATTCTCTTCTATATCAAAACACATATATGATTCAATCAGACAGTATATAGTGCTAATCATATTTAATTAGTGCTTTTAGTGCTAATTAAAGCACTACACTAATCACATTTTATTTAGTGCTTCAATTAGTGCTGATAACATATAATTAGTACTAATTATATGTAATTAGCGCTAATCATGTCAGTGCTAATTAAGCATACACAACATTTTATTGCACTTGTAAGGTGGTACCCAATCTTGTGAACCTCTTACATCACAGCTTGCACAATGATTTTTTAATTAAATTTGAAGTATTTTATAGTGATTGAACAAATGAGCACTACTTTGAGAAAATCACAGCTCATATTCGCATTTTCAATATTTCTTTTAAGAATTCACTTCTAATACAGGAGATTAACTGCTGTGGTTTTTGAAAGTACATATGGGCATTGATATTTTATTCACATAAAATTAAAGTCTTTCACGGGATAAAATTCAGGATTTACTTCTCTTTACCGTCTCGCTTTGGGGATAAGGCAGTGGGTCACTGGTGCATTACGCATCCCACCTCTCTCGCTCCTATCACGCGCACGCATCTCACCCACACTTTTTCAACCCTTTGCCCTCTCCTTCTAAAAGCTACTAATTTCATCTAGTACTAGTTATTTTATATGACTTATGGCTTTTGACTGAAAATAAATAGTAATAACTGAAATTGTGATTAGTACTATTTAAATGTGCTTAACTCTAAGTAAAGGCTCATTTGCCATGCACCGGGCCGGCCAGCTGCAATCAAGCATGGGAGGCTCGGTAGGTCGCCTGCTGGGCTTCCCTAGCTCGGTAGGTGCTTGTCGAGCTTGGTAGATCCATAAAGGGGCCTGTTGTAGGGGTGACCCCCACCTAAGCCCAGCCGGCCTGTTAGAAGGTTGTAAGGCCCAAAACGGGACATGTATAATGACATAAATGCCCCTGAGAGGGATACTTGAGTGTAAGGGCATGATTGTAAAACACTCCCCATGTGAATATATATATGCCATCCAGGCCATGGGGGAAGCCCCAAGCATTGCTCACCTAACTCTCCACTACCATATATATCTCTCTCTGTTTGGTCTGTAACCACAACAGTTGGCGCCGTCCGTGGAGAGAACAAGAGCAATCTCCAAGATCTAAAGAAGGATGGCACCAAAGAAAGCTTCATCATTGGCGGCGGAGAAGAAGAAGAGGGCGCGACGGGACCCCGCGTCAACACCAGAGCTTCGGCATCGGCAGTCGCGAGCGCAGACGTTGGCGTGGCCGTGGCGGCTACGAACATTGACGCTCATGGCATGACGATGACCCCACCGCTGGCGAGACGGTCGACCTCGCCCCATGCGTGGTGATCAATCCCATCGCTGGCGCGACGGTCGACACCAACAGCACCGACCAGGTTGTCAGGAGCGGTAACGCCGACGCCCATGCTGGCACGGCCACTGTCCCTACATCTAGTGCAGGAGCAGTGAGCGGCTCTGGCGGCAATATCGGCCTCGTCACCCACCTGGGAATCCACCGCACCGGCACATCTGGCAACCCGGGAGCGTAGGCCGTGGTCGCCGTTGTCCCGACGGTGCAACCAGGTGCACCGACAGCCCCAGCAGCGGCAACGGTGCAGAGCGCCCTGCTGACGGCCATCGGCACGCTCCAACGGGAGCTAGTGGATCTCCGTGGAGCCGTGCGAGACATGCAAGAGGCTCAGAGCTAGCAGACCCCACCGATGGTCGCGCCGGAGCCCACGCCAGAACGGGCGGACAGCCGCGAGGCCCCTATGTCCAGTCGCGTCCCACTGCGACGCGTGGACCTAGAGTCCCCCCTCTTCACGGGCTTGCAACAATCGGCATGGCCGGAGGACTTCAAGTTCCCTAGCGCCATAGAGTCGTACAAGGGCGACACGGACCCTCGGGTGTTTGTGCGCGTGTACGAGACCGCCATCGAAGCTGCAGGCGGAGACAACACTACTAAAGCGAAGGGTCTCCCCCCTCGCGTTACAGGGAGTGGCGCTTTCTTGGTTTTTTACCATAGAGCCAAACTCCATCTACGCATGGGAGCAAATCCGCGACCGCCTCTACAACAACTTCCAGGGGAACTACGTCGAGCGCGTCGATGCAGATCAGCTCTTCACTGTCAAGCAAAAACCCTTAGAGAAGCTCCGAGAATACTTCAAGCGCTTTGCAAAGGTCCACTGTCAGGTCAAGGACGTCAGCGAGACGACCATCATCAATGCAGCTATACAAGGCCTTCGCCCAAGGCTGCTGGCCGAGTACAACGCGCGAACGCTGATCAAGACGGTGGCGAAGCTCTTCGATAAGATGGAAGAGTATGCCAGGGCGGAGGAGGACACGCGACGGCGCCAAGGCGACGACTCCGACACCAATCGGGCGGAGGGCTCAACGAAGAACGGAGATTCGCTGAAGGAAGGCTTCTCGAAGGGCAAGCGCAAGCAAGAGCCCTCGAAGGATGCCCCCGAGCGCAAGGACGTCCAGCACAAGGACTCGTCAAGTGACAAGCCCAAGCGCGGCCAACACAAGTCCCGGAGAGCCCGCGATGATAGGCCCCGTGCGGAATAGGAAGGCCAGCCCTATGGCGAGTGGTGCAAGGTGCATGGTCGAGGTGGCCACAACACGCGCGCATGCATCACCATCGCGGCGCTTCGACAGAGCGTCGCTAGGGACAGAACCCTCGAGGTGCGGCCGCCCGTCATGGCCCATGTTTAGCAACCCCTAGAGGGCCCCATGCGGATCCAAGATCACGGGCTGCAGCCCCAAGAGGGCCCCTTGCGGATTCAAGCCCACATGCAGCAACCCCAGGAAGGCCCCCCGCGAATCCAAGCCCTAGAGGGAGTCCAGCACCGGATTATAAACGTGATCTCCGGGGGCTCTTCGTTGGAGTTCTCCTCGGTGTGGCAACAGAAGGCCTACGCGAGGAGGTTACATCATGTGGCAGCGTACCCAGTGCAGGCACCGCCGGAGTGAGCACGGCACGAAATTACCTTTACGCCCGCTGATGCTGAAGGCGTGGAGTTCCCTCATCAAGATCCCCTGGTCATCTAGGTCGCTATCGCAGGATGCGACGTCAAACGCATCCTCGTCGATGGAGGTAGCTCCGCGAACATCCTGTTCACGGTGGCCTTCGACCAGATGGGGATCCCCCGAAGTCGCCTGGGTCCTTCGTGAATCCCATTGCAGGGCTTTGGAGGCCAGCCGCTGAAGGCATTGGGCCAAATATGCCTCCAAGTTTCCTTTGGCCAAGCCAGTAATACGAGGAGCAAAGACGTCACCTTTGACATCGTCGACATCACGTACCCGTACAACGCCATACTGGGGCGCCCCACCCTCAACTCCTTTGGGGCAGTACCGCACCACGGCTTCCTATGCATGAAGCTCCCGGGCCGGCAAGGTATTACCACTGCCTTTGGTGATCAAGACCTCGCCCGCCACATAGAGCTTGGTGCGCGGAGTCCAGGATCGACATCCAAGCCCGGCCGGAGAGCTAGTCCCAAGGGGTACCCCTACACGGAAGCGGACAAAGCATGCCCGGTGGCGAAGGCCGAGCCTAGGGAGCAGAGGCTTCAGCACAAGCTGATCGAGTGGCAGCAGGCGGCTAGGCCGGTCGTAGCGAAGCTCTTCCAGTTCGATGCCACCCGCAAGACCTCTTGCCCTGCCCGTCTAAGTAGGGGTGCAATCGGGTCGGATTCAGACAGATATTGCTCATACCGTATCCTAACCCATATTTTTTTCCCGAATTCAGGGTCGGATACGGTAAAACTGGATACGAATACGAATTCAGAATATTTAGAATTTTGAATACGGTGCCGCCGGAACGGACACTTGACGGTTTCGGATCGAAAACAGATAATGTAGACGGATAGTACGTGCATACGGAAAGGAACATATGCTAAACCATACCACCATCACTTCAAGCCTTAAACTGTTAGACATAAGTACATAATAGTGATTATAATTCATCAGCCGAAGATGGTGCAGTGTTCCCCCAAAATTGCCCATTGTGGTGTGGCATTTCAAGATGAATCTTGATTCTTGACGGACATCATTTTCTTTTTCTAGGCTAAAGAAATTTTACTAAATTAAGGTAGAGACAGTAGACAATTGGGGATAATAGACTTTTGAGAAATTTACCTGTTCATTTACTAAAGCATGCCAAAGTTCATCGTTTAATAATACTCTGATTACATGCTTTTCATTCCATTACCTAGGAAGAGTGATCTTAATGAGCAAATTTAGGATTCCAAATGCACAAGCAGCAGAATTAGAAATAAAACACTATTTTAGTATTTGTATATTTATAGTTGCCACAACTGAATGTCATATCCCTTTTAAAGAACTTAAGCTTGCACGATCCAGGAAAACTTTCTATACACTGCACACCTCAACCAACCAACATGACAAAAAACAAATACTAGCAAAATAAAAGGTGAATTACCAGATATCCGACCGAATATCTGACCAGATATCCGACCAAATATCCGACTGGATAATTATCCGGTATCCGAATACCGATACTATTCGGTTGGATAACAACTCTCCCAAATCCGAATCCGACATGAATTATCCGAATCCGAATCCAACCGGATACCAAATTCCCTTCCCGAATCCAGTACCGACCGGATTCGGTACCGGATTGGTCGGGATTAACCCAACCCATTTGCACCCCTATGTCTAGGCACCAGAGGCTCCCCACCTTGCGCCACCGCGGGAGCGGCTGTCGCCGCACCTCCTCTCCTCGAGCGGTCAGTGGTTGCTACCATGTCTTTTTTGTAATTGCTCACCCACGCAAACAGGACAATTAATAAAGTCCATTATTTTCAAAAAGCTTCTCATTCTGTGTCAAATCGCGCGGGGGACACCTCTGTGCGCAGTCTCCGTGAGTATAAATAAAGACACGCGGTAAACGCACGCACTCTCCGTGAGTATAAACAAAGACACGCGGTAAACGCGCGCACTCTCCGTGAGTATAAACAAAGACATGCGGTAAACGCGCGCACTCTCCGTGAGTATAAACAAAGACACGCGGTAAACGCGCGCACTCTCCGTGAGTATAAACAAAGACACGCGGTAAATGCGTGCACTCTCTGTGAGTATAAACAAAGACACGCGGTAAACACGCGCACTCTCCGTGAGTATAAACAAAGACACGCGGTAAACGCATGCACTCTCCGTGAGTATAAACAAAGACACGCGATAAACGCGCGCACTCTTCGTGAGTATAAACAAAATGACGCGAATGTTGTCCCCCCCCCCCGCACGCGTGGATGTTGTCCCTACACGTACTCTCCGGAGTATAAAAAAGACGCGGAGTTGTCCCCGCGCACGCGTGGATGTTGTCCCTACGCGTACTCTCCGAAGTATAAAAAAGACGCGGATGTTGTTCCCGCGCACGCGTGGATGTTGTCCCTACGCGTACTCTCCGAAGTATAAAAAAGACGCGGATGTTGTTCCCGCGCACGCGTGGATGTTGTCCCTACGCGTACTCTCCGGAGTATAAAAAAGACGCAGCAGAGGTTTGCCTCCACACGCACTCTACGGAGTATAAATAAGACGCAGCAGAGGCTTTCCTCCACGCGCACTCTACGGTATAAATAAGACGTAGCAGAGGCTTGCCACTGCGCGCACTCTACGGAGTATAAATAAGACGCAGCGGAAGCTCACCTCCACGCGCACTCTACGGAGTATAAATAAGACGCAGCGGAAGCTCACCTCCGCACGCACTCTACGGAGTATAAATACGATGCACGGATGTTCTCCCAGTGCACACTCCACGATATAAAATGCGGAAGTCGTTCCTGCGCACGCAGGTGATGGGACACCAAGCAGCGCTCCCACCCTGCTTGACACGGATACACTCATGTCTTGCATTTCTCAGTTAAATATATTATTTAACTGGAAGGAATTATTGAGCCGTATTAAATATTATCAGGTGAACTCTAATTTAATTAGGTCTTTAATTAATATATATAGAGATACAGAGTTACTACTATTTTATTTAATTATATACAGGCCCATACTCGATCTGTACAAGCCTAAAGTGAAAATGCGTTTAGAAGGTCTCGTCGACACTAGTGCATCGTCCATCACTTCAAGTGTACAAGATAATGAGGACATTCCAATCAGACTGATTGTGCGAGCACGAGCTAAAAATATTAATCAATAGGTGAACTCGCTCTTAATTAAATTGGGCTTTAATTTATATGAGAACTGGCTACTACCTAATGTTAGTATTTTAATCGTTCTCAGGTTTGTACGGGATTAAAGTTTTGAGGGAAAAGCTACTATTCTAAACACAAAATTTGTGTACAAATGACTTGCTATACTTCTAGTCATGGATTGCATGCATGCTCACGTGAGAGAACTGTTCCAAATACAAAATTTGTCTACAAGCCGAAGCAAACTTCTAGTTGGTCTACATGCATGCACGTGAGAATACTTTTCCAAAGATTCATACTACAACGTGAAGACATGCATGCATGGGCAATCGGAAGGAGTATGCGCACGGGTTGGAATGGCAACAAGGAAGCAAGTGTGCTATTGTGAAGGAATAAACAAACGTGTGTTTTGACCGAACCGTGCCAACTCAGTTATTTTATTTTGTTTACTTGGAGTCCGATTGAGTCCATTGGCCGAATTCAGTTGTGTTTCAGGCCGTAAGTAGAGTTCTTTTCAGACTTGGATCCGAGGCCAAGCCGTGCGTGCGTGGCTTTTATAAGTATTTTCGTACCCCTTGTAAAAAGATAGACCACTATGACCAGAAAACAGATCTATTATTTTGAGAGAGCCATAGCGCTTGTTCTTCCTAGGGTTTGGCATATGATTGCAACCTAGAGGGGAATCGGGCGTTCTTCCCCGTCGTTCTTGTGATTCCTTGTGATTTGCCGGAGCGACGACGCGTCTACTTGGTGGTCGGATGGACGGGATCACGAGTATGTGGTTGGGCGAATTCTTTTGTCGCAGGTTGCTGTTCTAACAGTGGTTGGCGCCATCGATTCGTCAGGTTGCACGGATCCAACTATCTTCATCGATCCTACGCCGTGAAGATCGAGCAATCCACCGCATCACTGCTCCTTCGCTTCTCGTACGAAGACAGCGCTG
This sequence comes from Dendrocalamus latiflorus, assembly GCA_017311315.1. Lineage (NCBI taxonomy): Eukaryota > Viridiplantae > Streptophyta > Magnoliopsida > Poales > Poaceae > Dendrocalamus > Dendrocalamus latiflorus. The sequence goes on along the minus strand of CM029657.1, from coordinate 12,257,870 downwards.
GGAAGCAGCTCCACTCTCGGGTCAACCTCCGTGGGACACGCCTGCTCAGCGAGGACCTAGTGGACTTCATTTCCCCCAAGCTCAGTGCGAGAGTGGCAACCATTGCCCTAGCGCCCTCACATCAGCGGCTGCACGGCGTGAGTGCATTCACTGCCATCACTTCGAAAGGTAGGGGACGTAGCGCGAGTGCGTCTACCTCGACTAGGCGCCAGCTCCGCTGCCACCACTTCGAAAGGCAGGGGACAGAGCGCGAGCGCGTCTACCTCGACTAGGCGCCAGCTCCGCTGCCACCACTTCGAAGGGTAGGAGACGGAGCGCTCGCGCATCTACCTCGACTAGGCGCCAGCTCCGCCGCCACCACTTCGAAAGGCAGGGGACGGAGCGCGAGTGCGCCTACCTTGACTAGGCGCCAGCTCCGCTGCCACCTCGAGCGTGTACTCTACCTCAATCGGCGGCGATCGCTGGGATGAGGTGCTACCGCCGGCCTATTGAGCGCGTCCTTTGCTGTGAGCCATTGTTCTCCAGGAGGTAAACGGCGACGGGGGTAGCACGATGGCAAAGAAGGCGAGAGCACAGGGCGCAAGAAAGGGACCAGAAGGTATGAGAGGGAGAGCACCAACGCGGCGCCAGATGGGGTATGGCACAGCCGCCCACGCACGTCGTGCCCTGTCAAAAACGGATGCACGACAGGGGTTGTGCGATGGCCTGACAGCGTACGACGTGCCAATTGCGTCCTGCCACGTGTATGCTCCCTCGGGAATGAATGTAGGTTGCATGACATGGCGTACATTCTACGCGCTGGCACGATCCTTGGGGCCATGAATGCAATATCAGCAGGCCATTGACCAGTCAATATGACTTCAACATCGGCATGGACTCCGCCTCCGCAAAGCAACTCCTGCTCCGACTTCGGCTTCGTCCCCGTGAAGAGGCACCTCGCTGCGCCTTCACAAGTCTACGCGGCGAATCCGAAGACTACCTCAACTCTGAGTGCATGGGCCTACTCCGGTGCCTACTTCAGCCCATGTTCGCGGGGCCCAGCCAGGCCTCCAACTTGGCCTCACACACGAGGGGCAACTTCGCGTCTCGCTCCAAACATTCTAAACATCTTACTTTACACGATTAACATTTGACAAATAATATCTACGGAATTCGGCCAGGTGCAGATTCGCTTCGTCTTCATAGGCCGCCCCTGGCGGGCGGAGTCTGGAGATGTGCAAACGTCCGTCTAACCCACAACACCAACACAGCACCGTCCCCGGGCCGCGGGATACCATGTGGCCCTCCGATCTCCAGCCCGCACGAAGACTCCGAAGCCGGCTCCGATCGAACCCGCGCAGCAACACCGGCGGACACCTTGTCTTCGATGTCCACACGACAACCCCACAGCCCCAACCAGTGGGGATCCAACCGTCTACGCCCCCCACAATTGGGGAGCGCGAATGCTGATCCACAACAAGTTTTGACTTGTTCTCATAAATAGGCCACCTTCAGTCCATCAACATTCTTTCATAGTAGCGCCAATTGACGCGATCAAAGAACGCAGATGAACCCAAGAAGGCCTACTTGTGAGAACAGGTTAAAACTTGCCATCACATGCAGGAACGCGGCCCGCTCGAGTAGGGTGCAACAAAGCGAGTAGCCAGGGATGCGGAAGGGCGATGCTGCGGTAGCGGCACTTATATACCCACCTCCCCCCCGGCTGGGGATAGCCAAACCGGCGGAAGTTCAACCGACAGAAGATCAACCGGTGGGAGGTGAGGCATCGCGGTCCAGTGTGCGCACGATGCCCCTGTCTCGCCATGCCGCGTGTCCCGTGCCCTCGGGAAGATGCATACGGCACCCGTTGCCTGGTCGCGTGCGCACGAATGCCTCCCCCAAGGCGGCCCCCTGACAGCGCACGACGTTCCAATCAAGCTTCGCCACGTGTCCCGACGCCTCGAGAAACGAGGGTCGAAAAGGCCCCGTCGACGCAGCGCAATCCTCGGCGCCATTAAAACATCGTCGTCGGGACGTCGGCCATCAGGCTGTACCTCGACTTCCCATCTGTAGGGTAACCTTTCAAGTCGCCTCGGCGGTGTGTCCACTTCGAACTCGCCCCCGTGGGGACCAACTCGCCCTTCGCTATGATACAACTCACATGGGGCAGACCTGCCCTGCGCCTCGACAATGTGCCCGCCGAAGAAGTCAGGCTTCACCTCACTTTCGACTCACTCCGGCGGCTCCACCAGCATCTCCAACTCCACGGCTAAAAACTCCGAACTCGAAGACGGCTTCGGTAACCAGCATGACTCCATATCCTTGGTGCGGAGCTAGGCTCCACCGGTGAACAAAGATCGTGCCCAAGATCGTTGAAGATCACAGGCCGCAGGGACGGAGGGGGCCAAATGGCTCGGCAACATGGCTTTGGCCCGTGAAGCCCTTCACCATGAGAGGCTCCTGTTCTAGGGGTGGCCCCCATCTAAGCCCAGCCGGCCTGTTAGAAGGTTGTAAGGCCTAAAATGGGACATGTATAATGACATAAATGCCCCTGAGAGGGATACTTGAGTGTAAGGGCATGATTGTAAAACACTCCCCATGTGAATATATATGCTATCCAGGCCATGGGAGAAGTCTCAAGCATTGCTCACCTAACTCCCCACTACCATACCCCTCTCTCTATTTGGTCTGTAACCACAATAGGGCACTACTACAGAAAGCCTAATACTAGACGCCAAATCACAGACGGTTTTGTGAAACTGTCTGTGATGTACACTATTACAGACGGTTTTAATTTGGAGGCCGTCTGTGATATTTGTGGCGGGAAAAAGGAGTATCATAGACGGTTCTTACCGCTAAACCGTCTGTGATACTGGAATATCACAGACGGTTTTATAATAAAAATCATCTATGATATTCCAGATTATCACAGACGGTTTTTATTATATAAAACCGTCTGTGATACAGGAATATCACAGACGGTTTTATAATAAAAACCGTCTATGATACGTTTCCCACCTTACAATCCCTCAAAATTTCATATTTTCCCGCTTAAGTCCGAGTATGATTCAGTTTTGAGACACCTTCAGTAAAACGGGCGTAACTTTTGCATACGGTGTCCGTTTTCGACATTCTTGTACTCGTTGGAAAGCTAACGACAAGCCCGATCCAAACAAATGACTTGCTTGTGCTAGTCGCCCTCCAAGACCCTGAAAATCGGCCATCTTTGGACCTAAACCTGCGTCGCATGTTTTTGGTTTCTGTTTTTGCCCTTTTTCTTGGTCTTCCTTTCGGAATTTGGATTTTTCTTCAACTGAAAAGTTGTAGATCTTGTCGAAACCTTTCAAATGAGTATATATAAGTTATATAAAACTTTGCTATTTTATCTTTTCAGACTAGTTACTTATATTGCATCGGTATATAAAATTTTGTGCTCTAATTCACAGACGGTTTATATAGAACCGTCTGTGATATTCATTCATCATAGACGGTTATATATATAGAACCGTCTGTGGTAATCTGACCGCTGGGCCCGTCAATCCTCCTCAACCCAATCCTAGCCAATAGAAATCCACCAATCCTCACCCCACGGATTGTAGCTCCGCCTCTCCGTTCCCGCGCCAAAAATTTTGAACTCCAGCCTCTCCCTCCCTCTCCCTCCCCTATAAATATAACCAAAACCCAGCCTGTCTCCTCTTCCTTGCTGTCCTCCTCCTTGCTGTCCTCCTGCTTGCTATTCTCCTCCTCCTTGCAGACGACGCACAAGTCTACGGGAGGCAAGACACCGCAGAAGCAACTAGCTCGTGCCAACCGTGCAGGGGCGAGAAGGCATCCAGCTCATGCGTTGCATCAGGGACCTCGTATTATCACTGACCCATAAATTCAGACGGTTCACAAAACCGTCTGTGATGACCTTTTCTGTAGTAGTGGGGCAAATTTACAAAAATGGACGTTTGGAATCAAATTTTTGAAAAAAGGCTACATCGATATTTATGTAAACAGTTCCTTGATTTTTCCCAAATTGGTGAACATCAAACTTTTGTGTTGATGGAAGGGGAGGAGGGAGATTTCGCCTAGTAGAGGTATTCCTTTGCTGGCTAGCCATCTTGATTGAGAGACCAATGGGAGAGAGAGATTTCGTGCCAAATAGCTCTACGGATTCCTTTGCCGCCTATATACCATGGCAGGAGGGTGGAGACAGAGGAAGGGGAGAAAACAGTGGCCTGGGAAGGAGGGAGTGATGGAGCCAATGGTCCTTTCCTTTGGCTCAGATTGCATGTTCTATTTCCCGTGAAACACACAAACAACGTCCCCTTTCCTGAAGAAAGGAACAGTGCTTTCCTGTGTCCCAAAGTAGGATTCTCTCCCGTGCTTAATGGAAACACATGAATAAGCATAGCTGTTCCGCTGTTCCTATGCTCAATGGAAACACATGAGTCAGAAACAATGTTTTGTTGCCTGTTCCGCTGTTCGCTCCTTCGAGCCAGGCTGGAACGAAGTAAGATTCTCTCCCGTGCTCAATGCAAGCACATGAATAAGCATAGCTGCTCAGCCTGGCCCGGATTGTGCAGGACACCATTTAGGGTCACCTAGCCTCTCGCGTACGTGATGCATACTCTACGATCAACAGTCACGGAACTAAATCTAAGCTAGGGTAGAGTGTACCTAGACTAAGATGCAATAGTGATGTCAATTTAAACAACAAATTGCCAACACACCTCTTTTACACTGAAACACTTTTAGCAACATTGTTTCTAACCCTTCTTCTTAAACAATGCATCATGTTATCTGCAATTATTATAGATGATTCGTATAAATAACCATATACGGTTGTAATTAAAAAACCGTCTGTGATATCTGCAATTATCACATATGGTTTGCACTAATAACCGTCTATGAAATATCACAGTCGGTTATTAACAAAAACCGTCTATAATAATTCAGCATCACAGACGGTTCACAATCACGCATGTAAAACCGTCTATGATAATTACAGCACAAACGGTTCCCCATGAACCGTCTGTAATGAGGCGTCCATGATAATCCTTTTTATAGTAGTGTTAGCTCTAGCAAAATTCTTAGAGGTGACTAACAAGGTAAGGAAAATATATATACTATTTATAGTTTCAAATAAAAAAATCTTCTAAAGAGTATCTCCTCATGTCTTGAACACAAACGATCTAGAAAAGAGGGACGTCTTGCAGGTATAAACAAAGAACAAAAAAAATGAGAAAGGATGCAAAAAGCTGAGAAAGGATGCCATACTACAACCTCTAATCTGCAGAAATCATAGTCAGCTTAATAGAAAGGCCAAAAAAATGATTACCTCTTTCCTGCGAGATCTCTTGATTTTGAACTATTCACACAAATATCACACTTTTTTTTTCAAAATTAGCCTCTGAGCGCCCACCTATTATCACATTCATAATAAATCAGATAGTTGAGAAACCATCTTTGATGATGGCTTACGAGCCATCTATGATGACATTCTCTATAGTAGTGCCTCTATGTGGACCACCGAGCTTGGCAGGCACCTATCGAACTCTCCTAACTTGGCGTCGACCTGTCAACCCCCGTGCTCAGCTGCAGCCGGCCGGCCCTATGCACGCTAATGAGCTCTTTAATTTGTATTAAGCATATTTAATTAGTACTAATCATAATTAATTAGAAAAAATCATATTTAATTAGTGCTTTTAGTGCTAATTAAAGCACTACACTAATCACATTTTATTTAGTGCTTCAATTAGTGTTGATCGCATATAATTAGTTCTAATTATAAGTAATTAGTGTGAATCATGTCAGTGCTAATTAAGCATGCACAACATTTTATTGCACTTGCAAGGTGGTGCCCAATCTTATGAACCTCTTACATCATAACTTGTACAATGATTTTTAATTAAATTTGAATTATTTTATAGTGATTGAACAAATAAGCATTACTTTGAGAAAATCATAGATCATATTCACATTTCCAATATTTTTTTAAATAATTCACTTCTAATAGTGGTGATCTACTGTTGTGGTTTTTGAAAGTACATATGGGCTTTGATATTTTATTTGCATAAAATTAAAGTCTTTCACGGGATAAAATTCAGGATTTACTTCTCTTTACCATCTCACTTTAGGGATAAGGCAGTGGGTCACGGGTGCATTACGTACCCCACCCCTCTCGCTCCCATCATGTGCATGTATCTCACCCTCACTTTTTTTGACCCCTCACCCTCTCCTTATAAAAGCTACTAATTTCGTCTATTACTAGTTATTTGATTGTGGCTTACGGCTTTTGACTGAAAATAAATAGTAATAACTGAAATTATGAGTCACACTATTTAAATGTGCTTAACTCTAATTAAAGCACTAATTAGCCGTGCACAGGGCTGGCCGGCTGCAATCGAGCATGGGAGGCTTGGTAGGTTACCTACTGGGCTCCCCTAGCTTGGTAGGTGCCTGTTAAGCTCGGTACGTCCATTAGAAGGCTAGATTTGCAAAAATGGACGTTTGGAGTCAAATTTTAGAAAAAAAAGGCTACAACGATGTTTATGTGAGAAGTTCCTTGATTTCCCCAAATTGGTGAATATCAAACTCTTGTGTTGATGGAAGGGGAGGAGGGAGATTTCGCCTAGCAGAGGAATTCCTTTGCTTAGCCATTCTTGATTGAGAGAGCAATTGGAGAGAGAGATTTCGTGCCAACTGGCTCTAGGGATTCCTTTGCTGCCTATACCATGGCAGGAGGGAGGAGACAGAGGAAGGGGAGAGAACAGTGGCCTGGGAAGGAGGGAGTGATGGAGGCAATGATCCTTTCCTATGGCTCAGACTGCATACACAAAAGCAACGTCCCCTTTCCTGAACCAATGAACAATGCTTTCCTGTGTCCCAAAGTAAGATTCTCTCCCGTGCTCAATGGAAACACATGAATATGCTTTCCTGTGTCCCAAAGTAAGATTCTCTCCCGTGCTCAATGGAAACACATGAATAAGCATAGCTGCTCAGCCTGGCCCCGGATTGTGCAGGACACACCATTTAGGGACGCCTAGCCTCTACCGTACGTGATGCATACTCTACGATCAACAGTCACGGAACTAAATCAAAGCTAGGGTAGAGTGTACCTAGACTATGCAATACTGATGTGAATTTAAAACAACAAATTGCCAACACACCTCTTTTACACTGAAACACTATTAGAAATATTGTTTCCAGCCCTTCTTAAAAAATGCATCATCAAAGCTCCCTGCATCATTTCCATATTGTTTGTGAAGAAAATAATAACCAATTGGATCGGTCGGTTTCTTCAACCAACATGCGCTCTGCACTTGATCTCTAACGTCAAAGTCATATTCATCAACCGTATCTGAAGCCTGGCATCAGAAACGGTTATTTAGATTAAGCACCTTAATATCATTATCCTTTTTTGGCAGTTGTGCTGTTGTATGTGCACTTTGTTAAAACAATATTAAGGACGGGTCACAAGTGAGGTTCTGGGAGGACAAGTGGCTAGGTAACTCTACTTTAAAAGAGCAGTATCCTGGTCTTTATAATATAGTACGACCAAAATTCATAACCATTTCGGAAGTGCTCAACTCCGATCCCCCAAACCTATCATGGAGACGTGACCTTATTGGTCCAAAGTTAGTGGCGTGGAATAATCTTCTTCCTCGTTTAACTACTATACAGTTGTCCCAAGGACAGGATGTGTTTCGCTGGTCTTTGCTCCCAAATGGACAGTTCTCAGTGAAATCATTCTATCAAGCCATGATCCTTACAGATGTACCTAATTTGAATAAGATATTATGGAAACTAAAGGCGCCACTGAAACTGAAAGTTTTCCTGTGGTATTTACGGAGAGGTGTTGTGTTGACTAAAGATAATCTAGCTAAGCGTAACTGGACAGGAAGCAAAACATGTTGCTTTTGTCACGAAGACGAGACAATTAGGCACTTGTTTTTTGATTGTCGTTTTGCTAGGGCGGTCTGGAGTGTCCCTCAACTATCCCTCAACATAACGAAACCTCACAGTGTATTTCATATGTTTGGAAGTTGGCTTGCGGGTGTAACCAACAACTTAAAACCACTTGTTCTGCTTGGGGCAGCAGTTATCTGTTGGTCAATTTGGTTACACAGAAATGACATTATTTTTGAAAAGAAACAAACTTTTTCTCCCTTGCAGGTTATCTTCGCAGCTTCTCATCGACTCCGTTCATGGGCTATCCTTCACAAAACGGATTTGCAGGGTTTAGTTGTGGCGGCCTCACAACATTTGGACCGTGTGGCCAAGGATATCTACTCCCGGGTATATGGGTGGCGATCTAGTCTACGGATTGATAGTCATTAGATTATGCTTTGATTTTGATTTGTTTAGCTGTGTGCCTTTGCGCGAGGCAGAGGCTGGAAATTTTATTCCAAGACTGTGTATCACCTTGATGTACTGCTCTTGGTTTATTAATAAAGATTTCCGTTTTCTAAAAAAAAAAGTACTTATCCTTTTCTTGAAATCAACCTACAAACTCAAAACTAACCTACTGTGGATGAACATTAGATAAGTTTTTAGGACTAATTAATAAACTTACATTAGGGGGTGGCAAAGGGATTATGGACTCAGGGTACGCCATAGGCCTCCTTGGTCGACACCGGTGGGATGCCGGGGGTCGGGGATTGTGCTATCGGTGGTTCCGCTACCATAGTCTTGGAGCTGGCCATGCCGTGGAGCCATGCCATGGCTATCGAGCGGGAGAAGCGCCTGCTCATAAAGCTGGAGGAAGCCTACGCAGATATTGATATTTTTTATATGAATGGGTGCCTTCTGTGTTAGAGGAGGTTGGGTATTGACATGATTGTATGCGCATGGTGAAATTTGTCGCAGATTGAGGTGATTGGAACGGGAAAGGCGCAATTTTTTCACGTTTTAAAGGTTGGATATTAGCATGATCGTATGCGCACGGTGAAATATGTCGCATGTTGAGGTGATCGGAACTGGACAGGCGCAATTTTATTTCGCAGTCCGGGTTGGAAAAGGTTGGATATTGACATGTGATTGTATGCACATGGTGAAATTTTTTGTGGACTGAGGTTTTCTATTATTATGTGCTTGTAACGATAGTATTCTTTCTTCACAAACTTGTGCAAGGCAGCTTTTCTTCGATTGTAACGTGTATTGACCTTATTCTTTGATAATTCGTTTCAGTAATAATGTATTAAAACAAAAGGGGCTCAAGGTAGCAGTTTTTTTTTGTCGTAAGCTGCAATATTGTGTTAGGGGCTTAGCCAATTTTTCATGTACAAGTAATTCTAGACAAGGGGGTAATGTTACCACCTCTCATTGGGAGTTACCATACAACCAACCAAACAACTTCACCGCCGTTTAACCGGCCCAACTTAGAGCAGGCAACCAAACAACCTCTATTGCATCAATCTAACCTGCTTGGACCCAACCTGGTTGCTTTTCTGAGCCAGGCCACAGGCAAGGTAACATTATTTGGTGTGACATGCATGTTGATGGTCTAGAGGATATGAACGATGATGTGTTCCATGATCGGCTTTGGTGCAGAGGAACATTTGCTGCCTTGGCGATGGCCACTTTGCTTTGCTAGCTAGCTCGTAGGTCGTACGCACATATGGGGACGCCATGATCGAGATTCGAGAGACCATGAATCGTGAGCTACCAAAGGAACAGGGTGAGAGAGACGGACTGACAGACAGAGAATACCTAGTAAAGCGTCCTATTTCTATCAAAGGCACAGTCGCACAGTGAGACGGCATCAAGGCTAACCATTCCTGTCTTTCTCTGAATGCGTTTTTTTTTTGCCATACGTGCTATCATGGTTAGCAAAACCAGTTTTAAATTTTTACTCAGGGACCTGTAGGACTGGTACTACCGATTTTCAGAAGTTTTCGGTAGTTTTCGGGCCGAAATTTCAAATAAAAATTTAAAATACACAAAAAAATAAACCAAAATCAGTATTAAATCGGTGTAAAACAAAATATTTAAGATTGGCTCGTAATCTAACTGAAGTTGCCTGGTCGAACCAATGTTCACCGATTTTTGGCCGATTTTGATAATCCTGCGTGCTGTTGCATCTGCTTTACCATCACCGATTCATCCACCACATATGGAATGCCAAGTAGTTGAGGTTAAAAACATTGTGACAGTTTCCCTACCTTCACTACTACAGAAAGCCTAATACTAGACGGCCAATCACAGACGGTTTTAATTTGGACACCGTCTGTGTTGGTGGCGTTGGAGAAAACCTATATCACAGACGGTTCTTACTGATGAACTATTTGTGATACTTTAGTATCACAGACGGTTTGTGTTAAAAACCGTCTATGATAATATGGAATTATCACAGACGATTTTTTATTAAAAACCGTCTGTGATAATGACGCTACGCATTTATTGCGCTGCTCAGAACCGCATTTGTCTTCATTTCGATCCAGATCTAGCCGGTGCTTTACTCTTTCGCTCAGGAGGCAAGCTAGGCAATTTTAGGAGGCAGAGATTGAGCTTTGAAGCAGAGATTGAGCTTTGAAGATTCATACTTTCCTGGTTGCTCTAGATATGGTTAGTAATGAAATTTATTTTTCTTTGCATTTACAATTTAGATGTAAGTAATTGGTGTGTGTTATTGAAGATGGTTTGCAAAATTGTTGGTTATATAATAGCTGTTGTGTTTATAATATGAATTAAGCTAGCAAAGCCTGAATGCATGTGGTATATATATATGTAGTAATAATTAAATAATTTAATTTTTAATACTAAGTTGTTATATATATACATAACGTAGGACCGAAGCTGGATGTATGCCGCGAGCCGTGTGAGTGAAGAGTATATGCTGAATAAGGGGGTGGAATATATGTACTGTCCATGCACTGGCTGCGAGAATTTAAAGATGTTTAAGAACCGAGGGCAAATTGAAGCGCACTTGATTAGGAGGGGTTTTAAAATGGGTTATACGAGTTAGACCACTCATGGCGAAGTCAATGATCATTTGCCGCCGGATGACATTGCCGGTGAAGTGAATGATATGCCGCCAGATGACATCGCCGGTGAAGTGAATGACATGCCGCCGGATGATGTCGATTGTTGTCGGGCCCCCGGATTCTCAAACCCGGACCCTCTGTGTATTACTGCACTAGTCCCAGATCAAAGCTAGTGCACACAGTTAAACAGAATGGAAAACATCACCATCGACGATTTATTACAATAATTAGAGTACTGACCACATGGTCTCATTATTACAAATGAGGTTTCAAGACCTCGCACAATCCAAACACAGCGGAAGCAAAAATAAACTCGAGGACGACCCATCAATTCGCCACAGGCAATTGACTGGGGAAGCGCGACCTAGTCCTCCGGGAAGAATCCATCACAGCCACAAGCGAAGCAGTAGTCGTAGTCACCTTCTTGAGCTTCAACTTCCTCTGAGGTGTTATTTTTAAGTGTAGCATGTGAGTACATAAAGTACTCCGCAAGTCTTGGGAAAAATGCATAGATGCAAGGCTTACCAAAGAAGGCCATATGGTTCTTTTGCACAAAGCAACATTTTAAAATTCAATTACTACTAATTATTTTCGAAGGCATTATTTTAATGAAGTAATGTTTTAACAGAATTAACTTTCTAGTGAAGGATCCAACTACCAACACTAGCTAACCAATTACCATTGGTCAAGTTTTAAACTGCGGGTTCCATCCACCCTCTCTGGCTCCATCCGCCAGGATTCCCTTCCGAGAGTTCCCTCCACCCTCGGAATACAAAACTTTTGATTTTAAATCCAAAACCAGAAATCTACCATGTGAATGCATTCCTTGCCCGCCCTTGACCGTGGGCACGGCTATTCGAATAGTTTTACACTCTGCAGAGGTTGTACAACTTTACCCACAAGAGATAAATTATCCTAAAAGTCAACACGCTTCCTTTGGCATGAGACCCAGATAAAATATCACAAAGCCTTTCACCTACTCCAGTATAGCCAGATACCACCCGCTGAGGTTTCACCGCAGAAGGGTTAAATCCGCCCAATCTGAAGCCCCCTCTTGCGCCATATGAGTACAGTAACCCTGTCCCTCACTATGAGTAACCAGTACGCCCTGGCACTCAATACACCACTGGTGATATCTAAACTACACCTTTATAGGTTAGTTAGCTAGGTCGTACCCATATAGACTTGTGGTTGCACGGTTAATGCTCAGTTTGGACAAACACAAGCGTCGGTCCTTAATTGACTAGGGTGGAACATACACTTAACAAGTTCTCGTGCTTACTGCACCAACCCAAACAGCCATCCACCCTAATCTAAACCAACTTTCACATTTTTATTTTATTTTAAAATCACAGTGACAACTCCAATTGCCACTTCACTTTCAAACTCAAGGATTTAATAATAAACCATAATTTCCCATTTTCAAGATTTTCCAAAGGATATTAGATAGCATGAGTAAGCATTATACTACCATTCTAATATTCACAAAGATTAATATTAATCTCATTATTGAGACAAAGGAAGTTCTAGGGTGACAAGGGTACATGGCATTCAATTTCAATGGAGGGCATAGCAAGTTGGAATAAGTAGTTCCTAAAGATTTGAACTAGTGACTTTAGGTAAATAGCAATGCACATAATTTAAAGTATTTTAAAAACATTTCAAAAGCATAGGTTCAAGATGATCAAAGGAGACTTGCCTTCTTGTGCACTGGTAGGTCCCTCTTGCTGCGGTTCGACAAACTCTTCGATGACGTCGGATTCTACGCGCGAAACGACAAAACAAACAAAACAAAATCAAATAAAATTCAAATGAACTCCAAAAACTGCAAACCCAGAACCAAAAGATAGAGCTCAATTTTAGATGAATTTAGGAAAAAGATTCGGGTCAATCGGAGTTCGGACGAAGGAGAACGAGCGATCTAAAGTTTGCCGGGGCGAGAAAATGCTGGAAATTCACAGATGTTACTGTTCATCCGAGAACAGTACTTTTGGCGAGAAGGCTAGCGCTGGCGAGAGGAGGCATGGGAGATGAATCTAACTAGCAAAATGGGTTGCTAGGGACCCAAGGCACACATAGGAACTGACGGCACGCCAAACGGAGACCGTTGACGGCACGGGCGGCTACAACGACATGGGTAGGAGAGAGGAATAAAATTCGGGCAAGGAACGTGGAGAAGTAGGGTGAGCACGGGCTGGAACACGGCTTGGTGAAGCTAGGAAAATTATCGGCTTGGCCAGAAACCCACCGGAGACGACGCAAACGACGTTTGAACGACATCGGGAAGGAAAAAGAGAAACTTAATATCTTGGTGCTCGGTGAACGAAATCTAAATCCACTTGGAGGGTAGCTACCTGGGATGGTTTGGCACAAAGTGACGCGAACGGATTGGTGAAAACATCACCGGGTAGATGGGGGACACGAGATGCCATTGGCGGCCATGGCGAGGTTCGGAGGCAAAAATTTGTGGAGGCTTTTCGGGGAAACGGAAGTGAGCACGGCCTAGAACGCGGCGAGACAAGTCTAAGAAAAATTACGGCAAGGGTTAAAGCTTACCGGAGATGACGAATCGACGTCGGGAAGCGCTCTTGACCTAGATTGGGGAAAACTCGATTTCGGGAGATTGGCTGCACCAAAACCAAATTAACTTGGCAAGAACGTAGATGGCACACAATGGCACAATGTGACGTGAAAGGATCACAGAAAAACTCACCGAATAGCTCGAGACGCGACGAGCAAATTCGGGACCGAAGGGCCTCGATGCCGACGGCGTCCTGAGCTTTGAGGGACTTGCCACGGCTTGGAATGAGTTTAGAGGGGTCAAGGGGTCCTATTTATAGGCTTGGAAGGGGTAGAAACCGGCTCCAATTCGCGGATTTCGGTTTAGAGTCCGTTTTGGAAAATAGGAGATAAAAGGCAAACGGATGAACGAAATGGAAAGAGGTCAATTGGGATGGATTCCTTGCGTGATTTGGCATAACTTTCCTTTTGGGAGGATATTGAGATAATCTCCGGATTGGAAGTTACGAAGAGAGAGAAAAACGGGAAAAAAAACTGTACAGAGCAGGGCATCGATCGGGACTCAGCGCGCTGGAGACGATGATGAACAGTACCCCGCGGGTACTGTTCATTCTCTCTCCTGTTTCTTTTTTTTTTTTTGGAAATTTCAAATTGAGCTCAAACAAACTCCGAAAAATCCCAGAAAATACAGGAAAATTCCTTGTGACACAAGGAACTCAAATAAAATACTTTTGGCAAATGTTAATATTTAATTTAATCATATTAAATATTTTTATTTAATAAAAATTCCAATTAAGCTTTAATTAATTCCGAAAAAAATTCAAATGGTGAATTTTATTTTTAAAAGCTTCAAAAAGGCTCTGAAAATCAGGATGTTACAAATCTACCCCCCTTAGAAAGAATCTCGTCCCCGAGATTCGGACGGACTAGGAAAAAGAAAGGAGAAGGAAACTCGGCCATTAGGTCCTCTTCATGCTCCCAAGTTGCTTGACTTCGAATGGTTGCTCTTCTGCACTTTGTGGAACTTTATGGTCATGTTTCTTGCGTGACGTTCAGCTTCCTTCATTATTCTATCTTGTTGTTTGATGCTCTGAAGTATTCCTTTAATTGAGAAATATGGAAGAGAACAACAAATCGGACTGGTACATCTTTAGTCGCCTGCAAGCTTTGGGTTAACTTCAATTGCCCTTATCATATCGATTAATTCATTATTCCACCAAAAGGGCTTAACTTCCGCAAGTGTTCATCCGAGAAGGACATAATTATTTCAACTCTTCAAAAATTCTTGATTCCAAAATCATATACCACAAATGCATCTTATTGATTTCGACAAGTAATCTCATTAACTTTTACTCTCTGCTCTAATTTGAATGGACGTCAAACCATAGAATATTTCCAACAAGAATCCAATAACATTGTAGTTTGTGATTTCCACCAATTATTTTATGATCATTATCTAATCCAACAGATCCATGACTCTGATAAAATAATATAAAATTAATCCAACCTTTTAGTAATCATCAATCAATTTTAAGATCATCTAAGCCATAATTTAATATTCATTAATCCACCAACACCATTCTCTTCATAATCATCATTTTGGTTCCACCAAATTTGAATGAACTCAATTAATTCTTATCGGACAATCTCTCAATTAATTCTCATTGGACTATCTATCTCCCATAATTAATTTAAATCCTCCAGGTTATCCATTTGAACATCCTTAAATGATCTAGTTAATCCCATTAGTTAAAATCCAATTATCTAGCAATGATCTATTAAATCCACTAAATTCAAATTGTCATATCAAAGTCCACTTTGCAATGATAAAATTAATCCACCAAGATATCTAAGGGTATTATCTTCTGGAATTCCACTAGTATCCACTCATCATCAATAGGTCCACCAAACTCTAATAATCAATTCACTCCACAAAATTCATCCACTCTTCATGATTCAACCAAATCACCAAAAATTGATACCATGAATTGTTTATGATAATTCAACTTCTTAATCTTTTAAGCTCCCTTTACTTGATCAATCTCTTAATACAAATTCTCCAATAATCACAAATAATCCCTTCAACAAAATATTGTTTTGCATCCAATTGCTCCTTTCAATCCTAGATAATAAATCCAAGGTATCAAATTTAGACACTTCCCATGATCTAATTAGTTCCACCAAGTTTACTACTATACTCATTCTCCATGATCTATTTAATCCACAAGTATTACTTTCTTCACATTTATTCATAATCAATTGGTATCTACAAATATACCTTTGTTTTTCTCAATTCACTCGAATATTATTCAATCTTGTCAATTATAAATCCAAGATATATCACTCTAGCAACAATTCTCCAAATTACCTATCTTGACATGCACTGATTATGACAGCTTTCCCGACAAGAGTACTTTCCATAAATTTGTTGTCTTCCATATACTCTAGGTCTCCAAGAATTCTCCAAACTTTGACTTCGGTGAAAGAATTGGAGCTTGTACTATTGCGGTAACTTGGGTTAGCAAAAGATAAGAGGGAAGTAGCACAGATAAGAGATCAGGGGAACAACTAAACAACATCCCGAACAAACACACAAAAGAGAAGCAACCAACGACTTAGAAGAAACTTAGCTTGAAAGCAAAACAGTTTTTAAGGATGACTGTACTACAAGTATACAAAGACTTGGTACAGTCCACCTAACACACAAACAAGTAATATATAAGCGTTCTAAAATCGTAAGACTTTACTTGGGTATTACAACTAAAGAGCTAGTCCTTGCCCCTTCATGATGACGAGCTTTTCCAAGTGCTTCTTAGACGCAGCCTTACTGAGCCATCTATAGAAATTACAAAGGGAAGGGGGTACAATTACCATTCCAAAAAGGAAATAAGCAGATAGATAAGAGAGAATGCCACGACGAAGGTAAGGATAGAAAGACAAGAAAAGACAAGGATAGCACATTATTAAATTTTTATTTTATAAAATAAATTTTGAAGCTTTTTTTTTTTTTAACGACCATTCTAACTAGGTCACGTCCTACAGTCAAATTGGCTCTGATACCATCTCTGTCGGGCCCCCGGATTCTCAAACCCGGACCCTCTGTGTATTACTGCACTAGTCCCAGATCAAAGCTAGTGCACACAGTTAAACAGAATGGAAAACATCACCATCGACGATTTATTACAATAATTAGAGTACTGACCACATGGTCTCATTATTACAAATGAGGTTTCAAGACCTCGCACAATCCAAACACAGCGGAAGCAAAAATAAACTCGAGGACGACCCATCAATTCGCCACAGGCAATTGACTGGGGAAGCGCGACCTAGTCCTCCGGGAAGAATCCATCACAGCCACAAGCGAAGCAGTAGTCGTAGTCACCTTCTTGAGCTTCAACTTCCTCTGAGGTGTTATTTTTAAGTGTAGCATGTGAGTACATAAAGTACTCCGCAAGTCTTGGGAAAAATGCATAGATGCAAGGCTTACCAAAGAAGGCCATATGGTTCTTTTGCACAAAGCAACATTTTAAAATTCAATTACTACTAATTATTTTCGAAGGCATTATTTTAATGAAGTAATGTTTTAACAGAATTAACTTTCTAGTGAAGGATCCAACTACCAACACTAGCTAACCAATTACCATTGGTCAAGTTTTAAACTGCGGGTTCCATCCACCCTCTCTGGCTCCATCCGCCAGGATTCCCTTCCGAGAGTTCCCTCCACCCTCGGAATACAAAACTTTTGATTTTAAATCCA
Source organism: Dendrocalamus latiflorus (assembly GCA_017311315.1). Lineage (NCBI taxonomy): Eukaryota > Viridiplantae > Streptophyta > Magnoliopsida > Poales > Poaceae > Dendrocalamus > Dendrocalamus latiflorus. Next base: position 12,240,641 of record CM029657.1, on the reverse strand, counting down.
AAACCAGAAATCTACCATGTGAATGCATTCCTTGCCCGCCCTTGACCGTGGGCACGGCTATTCGAATAGTTTTACACTCTGCAGAGGTTGTACAACTTTACCCACAAGAGATAAATTATCCTAAAAGTCAACACGCTTCCTTTGGCATGAGACCCAGATAAAATATCACAAAGCCTTTCACCTACTCCAGTATAGCCAGATACCACCCGCTGAGGTTTCACCGCAGAAGGGTTAAATCCGCCCAATCTGAAGCCCCCTCTTGCGCCATATGAGTACAGTAACCCTGTCCCTCACTATGAGTAACCAGTACGCCCTGGCACTCAATACACCACTGGTGATATCTAAACTACACCTTTATAGGTTAGTTAGCTAGGTCGTACCCATATAGACTTGTGGTTGCACGGTTAATGCTCAGTTTGGACAAACACAAACGTCGGTCCTTAATTGACTAGGGTGGAACATACACTTAACAAGTTCTCGTGCTTACTGCACCAACCCAAACAGCCATCCACCCTAATCTAAACCAACTTTCACATTTTTATTTTATTTTAAAATCACAGTGACAACTCCAATTGCCACTTCACTTTCAAACTCAAGGATTTAATAATAAACCATAATTTCCCATTTTCAAGATTTTCCAAAGGATATTAGATAGCATGAGTAAGCATTATACTACCATTCTAATATTCACAAAGATTAATATTAATCTCATTATTGAGACAAAGGAAGTTCTAGGGTGACAAGGGTACATGGCATTCAATTTCAATGGAGGGCATAGCAAGTTGGAATAAGTAGTTCCTAAAGATTTGAACTAGTGACTTTAGGTAAATAGCAATGCACATAATTTAAAGTATTTTAAAAACATTTCAAAAGCATAGGTTCAAGATGATCAAAGGAGACTTGCCTTCTTGTGCACTGGTAGGTCCCTCTTGCTGCGGTTCGACAAACTCTTCGATGACGTCGGATTCTACGCGCGAAACGACAAAACAAACAAAACAAAATCAAATAAAATTCAAATGAACTCCAAAAACTGCAAACCCAGAACCAAAAGATAGAGCTCAATTTTAGATGAATTTAGGAAAAAGATTCGGGTCAATCGGAGTTCGGACGAAGGAGAACGAGCGATCTAAAGTTTGCCGGGGCGAGAAAATGCTGGAAATTCACAGATGTTACTGTTCATCCGAGAACAGTACTTTTGGCGAGAAGGCTAGCGCTGGCGAGAGGAGGCATGGGAGATGAATCTAACTAGCAAAATGGGTTGCTAGGGACCCAAGGCACACATAGGAACTGACGGCACGCCAAACGGAGACCGTTGACGGCACGGGCGGCTACAACGACATGGGTAGGAGAGAGGAATAAAATTCGGGCAAGGAACGTGGAGAAGTAGGGTGAGCACGGGCTGGAACACGGCTTGGTGAAGCTAGGAAAATTATCGGCTTGGCCAGAAACCCACCGGAGACGACGCAAACGACGTTTGAACGACATCGGGAAGGAAAAAGAGAAACTTAATATCTTGGTGCTCGGTGAACGAAATCTAAATCCACTTGGAGGGTAGCTACCTGGGATGGTTTGGCACAAAGTGACGCGAACGGATTGGTGAAAACATCACCGGGTAGATGGGGGACACGAGATGCCATTGGCGGCCATGGCGAGGTTCGGAGGCAAAAATTTGTGGAGGCTTTTCGGGGAAACGGAAGTGAGCACGGCCTAGAACGCGGCGAGACAAGTCTAAGAAAAATTACGGCAAGGGTTAAAGCTTACCGGAGATGACGAATCGACGTCGGGAAGCGCTCTTGACCTAGATTGGGGAAAACTCGATTTCGGGAGATTGGCTGCACCAAAACCAAATTAACTTGGCAAGAACGTAGATGGCACACAATGGCACAATGTGACGTGAAAGGATCACAGAAAAACTCACCGAATAGCTCGAGACGCGACGAGCAAATTCGGGACCGAAGGGCCTCGATGCCGACGGCGTCCTGAGCTTTGAGGGACTTGCCACGGCTTGGAATGAGTTTAGAGGGGTCAAGGGGTCCTATTTATAGGCTTGGAAGGGGTAGAAACCGGCTCCAATTCGCGGATTTCGGTTTAGAGTCCGTTTTGGAAAATAGGAGATAAAAGGCAAACGGATGAACGAAATGGAAAGAGGTCAATTGGGATGGATTCCTTGCGTGATTTGGCATAACTTTCCTTTTGGGAGGATATTGAGATAATCTCCGGATTGGAAGTTACGAAGAGAGAGAAAAACGGGAAAAAAAACTGTACAGAGCAGGGCATCGATCGGGACTCAGCGCGCTGGAGACGATGATGAACAGTACCCCGCGGGTACTGTTCATTCTCTCTCCTGTTTCTTTTTTTTTTTTTGGAAATTTCAAATTGAGCTCAAACAAACTCCGAAAAATCCCAGAAAATACAGGAAAATTCCTTGTGACACAAGGAACTCAAATAAAATACTTTTGGCAAATGTTAATATTTAATTTAATCATATTAAATATTTTTATTTAATAAAAATTCCAATTAAGCTTTAATTAATTCCGAAAAAAATTCAAATGGTGAATTTTATTTTTAAAAGCTTCAAAAAGGCTCTGAAAATCAGGATGTTACAATTGTGGTTCGGATTCGGATAGGTTGCACGATGACAATCTGGATCAGATGCTTCGCGATGTAGAAGAGAACTATGATGAGAGAGAGTATGTTAAATTCCGGGGCTTGATGGAGGACTCGGAGAAACCTTTGTTCACGTGCTGCAAGTCAAAGTACACGAGGTTGTCGGCCGCGCTTGAGCTGTTGAAATTGAAGGCAAGCAACAGTTGGTCCGATAAGAGTTTCACGGCGCTACTAGGTCTTTTAGCAGACATGCTTCCGGAGGGAAATGAGTTGCCTAAAACCACGTATAAAGCCAAGAAGGTTCTTTGTCCATTGAGAATAGAAGTAGAAAGAATACATGCATGTCTGAACGACTGTATCCTGTACCGTAAAGAGTATGCAAACATGCATGTATGTCCGGTGTGCAACGCATCCCAATACAAACGTAACAATCAATCAGATGACGGCGAGGGAACAGAGGCGAAGAAAGGACCTCCTGCTAAGGTGGCATGGTATTTTCCTATAATTCCCCGTTTGAAAAGGTTTTTTGCAAATCCAAAGGAGGCAAAACTGCTGCGTTGGCACTCGGAGGAGCGCAAGAAGGATGGAATGCTAAGACACCTTGCTAATTCCGCCCAGTGGAGAAACATCAATAGGAGTTTTCACAGACTTTGGTGCAGAACCAAGGAGTATAAGGTTTGGACTGAGTACAGATGGAATGAATCCTTTCAGTAGCATGAGCAGCCGACATAGCACATGGCCCGTGACTCTCTGCATCTAGAACCTTCCTCCTTGGTTGTGTATGAAGCGAAAGTATATTTTGCTGTCAATACTTATCCAAGGGCCAAAGCAACCAGGGAATGATATCGATGTGTACCTAGCACCGTTGGTGAAAGATCTAAAAGTACTGTGGAATGAATTGGTACAGGTATGGGATGCATACAAACGAGAGAACTTCACTTTGTGCTCCTTATTGTTCTGCACCATAAATGATTATCCTGCCCTTACTAACCTATCGGGCCAGAGTACAAAAGGTGCCAAAGTTTGTACCCACTGTTTAGATGATATCGAGAGTGTGTGGCTGAGACACTCACGCAAAACGGTCTACATGCGTCACTGCCGGTTCCTTCGGAGGGCTCACCCATACCGCAAGATGAAGAAACAATTTGACGGAGAGAAGGAAGACGGTTCAGCTCCAAGGCATTTAAGGGGACACGAGGTTTATGATATGGTTAAGGATTTAGATGTTGTCCTCGGAAAGGGGCATAAATTGAGGGCTCATGAGAAGAACACCTGGAAGAAGAGATCAATATTTTGGAACTTACCTTATTGGGAGTACCTAGATGTTCGACACTGCATCGACGTCATGCACATAGAAAAGAATGTATGTGACAGCTTGATTGGTCTCTTACTGAACATTCGTGACAAAACAAAGGACGGCATCAACGCACGGCTTGACTTAGCTGATATGGACATCAGGCCTGAGTTAGCACCGACAATAACAGATAATGGACGAACGTACCTTCCCCCTGCGTGTTACACTTTGTCCAAGGCCGAGAAAACAGAACTGTGCCAGTGCTTGCATGGTGTCAAAGTTCCGTCTGGTTACTCCGGCAACGTGAAGAAACTTGTTTCGATGCAAGATTTGAAGTTAAATGGTATGAAGTCTCATGATTGTCATGTGCTGATGACACAGATGCTCCCTATTGCAATTAGAAATATTTTTCCGATCAAAGTCCGAGAGACAATCATGAGGCTATGTTATTTCTTTAACACAATTGCTCAGAAGGTCATCGATCCCGAAGGACTAGATGCTCTGCAGGACGAGGTGGTGATGACTCTATGTCATCTTGAAATGTATTTCCCTCCTTCGTTTTTTGATATCATGGTCCATCTCATTGTTCATGTTGTGTGGAAGATAAAAATGTGCGGGTCCGTATTCCTACGTAGCATGTACCCATTTGAGAGGTTCATGGCTCATGTCCTACGTACGGAATCGATCTCGGCCGGAGGGCAGCATCGTCGAAGGTTATGCAAGCGAAGAGGTCATTGAGTTTTGTGTCGATTATATGGCTCAGACTCAACCGATAGGTGTGCCTCAATCTCGTCATGAGGAGAGGCTGAAGGGTATCGGAACTATCGGAAGGAAAGCAATCACTGCAGATATTGACACATATACTCAAGCCTATTTCACGGTCTTGCAACACATGACTGAAGTGGCGCCTTATGTCGACCAGCACAAGGATGTACTTCGGTAACAGAATCCGGAGCGGCTGGATGTTTGGATCATGAGGCAACACAACAGTCAGTTCAACCAATGGTTGAAGGAGCAAATCGCTAGGAGCTCGCCAAGTGAGACGCTGACATGGTTGGCAAAAGGGCTAACATTTATAGTTGTGACATGGCAAGGATATGACATAAATAGGTACACATTCTATACACAGTCTTAGGATGTAAAGAGCACTAACCAGAATAGCGGTGTTCGCATAGATGCGTTTAGTACTGATGGGTCGAGAAACTCATACTATGGGTTCATAGAAGAGATTTGGGAGCTCGACTACGTGGTTTTCAAGATCCCCTTATTTTGCTGCCATTGGGTGCATCTCCCGCAGGTGAAGGTTGACAAGTACGGTGTCACTACTGTGGACCTCCAACTTGTTGGGTACAAAGACGAACCATTAGTACTCGCCAACCAAGTTGTTCAAGTTTTCTATGTAACCGACCCGGCAAATAAGAAACGCCGTGTAGTTCTTCATGGAAAAAGGAGAATTGTCGGAGTAGAGAATGTAGTGGACGAGGAAGAGTACAATCAATTTGACGAGTTACCTCCTTTTGGAAATGGCATAAGGGTTGACGACGAACAACGTGACGGAACTAGTTATGTACGCATTGATCATCATGAATGGCTAATTTTCAAAGGAAATAAGCAAGTATAATGAGAATGTGCGACATATATGTGGGCATTGGCATTTATGTATACAACAATGCATGTGTGTGATGTATATGTGAATTGACATTTATGTATACAACAATACATGTGTGTGATGTATTTGTGAATTTGCATTTATGTATATGTGAAAATGTCTGAAGAAATACATTGTGTATATGTGAATTTGCATTTATGCTGGTTGGTCTTGTATATGAATGCAGCCGGTTGGTGTTGTATATGAATGCAGCTGGTTGGTGTTTGTCTTAATAACTACAGTCGGGGCAAATGCTTATCACAGACGGTTCTAAAGTTAGAACCGTCTGTGATAGCAATATCACAGATGGTTCTAAGTTTAGAACCGTCTCTGATAGTGTAAATATCACAGACGGTTCTAAACTAAGAACCGTCTGTGATAGTATAAATATCACAGATGGTTCTAACTTTAGAACCGTCTGTGATAAGCCTCCCTATATACCCTCTGGCTAGGGTTTTTCGCGTACGCTGCAGTTATAGATCTAATTATCTCACCGCTCTCCCGAGCCCGTCGTCGGCCGCCTCCCCGAGCCCGTCGTCGCCGTTGCCTCCCCGAGCCCGTCATTGCCGCCGCCTCCCCGAGCCCGTCGTCACCGCCGCCTCCCCGAGCCCGTCGCCGCCTCCCCAAGCCCGTCGTCGCCGCCGCCTCCCCGAGCCCGTCGCCGCCTCCCCAAGCCCGTCGTCGCCGCCGCCTCCCCGAGCCCGTCGTCGCCACCGCCTCCCCGAGCCCGTCGTCACCGCCGCCTCCCCTAGCCCGTCGCCGCCTCCCCCAGCCCCTCTCCGTCCACGCCACCATCACCGTATAAGGCAAGGATCCAAAGATTTACCTACTTGATTTACACCGTCCCCGTGTTTAACTGAACAAATGTGGATGCTTGATTTACCTACTTCATGTTGATCTACATACTTCATACCACGCCAAATTGATTTATTGTGTTTAAGTGAACAAATGTGGATGCTTGATTTACCTACTTCATGTTGATCTACATACTTCATACCACGCCAAATTGATTTATTGTGTTTAACTGAACAAATGTGGATGCTTGTTTTACCTACTTCATGTTGATCTACATACTTCATACCACGCCAATGTTGAATTTGTGTTTGTAAATGGTTGTGTGATTGGAAATAGAAGTAGGACCGTCACTTTGGAATCACTGAAAATAATCTTGGAACTATGGATATTACTTAATTTAACAGTAACTTGTATGTTTGTTGTGAGTGTTACTATATAGTATTAGCAACTAAAGTAGGTGCTAAGATGGGCACATCACCCCCTCTCTCTGTCCACATCACCCCCTCCCTTCTCCCCCTCCCCTCTACTCCTCTCCTCTCTTCCTAACATTGAGCATCATCTTTCACTTTCTTATCTTATAGTATGGCACTTTCTTATCTTATCCTAATAGACCCACAAAATGAGCAACATGTCACCCGCGCATTCTTCAACATCATCGCCGGATGCGTCCGCTCCAAAATCACAACGCCGAGGAAGAGGGCTATCGAAGAAGCCTGAGGGCCGATTTACCATCACACAGGTCGATGGATCTGGGACCCCTCTCCTTCCTCCCAAAGCAGTAAGCGCATACTGAAGAATGGTCAGAATAGTTGCGCAAGAACGAATTGAGATCACATTCAATTCGTGGAAGAGCGTGCCTGAGACTCGGAAACGTGAGCTGATGATCGAAATTTTGGCATCGTTCGACATCCCAGAAGAACACCAAGACGTCGTGCAACGACAAACCTTGCTAGCGGCGTGCAAAGCATGGAAGAACTCCAAGAGCACGCTTGTCAAGAAATACGTACAGACGGACGAAACACCTTTTCATAAATACCCATTCCTGGAACCACAATGGGAAGAATTCAAGGCGATGAGGACGACCGAAGATTTCAAAAGTACAAATACGGCGCACAAGGCCCTCCAGGCAAAAAACACACACCCCCACAGACTTGGCACAGCTGGGTATGCGGGTAAAATCCCACAGTGGAGGAAGGAGGATGAGCTGGCAGCCCTGCAGGACATCGCCCCGCCATTTGCAATATCCCAGAATACCGCGCTCGAAATTGGATTAGAGCAAGGTCATCTACAACGACATCGGGGGATGTCTCCTTTCGAAACCCTACAGACCAGCAAGTGTCCCAGCGGCTGGTAAGATATCGATCGAACTACATAGCTTGTAATTACTCCGCAACTTCGTATGAAGTGAAATGACATGTCGTGTTCATGCAGGAAGAGCTGAGTTTTGAATCTACCCTGGGATCATTCCAGGGAACAAGGGAGAATGACATACTCTTCGCGGCCCTAGGAAACAAGGAGCACCCGGGCCGTACGAGAGGCCTTGGGCTTTACGTTCCTTGGAAACATGGTTTCCAAGATGACTCCAAAATGTATCGGCGTAGGAAGAGAACCAAAGCCGAGCGTGAGGAGCGGCTACAAGAAGAGATCAAGGCATCTCTTAGAGAGGAGCTAAGAGATGAGCTGGCTGATTATGTCAGAGATGAGGTGCGGAAACATACAGAAAGTCAGCAGGCTGCCGCCACCGCTCTTGTGCTAGCTAGCCCTCACAACTGTCTGAATAGTTGTGCGTCCAATCTGACAGAAAGCGAGGCCAGATTACCTGTGGATGACATCCAGGTAATAATTATTATCTCTCGAATGCTTGCTCCATTGATAGGCCTATTGGAGTAGCTAATTTTGTATCGTTATGTAGGAGCCTACGAAGTGCAGGCTCCAACTGAGATATGCCTCCGTTCCCTTGTACGCTATTTGGGGCCAGGCATATCCGTCTGGTATCGGGGCCATGGTGCACGGTCAAGCTTTAGCGCCAGGCTACGCAAAAGTTAATGTGGATGGTGTACATGTCAATTTTGAGATCGTCCCGCTACCGAAGCCCCCCAACGACGAGATCGTGACTCTAGGGCAGGCCATTGGAACATTCATCCAGTGGCCCAAAAGTAACATCTCCCTGGAGGCTTCTTCACCGGTGGCGGGACCAGAAGGGCAGTGCGAACCAGAGCAAAATGCACTGGTGCTATCTCCACAAGGGCAGTGTGAACCAGAGCTACCTGCACCAGTGCTATCTCCATGGGTGCTATTCTCGCCAAAGCAACTTGCACCGTTGCTACCATTACAGTCGACTACCATAAAGTCGACCTACAGTCGAGGCAGTGGCAAGGGCAAATCAAAGACGAAGGATGATGATGATATCCCTGTTGGTGATATGCCCTAGAGGCAACATGGAGATGTTGAATATATCACATACTATGTTTATGATACATTGCTTTGTTCCTTGAAATAGACATTATCATTATTGATCAATGAGTATGTGACTTATTCATGAGACTCTTAATGCCAAAATGTTGCTATTTCTAAATGATCCCTGATCATATATCATATGAGGAACATATATGATTCAAAGATCAGCATATGTATTGATTGATGATCATGTCTCATGGATCATGGTATGGAGATACCAAATCAATAATATGGACATGTGTTAGTGAACATATGTTGGATAGACCCGCCATGAGACACTGCAGAGATTCCATGTGTCATTAGTTGGTCTCAAGTAGTGTTTATGTAGAATCGTTAGACTTGAGATCATCATGGTTCCCAACATGCGTAGTAGCCTATTTTGGGACTACTAACCACTACTCCGTAACTGGGTAGTCATAAAAGTAGTCTTCGGGTTTGCTATGAAACATGTAGTGGGATGTGAATGATCAAGATAGAATTTGCCCCTCCTTATGGGAGAGATATCTCTGGGCCCCTCGATGTAATGGATTATGAAAGTGCATGGCCATGCCAATGTGATTGAGGAGTCAATCACAAGTTTATAATCCATCACGGAATCGAGAGAGTGATTGAGCCATTAAGAGGATGACACAGGTCTCGCCTTGAGCTTAATCTATATCGTGAGGCAAAAGGATTCGTACATGAGAACATTACAGGTTCAGCCGATATGATCTTTACGTATACTTTGGGGTTAATATGTCTTGCTAGAGGCCGCTATTAACAGGGTGACCGGAAAGGTGTTTCCGGGTCGCGACCAAGTATACGTGAACCTACAGGGTCGCACACTTAACGGGTTGGAACACTAATTCGAATGTGATTCGGATGTGGGCTCAATTCGGATAGAGATCCGGATAGACTCCTATTGGGCCTCGGTCCACGAGGCCCAAGTGAGGAGGTCTATATATTTGGAGGCGGGGGGGGCTGAGGGATGCACGCATATGTTCCTCCCGAACAAAACCCTAGCCGCCACCTCCCGAGCCAAACCCTAGCCGCTCGCGAGTGCTGGTACACTCGCGATCGGAGTTCCAGCCCCGGACGTGTGGATACCGGTGGAGGCGCTGCTCGTTGCGGCGTTGATCGGCATCAACAAACTACAGATTGGATCTGCTCGTGGTGTGGTTGATCGCGTGGAGGAGACGATCTGTTCGGGACGATCGGCTACTTCCACTACTACCTCGACGCGCGTGGTTGGATCGGCTTCTCCAACTCTTCTTCCGCTGCGCTGCGCGTCTAGTGGTAACGATCTATGATCCCTTCTTAGCATGATGTCCTGGTGTGCGCGGTAGAAATTTTTTTATTTTCTGCTATCGTAGCCTACGCGCGTTCCTTCAGTGGTATCAGAGCCATCTTGCTTAGTTTGCGATCTGGATCAGCGCATATGATGATATGCGGTTGTAGTAGATTGGATCTATTACAGTCTAGATCAGTCGGTTCATGTGATGAATCGATGGTAGCACGGGTTGATGAGATCAATCGGTGAATAGGGGTTGGATGAGGCGCAGATTGTATCACTACTAGTGCCCTAGAGATTGTCTCGGATCGGCATAAGGTGGTTATGTCGAATACTAGTAGGATACGAATCTGATAGCCTCGGGCCAGTGGGAATACTAGTGCCCTAGAGATTGTCTCGGATCGGCATAAGGTGGTTATGCCGAATACTAGTAGGTTACGGATCTGATGGCCTCGGCCCAGTGGAAAAACTAGCATCCTAGAGAATGTCTCGGATCGGCATAAGGTGGTTGTGCCGAATAGTTTTTCCATTGCGATTTCATAGATTGGATCTGTAAATTTCGTAGGGTGTTCAGGGCGCTGCCCTGAAACCCGCGGGGGGCGGCCCCCCCCTCGACCCCCCGCCCGCTGACCGGCCAGCGGGACCGCCGTGCGTACCCGCCTTGTATAGCGTCTTGGGTTCTCATCGTTAGGTAGAATACGATTCTACGTCTAACTTGTTTTTGCAGAGAATGACGTGAATAGTATGGCCCTATATCTTATTGGAATGTATGAGATGTATGTGATGCATGTAACATTCGTTCATGGCCTGCGTGTCATGATTATTTCAGCTATTGTTAGCTGTCTATATTGTATTTAACGACCTGCGTGTCGACCTTAATGCTTGAATCTATCTTTGTAATCTTCAATTTCTAGCTATTATAGGTAGTAGCCTAGTTTTGAGGTTACAAGCTTTCAAGCATGGTGGCCTAAAGGAGTGATGTGGAGGATGGAGATCGTCTACACCTACATGGAGATGGAGATCACCATTTGTTTGGGCCATACTACTTCACAGTTAAATGTGTTTATCTGTGATATTATCTATCTTATTCTTATGCAATGTTTTTGTCATATGTTGCTTTGGTAGGATAGAATCCCTCATAAAATTAGGTGTTCATGCCCTTCCATATGTTGCACCAAAAGATAATGATCACCGCATGGTAGGTCTACCAAAGTAGAGTGCCGTCGGTTATCATCATTATTTGGGGTAGATGTCGGACATCTACATGCGGAAGCATTTGGTTTACTTAACAAGGTTATCAAAACAGTTTTGGACCTTGGGGCATAGATTGGGGCCGGGGCATGTTGATGTCACCCAACAAGCAAGAGTCACATAGGGATGTGATTAGCAAGGTGTTGCTTACCCATGTCACTAGTTTTCTAGCCGTGATGCCAAAGCTCACTAGGAATTAGTGAAATGAGGTTCTTGACCCACTATGTAACTTAGAGGGAGTTTTGTTGCAAAACACATAGTGGGAGTCTTTTGTTAAATTGTTTAATAAAAGATGAACATAAACATAGTGCTAAACTTTGCATATTCTTTGTTGTAGATCATGTCAACTAATGCCGCATCCAGTTCTTTTAATTTGCGATCTATTCTTGAGAAAGAAAAACTCAATGGAACGAACTTTATGGATTGGTATCGCAACTTGAGAATTGTTCTCAAGCAAGAGCGCAAGGAGTATGTCCTTGAGTCTCATTATCCTGATGACTTGCCTGATAATGCTACTGCGGCTGCACGGAGAGCTTATGAGAAGCAAACGAATGATTACCTTGATGTGAGCTGTCTCATGCTTGCCACAATGTCCTCTGAGCTTCAGAAGCAATATGAGAACACAGATGCCTACAATATCATTGTGGGGTTGCGTGGTATGTTTGAGAACCAAGCAAGGGCTGAGAGGTTCAACACTTCAAAGTCCTTGTTTGCGTGCAGGCTTGCAGAAGGGAATCCCGTCAGCCCTCATGTGATTAAGATGATTGGCTACATTGAGAGTCTGGAAAAGCTTGGTTTTCCCCTTAGCCAAGAGTTGGCTACTGATGTGATTCTCCAGTCGCTCCCCCCGAGCTTTGAGCCATTCATACTGAACTATCACATGAACAACATGGATAAGACCTTGGCAGAGTTGCATGGGATGCTAAAAGCTGCCGAGGAAAGCATTAAGAAAAGCAGCAATCATGTGATGATGATGCAGAAAGGCAAGGGCAAGCCCAATGTCAAGAAAGGCGCGGTCAAAAGAAAGTTAGCTCCCGATGAGATCGCGAGCAGTTCTAAGGCCAAGCAAGTCAAGAAGGGCGCTGCTCCTAATGCAGATTGTTACTACTGTAAGCAATCAGGTCATTGGAAAAGGAACTGCCCAAAGTACTTGGAGGATCTTGAGAAGAAGAAGGGAAGTACGACTTCCTCTCCAGGTATAAATGTTATAGAGATCAATCTTGCTACTTCATCCACTGATTCTTGGGTATTTGATACCGGATCGGTTGCTCAGAAGTAGAAGTTTGAGGAGGAGCGAAGTGGATCTTCGCGTTGGCAATGGAGCAAAAGTTGCTGCGGTCGCTGTTGGCACCATGCCATTGTCTTTACCTTCAGGATTAGTTTTGGAATTGAATAATTGTTATTGTGTTCCATCTCTTTCCAAGAACATTATTTCTGCTTCATGTTTGCAAGCAGAAGGTTATGACTTTAGATCTGTGAACAATGGTTGTTCTCTTTATTTCAAAGATATGTTCTATTGTCATACTCCATTGGTGAATGGGTTATATGTTCTTACTCTTGAAGAGTCACCGGTCTATAACATTAATGCAAAGAGGCAACGTTCGAATGATTTGAATCCCACGTTCATTTGGCACTGTCGCTTAGGTCACATAAATGAGAAACGCATGGAGAAGCTCCATAGAGATGGTATTCTGCACTCATTTGATTTTGAATCATTTGAGACATGCGAATCTTGTTTACTTGGCAAGATGACAAAGGCACCTTTCACCGGTCAAGGTGAACGGGCAAGTGACTTATTGGCACTCGTACATTCTGATGTATGTGGACCAATGAGCTCAACAGCCAGAGGTGGTTTTCAGTACTTCATAACTTTCACTGATGATTTTAGTAGATATGGGTATATCTACCTGATGAAGCATAAGTCCGAATCCTTTGAAAAGTTCAAAGAATTCCAAAATGAAGTGCAAAATCATTTAGGCAAGACAATCAAGTTTCTACGATCTGATCGTGGAGGCGAGTATTTGAGCCATGAGTTTGGCAATCATCTGAAGGATTGTGGAATTGTTCCACAATTGACTCCGCCAGGAACACCTCAATGGAATGGGGTATCTGAACGGAGAAATCGCACCTTATTAGATATGGTGCGCTCCATGATGAGCCAAAGTGATCTTCCGTTGTCTTTTTGGGGGTACGCTCTTGAAACAGCCGCTTTCACACTAAACAGGGTTCCATCAAAATCAGTAGAAAAGACACCATATGAGATGTGGACAGGACAACGTCCTAGCTTGTCTTTTCTTAAGATTTGGGGATGTGAGGCTTATGTAAAACGTTTACAATCTGATAAGCTCAGTCCTAAATCTGATAAATGCTTCTTTATCGGGTATCCTAAGGAAACAAAAGGATATTACTTCTATAATCAAGGAGAAGGCAAAGTGTTTGTCGCCCGGCATGGTGTCTTCTTAGAGAAAGAGTTTCTCTCAAGAAGGGATAGTGGGAGCATGGTGCAACTTGAAGAAATTCGGGAAACACCTGAAAACGTTTCAGCTCCTACAGAACCACAACAGGATGAACAAACTGTTGAAGAACCTGTTGTGGACACACCGGCACCACGTAGGTCAGAGAGGTCACGTCGTGCACCTGAAAGGTACATGTTCTTGACTACTCAACAACGGGACATATTGTTGTTAGACAACGATGAGCCTAAGACCTATGAAGAAGCGATGGTGGGACCAGACTCTGAGAAATGGCTTGAAGCCATGAGATCCGAAATTGAATCCATGCACAGTAATCATGTTTGGAACTTGGTTGATCCACCTGATGGTGTTAAAACCATTGAGTGCAAATGGATTTTCAAGAAAAAGATAGACATAGATGGAAATGTTCACATCTATAAAGCGCGATTGGTGGCCAAAGGTTTCAAACAAATTCAAGGTGTTGATTATGATGAAACTTTTTCGCCCGTCGCAATGATAAAGTCTATTCGGATCATTCTAGCGATTGCTGCATATTTCGACTATGAAATATGGCAAATGGATGTCAAAACAGCTTTCCTTAATGGAAATCTGAGTGAGGATGTGTACATGACACAGCCCACGGGTTTTGTCGATCCGCAATCAGCTGGAAAGATATGCAAGCTGCAAAGATCCATTTATGGATTAAAGCAGGCATCTCGGAGTTGGAACATTCGTTTTGATGAAGTAATCAAAGGGTTTGGTTTCATCAAGAACGAAGAAGAGCCTTGTGTTTACAAAAAGGCTAGTGGGAGCGCACTCGTGTTTCTGGTCTTATATGTGGATGACATATTACTGATCGGAAATGACATTCCTATGCTCGAATCTGTTAAGTCTTCATTGAAAAATAGTTTCTCTATGAAAGACTTAGGAGAGGCGGCATATATTCTGGGCATCAAGATCTATAGGGATAGATCAAGAAGGCTAATTGGATTAAGCCAAGATACGTACATTGACAAGGTGTTGAAAAGGTTCAACATGCAGGATTCCAAGAAAGGCTTCCTACCTATGTCACATGGTATACATCTTAGCAAGAGTCAGTGTCCTAGTACACCTGATGAGCGGGATAAAATGAATGCGATTCCATATGCTTCGGCTATGGGATCCATTATGTATGCCATGCTTTGTACACGTCCAGATGTCTCGTATGCTTTAAGTGCTACAAGTAGATACCAGTCAGATCCAGGTGAAAGTCACTGGATTGCCGTAAAGAACATCTTGAAGTACTTGAGAAGAACTAAAGATGTGTTCCTCGTCTATGGGGGTGAGGAAGAGCTCGTTGTAAATGGTTACACCGATGCTAGCTTCCAAACTGACAAAGATGATTTTAGATCGCAATCTGGATTTGTGTTCTGCCTGAATGGCGGTGCGGTGAGCTGGAAGAGTTCCAAGCAGGAGACGGTTGCTGATTCTACAACAGAGGCCGAGTACATAGCAGCTTCTGAAGCTGCTAAAGAGGCTGTTTGGATCAAGAAATTTGTTTCTGAGCTTGGTGTGGTGGCTAGTGCCTCCAGCCCAATGGACCTCTACTGTGACAATAGTGGGGCCATTGCGCAAGCCAAGGAGCCTAGATCGCACCAGAAGTCCAAGCACATTCTACGGCGATTTCATCTCATCCGCGAGATTGTGGAGAGAGGCGATGTGAAGATATGCAAAGTACAAACGGATTTGAACATTGCAGATCCGTTGACAAAGCCGCTTCCCCAGCCAAAGCATGAGGCTCACACTAGGGCAATGGGTATTAGATACCTACATGGTTGACTCTAGTGCAAGTGGGAGACTGTTGGTGATATGCCCTAGAGGCAACATGGAGATGTTGAATATATCACATACTATGTTTATGATACATTGCTTTGTTCCTTGAAATAGACATTATCATTATTGATCAATGAGTATGTGACTTATTCATGAGACTCTTAATGCCAAAATGTTGCTATTTCTAAATGATCCCTGATCATATATCATATGAGGAACATATATGATTCAAAGATCAGCATATGTATTGATTGATGATCATGTCTCATGGATCATGGTATGGAGATACCAAATCAATAATATGGACATGTGTTAGTGAACATATGTTGGATAGACCCGCCATGAGACACTGCAGAGATTCCATGTGTCATTAGTTGGTCTCAAGTAGTGTTTATGTAGAATCGTTAGACTTGAGATCATCATGGTTCCCAACATGCGTAGTAGCCTATTTTGGGACTACTAACCACTACTCCGTAACTGGGTAGTCATAAAAGTAGTCTTCGGGTTTGCTATGAAACATGTAGTGGGATGTGAATGATCAAGATAGAATTTGCCCCTCCTTATGGGAGAGATATCTCTGGGCCCCTCGATGTAATGGATTATGAAAGTGCATGGCCATGCCAATGTGATTGAGGAGTCAATCACAAGTTTATAATCCATCACGGAATCGAGAGAGTGATTGAGCCATTAAGAGGATGACACAGGTCTCGCCTTGAGCTTAATCTATATCGTGAGGCAAAAGGATTCGTACATGAGAACATTACAGGTTCAGCCGATATGATCTTTACGTATACTTTGGG
This sequence comes from Dendrocalamus latiflorus, assembly GCA_017311315.1. NCBI lineage: Eukaryota > Viridiplantae > Streptophyta > Magnoliopsida > Poales > Poaceae > Dendrocalamus > Dendrocalamus latiflorus. The sequence continues at coordinate 12,224,254 of CM029657.1, read as the reverse complement.
GTTAATATGTCTTGCTAGAGGCCGCTATTAACAGGGTGACCGGAAAGGTGTTTCCGGGTCGCGACCAAGTATACGTGAACCTACAGGGTCGCACACTTAACGGGTTGGAACACTAATTCGAATGTGATTCGGATGTGGGCTCAATTCGGATAGAGATCCGGATAGACTCCTATTGGGCCTCGGTCCACGAGGCCCAAGTGAGGAGGTCTATATATTTGGAGGCGGGGGGGGCTGAGGGATGCACGCATATGTTCCTCCCGAACAAAACCCTAGCCGCCACCTCCCGAGCCAAACCCTAGCCGCTCGCGAGTGCTGGTACACTCGCGATCGGAGTTCCAGCCCCGGACGTGTGGATACCGGTGGAGGCGCTGCTCGTTGCGGCGTTGATCGGCATCAACAAACTACAGATTGGATCTGCTCGTGGTGTGGTTGATCGCGTGGAGGAGACGATCTGTTCGGGACGATCGGCTACTTCCACTACTACCTCGACGCGCGTGGTTGGATCGGCTTCTCCAACTCTTCTTCCGCTGCGCTGCGCGTCTAGTGGTAACGATCTATGATCCCTTCTTAGCATGATGTCCTGGTGTGCGCGGTAGAAATTTTTTTATTTTCTGCTATCGTAGCCTACGCGCGTTCCTTCAATCCCGTACCTACCATTGGCCTGCAAATTCATGCTAGGCGAGCCGATGATAATCCCGGAAGAGCACCTCGTAACCCTAGGACTTGGTTGCCAAACATTACACACTTGGTATATACAACAGTCCAATAAGCCAGGGGCAGAACGGCGCTCAGGTATCACTGTCAAATTCAGTCGGGATCATTTCCTGCACGAATTTCAGGAATGTATCTTCGCGGTGACCTTTGATGATATATTTGGTCTTTTCACGCTCCACGCTCTCGACGTCTCACTCGTTCGATGATGGACACTGTAAGTCTGTACAATCACAGTCTTTGTTCATATAATACCGATATATGTCACAATTTGTTGCTTTTCTGTGTATATATATATATTCATGCTGACCCAAGCTAGATCAACGAAATCACCAATTGGTTTCCTAGACCCACTCTTGGTCGCCTTTGATACCATCAACGAGAATGCATCCTTCGTTGAGAGCTATATTACATCAACACTACTGGCTCACCGCGATAAGGAATTTGTTCTTATGCCATACAATGAGCACTTCCATTGGATTTTAATTGTAATTATACCAAAATGGAACAAGGCTATGTACCTTGATTCTCTAAGTAAGAACAAAACCAAGTACACAGCTATCGCCCAAATACTCGATAGGTAAGTACATTTTCTCCATACATAACTACATTGTACTCTTTCTTTCCTTTCGAATGACTAATCTAACTTTTTTGAATAACGAAGGTCGTTCGCCACATACGTTGCACAAACATGTGGCTCGACGACAGGGGCCAAGCCCTTGAAACATGTTCGCAATTTTCGGGTATTCGCTAGCTACACATTAATTAATCCTATACAACACTTAGTAGTAATACCTCTTGATTTACCACATTCTATTTTTTGCAGTGCCACCAGCAGCAGCCGGGCAACACGTGTGGATTCTACGTTTTCCACCATATGAGACTACTCCTCGATTCCTCGAAGATCACCAATTCTAAGGTTTGTCAATCTTCCCATATTTATTTCATAGTTGTCAGGTTATATATGTACGTGCATTGATATTCCTATCGACAGGCTGCGCCCATCTCTACAACTGCATTGAAACAGCCGGACTTTGCAAAAATTCGAGGAGAGTGCCCTTAGTTTTTGTGATCTAAAGTCATAATATCAGATGGAGAGTTCCACTGTGCACAATGATTTTTCATTGCTCTTATCACTCTGGAATCGAGGTCTCGCGAAAGAAACGGATCCATAATCAACGAACTTGTCAGCTGCACAAGCAATACTTGATGGCAATCATGCACCATCCAAGTATAGCTTGTGTAGCCTGACAAGTTCGTTGATTATAGATCTGTTCCTTTCGCGAGACCTCGATTCCGGAGTGATAGAGTAATAAAAAATGCAATGTTACCATCTAAGTGCAAATGCAATGTAGATCTTTTGTAATTGTGTATTTGTTAATGGATATTTTATTTCATTTCAATTAATTGATTTGCAAAATGGATGCCTTATGTTTGTGAATGAAATATGATGTGAATTGGATGTTTTATGTTTGTCAAATGAATTGAGATGTCAATTGTATGTATACATATACTTGTTCATCTGCTTGTTTCAGAGGGCATGGCTAGCATTTCCTGAGAGTAGCCAATAAACAGGAATAGGTTTAGAGGTAGAAAATAATATCACAAACGATTTTTAGTTAAAAACCGTCTGTGATAGGTGATATATCACAGACGGTTTTTCGTTAAAAACCGTATGTGATAACTAGATAGTACAGTTATCAGCTATCACAGACGGTTTTTAGTTAAAAACCGTATGTCATATTTGCATCACAGACGGTTCGAAAACCGTCTGTGATGACCTCATATTATCACTGACCCATAAATTCAGACGGTTCACAAAACCGTTTGTGATGACGTTTTGGAACCGTCTATGATAACCTTTTCCGTAGTAGTACTTGTAGTAGTTGTTTTTGCGTCAATAAAAGAATTATCAATATTCGCAGTGAAAATTTTGGTCGGATCTTTAATTTATGTACATTTATTTAGATACATGTACACAAACACTCTTACATTTTTCATGAATAATTCTTTTTTCTAAAGCTATGCTGATCAGCGATTACAAGCAAGTTACCTTCATGTTTGCTATTTGCAGATAAAAATGCAGTGCTAGGCAATCTTACAGACTTACTTAGTTGTTGCTTTCCATTGTTATTGTCACTAAGACCCAGTCTAGGAGCATCATCTCCAATGTGATGTTCACCTAAATGGGTGCTTGACAGAGAACATTGCGACATCGTCAAGAAGAACAGAAACAAAATATATCTCCATTGTCAGCAGCTTACTTCTTTGTGCTTCATTTAATAGTTTAATATCCCACAAACCAATCAAAAGATCACAAAAGCGTGGTGTCTACCAATTTGCAAGTAGATATCTTTCCAAACTAGGCAGAGGGAGAATTTTGTTGTTGCCTCTTAAGAGGCTTCGCCGTGAAGCGTCGGAGGTCCTCTAACTAGGGCAATACGGAGTTCATGTACTGTATCTTTCGCTACTATCTCAATAGTAGCCCATCGTTAGCGCATGCGTGCACAACTTTTTTCTGAACTCAATGTGGTTATACTTTCATTGATGATTAGCAGGATTACATATTTACAATCAGCGTCTAGACACACTGTTTTTAGAAACTCCCATACATCATTAAGTCATTAAAAGAGGTATTGCATGCCTTGTTAGATGAGACGTAACGTTCGCCTCCTGCGCACGAAATAAAACCTAAAATCAGTAAAACTCCTGCTAAGCTCCACGATTTCCACCATAATTGGTGAGATCACACAATCGATCGAACTTGTAGACTCCCATATAGAGCTTCACCACTCTGCAGTTGCCAACTACTTCTTACTAATTTGACTCCGCATGCAGTTTATTTGTTCGCTATTCCTGGTTTTTATTTGAATTTTCTGTTTTGTGTAAGCAAACTTCAATATAGTTCATTGGCAAGGAGAAGAAGTAGTTCAAGATTTTTATAAAATTATTTTGCATTTAATTTATATGCATTGCTATTTATATATTAAGAATACATTGAGAGGTAGTTATTACCCTAATTGCTATTTATCAACCTTATCACTGTATTTCTTGATCCATTGTCACCCTAGGATGGTTGTTATAAGTATGTCAATAACATAGAACAAACGTGGGTTGGTATAGAATGCTTAGCCAATGCTGGGATTATGGAACATCATTTTGGAATATTAAATTACACCTAATTAATGATATACGGAATTGCTTTGTGAATAAATTGGTGTATTATCACTACTACAGACAGTGTTATCACAGACGGTTCGGAACTGTCATCACAGATGGTTCCTGAACCGTCTGAGTTTATGTGTCAGTGATAACAGGTGGTTATCACAGATGGCTCCCACGCCATCTATGATAACTTACAATACAGACAATTTTTCAGAAAAACCGTCTGTGATACTCGAGTATCACAGACAGTTTTTTGTGATTAACCGTTTGTGATATGTTATGTTTTATATCACAGACTGTTCGACATCGAACCGTCTGTGATATAAAACATATCACAGACGGTTAATAACAAAAACCATCTGTGATATGGTTATATCACAGATGGTTCAGTGTTCGAAACCGTCTTGGATATATATCACAGACAGTTTGGAACACCGAACCGTCTGTGATAACTATTTGAACAGCCATTTTATCTGTTATTTTTCAGCTAGCCTCAGGTGTGCTAGCCATGCCCTCTGAAACCAAGCAAGATCACGTATATAGCACAGGAAAATCATTATACATAAATCACACAGATGAATGAAACAGCACCAGCAGATCACAAATATATATATATATATAGCATGACAATCGTTACACAGATCTCACAAATGAATTGAATTGAATGAATTGTTTAATTAAGCACAATTGAGTGATTACAATTGAATCCAATATGTTTCAGCATCTAATTATCACCATTGCCGAGGTGGAACTCTCCATTCTTATTTATGATCTCTGCTAGAAAGAATCCAATATGTCCACTCGCTGTCACTAGGAGCAATGTTAAGTCATTAATTAGCATGTGTGTGTGTATATACATATATATAATCAGAAAATAATAATTATTGGAAGGTTGACAAACCTCTGGATCATTGATCTTAGTATCCGTGATTTCCATCATATGGCAGTAAATGTAGAATCCACATATGTTGCCCTGTAACTACTAGTGCACTGCAAAAATAGAAGTACATACATAGGTATTCTCAATTCTAGAGGCATTCTAATAAAGGGTGATATAGGATTGTTGTGTTGTAGCGGGTACCGGAAATCGCATCCTGTGTCGCAGCATGTCATTAGATTTGTTGTGTCTCCCTCCTAGGGCAACATAAGCGGTAAACGACCTACGTGATTCCAAAAAAGTTATCCTCAGCCATTGCAAACGAAGAAAAGATTACAATAGAGTTATGTATAGAGGAAATGAGTTTACCTGTTAATTGTTTCTTACACACGAGTGAAGTCGCGGTTGCTCCTAAGTAGGGAATCAAGGTATATTACCTTACTCCACTTTGGTACAATCACAATCAAAATCCAGTGAGACCTGGTCATGTGGGTCGCCATAGTGATTAATCCTAAGTTCATGTTGCATATAAAGTACAAATGAAACTTGTGTGGTAACTAGTGAAGCACTTACCCTTGGTTGAAGGGTACCATGATGTACTCCTTGTCGCAGTGAGCAATCAATCCCCTCGTTATGTAATCTTGCACGAAGGATGCATTTTTGTTGATAGATTGCTCGGAGACCAAGTGTGAGTCGAGGAAACCCACTAGTTGTTGCTGTCGTCGGACTTGTTGGATCATGTATCTATACATAAGCAAAGAATAATGACATTTATCGTTATGATGTGAATATAGAACTTCATTGTATAGTACACTTATAGTGTCCAGCATAGTAGAAGTGAGGCGTCAAGTTCGTCGAGATTGAATAGTAAGAATAAGTCTTCGAATGTCATGACGAAGTAGCCCGAGTCATGAAGGAAATGTGCCTCTGTGTATCTCACAGTGAATCCACTATTCCGGATTGGCTTCATGTTGGACCTCTGCATGTACCAGGCATGCAATGTATTACAAACCAGACCAAGCCAGCGTAATTGTGACTCGGGCACCAACGACATTCCTAGAATGAACTTCCATAGCTCGGGAAGCACCTTAATTTTTTTGCTTGAGTCTTAGAGCCTCGCTTATGATACATTTTTGGCGGTGTCTCCACGGGAGCCAATGCAACAGGCTTCAAGACCGAAGCTGGAGGTGGAGCCACCGGAGCTGATGTGATAGGTCCAGGGCGATGTCCCTCTTGGGCCACTGGATGTGGAGATCGTGGCACGGACAAGTCGAGAGCGATGTCCTTCTTGGGCCACTAGATGAATGTGTGGACGGCATCCCCTAATGTCGCAATATCTTCGTTTGGGGGCTTCTCAAGAGGGACAGTCTTGAAAACATCATTAATCATGTCCACCTGAACCTTTATGAAATCGGTCTCTACTTGTACATCGTGCACCAGCATCCCTGACAGCCATGGATATGCCATCCCCTGCCCAGCCTCAATAGGAATGGAGCCAACAAGCCTGACTTTGAGGATGCAAGGCGTGGACTCCTACATAACGATACAAGATGAGCTAAGGCGTCCACCAGAGATATCTATATAGCATTCTAAAGAGGTACATTACTTGGATGTTGTCGATAGGTAAGTGGGCATCGCTATGTTCAGTAATTGGTGTGGACTCGCAGCTACTGCAACGTAGAGAGGGACTGGGTACTGCAGCGACAGGGGTGAGTTGTGATTGGTTGCACACTTGTCTCAGTTCTTCCCTCAATGAATCTATCTCTCCTCGAAGTGAGATAGTCTACTCTTGAAGTGAGGCAGATTGTTGTTCCTCAAGTTGAGCTCGAAGCTCCTGTTTTATTTGTTCATTGCGGTAGGCCTTGGATCTCTTCCTACTCCTATATGTCTCGGAGTCATTTGGAAATCCGCGCATCCAAGATACGTAAACCCCCAAGCCTCGTGTGCGACCTGGGTGCTCCTTGTTTCCCAAGGCTTGTGATAGTACATCTCTCTCCCTGTATTCTTGAAAGGAGCCTTGAGAAGATTCGGTAGTCAATGGTTGCTGCAAGAGGCAATCATGTTATTTTTGAACCCGTGAAGTTCAAGAGGTATTAACAACTATGTAGGTTAACATATCTTACCAGGCATTGGGACACTACCTCGTCTGCGTGGTTTTTGAAAGAGACACCCAAAGACGTGGTTGATAACCTCGCTCTTAACCAATTTCGAGCACACTCGTTTGCGATCCTGGCAAATCACGTGGAGGCCTCCGATTGGATTACGACCTCGTCCTGCATCCTCCACTACGGGATTTTACCCACGTACCCAGTGGTGTTGAGTCTGTGAGGGTGAGTGTTTTGTGACTGGAGAGCCTTGTGCGCCGCTCTTTGTTGTTCAAATTCAGTCGTTGTCTTCATTTGCACAAAGGCCTCCCATGTTTCCAACGACACGAAAGGATACCTCGTGAAGAGCATGAGATTGTTGGCCACATACTGTGTGACAAGAGTGCTCTTAAAATTCTTCCATGCTTTTCTCATTGCGAGCAGCGCCTGCCGTTGTAGGAGTCCCTGTAGTTCTGCTGGGATATCGAACGAATTTGTAATTTCCTCCCATATCTGGTCTTTCTGATCCTTTGCCAAATCTTTCTTACTTGCTATGGTAATTGGGACTCGTTGCCTTCCAATTATCCTGCAGGTAGTATGTAATGATGTTACTCCTTTCTTCGGTTGCAGAGGGACCCCATCCAGACATATCATCGTGACGGTCATTCAGCCTTTTGGCATTTTCGATACTCCTCAGCCATGCTTAGTTTTCCTAATCTTGGGAGCGTGAGACCCAGATGACGACGACGACGACTATGTGGACGCCATCTCTCTTCTAAGAAAAAACTAACTAGAGTGAGCTATGGGCGTAAACAAAGTTCTATGAAGCAAGTGACACAAACCAATGTATCAAGTTCATTGAACCGGATACAATGGAGTGCGTCACTTACTTCATGCCTTTTGAAGGTCTATGTGGCATATATTATTACTACAAGGTCCCATTGGAATAGTAACATGCCATTCCAAATAGATGTTGCAGCTAACAAGTGCAGCATATATCATGAAGTTCTAAAGGTCATAAAACAATTTAGCCACCTATTGAGACAGACCACAAGATTGACAAATGATAGTGATAGTAAAAATTTTTGGACGACGACTGTGTGGACGCCATCTCTCTTCTAAGAAATAACTAACTGCAGTGAGCTATGGGCCTAAACAAAATTCTATGAAGCAAGTAACACAAACCAATGTATCAAGTTCATTGAACCGGATACATTGGAGTGTGTTACTTGCTTCATGCCCTTTGAAGGTCTATGTGGCATATATTATTACTACAAGGTCCCTTTGGAATAGTAACATGCCATTCCAAATAGATCTTGTAGCTAACAAGTGCAGCATATATCATGAAGCACTAAAGGTCATAAAACAATTTAGCCAACTATTGAGACAGACCACAAGATTGACAAATGACAGTAATAGTAAAAACAATTTAGTATTGGATCTTGTAGCTAACAAGTGAAGCATATATCATAAAGTACTAAAGGTCATAAAATAATTTAGCCATCTATTGAAGATAACAAAACAAATTAGCCAAGTATTGAGACAAAGAGACGAACGGTGTTGGAAAGGAGCGGTGGCGGTGTGAGGTTGAGGTAGTCGGCGTCGGGAGGGAGAGGCGGCCGGCGTCGGGAGGGAGTGGCGGCTGGCGTCGGGAGGGAGGGGCAGCTGGCATCGGGAGGGAGTGGCAGACAACGATGTGAGGGAGAGGTGTTGTCGTGAGAGGCAGCGTCATGAGTGAGAGGCGGCCGATGTCGGGAGGGAGCAGCGGCGTCGGGAGAGAGTGGCGACGTGCAAGTGAGCAATCAAATCTAGCAAACCCTAGCAGTGGTGGTGGAGACGGAGAGAGTAATTAAGTGAGGACTCTGCGAGCATAACCTATTACGAATATTTATAGGGAAACTATCACAGACGGTTCTTTTATGGAACCATCTGTGATATATATCACAGAGATGGTTCTATTTATAGAATCGTCTGTGATATTCGACATATCACAGACGATTTCTTTCGATAAACCACCTGTGATAGTTCGCTGGATCCAAAAATCATGCTGGCCATGCAATATTATGAAAATGCAATCATAATCATAAATATAATTATTTCTTAGTTCCTGAGTCATTTACAATTACAATGGAATATAGTTCCATAATTACATGCCGAGTTTCCTAATTAGTTATATATGATTACATTGCAACAATTTCCAAATAGGTGCAAGCTTTGTGGGATAATTTATTACACTTGGCTATTTCCTTCTAAATAAAGCCTTTCACGATGATCGACACGCATATAGCTTGCTTCATCGCCTTGTTCTTCCTCGATCCTGATGCCGTCTCCGAATGGAGGCAACTCATCAAATTGATTGTACTCTTCCTCATCCACAACATTCTCAACTCCGATAATCCTTCTTTTTCTATGAAGAACTACATGGCGCTTCTTATTTGCCGGGTCAGTTACATAAAATACTTGAACAACTTGCCTCGCAATTACGAATGGTTCATCTTCGTATCCTACACAGTCGAGGTTCACGGTAGTGACGCCGTACTTGTTGACCTTTACACCCTGTGGGAGCTGTGAAATAGAGGAATCTTGAAAATTATGTAGTCAAGCTCCCAAATCTCCTCGACAAGCCCGTAGTACGAGCTTGGGCCAGCGGTACTGATGTACGCATCATAGGCATCTATGCAGACACCTGAGTTCTGCACTGTGCTCTTTCTATCCTGATCGGTTGTATAAAATGTGTAGCCATTAATGTCATATCCTTGCCATGTCATAATTGTAAAGTTTGGCCCTTTTGCCAACCATTATAGTGTTTCACTTGATGACCTCCTAATCAATCGCACCTTCAACCATTCGTTGAACTAACGGTTGTGTTGTCTCATGATCCAAACTTTTGATTGGCCTGTATTCTCTTGATGTAGCATGTCCTTGTGCTTTTCAATATATGGGGTCACTTCAGTCATGTATTGTAAAACCATGAAATGGGCTTGAGCATACTTATTTTGATCTAAAGTTATTGTTTTTCTTCCGATAGTCCTGATACCTTCTAGCCTCCCCTCTTGACGAGATAAAGGTACACCTATCGGCTCGACTTCAGCCATGTAGCCAATGCAGAATTTAATGACCTCTTCTGTTGCATAACCTTTGATGATGCTACCCTCCAGTCGAGATCGATTGTGTACATAGGACTTGAGAATTCCCATATACCTCTCGAATGGGTACATATGACGTAGAAACATGGGGCCGCATATCTTTATCTCTTTCACAAGGTGGACAATAAGATGGACCATGATATCAAAAAATGATGGAAGGAAATATATCTCTAGATGACATAGAGTTGTCACCACCTCGGTTTGCAGAGCATCTAGTCCACCGGGATCAATGACTTTCTGAGCAATTGCGTTAAAGAAATAACACAGCCTTATGATTATCACTCGAACCTTGTTTGGCAAAATACTTCTAATTGCAATAGGTAGCATTTGTGTCATTAGCACATGACAGTCATGAGACTTCATGCCAATTAATTTCAAATGTTCCATGGAAACAAGTTTCTTCATGTTGGTGGAGTGACCGGACGAAACTTTCACACCATGTAAGGACTGGCACAGTTGAGTTCTCTCGGACTTAGACAGAGTGTAGTAAACTGGGGGAAGGTACGTCTGGCCTTTATCGGTCTCTATCAGTGCTAACTCGGTCCTGATGTTCATAGCAACTAAATCACGCTTTGCGTTGACACCATCCTTTGTTTTATCAGGAATGTTCAGTAAGAGACCAATCAAATTGTCACATACATTCTTCTCTACGTGCATGACATCGATGCAATTGCGAACTTCTAAGTGCTCCCAATAAGGCAAGTCCCAAAATATTGACCTCTTTTTCCACGTGTTCTTCTGACAGGTCCTCAATTTACGTCCCTTTCCAAGCACAACGTCAATATCCTTCACCATATCATACACCTCTTTCCCGCTAAAAGGCCTTGGTACTGAGTCAACCTCTTTTTTCCATCAAATCATTTCTTCATCTTGCGGTATGGGTGATACTTTGGAAGGAACCTATGGTGACGCATGTACACAGTTTTGCACAAGTTGTTCAACCACACACTCTCGGTATAATATAAGCAGTCACCTTTTGTACTCAATCCTGATAGGTAAGGGCAGGAAAATCATTAATGGTGCATAACAATATGGCGCGTAGAGTGAAGTTCTCTTGTTTGTCCGCATCCTATACATGTACCCATTCGTTCCATAGTATTGCATGATCTTTCACCAATGGTGCTAGGAACACATCAATATCATTCCCAAGTTGCTTCGGCCCTTGGATAAGTAGTGACATCAAAATATACTTCCGCTTCATACACAGCCAAGGAGGAAGGTTGTACATGCACAGAGCCACGGATCAGGTGCTATGTCGGCTGCTCATGTTACCAAAAGGATTCATTCCATCTGTACTCAACCCAAACCTTATATTCCTGGATTCCACACCGAAATCTACAAACATCCTATCAATGCTCCTCCACTGAGCAGAATCTGCAACGTGTCTTGTCATTCCATCTTTCTTACGCTGCTCCCAGTGCCAACGCATCAATCTTGCATCCTTGTGGTTTGCAAATAAACGCTTCAACGAGGAATTACAAGAAGATACCACAACACCTTAGCAGGAGGTCCTTGCTTCACCTCGATGCTCTTCCCATCATCGGAGTCGTGTTTACGCTTGTATTGGGATGCTTTGCACACCTGACAAACATGTAAGCTAGCATGCTCTTTACAGTACTGGATACAATCATTCGGACATGCATATATTCTTTCTACTTCCATTCCCAATGGGCAAAGAATCTTTTTGGCTTGGTAGGTGGTTCTCGGCAACACATTTCCCTTTAGAAGCATGTCCGCTAGGAGACCTAACAATGCCGTGAAACTCTTGTTAGACCAACCATTGCTTCCCTTCAATTTGAGCAGTTCTAGAACTGATGACAACCTCGTGTATTGCGGCTTGCAGCCCAGAAACAAAGGTTTCTCCAAGTCCTCTATCAAGCCCTCGAATTTACCAAACTCTCTCTCACTATAGTTCCCTTCTGCATCACGTAGCATCTGATCCAGATTGTCATCCTGTGACCTATCCTCATGATCAAAAGCACAGTTCACAATCGACATATCATTGTCTCCCTTAGCGATGTCCTTGTTGTGTACTCTTCTCTTCACCAAGACTGCTCCAACATTTGTACCCCTTTATGAAACCCCTTTGAATCAAGTGAGCTTCGATCTGCGCTGAGTTTCTAAACATCTTTAGATTATCACAATCAATGCATGGACAGTACATATATTCTATCCCCTTCTTCAACATATCCAGCTCGGCAGCTCTTCTAAAAGTAGACACAGTATTAATGTACTCTTCACTCACACGGTTCTCAATGTACATCCAGCTTCGGTCCATCTATGCTACACATGTAACAAATGAGTATCAAAAATGATTATTAGTGCTACTACATAGCAAATCAGACTAGCTATACTTACATGTACATGACATGCATCTATATATATATATATATATATATATATATATATATATATATATATATATATATTACGTAGGTATAGCTAGCTAGCAATGTATTCATGACATAAATAATGTTAAGCAAGAATATATTGAAGCTAGTGAACTACGTACGAGTACTTACCCATTCTGAAATTGAGCAAACTAACATTATCTTTATAAACCTAGCTAGCTAGATCTAAATTAAACAAAAACCTATCTATCATCTATTTCAATTACAAAAACATGCATATAAGTTATTAAAAGTAATTGAGCACTAACATCTGATCACTAAGAAGATGGCGATATGTTTTCACTGAACTCCCTAAAGCCAGCCGTCTCAGCTCGCTCCACCGATGCAGCGCAATGAAGATAGATCTGTGTCGAGATCGAGCACGTACACCTAGTATTTAATAGTGCAGATTATCACAGACGGTTCCAACCACAAACGGTCTGTGATGCCAATATATCACAGATTCACAGACGGTTATTAATACGAACCGTCTGTGATGTACACAATATCACAGACGGTTTGTTATAAGAACCATTTGTCATGTCCAGAATATCAGTGATGATTTTTTATATGAACCGTCTGTGATGTTCGCAATTTTCACAGATGGTTCTTAATACGAACCGTCTATGATGTCTCACTTATCACAGACGGTTCGTTATAAGAACCTTCTGTAAAAGTTCACAGACAGTTATTAATATGAACTGTCTGTGATGTCTCAATTATCACAGATGGTTCGTGTTAATAACCGTTTGTAGAAATATCACAAACGGTTAATACTATAAACCGTCTGTGATAGTTTAAGCACAGACGGTTCATACAGAACCGTCTGTGATGTAGACGTCCAGTATAGCCTCTTTTGTAGTAGTGTATGTGTTATCATTGATGGCATGTGTTGCGCTTTAATATCAAGGGTGGATAAATAGTTTAGACTGGGGGATTGGAAGGACAGTATGCTTATGGTATGTGAAAGATTGGTGAATTGTTATTTAGTTAGAGAATTGGTTGGTATTACCTTGGTCAGTTAAGGACTTAACTTTCTGTGCCATTAAACTGAACCATAATCATGCAACTACATATCTGGAATGGGACATGCCTAGCTTAGTAAGTTACCTAGTCTTGGTATTGACTACTCAAACGGTAGGTTAAACTCGGTGCTAGGGTGGAAGGTGTGATCACATTTGTTGGGTTACATCTATTATTACAAAAAGTGTCATCACAGACGGTTTTTTGAACCATCTGAATTTATGCGTCAATGAAAATCAGAGGTTATTACAGATAGTTTGTAAGCCATCTGTGATAAATACATCACAAACAGTTGTAACTAGAATCATCTGTGAAGGACACTATCATAAACGGCTCGAACCAAAAACCATCTATGATATTCACACATCACAGACGGTTCTAGCTACCAACCGTCTGTGATGTGTGAGTATCATAGATGGTTGGTATATAGAACCATCCGTGATACTTCCCCATCACAGACGGTTTCTGGTTCGAGCCATCTGTGATAATTCTTCACAGATGAATTATACCATAAAACCATCTGAGATAGTTCATTCTATACCTATTTTTTTTTCTATTTTTCAGCTAGCCTCAGAAAATGTTAACTATATCATCTGAAAACAAGCAAATACAGCAACAAACACAGCAACACATTTGATTTCCATTAAGATTAGAATCCATTATTACAATATCACAAGATATCGAGTAGGTTACCCATAGCACTGCATACACAAGAGTACACTTACAATTTTATAAATATGAACTTCATGGTTGCAAATTCAAAAAAAAATGCTTACACTACAAGAAACTTCAGGCTAATACAAGTTAGACTTACACATCCTTCATTAAACTACAATCTAAAAAAATGGTACGGGAAAATTTTCAAGTATCAGAAACAAAAAGACAATGAACCCATTTTCAGCTTCTGTGTCAAAATCAACAGCTTGTATGCCAACGACATAGAATAGTGTAGATTTGTCATTGCCTTCTTCCTTTTCCATCTTGCTTCAAGCGAAATTTCAGTCGCCCTCGCCGAACCTCTTCCCATCCTTGCTGTGCACAAACGAGTTGGAGTAGTACTGGTGGCATTAGTTCTTTAAGTAGGGAGAGGGGCTTAATAAGGGGCAAGAGGTGGGGAGGAGAATGGTGCCTACCATTCGATACGGAGAGAATGGACGGGTGAGATCGAGATCCTAGAGGATATGCCGCGGATTGGTGACATGACGGGACATCACAGACGGTTCGGATTACAAACTGTCTATGATAGAGACATCACAGATGGTTCAGAGCAAAAACCGTCTATGATAATAGGAGATATCACAGATGGTTCATAACAAAAATAGTCGGTGATAATGGCATCACAAAGACAATATATCGGTACAATATAAATAGCTACTCTTGAAAGATAAAATAGCAAAATTTTATATGCCTTATATATGCTCGTTTGAAAGGTTTCAACGAGATCACAACTTTGAAGATAAAAAATTTTGGCAAAAATAGAAACTGAAAGCTTAAAACGCAAATTTGGGGCTAAAGATGTTCGATTTTTAGGGTCTTAGAAGGTGACAAGCACAAACAGGTCATATTTTGAATCAGGCTCATCGTTAGCTTTCCAACAAGTACAAGAACGTCGAAAACAGATACCGTATGCAAAAGTTATGCCTGTTTTACTAAAGGTGTCTTAAAACTAAATCCTACTCGGACTCAGGCGGGAGATTATGAAATTTTGGGGGATTGCAAGGCAGGAAACATATCATAGACGGTTTTTAATACAAACCTCTGTGAGTATTACAGACAATTTAAATAAAAAATCATCTGCGATGTCTGCCATTATGATAGACAGTTCTTATCAAGAACCGTTTGTGAATTATCATAGACGGATATTCGTAAGAACCGCCTGTGATGTCTTGTATTATTATAGATAGTTCATATAAATAATCGTCTATGAAAATACCATAGATGGTTATTCATATGAAACATCTGTGATACTTACAGCATAGACGGTTTCTAGAAACCGTCTATGATGTAAGCATTCGGTTTAGCCTCTTTTGTAGTAGTGATCTTGTGGACTGAAGTCTGTTTACAAATCCAATGTTAAGCTTTGAGGCTACTCGCATGTGTTGGGATGTGGTATATGATTTAAGCTAAACAGGAGGGGTCAGTACTAGGGTGAAGTTTCAAAAAGGTTTTGTTATGATCTTTTTAGTCACATACCTATGAAAGCGTGTAATTCACCGATTGGATGAATTGATCATATCATGTGGCAAGTTGTGAAACCTCTGTAGAGTGTTAAAACATTCTATTTGAATAGTCATGTCCGTGGTTATGGACATACTCGAGGATTTCATACGAGGGTTAGATTTTTCATAACCAAAAACCTAGGAAAGAAAGCTATGTGAAATTGATGGATGATCTTTGTAGAATCTTATTACCAAAGCTATGTGAAATTGATGGATAACCTTTGGAGAATATTATTACATTGTTCCCTATTATTCAAATTATCTTTCAATATATTTATTATATTGAAAACTTAAAGTTAGTTTTTCTGCAAAGCAAGCTAAGTTAGCCACTTCCTTTGTATAAGCATTACATTTATATATTACATTTTATATGCACAACTTGCTGAGTACTCTATGTGCTCACCTTTGCTATCAACACAACTCAGTTACTGGAGAAGAGATATCATCACCGCTCTTTTAGGAGAAGGATTACAAAGGAGGATAAACGCTAGGTCAAGCAATCCTAGTCGATTGCTTGTGGCTTAAGATAGATTATATTTTTCTGATGGAGTCATCTTTTGGTTTTTCGCTATATGTTTATTTCTTACTGCTCGCATAATAAATATTCATCAACCGTATCTGAAGTCTCCGATCAGAAACGGTTATCAAGATTAAGCACCTTAAGATCATTAGCCTTTTTGGGGGGTTGTGCTGTTGTACGTGCACTTTGTTGAAACAATATTATAATACTTCTCCTTTTCTTCAAATCAACCTGCAAACTCAAAACTAACCTACTGTGGATGAACTTTAGAGAAGTTTTTAGGACTAATAAACTTACATTAGGGGTGGCAAAGGGATTATAGACTCAGGGTGCGCCCTAGGCCTCCTTGGTGGACGCCGGTGGGATGCGGGGGGTTGGGGGTTGCGCCAGCTTAATTAGCTATGGCAGCTGCTCGAACTCGCCCTATTAGTGGTCCGCCGCCACAGCCTTGGAGCCCGCGCCAAGGCCTTCATATTTGCATCCCATGCCACGGTCATGGTCTTAAGAGACTGTAAGCTGACTGTATGCTGAGGTGGAGGAGAGGGAAGAGGTGAGAGAAGAGAGGTGGGCTGTAAACTTACAGCCAGCTGAAGCACAAGAACCAAGAAACTTTGTGAGAGGAAGGGGTAGGTCATACAGCCTTCAGCTGGCTGTAACTACTATATGAGTAGACTGAAAAGTGAGCTGTAAGTATTCATACAGCCAGCTGAAGGCTGTATTATAAGATTTGCTCTAAGCCTGGATCACGACCACGCGCAAGAACTGAGGTGGCCACACGAGGCCTGCTACCGTGGACACGCCCGTCTCCAATCCCGAAGCGTTGCCGTGGAGCCAAGCCATCGCTGACGAGCGGGAGAAGAGCTTGCTCATAAAGCTGGAGGAAGCCTACGCAGATATGGATATTTTTTTAATTTGCATTGGTGCCATCCGGGTTAGAAGTTGAATCATGGACACATCTGGCCCCCAAAACAACCAAAATTCCAAATACGAGTCCCAAAGCAAAAAAATTCCAAATCTGACCCCCCGCCCGAGCGCGTGTTCGTCTGGAGCCGCCACGTGTCCGATCGTGCGGTGTGGTACTGCACGACCGCACTGTAGCTGGGTCGTGCGGTACCACAACGCACAACTGCTTCGCCACCGACCGCATGTTTTGCTGCTCGACCGCATGACTTACAAAGAGGCGTGGCTCATACATGTTCAATGACTTACAAAAAATAAAACACACAGAAATCAACGTACGTACCAAAGAGTTGAAATGGACAGTGTGCGTACGTATCTCATTGATCAATTCTAGCATGCATAGTACTGCCTACGCATACGAGATCGATCAAAGCTTAATAAGACCCCCAGCGCGCGTTTCTTTTGCCTGACCGCACGATTCCCCTGTGCGCGCGTTTCTTTTGCTCGGTCATGCGGTCGAGCAGTAAAACGTGCGGTCGGTGGCGATGAACAGTGGTGCAGCCGTACGGTACCACACCGCACGACCGGACACGTGACGGCTCCAGGTGAACTTCACCACGCTTGGGCGGAGGGCCAGATTTGGAATTTTTTTTGTTTTGGGGGCCATATTTGGAATTTCGGGTGTTTTGGGGGCCAGATGTGTCTAAAATTCTTAGAAGTTGGGTATTGGCATGATTGTTTGCGCATGGTGAAATTTGTCGCAGATTGAGGTGATTGGAACAGGAAAGGCACAATTTTTTTTTCACGTTTTAAAGGTTGGATATTGGCATGATTGAATGCGCACGGTAAAATTTGTCGCAGACTGGGGTGATTGGAACTGGAGGGGTGCAATTTTATTTCGGAATCCGGATCGGAAAAGGTTGGACATTGCCATGACTGTATGCACATGGTGAAATTTTTCGCGGACTGAGGTTTTGTATTATTATGTGCTTGTAACGATAGTATTCTTTCTTCACAAACTTGTGCAAGGGAACTTTTCTTCGATTCTAAAGTGTATTGACCTTATTCTTTGATAATTCGTTTTACTAATAATGTATTAATTGAACAAAAGTGGCTCAAGTCAGCAGTTTTTTTTTGTCGTAGGCTGCAATGTGTTAGGGGCTTAGCCAATTTTTCTTGTACAAGTAATTCTAGACAAGGGGGTAATCTTACCACCTCTTATTGGGAGTTACCATACTCATGTACATATAACCAACCAAACAACTTCACCGCCGTTTAACCGGCCCAACTTGGAGCAGCCAACCAAACAATAATAAACCTCTATTGCATCAATCTAACCTGCTTGGACCCAACCTGGTTGCTTTTCTGAGCCAGGCCACAGGCAAGGTAACATTATTTGGTGTGACATGCATGTTGATGAGACGATAGGAACGATGATGTGTTCCATGATTGGCTTTGGTGCACAGGCTGCTGCATGCTAGTTCTCGCGAGCTTTGTCGTGCATGTTTTGTACATGCTTGATGCTCTTAACTTTATTCCTTTCTCTGACGAAAGCAGGACGGCACGAACATTTGCTGGCCTGGCGATGGCCACATTGCTTTGCTAGCTAGCTCGTATATCGTACGCACATATGGGGACGCCATGATCGAGATTCGAGAGACCATGAATCGTAAGCTATCAAAGGAACAGGGTGAGAGAGACGGACTGACGGACAGAGAGTACCTAGTAAAGCGTCCTATTTCTATCAAAGGCACAGTCGCACAGTGAGAGGGCATCAAGGCTAACCTTTCCTGTCTTTCTCTGAATGCGTTTTTTTTGCCATACGTTCTATCATGGTTAGCAAAACCAGTTTTAAATTTTTACTCAGGGACCTGTAGGACTGGTACTACTGATTTTCGGAAGTTTTTGGTAGTTTTCAGGCCGAAATTTCAAATAAAAATTCAAAATGCACAAAAAATAAACCAAAATCAGTATTAAATCAGTGTAAAACAAAACATTTAAGATTGATTTGTAATCTAACTGAAGTTGCCCGGTAGAACCAATTTTCACCAATTTTTGGCCGATTTTGATAATCCTGCGTGCTGTTGCATCTGCTTTATCATCACCGATCCATCCACTCGCATATGGAATGCCAAGTAGTTGAGATTAAAAACATTGTGATAGTTTCTCTACCTTGTAGTGAAAATTATCAATATTCACAGTGAAAATTTTGGCGGGATCTTTAATTTATGTACATTTATTTAGATATATATATACACACAAACACTCTTAAATTTTTCACGAATAATTCTTTTTTCTAAAGCTATGCTGATAACAGTGCTAGTCACCTTCATGTTTGCTATTTGCAGATAACAATGCAGTGCTAGGCAATCTTACAGGCTTACTTAGTTGTTGCTTTCCATTGTTATTGTCACTAAGACCCAGTCTGGGAGCATCATCTCCAATGTGATGTTCACCTAAATGGGTGCTTGACAGAGAACATTGCGACATCGCCAAGAAGAACAGAAACAAAATATGTCTCCATTGTCAGCACTTACTTCTTTGTGCTTCATTTAATAGTTTAATATCCCATAAACCAATCAAAAGATGACAAAAGCGTGGTGTCTACCAATTTGAAAGTAGATATCTTTCCAAACTAGGCAAAGGGAGAATTTTGTTGTTGCATCTTAAGAGGCTTCGCCGTGAAGCGTCGGAGTTCATGTATTGTTAACCTATCTTTCGCTGCTATCTCAATACTAGTCCATCGTTAGTGCAGTGTTCAAAAAGCTAAAAAAAAGTGCAGGCGCACGCGTGCACAACTTTTTTTTGAACTCAATGTGGTTATACTTTCATTGATGATTAGCAGGATTACATATTTACAATCAGCGTCTAGACACACTGTTTTTAGAAACTCCCAAACATCATTAAGTCACACATGCACCGATTAAAAGAGGTATTGCTTTGTTAGATGAGACATAACATTCGCCTCCTGCGCACGAAATAAAACCTAAAATCAGTAAAACTCCTGCTAAGCTCCACGATTTCCACCATAATTGCCTTGTTATTTGTTCTCTATTCCTGGTTTTTATTTGGATTTTCTGTTTCGTGTAAGTCAACTTCAATACATCGAAATAGTTCATTGGCAAGGAGAAGAAGTAGTTCAAGATTTTTGTAAAATTATTTTGCATTTAATTTACACGCATTGCTATTTATTAAGAATACAGTGAGAGGTAGTTATTACCCTAATTGCTATTTATCAACCTTATCATTGTATGCCTTGATCCATTGTCACCCTAGGATGGTTATTATTAGTATGTCAATAACATAGAACAAACGTGGATTGGTATAGAATGCTTAGCCAATGCTGGAATTATGGAACATCATTTTGGAATATCAAATTACATATAATTAATGATATACGGAATTTCTTTGTAAATAAATTGGTGTATTATCATTACTACAGACAGTGTTGTCACAGATGGTTCGGAACCGTCATCACAGACGGTTCCTGAATCGTCTATGTTTATGTGTCAGTGATAATAGGTGGTTATCACAGACGACTCCACGCCATTTGTGATAACTTACAATACAGGCGGTTTTTCAGGAAAAACCATCTGTGACACTCGATTATCACAGACGGTTTTTAATAAAAACCGTCTGTGATATATTTTATATCACAGACGGTTCGGTGTTCCGAAACGTCTGTGATATACACATATTACAGAATAAAAATAATAACCGTCTGTGATATGGTTATATCACAAACGGTTCAATGTTTGAAACCGTCTAGGATATATATCACAGATGGTTTGGAACACCGAACCGTCTGTGATAGCTATTTTAACAACCATTTATCTGCTATTTTTCGGCTAGCCTCAGGATATGCTAGCCATGCCCTCTGAAACTAAGCAGGATCACATATATAGCACAGGAAAATCATTACATGAATCACACAAATGAATGAAACAACACCAGCAGATCACAAATATATATATAGCATGACAATCGCTACACAGATCTCACAAATGAATTAAATTGAATGAATTGTTTGATTAAGCACGATTGAGTGATTACAATTGAATCCAATATGTTTCAATATCTAATTGTCACCATTGCCGGGGTGGAACTCTCCATTCTTGTTTATAATCTCTCCTACTAAGAATTGAGAGAAGATTCCATGAATTTTAATGAGTTTGTTAAGATCATTTGCACTTTCGTCGAAGTCCACCCGCTGTCGCTAGAAGCAATGTTAAGTCATTAATTAGCATGTGTGTGTATATATGTATACAAATATATAATTAGAAAATAATAATTATTGGAAGGTTGACAAGCCTCTGGATCATTGATCTTAGTATCTGTGATTTCCTTCATATGGCGGCAAACGTAGATCCACATATATTGCCCTGTAGCTGCTGGTGGCACTGCAAAAATAGAAGTACATATATAGGTATTGTCAATTCTAGAGGCATTATAACAAAGGGTGATATAGGATTGTTGTGTTGTAGCAAGTACCGGAAATCGTGTCCTGTGTCGTAGCGTGTCACTGGATTCGTTGTGTCTCCCTCCTAGGGCAACATAAGCGGTAAATGACCTACATGCTTCCAAAAAAGTTAGCCTCGGCCATTGCAAATGATGGAAAGATTACAATAGAGTTATGTATGGAGGAAATGAGTTTACCTGTTAATTGTTTCTTGCACACGAGTGAAGTTGTGGTTGCTCCTAAGTAGGGAATCAAGGTATGTTACCTTACTCCACTTTGGTAAAATCACAATCAAAATCCAGTGAGACCTAGTCATGTGTGTCGCCATAGTGATTAATCCTAAGTTCATGTTGCATATAAAGTACAAATGAAACTTGTGTGGTAACTAGTGAAGCACTTACCCTTGGTTGAAGGGTACCATGATGTATTCCTTGTTGCTGTGAGAAATCAATCCCCCTCGTTATGTAATCTTGCACGAATGATGCATTTTCGTTGATAGATTGCTCAGAGACCAAGTGTGGGTCGAGGAAACCCACCGGTTGTTGCTGTTGCTAGACTTGTTGGATCATGTATCTATACATAAGGAAAGAGTAATGACATTTATCGGTATGACGTGAATTTAGAACTTCATTGTACAATACACTTATAGTGTCCAGCATCGTAAAAGTGAGGCGTCGAGTTTGTCGAGATTGAATAGTAAGAATAAGTCTTCAAATGTCATGATGAAGTAGCCTGAGTCGTGGAGGAAATGCGCCTCCATATATCTCACAGTGAATCCACTATTTCGGATTGGCTTCATGTTGAACCTATACATGTACCAGGCATGCAATATATTGTAAACCAGACCAAGCCAGGGTAATTATGACTCGAGCACCAACGACACTCCTAAAATGAACTTCCATGGCTCGAGACGCACCTTAATTTTCTTCGCTTGAGTCTTAGAACCTCACTTATGATATATTTTTGGTGGCGTCTCCACGGGAGCCGATGCAACAGGCTTCAGGACCGGAGTTGGAGGTGGAGCCACCGGAGCTGATGTGACAGGTCCAGGGCGATGTCCCTCTTGGGCCACTGGATGTTGAGATCGTGGCACGGATAAGTCAAGGGTGATGTCCCTCTTGGGCCACTGGATGAATGTGTGGATGGCATCCCCTAATGTCGCAATCTCTTCGTTGGGGACTTCTCTAGAGCGACGGTCTTGAAAATATCATTAATCATATCCACATGAACCTTTATGAAACCGGTCTCTACTTGTACACCGTGCACCAGCATCCCTGACAACCATGGATACACCACCCCCTGCCCAACCTCAATAGAAATGGAGTCAACAAGCCTGACTCTGAGGATGCAAGGTGTGGGCTCCTACATAACGATACAAGATGAGCTAAGGCATCCACTAGAAAGATTTATATAGCATTCTAAAGAGGTACATTACCTAGATGTCGTCGATAGGTAAGTGGGGCATCGCTATGTTCAGTAATTGGTGTGGATGTGCAGTGGCTACGATGTTGAGGGGGACTAGGTACCGCAATAATAGGGGTGAGTTGCGATTGGTTGCAAACTTGTCTCAGTTCTTCCCTTAATGAATCTATCTCTCCTTGAAGTGACGCAGTCTGCTCTTGAAGTGAGGCAGATAGTTGTTCCACAAGTTGAGCACGAAACTCCTGTTTTATTTGTTCGTTACAATAGGCCTTGGATCTCTTCCTACCCCTATATGTCTCGGAGTCATTTGGAAATCTGTGCCTCCAAGATACGTAAACCCCCAAGCCTCATGTGCGACCTGGGTGCTCCTTGTTTCCCAAGGCCTATGATAGTACATCTCTCTCCTTGTATTCTTGAAAGGAGCCTCAAGAAGATACGGTAGTTAATGATTGCTGCAAAAGGCAATCATGTTATTTTTGAACCCATGAAGTTCAAGAGGTATTAACAACTATGTAGTTTAACATATCTTACCAGGCGTTGGAACACTTTCTTGTCTGTGAGGTTTTTGAAAGAGACCCAAAGACGTGGTTGATGACCTCGCTCTTAACCAGTTTTGAGCACGCTAGTTTGCGATCCTGGCAAATGGCAAGGAGGCCTCCAATCAGATTGCGACCTCGTCCTGCATCCTCCACTACGGGATTTTACCCATGTACCCAGTGGTGCTGAGTCTGTGAGGGTGAGTGTTTTGTGACTGGAGAGCCTTGTGCACCGCACTTTGTTGTTGAAATTCAGTCGTTGTCTTCATCTGCACAAAGGCCTCCCATGTTTTCGGCGACACGAAAGGATACCTCGTGAAGGGCATGAAATCATTGGCCATGTACTGCGTGACAAGAGTGCTCTTAAAATTCTTCCATGCTTTTCCTATTGCGAGGAGCGCCTGCCATTGCACGAGTCCCTGTAGTTCTGCTGGGATATCAAACGAATTTGTAATTTCCTCCCATAGCTGATCTTTCTGATCCTTTGCCAAATCTTTCCAGCTTGCTATGGTGATTCGCCAAATGATGCCGCTGCTTTCTTCGGTTGTAGAGGGACCCCATCCGGAGAGATCACCATGATGGTCATTTGGCCCTTAGGCCTTTTCGATACTCCTCGGCCACGCTTAGTTTTCCCAATCTTGGGAGCGAGAGACCGAGATGATGATGACGACGACTATGTGGACGCCATCTCTCTTCTAAGAAAAAACTCACTGTAGTGAGCTATGGGCCTAAACAAAGTTATATGAAGCAAGTGACACAAACCAATGTATCAAGTTCATTGAACCGGATACATTGGAGTGTGTCACTTGCTTCATGCCCTTTGAAGGTCTATGTGGCATATATTATTACTACAAGGTCCCTTTGGAACAGTAACATGCCATACCAAATAGATCTTGTAGCTAACAAGTGCAGCATATATCATGAAGTTCTAAAGGTCATAAAACAATTTAGCCAACTATTGAGACAGACCAGAAGATTGATAAATGACAATAATAGTCTAAACAAAGCCCAATGAAGCAAGTGACACAAACCATTGTATCAAGTTCATTGAACCGGATACAATGGAGTGCGTCACTTGCTTCACGCCCATTGAAGGTCTATGTGGCATATATTATTACTACAAGGTCCCTTTGGAATAGTAACATGCCATTCCAAATAAATCTTGTTGCTAACAAGTGCAGCATATATCATGAAGTTCTAAAGGTCATAAAACAATTTAGCCAACTATTGAGACAGACCACAAGATTGAAAAATGACAGTGATAGTAAAAATTTTTGGACGATGAATGTGTGGACGCCATCTCTCTTCTAAGAAAAAACTAACTGCAGTCAGCTATGAGCCTAAAAAAAGTTCTATGAAGCAAGTAACACACACCAATGTATCAAGTTCATTGAACCAGATACATTAGAGTGTGTTACTTGCTTCATGCGCTTTGAAGGTCTATGTGGCATATATTATTACTACAAGGTTCCTTTGGAACAGTAACATGACATTCCAAATAGATCTTGTAGCTAACAAGTGCAGCATATATCATGAAGTTCTAAATGTCATAAAATAATTTAGCCAACTATTGAGACAGACCACAATATTGACAAATGACAGTAATAGTAAAAACAATTTAGTATTAGATCTTGTAGCTAACAAGTGAAGTATATATCATAAAGTACTAAAGGTCATAAAACAATTTAGCCATCTACTGAAGATAACAAAACAAATTAGCCAAGTATTGAGACAGAGAGGCGAACGGTGTCGGGAAGGAGCGGTGGCGGCGTGAGGTTGAGGCGGCCGGCGTTGGGAGGGAGAGGCGGCATCCGGAGGGAGAGCCGACCGACGTCGGGAGGGAGCGGTGGCATCGGGAGGGAGCAGCGGCATCAGGAGGGAGTGGTGACGCGCGAGTGAGGAATCAGAT
The DNA here is from genome assembly GCA_017311315.1 of Dendrocalamus latiflorus. Classification (NCBI taxonomy): domain Eukaryota; kingdom Viridiplantae; phylum Streptophyta; class Magnoliopsida; order Poales; family Poaceae; genus Dendrocalamus; species Dendrocalamus latiflorus. Next base: position 12,198,893 of record CM029657.1, on the reverse strand, counting down.
CTAGCAAACCCTAGCAGTGGCGGTGGAGACGGAGACAGTAATTAAGTGAGGACTCTGCAAGCAGAACCTATTGCGAATATTTATAGGGAAACTACCATAGACGGTTCTTTTATGTAACTGTCTTGTGATAGTTCGCTGCATCCAGAAATCACGCTGGCCATGCAATATTATGAAAAACGCAATCATAATCGTAAATATAACTATTTCTTAGTTTCTAAGTCATTTACAATTACAATGGAATATAGTTCCATAATTACATGCCGCGTTTCCTAATTAGTTATATATGATTAAATTGCAACAATTTCCAAATAGGTGCAAGCTTTGTGGGACCATTTCTTACACTTGGCTATTTCCTTTTAAATAACGCCCTTCACGATGATCGACATGCATATAGCTTGCTTCATCGCCTTGTTCTTCCTCAAGCCTGATGTCGTCTCCAAATGGAGGCAACTTATCAAATTGATTGTACTCTTCCTCATCCACAACATTCTCAACTCCGACAATCCTTCTTTTTCCCTGAAGAACTACATGGCGCTTCTTATTTGTCAGGTCGGTTACATAAAATACTTGAACAACTTGCCTCGTGAGTACGAATGGTTCGTCTTCATATCCTACACATTCGAGGTCCACGGTAGTGACGCCGCACTTGTCAACCTTTACACCCCGTGGGAATTGGACCCAATGGCACCAAAATAGAGGAATCTTGAAAATTACATAGTCAACCTCCCAAATCTCCTAAACAAGCCCATAGTACAAGCTTGGGCCAGCGGTACTGACATGCACATCATAGGCATCTATGCTGACACATGAGTTCTGCACTGTGCTCTTTCTATCCTGATCTATTGTATAAAATGTGTAGCCATTAATACCGTATCCTTGCCATGTCACAATTGTAAATTTTGGCCATTTGCCAACCATTGTAGTGTTTCACTTGACGACCTCCTAATCAATCGCACCTTCAACCGTTCGTTGAACTGACAGTTATATTGTCTCATGATCCAAACTTCTGACTGGCCTGCATTCTCTTGACGTAGCATGTCCTTGTGCTCCTCAATATATGGGTCACTTCAGTCATGTGTACCATGAAATGGGCTTGAGTATACTTATTTTGATCCAGAGTTATTGCTTTCCTTCCGATAGTCCCGATACCCTCTAGCCTCCCCTCGTGACGAGATACAGGTACACCTATCGACTCGACCTGAGCTATGTAGCTGATGTAGAATTTAATGACCTCTTCTGTTGTACAACCTTTGATGATGCTACCCTCCGGTCGAGATCAATTGCGTACATAGGACTTGAGAATTCCCATGTACCTCTCGAATGTGTACATTTGAGCAGAAACATTGAGCCGCACATCTTTATCTCTTTCACAAGGTGGACAATGAGATGGACCATGATATCAAAAAATGATGGAGGGAAATACATCTCTAGATGACATAGAGTTCTCACCACCTCAGTTTGCAGAGCATCTAGTCCATCGCGATCAATGACCTTCTGAGTAATTGCATTAAAGAAATAACATAGCCTTATGATTGTCACTCAAACCTTGTTTGGCAAAATAATTCTAATTGCAATAGGTAGCATTTGTGTCATTAGCACATGACAGTCATACGACTTTATGCCAATTAATTTCAAATGTTCCATGGAAACAAATTTCTTCATGTTGGTGGAGTGACCGGACAGAACTTTCACACCATGTGCGGTGGCGGCGGCCCCGGCCGGCGGCGGTGGCTCACGTGGCGGCATCGCGTCGCACGCCCGCAGCGTGCCTGCGCGCGCACGTCCGCCATAGCCGGCAGCTGCGGCGGCGGCCCGAGGAGGCGGCTGGCGGCCTGGAGGCATGTGACGGCGCGCAGCTGGCGGCGGAGGCCTGGCACGGCGGTGGGGGGCGCGCGGTGCGACAGCGACAAGGCGCGGAGTTGGCGGAGCGGCTCCAGCGGTGGCGACCAGCAGCAATGGTGGCGGCCAACGGCGAGCCTGCGCAGCAGCGGCTGCACGGCACTCGCACCGCTCACACGCGCGCGCGCCTGCACGCACGCGCTGCCATGGCGCGGCGGCAGTGGTGGCGTGGGGTGCGGGGCGGCCTGGCGACCGGCCGGCCAGCGCAGCGACGGCACGTACCAGCACGCACGCGGCCAGCACGCGGTCTTGCCGGCGATGGCGGCGGCTGGCGATGGCCGGCAGCGGCTAGGCGGCGGCGGCTGGAGCGGCAGTGCGGCCCGTGCACTGTAGCGCGTGGTTTGGCAGGCCGAGGGCACGACTGAATTAAGTTTCGCGCGGGGTTTTTGTTAGCTTGCGCCGAACGGCGATTCGCACAGCGACGTCTCAGCGAACGCTAATCCTTTCGGCCGAACAATCTCTTCGTGTTCTTCTACAATTGTCATAACCCTTGTCTGATTCACCTCCATTCCATCGTGTAGGTTTTCACGCAACAGTTGAGCGAGCGTCTATGCAATTGTGCATTTCTGATCCTTCGTGCAACCGAACTGCCGAACGCTTGGCAGGCAAGTACCTCGCGGCCGTAAGCTCTGCATTTCATATTTTACACCTCCCATGATTGCTTGTTACCGTTGCTATTGAGTATCATTACCATATCGCTAAAGCTCGCCTGTCTATTATCATATCACCTAACGCTCACCTATCCACTATCATGTCACTAAAGCGTACCTGTTTACGATCATATCACCAAACCTTACCGGGTTTTTATCATATCACGAATGTTACCTGATTAATTCCATACCCTGAAAGTTACCTGCTTGTTGTCATATTACTAACGCTTGCCCGATTGTTGTCACATGTTAATGCTTGCCAGTTATGGACTTTTAATATTGTATTCATACCATGAGGTTCTAGGTTATCTTATTTTCCATGCTTTATGTTAATTAATTCCTTAGACACTAAAATGTATTAAAGTGCTATGGTTAATGTCTAAGTTGCAAGCTTTAATTATTAATTATAATTGTTGTTTAAATTATGGTTGGGGTAGTATAGGAGTGACTTCAACTTAAGGTTAACCACTAGTAATCTTTAGCTTCGTAATGATCTATTTAATTACCGGTTCCCTGATTCATTACTTGTATGTTAGTGCTTGATTGGATTCGATGGAATTATGTATGATATTGTTAACCTGACTAATAACAACTTATCACATAATAAAATCTAGTTGGTTGACAATCCCTTGGTGTGAGTTAAGTTGTAATGCTGGGTGAGAATCATTCATGGATCCCTGCCATCGTCGTATTATCCTTCTTCATCTCCCATCTGATTTTATCTCTTGTCTTCAACCTCAGCAATCTTTTCCACTCCTTGTAATCGTGCATAAACTTATCTCCAATTATTTTAATTCCATATTTCACATCTTTCATGATTACTTGTTACCATTGTCATTAAGTACAATTATCATATCAATGAATTACCTGGTTCTTATCATATCACTGAATTTACCTAGCTAATATCCTGTCACCAAGTTACCCGGTTATTATCATCTCTTTAGTACTTGCCTGGTTGTTATAATAGTACTCATGCTTGCCTGTTTATTATTATGCTTGCCTAGTTATGATCATATTGTAATGCTTGTCTAGTTCTTATCAAATTGTTAATGCTTGCTGGTTATATACCCTTAATATTGTATTCCTGCCATGATGTTCTAGATTACCTTATTTCACATGCCTTTAGGTTTATCATAATACTCTGTTAATAATATTATAAGATTCATGCCTTTAAGTAATGTGTAGAGTTCATGCTTAAACCGTTAATGGAGGTAGCGGGTGATGATCATGTTGTAGACTTGAATTAAAATCACTAGCAGTCCTTTAAGCATCACGCTTCTGTGTTTAATCCTCTCGATATCGTGATGTATTGCCGGTACAGTTCCTTATGTGAGTCATGATCGTTATACCTCAATAAATGTTAATTTGACTAATAATCACTTATCACATAATAAAACTTGATTGGTTGATAAACTTGTGTGAGCTGCATTATAATACTTCTTTAGGTTAATTACTACATCAGTATCATCTTATCATTATTCCACATCGCCCTATTATCAGAAACTATGTCTTTCCATTTTCAACCCTAGCACATCTTTTCACTTCTCATAACCTTATTACAGCCTTATCCTCGCCATCTCTTAGTTACCCTAATTTTTTTCTATTTAATCTGTCCATGATGTATCGGTTACTTTATCACCTAGTTTCACCAATCATGTCTCTTCGGTCTCATTGGGTTAAATCATTACTCTCATAACTTTACTTTAATTCAATCACAACTCTCTAATTATATCATGGATAACTCGCTAAATAACAAACTAAGGGTTATCACGCCGGGGCTGCCCACATATAGGGGTCATTTCCACCCAACCTGGTAACGTACGGGGGGCCGTACATTCTCGTTACATAGGATATTACACCCCATCTGCGGTTATACAGTCGAGGACAAGGTTGTGCCTGGCTATTCTCGTATAACCGGGTATGAGGGATAAGGTCGCTGGCACCCTTGCTAAAACTTGCTATAACTTGTTATAACTTGTCACATAACAAATATCTTTAATACACAATTCTCATAATATCCGTCTCCTAATCATGACAGTATCTCCGATATCAGTTGCTTGTTGGTTACTTTTTATCCATTGCTTACTTGTCATGCTTGCCTTTATTTCATATGGTTGCATCGCCTGTTTTACTTTTGTGTTGCGACCGTAGTTAGGTACTTGCTGAGATTTCCAAATCTCACGCTTGCTCTTTTCAGTCCCAGGTAAAAGGCCAGTGGAGTGATAGCATCATGCATGGGTGGGAGCACTCGAGTTTTCAGCACCGTGGTTTGCCACTGTTTGTTTGTTTCATTCGTTCTTTATTTGGTTAGAAGCGCCATGTTTTAAATATTTATTCCAGCTTCCGTTGGTTCTCTATTAAAGTGTTAATAAAGTTTTAAACTCCTTGTGATTTCTTTTGTTGTACTTATTTATTCTTCACTTTGGCGATGACGTTCCATAGTAATATCCCATATGGTTACGTGGGGTGTTACATTATGTCCCTTTCCAAGCACAACGTCGATATCCTTTACCATATCATACACCTATTTCCCGCTAAAAGGCCTTGGTACGAGTCATCCTCTTTTTTCTGTCAAATTGTTTTTCATTTTGCGGTATGGCTGATAGTTTGGAAGGAACCTACGGTAACGCATGTACACAGTTTTGAGCGAGTTGTTCAACCACACACTCTTGGTATAATCTAAGTAGTGCGGACATGCTTTGGCTCCTTTTGTACTCAATCTGGACAGGTTACCAAGGGCAGAAAAATCATTAATGGTGCAGAACAACATGGCGTGTAGAGTGAAATTCTCTCGTTTGTCTGCATCCTATATATGTACCCCTTCATTCCACAGTGTTGCAAGATCTTCCACCAATGGTGCTAGGAATACATCAATATCATTCCCAGGTTGCTTCAGCCCTTGGATAAGTAGTGACATCAAAATATACTTCCGCTTCATACACAACCAAGGAGGAAGGTTGTACATGCACAAAGTCACGGGCTAGGTGCTATGTTGGCTGTTCATGTTACCAAAAGGATTCATTCCATTTGTACTCAATCCAAACCTTATATTCCTCGGTTCCACACAGAAATCTATAAACATCCTATCGATGTTCCTCCACTGGGCAAAATCAGTAACGTGTCTTATCATTCCCTTTTTTTACATTGCTCCCAGTGCAAATGCATCAAACTTGCATCCTTGCGGTTTGCAAATAAACACTTCAAACAGGGAATTATAGGAATATACCACAACACTTTAGCAAGAGGTCCTTGCTTCACTTCGATGCCCTTCCCATCATCGGAGTCATTTTTACACTTGTATCGGGATGCTTTGCACACTGGATAAACATGTAAGCTAGCATACTCTTTACGGTACAGGATACAATCATTCAGACATGCAAATAATCTTTTTGGCTTGGTAGGTGGTTCTCGGCAACACGTTTCCCTTTGGAAGCATGTCGGCTAGGAGACCTAACAATGTTGTGAAACTCTTGTCAGACCAACCATTGCTTGCCTTCAATTTGAGCAGTTCTAGAACTGATGACAACCTCATGTATTGCGGCTTGCAGCTTGGCAACAAAGGTTTCTCCGAGTACTCTATCAAGCCCTCGAATTTACCAAACTCTCTCTCAATATAGTTCCCTTCTACATCACGTAGCATTTGATCCAGATTATCATCCTGTGACCTATCCTCATGATCGAAAGGACAATCCACAACCGGCATATCGTTGTCTCCCTCGACGATGTCGTAACTACCTTGTTGTGTACTCTTCTCTTCACCGTGACTGCTTCAACATTTGTACCTGTTGTAGGGGTGGCCCCCACCTAAGCCCAGCAGGCCTGTTAGTAGGTTATAGGGCCCAAAATGGGACATGTGTAATGGCTAAAGTACCCCCAATGGGGATGTACCGATATAAGGGCTGAATTGTAAAAGCATACCCCATGTGAATATATATATCAAGGGAAGGCTATGGGAGAGGGCAGAGACCATGACTTTCTCCCAACTCTCCACTACCAAATCTCTCTCTGTTTGGTCTGTAACCACAACAGTTGGCGCCGTCCGTGGGGAGGACAGGAGCAAGCCTGAAGTCCGAAGAAGGATGGCACCGGAAAAGGCTTCATCGACGGCGGCGAAGGGAAAGAAGGCGGACGAGACGGGGCGTCGTGTCGGTACCAAGGCTTCGGCGCCGGCTGTCGAGGGCGCGAAGGACGACGTGGGCACTGTAGTCGCGAACGTCGACGCTCGCGCCGCGACAACCAATCCCGCCACCCTCATCGCACCGGTTGCTGGCAGCGCGGATCGAGCAGTCAGAGGTAGCCATAACGGAGCAACCAATAGTTCGGGGGCTCCGGGGATGATCGCCGCCGCACCGACTCGTCCATTGGGCGCACCAGTGGCCTCGACCGCACCACCTGTCGAAAGCGCTCTGCTGGCGGCCCTCAACGCGTTCCAGCGGGAGCTAGGGGTTCTGCGCGGGGCTGTTCGAGATATGCAAGAGGCCCAGAGCTAGCCGACCGCACCAGTGGTCGCGCCGGAGCCCACGCCAGAAAGGGCAGACAACCGTGACGCCCCCACGTCCAGCCGCGTGCCACTGCGGCGCGCCGATCCGGAGTCTCCGCTCTCCACGGGTTTGCACCAGGCGGCGTGGCCCAAAGACTTCAAGTTCCCCAGCGTCATCGAACCATACAAAGGCGATACGGACCCCCGGGAGTTCGTGCGCATATATGAAACTGCAATCAAGGCGGCGGGCGGCGATGACACCACGAAGGCTAAGGGACTCCCCCTCGCGCTGCAAGGAGTGGGGCTTTCCTGGTTTTTACCATGGAGCCAAACTCCATCTACGCGTGGGAGCAGATCCGTGACCGCCTATACAACAACTTTCAAGGGAACTATGTCAAGCGGGTCGACGCAGACCAGCTCTTCGCAGTGAAGCAAAAATCTTCGGAGAAACTCCGAGACTACTCCAAGCGCTTCGTGAAGGTACGCTGCCAGGTCAAAGACGTCAATGAGACAACCCTCATCAACGCGGCCATACAGGGCCTTCATCTGGGCCCCATGGCTGAATACAACGCGCGGAAGCCTATCAAGACAATCGCCAAGCTCTTCAACAAAATGGACGAGTATGCGCGGGCAATGGAAGATGCGCGGAGACGCAGCACTCCCACCCCCGACCTCGCCCAAGCAAAGCACTCGCCACGCGAGGGGGGGGGGCAAGTGGTGATTCCCCGAAGCAGGGCTGCAGCCGAGAACCCTAGGGAGATACTCCTCGAGGCAACGATACCGGGGAGCAAGAAGGCTCTTCAAGGAGCAGGCGCAAGCCCTGGCATCACTAGCGCAGGCCACAAAAGGCCCGCCATGTCCTCGGCATCAAGAGTGCTCTTCCAGGACCCGCCCCCACCTTGCGGGGAGGGGACTGAGAATTGGAAGATGGACTCGGCCGCGACGAGCGACCCCACGCGAAGCAAGAGCTCTTACGTTACGGCAAGTGGTGCGAGGTGCATGGTTACGGCGATCACTACACGAAGGCGTGCACCGCGGTCATGGAGCTGCGACGGGTGATGGCCGAATCTCGGGCTTCGCCCCCTCGGCCCCCTGCCGAAGCCCATGTACGGCATCCAAGGAGCAGCCCCCCGCGAGTCTCCGCTGGGGAGACGTGCGGCACCGCACCGTCAGCGTCATCACCGGAGGTTCCCTATCAAGGGCCCCCTTGGAGCAGCCGCGATTGTGGATGCCGCCTCGCAACATCACCTTCACCTTGAATGACGCTAGGGGTGTGGAGTTCCCTCACCAAGATCCTTTGGTCATCTAGGCCCACATCGCAGGCTGCGACGTCAGGCGCATCCTCGTCAACGGGGGAAGCTCCGCGAATATTCTGTTCGCAGGGGCCTTCGATCGTATGGGAATCCCTCAAAGCCGGCTAGAGCAGTCAGGGGCCCCACTTCAAGGCTTAGGAGGTCAACCGCTGCAGGCCATAGGGCATGCGTCCCTCCCAGTCACGTTCCGCCAGGAGAGTAACATCCGAACCGAGCATGTCATCTTCGACGTCGTAGACGTCCCACACCCCTACAACGTCATATTGGGGCAACCCGCCATCAACTCCTTCGAGGCGATCCCACACCACGCATTCTTATGTATGAAGCTCCCAGGCCCGGAGGGCGTCATCACCGTCTTCGGCGACCAGGACCTTGCCAGGCGTGCCGAAGTCAGCAGCTGGGTTCCGCATCGCCCGGTGCATGTCCTCTCAGACACGCTCAGCGATGCGCGCTCCGCTCCCGGATGGACGCCTAAGCCTCGGCCTGAGGGCGGAGTCAAAAAGGTGCAGCTCCTGGCAGAGGGGCAGTTCGTGTCCATTGGCGAGGGGCTCCCCCCGGAGGTCGAACGAGATTTACTCCAAGTGCTCCAGAACAACACCGACATTTTTGCATGGTCACCGGAGGACATCAAGGGCGTAGACCGTGCAGTAATCGAGCATCGCTTGGCGGTCCGCCCCGACGCCAAGCCGGTCAAGCAAAAGCTTCGCCGTATGTCCATGGATCGGCAGCAGGCGGCCAAAATAGAGGTAGCGAAGGTTCTCCGGGCCGGGGTCATTCGCGAGGTTCACCACCCAGAGTGGCTCGCTAACCCAGTATTGGTCAAAAAGGCTAGCGGGGCCTGGCGTATATGCATCGACTTTACGGCACTCAACAAGGCGTACCCAAAGGACAATTACCCCTTGCCACACATCGATCAACTGGTCAACGCTACCGCCGGGTGCGAGCTAATGAGTTTCTTGGATGCATACTCTGGCTACCATCAGGTCCACATGGCCAAAGACGACGAGGACAAGACTAGTTTCATCACACAAATTGGGACTTTCTGCTTCGTCAGGATGCCCTTCGACTTGAAGAACGCGGGCGCTACTTTTACTCGCCTCGTCGCACTTGCCCTGGCTGCTCAGCTTGGGAGGAACGTGGAGGCCTACGTCGATGACGTGGTAGTCAAAACCCGGCAGCTCGCTCTGCACGGCCGGAACCTCCAGGAGACCTTCGACAACCTCAGGAAGGCCGGTATAAAGCTCAACCCCGACAAATGCGTCTTCGGCGTGCAGGCGGGCAAACTCTTGGGCTTCCTCGTATCCAGACGGGGCATCCAGGCGAATCCTGATAAAGTCAAGGCCATCTTGGGTATGGAGCCGCCCAAGACGACGAGGGAGGTCCAGAGGCTGGCGGGCCGCATGGCAACTCTAAGCCACTTCCTATCTAGGGCGGCGGAGCGAGGTCTGCCATTCTTTAAGACACTCCGCGGGTGCGATGGGTTTCGTTGGGATGGCGACTGTGCGGAGGCCTTCAGCGAGCTCAAGAAACACCTGGCGAGCCTCCCCACTCTGGTCGCCCCAGCACCAGAGGCTCCCCTCTTGCTCTATCTGGCCGCGTCAGCTACAGCGGTCAGTGCCGTCCTCCCTAGAGGAAGGCGCCATACAGCGGCCCATATACTTCATCTCCGAAGCCCTCCAAGGTGCCAAGACGAGGTATACGGAGCTTGAAAAGCTCGCTTACGCACTAGTCATGGCATCCAGAAAGCTCCGGCATTATTTTTTGGCCCACCCGATCATGGTGCCTTCCTCATTCCCCCTGGCGGAGATGTTGCACAATAAGGAATCCACAGGGCGCATCGGCAAGTGGGCTGCTGAACTCGCCCCGTTCTCCCTGACATACGCCTCGCGGACGGCAATCAAATCTCAAGTTCTCGCTAACTTCCTCGCGGAGTGGACTCCACCGGCTCAGCCCGCACAGAAGCACGACGACCCGATCTGGACGCTCACCATCGACGGAGCCTACGGCGTCGCGGGCGCGGGCGTAGGTGTGGTGATCGTCACGCCCGAAGGGCAGCGCCTGCTATACTCGACGCGCCTCGCCTTCCCAGCTACCAATAATACAGCCTAGTATGAAGTGCTGCTCTTCGGCCTGACAAAGCTCAAGGCGATCGGTGCGCGGCGAGTGCTCGTCCGCACGGACTCGCGTTTGGTGGCTGGCCACGTAGACAAGTCATATCAAGCCAAGGACCCTGAGCTGGCCAAATACCTCGCGGCCGTAAGAGCGAGGGAAAGGCATTTCCTGGGCGTCACCGTCAAGGCCATCCCTCGTGCGGAAAATGAGCAGGCCGATGCCCTCGCAAAGGTGGCTAGCCAACAACTGCCACCCCCCGAAGGGGCATTTTACGAAGTGTTACCGCAGGCGACAATCGCGCAGGACAACTAGGACGCGGCCCTCGTTCACCACATCGCCCAATAGGGCGACTGGCGAGAGCCCATCTTCAATTTCCTGCAGGGTATCGCCGAGCCGGAGGACCCCGTCAAGCTCCGACGTCTGCAGCATCGTGCCAGATCCTTCCAGGTGTTTGAAGGGACACTCTACAAGAAGGGGGTCTGCGCACCACTCCTGCGCTGCCTCTCGGCCGAAGAAGGGAAAAAGCTCCTTGCGGAAATCCACACGGGTGTGTGTGGGTCTCACCTAGCACCGAGGTCATTGGTCGGCAAGGCATTCAGGCAAGGCTTTTATTGGCCGACTGCCATCACTGACGCCCAGGACCTCGTAGGTCGGTGTCAAGGGTGCCAGTGGATGGGACGTATCATCCGCAGGCCCCCGACGAACCTCAACCCTATTCCCCCGGTGTGGCCACTGGTGCGCTGGGGTGTCGACATAGTAGGACCACTTCCCTGAACCCCAGGGGACCTGCGATTCGTGGTAGTCACGCTGGAATACTTTTCCAGATGGCCGGAGGCAGTAGCCCTGGCCAAAATAACATTGGCGGCCATGCAGCGTTTCCTCTGGCAGAACATCATATGTCGCTTTGGCGTGCCCCGGGAGCTCACCGTTGATAACGGCCTGCAATTCGACGCCGCCCTATTCAAACAGTTCTGTGACAGCATGGGCATCACGCTTCGGTTCGCCTCGGTTGGGCACCCCCAGTCCAATGGAGCGGTCGAGAGGGCGAACGGTGCCATCCCTGTCGCCGTCAAAAAGCGCCTGGTCGGGTTGCCGAAGGGCAAGTGGCCGAGCGAGCTTCACAGCGTCCTCTGGTCCCTTCGCACAACGGTAACACGCCCGATGGGGTTCATGCCTTTCAAGCTCCTTTTTGGTGACGAGGCAGTGACGCCTGAGGAAATCAACGCTGGCTCACGGAGGGTCCTCGTCCAAGCGCCCGACGACGAACGCTGCGTGTCCTTGGACCTCCTCGACGGGGCGCGGATGACTGCAGCCCAACATGTCAAAAAGTACGCGCGGCAGACGGTGCACACGCGGGACCGTTCCATATATCTGCGTGGGTTCAAGCCTGGGGATCTCGTCCTCAGAACGGCGCTCCATGCGGAGACCGTTGGCAAGCTGGAGTCCAAGTGGGAAGGTCCATACATTGTGGTGGAGGCATTGCAGAAGGGAGCGTACCGCCTCGCCACGCTCGAGGGACAAACTCTCCGCCACACGTGGAACGTAGACAAGTTGCGGCGATATTATGCCTAGAAGCAGGACGAAAATTATAGCAGCATCAACCCTTATTGTACGATATTCGCCCGCGCAAACGGGAGTTCAATAAAGCTCGCTGTTCCCGGGAAGTACCATTGTCTGGCCACAATGTGCAGCAGATCACCAGTCTGCGGACTCTAAATTAAGTCGTAGCGTCGAGGTCCGCCTCCGCACGCGCCAGTCTGCGGACTCTAAATTAAGTCGTAGCGTCGAGGTCCGCCTCCACACGCGCCAGTCTGCGGACTCTAAATTAAGTCGTAGCGGCGAGGTCCGCCTCCGCACGCTCCAGTCTGCGGACTCTAAATTAAGTCGTAGCGTCGAGGTCCGCCTCCGCACGCGCCAGTCTGCGGACTCTAAATTAAGTCGTAGCGTCGAGGTCCGCCTCCGCACGCGCCAGTCTGCGGACTCTAAATTAAGTCGTAGCGTCGAGGTCCGCCTCCGCACGCGCCAGTCTGCGGACTCTAAATTAAGTCGTAGCGTCGAGGTCCGCCTCCGCACGCGCCAGTCTGCGGACTCTAAATTAAGTCGTAGCGTCGAGGTCCGCCTCCGCACGCGCCAGTCTGCGGACTCTAAATTAAGTCGTAGCGTCGAGGTCCGCCTCCGCATGCGCTAGTCTACGGACTCTAAATAAGACGTAGCGGGGGAACGCCCTCGCGCGCACTCTACGGAGTATAAACAAGACGCGAATTCCACGCACACAAAGGCGATGTTCCTGTGCGTACTCCCCGGAGTATAAATACGACGTGGATGTCGATCCCACACACTCTGCGGAGTATAAACAAGACGCGAATTCCACGCACGCACAGGTGTTGTTCCTGTGCGTACTCTCCGGAGTATAGATAAGGCGTGGCCGGCCGGTGAGGACCTCGGCCTCGCATAAAAACACCGGCCCAAAACACAGCAGTAAGAACAAGTGATGCTTCGGTTCATCGCACAAATATTGGGACTAAGTAACTACAAGCATGAGCGCACAAGTACACCCCTTCCCCCCCCCCCCCCCCTCTCACGCGATACGACCAACCGCTCAGCCTTCGCATGGCGCCGACGGGCCCGTGCCGCCATCGTGGCTCCGGGGAACTCCTTTGAGCCAACGGAGGAGGTCTCCTCCCCTGTGCAGCATTTGCTGCACTGCAACCCTCGCCGCATCCTCCCCGACACGACCCCAGACCCGTCGGTGGAAGTTCTGAAGGCCAGGCTCGATGGAGCGAATAGCGTCCGACAGCGCCTCCGGCCAGCCAGGAAGATCCAGGCGACGGTTCGCCAGCTCGTGGATATGTCTACACCTATGAGTGTGAAGCATGGCGAGGGCGAGGCACGCGCCAAGAAAGCCGCAGTGCTCGCTGAAGGTTCTGGCGCTGCGGAGAGCAATGCCCGCCCCCTCCTCGACTAGCCCAAGCGTCTCCATCAGGACCTCCGGCCCGTGAGTAGCGTTCGGCACGTCGACGCACAGATCGCGAAGGGCCCGGTTCAGAGACTCCATGGCCCTCCACCCCGACGCGGACGCATCGTCCAAGGCGCGGTTCTTCTCTGCAAGAGAGACAGCCAGCTGGGCTTTCTCCTCCTCCAGGGTGGCGATCTGTTGCAAGAAGGAGGCACGCTCCTCTGCCGCGGCGTGTTTGACTTCCTCGGCTTCGAGTCGTGTGGCCGCCACGGCGCCCTCCAGCTCGCGAAGCTCTTCGTCCTTTGTCACGTGAGCATCATCCGCGTCACGAAGCCTGGCTTCTAGGGCCCTCTGCTCCCGGGTGCGGGCCTCGTCTAGGGCTTCGCTGATGATAAGTGTCTGGAAGCAGCAGCAAGAGTCAGCAGGTGCCCAGTAGTACCCTAGAAAACGCCAATGCACATACTTACCCTTATCTCCGAGGCCCGCAGCGCGAGTGCCAGGAGGTCTCCCTCGCACGACGACAACATCTGTCGGTCCAGGCGCGGGAGGAAGTTGGAGAGAACGGGCTCCGGCCCCACCGCGTCAGGGGCTGTGGAGGCTTCGGCCACTTCAGCGGCGGCAGACGCCTGCGGGGCACCCTGCACAGGGTTCGGGACTTCGCGCACACCCCCGTTGCTCGATCCTTCACTGCGCCCAGGAGACCGCGTCTCGCCTGATGTCGACGGAATGAGCGAGCAAATCGGAAAGAGTTTCGCGAAGTCGTCGTGCGAGGAAAAGGAGCCGCGCCTACCTTCTGCACCCCTCGCCATGGCAGGAGGTGGTGCCTGTTCGACCGCCAATCGGGGTGCGAGCGCCTCGGTGGTCGGTTGAGAGGCCCCCTCGGTCGCGCCAGACACCACAATCCCACGGACGGAGCCGGTAATGCCGTATCGGCCCCTCGGAGGCGGCGAGGACTGGACCCGAGGGCGTTTTGCCTGCGGCAGTACGGGCCGTCCCTGTCGCATCTACAGTCCCTGCCACCCAGGGCGCGTCCTGGCCGGCCGTCGCGGGTGGCAGAGCACCGCCGGTCGCAGCCCTTTCGCCAGGCATGACGTCCCCCCGGGTTGGTGGGTTCCGGCCCAACGATGGTCGTGCTCCCAGGCTCGACGGCGCCGGTGGATGGTACCAACGGGTTCGAGATGGCGCGCCCTCCCGAGCCTGTCCGGCCGGATCCACCGCCGGTCGCGCATCCTGTCCCAGAGGTGCCAGCTGCCGAGGTGGCTGGCGGTCTGGATACGGCGGCCTCGGAGCGGGCCCGGCGCCGTGAGGACGAGGCCCCCGCTTGGCTTCCACCGTCGCGATGGCTCGGAGCCCCTGCGGGAGTCTCCTCCGGAACCGTGCGCTCGGGCACAGCAATGCCCAAAACCTCGCACGTGCGGTTTACCCACCCTTGCTTCGCTGATTTGATCGCAGCCTCGCGAAGCTTGTGCTCCTTGAGCATGTACGGGCCAAGGAACGCCACAACCGCGCGCTCCGCATCTTCTAGCCGAGCCACTACGCAAAAGATAACAAGGCAATCAGGCGGGGGCTACGCGGACACGAAGGGATGCTTACCAACGCGCTGGACGACTTACAAGGAGCGGAGGGCGGAAGCAGGCAAGACAATGCCGGGCGAACCCCTTCCTCTCGGTCCTCGCCCCGTCACGCGTACTTCCACCGGGCGGAGAGTGGCGCCACCCCGTACATCGTAAACTCCTCGGCCAGGTCGCGCATACTTAGCCGACAGGCGACGCCGGCAAGCCTCCATAGCCTCTGAGCGTCATTAGCCTCTGGCTTCACTCTTGGCGAACTATTGAACGAGATTGGTCCACCTCGGCATAGCAGGCCACTCGCGCTGGTCACGATGTAATAAAACCACCGCCGCGTCCACCCGGACTCCCACTTCCCCAGGGTAGCTGGCGCGGCAAACAGCGTCGTGCATGACGTCCGTAGCATGAAATCCACGCTGCCGAAGTTGGACACATCACCCTCTCCAACCTTCTTGGGTCGGCAGCATTTGTCATGCAGGGTGGCAAACAGGCTCACACTGGGACGCCGGCCTTCCGTCCGCGTTGCCCACGCAAAGACAGCCAGGCGGACTATTGCGTTTGGCGTCAGCTGCGCTAACTCCAACCCGTAGGCCCGCAGGACTTCGCCCACAAACATCGTTGAAGGCATTCGAAGGCCGGCGTCGAAGAACGCGACAAAAACGATCGCCTCCATTTCCCAGGGCTTCGGCTCCGTCTCGTCGCGGCGGGGTAGGCGAGCCCCATCGCGCTCCTCGATCTTCCCTTCCCGGACAAGCCGCTGCAGCATCTCCTCGATTACACGGCTCTTCCCCAGCACGCGGGAGCAGCGCCCCCCGAGTACTCCATGGCGTCCCACCACCTGTCGGCACGTGAACGTCCCCGTAGCACCAGGTCGTACTCTCCAGAAGGGAGGGACAACTCGTCCCAGCTAGACAAGGAGCCGCCGCTGGGATGGCAGGAGGCATTGTCATGGCCGGCCATTGTTCTCTAAGATCAAAGCAAAAGGAGCCAAGACAAGAGCGAGTTGCACTACTGTCAGCACGGAACAAGCAGAGCTAAGCGGCAGGCGAGACAGAACACCCCCACCACAACAATGGCACCTTATAAGGCCCGCTCGCCTTCCCCACGACTAGAAGCACAGCCAGATTAAACTCCTAGCGGTTCGACTACCCGCGACATGGAAAGCAGAACCGCCGGCACCTGGAGGAGCATGCCTGGTAGGTGGCCAGACAGCGCACAACGCCAGCACGCGCCCGACACGCGTTCTGCTTCCCTAGGGAAGAGGCGAACGGCCACGGTCACGCAACCACTCACGTCCCACGATGCACCAGTTACAAGCCGCCGCGTGTCCCACACACGGGAAGGCAGACTGCACGACCTGACAGCCTGCCCTCTGACAGGCCAGGCGTTGGCATGATTCCATCCGCCATAAAAAGCGCACTACCGGACCGCGAGGTCATAACAGCTTCGAAGCGTAGCGACGTCGACGGT
The DNA here is from genome assembly GCA_017311315.1 of Dendrocalamus latiflorus. NCBI lineage: Eukaryota > Viridiplantae > Streptophyta > Magnoliopsida > Poales > Poaceae > Dendrocalamus > Dendrocalamus latiflorus. The sequence goes on along the minus strand of CM029657.1, from coordinate 12,182,445 downwards.
GCGAGACCCACCTTCACCACTGCGTCAACCACGACTCCGACTTGGCCCCCAACGCTGACCCCGGAGTCATGAGGTCTGACCTCACCTCGTCGACAACTCCGACTACACCTTCGAGCCTCCACACAGCCAAGCTCCAGTCCCGGCGTCTACTTCGGCTAGGCGCCAGCTCTGCTGCCACCCGTTCGAAGGGTAAGGGACGGAGCGCACGCGCATCTACTTCGACTAGGCGCCAGCTCCGCTGCCACCCGTTCGAAGGGTAAGGGACGGAGCGCGCGCGCACGTCTACTTTGACTAGGCGCCAGCTCCGCTGCCACTCGTTCGAAGGGTAAGGGACGGAGCGCGCGCGCGTGTACTTCGACTAGACGCCAGCTTAGCTGCCACTCGTTCGAAGGGTAAGGGACGGAGCGCACGCGTGTATACTTTGACTAGGCGCCAGCTCCACTGCCACCCATTCGAAGGGTAAGGGACGGAGCGCACGCGCGTCTACTTTGACTAGGCGCCAGCTCCGCTGCCACCCATTTGAAGGGTAAGGGACGGAGCACGCGCGCGTCTGCTTTGACTAGGCGCCAGCTCCGCTGCCACCCATTCGAAGGGTAAGGGACGGAGCGCACGCGCGTCTACTTCGACTAGGCACCAGCTCCGCTGCCACCCGTTCGAAGGGTAAGGGACGGAGCGCACGCGTGTCTACTTCGACTAGGCGCCAGCTCCGCTGCCACCCGTTCGAAGGGTAAGGGGCAGAGCGCGCGCGTGTCTACTTCGACTAGGCGCTAGCTCAGCTGCCACGCGTTCGAATGGTAAGGGACGGAGCGCGCGCGCGTCTACTTCGACTAGGCGCCAGCTCCGCTACCACCCGTTCGAAGGGTAAGGGACGGAGCGCGCGTGTCTACTTCGACTAGGCGCCAACTCCGCTACCACCCATTCGAAGGGTAAGGGACGGAGCGCGCGCGCATCTACTTCGACTTGGCACTAGCTCCGCTGCCACCCATTCGAAGGGTAAGGGACGGATCGTGCGCGCGTCTACCTCGACTAACTAGTCCCGACATCGGCTTCGGCTTCGGCCTTAGACCGCGGGCTCCGCAGCGCACTAAGGCACCGCAAGTTCGGAGGAGTTCACAGGCCGCAGGGACGGAGGGGGCCAAAGGACTCGGCAACATGGCTTCGGCCCTGTGAAGCCCTTCACCATGAGAGGCTCCTGTTGTAGGGGTGGCCCGCACCTAAGCCCAGTAGGCCTGTTAGTAGGTTATAGGGCCCAAAATGGGACATGTGTAATGGCTAAAATACCCCCAACGGGGATGTACCGATATAAGGGCTGAATTGTAAAAGCATACCCCATGTGAATATATATATCAAGGGAAGGCTATGGGAGAGGGCAGAGACCATCACTTTCTCCCAACTCTCCACTACCAAATCTCTCTCTGTTTGGTCTGTAACCACAACAGTACCCCTTTCTGAAACCCCTTCGAATCAAGTGAGCTTCGATCTGCGCTGAGTTGCTAAATATCTTTAGATTATCACAATCAATGCAGCTCGGTCGCTCTTCTAAAACCAGACACGCCATTAATGTATTCTTCACTCACACGGTTCTCAATGTACATCCAGCTTCGGTCCATCTATGCTACATATGTAACAAATGAGTGTCAAAAATGATTATTAGTGCTACTACATAGCAAATCAGACTATCTATACTTACACGTACATGACATGCATCTATATATATTACGTAGGTATAGCTAGCTAGCAATGTATTCATGACATAAATAATTTTAACCAAGAATATGTTGAAGCTAATGGACTACGTACGAGTACTTACCCATTCTGAAATTGAGCAAACTAACATTATCTTTCTAAACCTAGCTAGCTAGATCTAAATTAAACAAAAATATATCTATCATCTCTTTCAATTACAAAAACATGCATATAAGTTTTTAAAAGTAATTGAGTACTAACATCTGATCACTACGAAGATAATGATATGTTTTCACCGAACTCCCTAAAGCCGGCCGCCTCAGCTCGCTCCACCGATGCAGTGCAATGAAGATAGATCTGTGTCTAGATCGAGCACATACGCCCAGTATTTAATAGCACAGATTATCACAGACGGTTCCAACCATAAATCATCTATGATACCAATATATCACAGACGGTTCGTATTAATAACCATCTGTGGTAATTCACAGACGGTTATTAATATTGATGAGGGGGGTTCCCGATCTTCCGTCAGGTGATGATAACTCTCGTTTCGGTGGAACGCGACACACCGATCCGGCTTCAGATCAAAAGACCCGAACCCTGCAACCTAAGCACCACGACTCCTCTGGTTATCAACCGTGTCACTAATCCGGTTGACCTCGCTAAGAAGGCTAATCCCTGCCTGCGAAACGAAGAACACAAGCAAGAACTCGAAAGAACGCAGCTCAAAGAAGTGACAATCTGCAGATGTATGATTAAGATCACGAAAGTGGGGTTTCACGACCGAAAACGGCGGCTGTTCAATGACAGATTGATCTAAAGCAAAACCCAACCCTAACATGTGTGGTGATGACTTAATATAAGGTCTAAGGGTCGTCACACCCCCTGGACGCGCCCCCTAACAGCTCTAAGACGATACACGGCCCAACGGACCAAAAGACGGTGATGCAACACCCTGGTAGATTCTGGATGCTGACTTGTTTCGACGATTCCCGTTGACTCCGGTGGAATTTGGACCTCAAACCAAATCCATTGGTTAGCCTATGAAATTATCTTTCCATGCATATGTGGATCGTCGAAAACGGAGTCCGTATGTGTCCTGGACGTCCGTTTTACTGCAGGCTGGTCCTGAAGGCCGAGGCAGACTCGAACTCGAGTTGGACTGGGCCTCCGGCTTGACTTGGACGTCCTTGCTGGTCTTCTCCGCCTCCACACCTCTCTCCATGTACTTCATGACCCTCTCCAATGTTCCTAAGCAATATAACATCATTAGGTAGCAATCTATTCTCAAAACTATGAAAAGGACCGCTTAAGAACGAGCTCACCTCTAGATTTAATTGTCGCATGCGAGCTCGGGTCATTGGACCTTGCATAACGGTTGGAGGATCAGCGGTTGCATCCGAAGGAGTGATGTCCTCATCAAATATGAACTGTTTGTGATGTACACAATATCACAGACGGTTTGTTATAAGAACCATCTGTCATGTCCAGAATATCAGAGATGATATTTTATGTGAACCGTATATGATATTCGCAACTTTCACAGACGGTTCTTAATATGAACTATCTGTAATGTCTCACTTATCACAGACAGTTTGTGATAAGAACCGTCTGTGAAAGTTCATAGATGATTATTAATATGAATTGTCTGTGATGTCTTAATTATCACAGATGGTTCGTGTTAATAACCATCTGTACAAATATCACAGATGGTTGCTACTATAAACCGTCTGTGATAGTTTAAACACAGACGGTTCATACGGAACTGTCCGTGATGTAGCCGTCCAATATAACCTCTTTTGTAGTTGTGTCTGTGTTATCATTGATGCAATGTGTTGCGCTTTACTATCAAGGGTGGATAAATGGTTTAGACTGGGGGGATTGGAAGGACAGTATGCTTATGGTATGTGAAAGATTGGTGAATTGTTATTAGTTAGAGAATTGGTCGGTATTACCTTGGGCAGTTAAGGACTTAACATTTTGCGCCACTAAACTGAGCCATAATCGTGCAACTACATATCTAGAATGGGACATGCCTAGCTTAGTAAGTTACCTAGTCTTGGCATTGACTACTCAAACGGTAGGATAAACTCGGTGCTAGGGTGGAAGGTGTGATCACATTCATTGGGTTACATCCATAACTGCAAAATTTGTCATTATAGACGGTTTTTTGAACGTTTGAATTTATACGTCAGTCATAATCAGAGGTTATTACAGATGGTTTGTAAGCCGTCTATAATAAATACATCACAAATGGTTTGTAACTAGAACCGTCTGTGAAGAATAGTATCGTAGATGGCTCGAACCATAAACCATCTATGATATTCACACATCACAGACGGTTCTAGCTACCAATCGTCTGTGATGTGTGAGTATCATAGATGGTTGGTATATAGAACCATACGTGATACTTCCCCATCACAGATGGTTTTTGGTTCGAGCCGTCTGTGATAATTCTTCACAAACGATTTATATCACAAAACCATCTGTGATAGTTCATTCTATACCTAAATTTTTTCTATTTTTCAGCCAGCCTCATAAAATGCTAACTATATTATCTGAAAACAAACAAATACAGCAACAAACGCAGCAACACATTCTATTTCCATTAAGATTAAAATCCACCATTGCAACATCATAAGATATCGAGTAGGTTACCCATAGCACTGCATACACAATAGTACACTTACAATTTTATAAAGATAAGCTTCACGGTTACAAATTCAAAAAAAATGGTTGCACTACAAGAAACTTCAGGCTAAAACAAGTTAGACTTACACATCCTTCATTAAACTATAATCTAAAAAAAAAGTGGTGCAGAAATATTTTCAAGTAGTAGAAACAAAAAGACAACGAACACCATTTTCAACTTCTGTATCAAAATCAACAGCTTCTATGCTGGCAACTTAGAATAGTGTAGATTTGCCATTGCCTTCTTCCTTTTCCATCTTGCTTCAAGCGAAATTTCAGTCGCCTTTACCGAACCTCTTCCCACCCTTGCTGCGCACAAACGAGTTAGAGTAGTACTGGTGGTATTGGTTCTTTGAGTAGGGAGAAGGGGTTAATAAGGAGCAAGAGGTGGGGAGGAGAATGGTGAATGCCATTCGATACAGAGAGAATGGACGGGTGAGATCGGGATCCTGGAGGATATGCCGTGGATCGGTGACGTGGCGGGACATCACAGACGGTTCGGATTACAAACCATCTATGATAGAGACATCACAGATGGTTCATAGCAAAAACTATCTATGATAACAGGAGATATCACAAATGGTTCATAACAAAAATAGTCGGTGATAATGGCATCACAAAGTAATATATCGGTACAATACAAATAGCTACTCTCAAAAGATAAAATAGCAAAATTTTATATGGCTTATATATGCTCGTTTGAAAGGTTTCGACGAGATCTACACCTTTGCAGTTGAGGCAAAATCTAAATTCCGAAGGGAAATCAAAAATTTTGGCAAAAATAGAAACTAAAAGCTTAAAACACAAACTTGGCACTAAAGATGCCCGATTTTTAGGGTTTTAGAGAGTGACTAGCACAATTAGGTCATTTTTTTGAACCGGGTTCCTCGTTAGCTTTCCAACGAGTACAAGAACGTCGAAAACCAACACTATATCCAAAGTTATGCTCGTTTTACTAAAGGTGTCTCGAAACTAAATTCTACTCGGACTCAAGCAAGAGATTATGAAAATTTTGGGGATTACGAGTGGAAAACATATCACAGATAGTTTTTAATACAAACCGTCTGTAGAGTATCACAGATGGTTTAAATAAAAACCATATGTGATGTCTGCCATTATCACAGATGGTTCTTATCAAGAACCGTCTATAAATTATCACAGACGGGTATTAGTAAGAACCGTCTGTGATGTCTTGTATTATCATAGATGGTTCATAGTAACCATCTATGAAAATACCACAAACGGTTATTCGTATGAACTGTTTGTGATACTTACAGCACAGACAGTTCCTAGGAACCGTCTATAATGTAAGCATCCAGTTTAGCCTCTTTTGTAGTAGTGATCTTGTGGACTGAAGTCTGTTTACAAGTCCAATGTTAAAGCTCTGAGGCTACTCGCATGTGTTGGGATGTGGTCATAGGATTTAAGCCAGACAGGAGGGGTCAGTACTAGGGTGAAGTTCAAAAAGGTTTTGTTATGATCTTTTTAGTCACATTCCTATGAAAGTGTGTAATTCACCGATTGGATGAATTTATCATATCATGTGGCAAGTTATGCAACCTTTGCAGAGTGTTAAAACATTTTATTTGAATAGTCTTGTTCGTGGTTATGGACATGCTTGAGGATTTCATACGAGGGTTAGATTTTTCATAACCAAAAACTTAGGAAGAAAGCTATGTGAAATTGATGGATGATCTTTGCAGAATCTTATTACCAAAGCTAAGTGAAATTGATGGATGAACTTTGTAGAATCTTATTACATTGTTCCCTATTTATTCAAATTATGTTTTCAATCTATTTATTATATTGAAAAGTTAAAGTTAGTTTTCTGCAAAGCAAGCCAAGTTAGCCGCTTCCTTTGTATAAGCATTGTATTTATATACTACATTCTACATGCACAACTTGCTGAGTACTCTATGTGCTCACCTTAGCTATCAACACAACTCAGTTACTGAAGAAGTGGAATCTTCACCGCTCTTTTAGGAGAAGTATTACAAAGGAGGATAAACGCTACATCGAGCAAGCCCAGTCGATTGCCTATAGCTTGAGATGGGTTATATTTTTCTGATGGTGTTATCTTTTGGTTTTCTGCTATATGTTTATTTTTTACTGCTCGCATAATAAATATTCATCAACCGAATCAGAAGTCTCCGATCCGAAACGGTTATCAAGATTAAGCACCTTAATATCATTAGCCATTTTGGGGGTTGTGCTGTTGTACGTGCACTTTGTTGAAGCAATATTATAATACTTCTCCTTTTCTTGAAATCAACCTACAAACTCAAAACTTACCTACTGTGGATGAACTTTAGATAAGTTTTTAGGACTAATAAACCTACATTAGGGGTGGCAAAGGGATTATGGACTCAGGGTACGCCCTAGGCCTCCTTGGTGGACGCCGGTGGGATGCGGGGGGTTGGGGGTTGCGCCTAGCTTAGCTATGGCAGCTGCTCGAACTCGCCCTATCGGTGGGTCCGCCGCCACTGCCTTCATATTTGCATCTCATGCCACGGTCTTGGAGCTCGCCATTGCAGTCTAAGCCTGGATCAGCTACCGTCGCCGCCTCCCCTCCTATGGCCGAACAGTCTCGCGGCCACGCGCAAGAACTGAATGGCCACACGAGGCCTGCTACCGTGGACACGCCCGTCTCCAATCCCGAAGCATTCTTGGAGGGAAAGCAGTGCCGTGGAGCCAAGCCATGGCTGACGAACGGGAGAAGAACCTGCTCATAAAGCTGGAGGAAGCCTACGCAGATATTGATATTTTTTTTATTTGAATTGGTGCCATCCGGGTTAGAAGTTGGGTATTGGCATGATTGTTTGCGCATGGTGAAATTTGTCGCAGATTGAGGTGATTGGAACAGAAAAGGCACAATTTTTTTCACGTTTTAAAGGTTGGATATTGGCATGATTGTATGCGCACGGTAAAATTTGTCGCAGACTGAGGTGATTGGAACTGGAGAGGTGCAATTTTATTTCGCAATCCGGGTCGGAAATGGTTGGACATTGACATGACTGTATGCACATGGTGAAATTTTTCGCGGACTGAGGTTTTCTATTATTATGTGCTTGTAACGATAGTATTCTTTCTTCACAAACTTGTGCAAAGGAACTTTTCTTCGATTCTAACGTGTATTGACCTTATTCTTTTGTAATTCGTTTTACTAATAATGTATTAATTGAAAAAAAGTGGATCAAGTCAGCAGTTTTTTTTTTGTCGTAGGCTGCAATGTGTTAGGGGCTTAGCCAATTTTTCTTGTACAAGTAATTCTAGACAAGAGGGTAAACTTACCACCTCTCATTGCGAGTTACCATACTCATGTACATACAACCAACCAAATAACTTCACCGTTTAAACCGGGCCAACTTAGAGCAGGCAACCAAACAATAATAAACCTCTATTGCATCACTCTAACCTGCTTGGACCCAACCTGGTTGCTTTTCTGAGCCAGACAACAGGCAAGGTAACATTATTTGGTGTGACATGCATGTTGATGAGAGGATATGAACGATGATGTGTTCCATGATTGGCTTTGGTGCAGAGCCAGCTGCATGCTAGCTCTCGCGAGCTTTGTCGTGCATGTTTTGTGCATTCCTGATGCGTCATCAGATTCTACGTACGTGGTCTCTAGCTATGACCTCTTAACTTTATTCCTTTATTTCTCAGACGAAAGCAGGACGGCACGACCATTTGCTGGCCTGATGATGGACAGTTTGCTTTGCTAGCTAGCTCGTGAACTATCAAAGGGGCATGGTGAGAGAGAGAGAGCACCTACTAAAGCGTCCTATTTCTATCGAAGGCACAGTCGCACAGACAGTGAGAGGGCATCAAGGCTAACATTTCATGTCTCTCTCTGAGTGTTCTTTTTTTTTTTTGCCATACATGCTATCATGGTTATCAAAACTGGTTTTAAATTTTTGCCAGGGTCCGGTAGGACTCGTACCACTGATTTTTGAAAATTTTCAGTAGTTTTTGAGATGAAAATCTTAAATTCATATAAAATCAGCCGAAACTGGTCTAAATCGGTATTAAATCAGTGTAAATCGGTCATACAACGGAGTAAATCAGCGTAAAACAAAATATTTGTGACCATTTTGTAGTCTAACTAGAGATGCATATTAGTACCGATTTTCACCAATTTTCGGCAATTTTTAGCCAATTTTGATAACCCTTCGTGCCATTGCATCTGCTTTACCGTCACCGATTCGTCCACTCACATATGAAATGCCGAATAGTTGAGATTAAAAACATTGTGACAGTTTCCCTACCTTGTAGTTGTTCTTGCGTCAAGAAAAGAATAATCCACTACTACAGAAAACCGTATTACAGACGGTTCAGAAACGTCATCACAGACGGTTTCTGAACCGTCTGAATCTATGGGTCAGTGATAATCGAAGGTTATCACAGACGGTTTTCGAACCATCAGTGATATATCAATATTACAGACGGTTTTTAACGAAAAACCGTCTATGATAGCTGATAATCACAGATGGTTTTAACTAAAAATTTAAAAACCGTCTGTGATTATCAGCTATCACAGATGGTTTTTATTAAAAAAAACCGTCTATGATATTGATATATCACAGACGGTTTTTACTTACAAACCGTCTGTGATTATCACATATCACATACGGTTTATAAGTAAAAAACTGTCTGTTCCTCACCGTCATCTAATTGATTGTTACGTTTGTATTGGGATGCGTTGCACACCGGACATACATGCATGTTTGCATACTTTTTACGGTATAGGATACAGTCGTTCGGATATGCATGTATTCTTTCTACTTCCATTCCCAATGTACAAAAAACCTTCTTGGCTTTATACGTTGTTTTAGGCAACTCATTTCCCTCCGGAAGCATGTCCAGTAAAAGACCTAGCAGCGCCGTAAAACTCTTGTCAGACCAACCGTTGCTTGCCTTCAATTTCAACCTCGTGTACTTTGACCTGCAGCATGTGAACAAAGGTTTCTCCGAGTCCTCCATCAAGCCCTGGAATTTAACATACTCTCTCTCATCATAGTTCTCTTCTACATCCGAAATATCTGATCCAGATTGCCATCGTGCAACCTATCCGAATCCGAACAACAATCGACATCATCCGGCGGCATGTCATTCACTTCACCGACGTTGTCATCCGGCGGCTTATCATTCACTTCACCAGCGATCTCATCCGGCGGCATATGATCGTTGACTTCGCCTTGACTGGTCTAATACGTATAACCCTTTTTGAAACCCCTCTGAATCAAGTGCGCTTCAATTTGCCCTTGGTTCTTAAACATCTTTAAATTCTCGCGTCAGTGCATGGACAGTACATATATTCCACCCCCTTATTCAACATATCCTCCTCGGCAGCTCTTGTAAAAGCAGATACGCCATTAATGTACTCTTCACTCACACGGCTCGCGGCATACATCTAGCTTCGGTCCTACGTTATGTATATATATAACAACTTAGTATTAAAAATTAAATTAATTAATTATTACTACATATATACCGGCCACAGGCATTGAGGCTTAATTTGCTAGCTTAATTCATATTATAAACACAACAGCTATTTCCCCAGCGATCGCTAAAGGTATATAACCAACAATTTTGACAAATTTGGCCTCCCACATGACGGGAACTGATCATGTATGGTCAAGTAGAGGCAAACCATCTCATTAACACTCACCAAAACATAGATCCAAATTGTAATGCAAAAAAAATTTCATTATTAACCAAATCTAGAGCAACCAGGAATGTATGAATCTTCAAAGCTCAATCTCTGCCTCCTCCCACCAAATTAATTGGCCTGAAATCACCTAGCTTGCCTCCTGAGCAAAAGAGTGCAGCACCGGCTAGATCTGCATCGAAATGAAGACAGATGCGGTTCTGACCGGCGCAATAAATGTCTAGCGCCATTTATTAAAAACCGTCTGTGATAATTCTAAGATCATCACAGACGATTTTTAATGCAAACCGTTTGTGATAATCAGCTTATCACAGACGGTTTTCAATAAAAAAACCGTCTGTGATAATTCCAGATTATCACAGACGGTTCATCGGTAAGAACTGTCTGTGATACTCGTTTTCTCCAACGCCATCAACCCAGACGGTGTCCAAATTAAAACTATCTATTTTAGTGTCGGTCACAGATGGTTTTGTCAAACCGTCTGTGATTTGACGTCTAGTATTAGGCTTTATGTAGTAATGATCAATATTCACAGTGAAAATTTTGGTGGGATCTTTAATTTATGTACATTTATTTAGATATATGTATACACACACACTCTTACATTTTTCACGAATAATTCTTTTTTCTAAAGCCATGCTGATCAGCGATTACAAGCTAGTTACCTTCATGTTTGCTATTTGCAGATAATTAACAATGCTGTGCTAGGCAATCTTACAGGCTTACTTAGTTGTTGCTTTCCATTGTTATTTTCGCTAAGACCCAGTCTAAGATCATCATCTCCAATGTGATGTTCTCCTAAATGGGTGCTTGACAGAACATATATTGCTACATCGTCAAAAAAACAGAATCCAAATATATCTCCATTCTCAGCACTTACTTCTTTGTGCTTCATTTAATAGTCCAATATCTCACAAACCACTCAAAAGATCAGAAAAGCATGGTGTCTTTACCAATTTGCAAGTAGATATCTTTCCAAACTAGCCAATGGGAGAATTTTGTAGCTGCCTCTAAGAGGCTTCGCCGTGAAGCATCGGCGGTCCTCTAATTAGGGCAATACGGAGTTCATGTGGTGTTAGCCTATCTTTCGCTGCTATCTCAATAGTAGTCTCACTTTAGTGCAGTGTTCACAAAGAAAAAGTGCATGCGCATGCGCGCACACCTTTTTTTATAACTCAAAGTGGTTATACTTTTATTGATGATTAGCAGGATTACAAATTTACAATCAGCGTCTGGACACACTGTTAGAAACGATCCGATACATCATTAAGCCACATGCACCGATTAAAAGAGGTATTGATCGCTTCCCTGCGCACGAAATAAAACTTAAAATCAGTAAAACTCCTGCTAAGGTCCTCGATTTCGACCATAAATGGCGAGATCTCCGCACGGATCGAACTTGTAAACTCCCATATATAGCTTCACCAGCGATTGGGAATTAGATTCCATGATAACCTTCTGTAGTTGCCAAGTACTTCTTACTAATTCGAGTCCACCAAAGGATCGGAGAAAATTGTACTCCACATTCACAAACTTAGATCCTCAAACTTACAAAATAACTTACCAAAGAAAGTGTCACATTGACAATAAATCCATTCAAACGCGCGGTAGCATTCGTTTCGTACCTCCTCTAATTTATCGACTGTTTGATAGCTCTACTAGAATTTAGTTGTGTAGCTGCGTTAAACTGCCACAAGTAATTAATTTTAGGTGATTAACTGAAGATTAGCAATGATCTAAGCTCATTGGTACGTACAACGTCCTAATTAAATTAATGGTATCTATACCACATGCAGGTTTAAATTAGGGCACAAAAGAGAGAGCCTATTGATCGGTGTTTTTTTGGCTATGGCCGATGTCTTTTGGCTGTGTTTTTCTACACGGTAGTAGATGATGGAGACATCGATGAATATGACGTCCACGGTTTTGTGCTCAGGAAGCCGTTTGGGAAATCCATTTCAAGAGGCTACTCTGTTTCGATGTTTGCCTTTTTATTATTAGAGAAACCAAAGGGCCAAACAGAATCCAAAAATAGAAAAGAACATGCTGTTTGGTGACCTAGCTAAGTTTCCTCACACGCTACAGGAGTTAGGGACTTCATGAGCAATCTAGCTTGTCGACCTCTATAAAAAGGGTTGTCACTCGCTACCAGTCGTTGGCCGCCTGTTGGAGCAAGAGATGGTTGAGGTCGTCCGAAGCATGACAGACTCCAGCGGCGCGTCTGGATGAGCCAGCAGCAGCAGCACCGGTGTGTTCTCCTATCCCTCGATATATAATAACATGCATGCATTAATGCATACCTCATGCAACTTGCCTCTCATTTTTATATAAAAAACAATGGGAAAAAAGAGAGAAGTGGCTCATCTTGTAGTAGCTTAGCTCGCATTCAAGATCTTCTGATTTATGTTTTACTTCGTACGTATAATAGCAAACCCCGTGCTATTTAATGTTTTTATGAATCTTCAAGGGCAATTAGGCTATATATTTAGGTCAATCTTTCTTACTCTAGCTGAGTGTTTGTTTAATACTGCAAATGCATGCATGCTTTACCGTCATTAGCCATCTCAGCTAATCAGAGATGGGGTGTAGAATAACTAAGATTAACAACAAAAATGCAAGTAACTAAGAGTGTGGCCCGCAAGATAAAGTGATGAGGATAAGACCTTGTTGAGATTAAATCTAAGGATTGTCCGCTCTTTCATAGTGTTAGAACTAGATATAAGTGGAGTACGAATTACATAATGTAATCCATACTAAGATAGCTAAATTTCTCTCTCGCACATACCGTACTGTAGCACATTAACGAGAAATAGAGGTCAAAGATCCAGCAGAATCCACACGCAAAGATGAGAAATCTCGATAGACTCTCCAGAACTCACACACACGATAAACAGGAATAGACCCTAACTGCCAACAGCCAATGAGACATACGATGTTTAATTCATAATTCAACTCTCCGTACAAACGGCGCATAGACTTGGCTGTATACAGCAGCCATAAGACTCGGTCTCAATGGCTCAAACCGACATGAGTATTGTTTAATTAAACTGGAAATCTACTAGATATATAATCTCCAGCAGTAGCCCTCAAAACAGGGCCCCTACTTTTCATTTGAGGGCTCTCTCTACTTTTGAGGGCCCAATTTTTTTGCATCTACTCCAACAACACCCCTCAAATCTAAGCCCTCAAATCCATTACACTACACACTGACACATGGGACCCGCGAGCGGAGGAGTCGGGCGACGGGCGAAGCGCCGGCGACGGGCGGAGGCGCCGGCGACGGGCGGAGGCGCCGGTGATGGGGGAGGCGTTGGCGATGGGCGGAGGAGAGCGGCGGCGGAGAGTGGAGGCGGCAGAGAGCGGAGGCGACGGGCGGAGGCGGCAGAGAGCGGAGGAGTCGGGCGACGGGCGAGGCGCCGGCGACAGGCGGAGGCGCCAGCGACGGGCGGAGGAGAGCGGACGCGACGGGCGAGGCGGCGGAGAGCCAAGTACGGCGACAGGCGGGGGGTGAGCGAGCGGTGGAGGCGGGGGATTCGGGCGAGGCGGGGGGCGAGCGGGCGGCGGAGGTGGGGATTCGGCGGACGGGAGGGGAAGAGGCGGGCGGGGAAAGAGGCACGCACGGGAGGGGAAAGAGCCGGGCGGGGCGCGCAGAAAACTGCTCCAACTGTGATTTGGGGGCTTGGTCTAGAGCCCCCAGGAATGAGGGCTGAGGGGGGATTTGAGGGGCCCCTCAAATTTGAGGGCTTTAGTAGGGGCCCTGCTGGAGCTCTATTTTTGTCTCAAGCCCCTAAATTTGGTTTTGAGGGCTCAAATAGGGGCTCTGCTGGAGATGCTCTTTAATCCATCCGGACTCAAGTTAATCAAATATAGAAAACAAATTTGGCCTTTTACATCTCGATCTTGACTCTTGAGTAACTAACCATCCTAATTCAATGCAAACCGTCTAAACCAACTTTGATGTCCTGTGAATAGGTGTGCACCATCTTGCTTGACCGTTTAATGCAGGTGGGCCCCCACCCTAGGGTGCAGAAGGAAAATAAAGAACGCAGACAGAATGCAACCCGCACCTTTCCTATTTTGACGCGCACAGAAGCTCGCTCCGCTGAGAACAAATCAAGTTGCGCTTCAGTTCCTTTCTCATATATCTTTAGACAACGTGCCAATGAAAATTTCTCTTCGAATGTTATTTTGTTTGGAATGTGATCATGCAAAGTAATTTCCTTCTTCCTGTCAAATTCCTTTCTTCACTCAATCACAAACAAACATGCAAATATATGTTCCTTATGCAGCAGCTTTTGTTCCTACGTACACCTGTACAAGAGCAGCCCCATCTGCAAGCATGGCCGGCAGACACGCATAATCTCTTGGCGCCTCATGCACCACGCCCTTCTGGCTTGGCCTTCTACGTGTGCATCAGCACGCACCAACACATGCAGGTGCATCCTTGCTGAATCAGACACACAACCATGCACATATATAGCTCGCTGAAAAACATGCATTTCCTCCTTTTGCGCATCATGCATGCACACATGCGCAGCACCTATCTTCTTTCTCCTCAGCAATTTATGCAATTAATTCATGCGAAACAGATTGTATACAGGAATTAAATTTAGAAACATGGTTAGTAATTATGGTCGCATCATAAAACTTGGCTGTTCAACGAAAAAAATCAATATTCACAACGAAATTTGGTGGGTTTTTTTTATTGTGCGATTTACAATAAAGACATACATGTATAACTTATAAAATAAATTAAGTCAAAGATTTATCCCTCCCTAATATTCAAGTGTCTCTCTCTCAATATATATAATTTTTAATTTGATTTATTTTTATAGGTTGGTATAGATTTATCATCACCTAATATTAACTACGCTTTACGATTCGCAAATTTTTCAAAAAAAAGTTGTCATGAATCAAACCATGTCAACAAATAAAAATTGTCCGAAGGCATGCATGCTAATCCGCGATTGGCAGTAATTTGAACTTCATGTTCCCTATATATATAGTTACGGACAACAATCTCAAGCAATAATCTTTCCAGCACTACAACAAAACCCGGTAAGAAGCACTTTCATAAAGGTGTTTCTTGAGATAATTTTGAAATCACCCAAAAATTTATCCTCTACTTGACGACATGCATCTCCCCAACTTCCTCCAATATCTCCAGGCCTCCGTAGCATTTGTGCAGCACGAGAGCCCACTCAGAATGTTTCTAGTTTTGTTTATATGTGCAAGATGTACATATTTGTTTTGAAAACCAAAAAAACCATATATATTGTTAATTTTTTATAATTGAAAGCCACTCGGTTTCCTTCTTCAGGTGCTTTGTTTTTCTATAGCATTATATATATGGAACTGTCTAGTTATCATTCGACTGATTTTTTTATGGAAATCAGTCAAATTTTTAACCCTAGGATCAAATTCCGTACCTATTAGATCATTGACATGTTGCAAACTGCCTCACAGTGGCTTAATGGGCCGTCAATTCCTTAGCGGGCCCCTATTGTTGAACACGAAGTAGTTGAAGATGATCCCCGTACATTAAGATTTTTCAACTTCGTCACAGTGCCTTAATTTTCAACTCCTATTGTTTGAGACTTTACATTAAGATTTTACAAGCTAACAAAACATACAGGTTAAATGATACTATACGCATGAGACCCAAAAAACAACAATAAAAAAAACATAGCAAATTTTTTTTGTCTTTCATTGTCTTTTTTTTGTTGGGACTGTCTATACATTTTTCGACTGATTTTTTTTGGTTTTCAGTCAAATTTTGAAGCGTACGATCAAATTGGAGCACCTACAGATTTGTGACAACGCTAGCTACCATCTGAAGTGTGTTGCACCTTATCGGGCTCGCAATGTCTTAACGAATCGATTTTTGGGCTTTTTTATCGATTTCATTCTTTTTTTGGGCTTTATTTTAATCAAACATAGCATTCAAACCAAACAAAACATTTTAGGAAATTTAAACAAACAAAACATCTTGGGAAATTTAACCAAACAAAACATCTTGGAAAAATTAAAAAAACAAAACATCTTGGAAAAATTAAACAAACATAGCATACAAACATTGTATATATACTCTGCATTGGGATGTGGTAGTACTCTATATTAAAGCTATGGTACTAAAAAAGTTCAAAAAAGCAAACAAAACAGTTTGAGAAGTTTAATCAAACAAAACACAACTAACTTTCTAAGATCCAGAGTTTGATATTGAAAAGAGATATTAATACCAGAGTTTCTGTATTCAATTTACATGATCCAGAGAAACGAGCTTATTGCAGTACAAATCTTTTCTTGTAAACCTGCGAAATCTTTTTATAAAATGGTAGAGTCGACCGTAAAGATTACCACATTTTATTCGATAGAATTAATACAAAACTGTTAACATACAAATCACTTTGGCTTACAAAGACATTGCTGGCATGAAAATCGACTACTCAAATAGTTTGAGGTCACATTCAATTCAAGGTTTCAAGTATTGGACAGCGCAAAATTATCACATCGGCAAGAAACCAATATCAAAAACGAGAGTTAACAACGTTATGTGCATCCAAAATACAAGAAACGCAGAACAGGATGATCTTTGCATCGATTCGAACGAATGGTCAGGGTGACAATTCCGTGCTAAATAAATGGTGTCAAGCCTGTGCCTGGCTAGCACGGATGGACAAAAATATGAGGTTTTGCGCAGCTTGCTCGAAACTACATCAATCACATGCTCCCAAAACAGAAGCGTCGCGCGCTCCACCGCTTCATCCCGAGACGCATATCCTAAAGCAAAAGGACGGCTGACAGATCGACTGCTTGGGGGTATAAAAAACAGTCGACTGCACTCTAGCACTTCCGTATATATATTTGTGTATTTGAAGTTTCCTCGTCAAATGCGTGTAGTAGCTAGTACATGAGAGTAACAAAAAAAAAACCCTTGCCAACAGGCAAGTTCAAAGAATATATACACACACACACGTATGCCACAGCTTCATATCTAGTCGCTCTAGTCACAAATTCTTGTCACTATATATAGGATAATCTCTTTTGGAATATATATTTTAGATTTATTGAGTGAATATTATATAATTAGTTGACTCATTACTAGAAAAAAATGAAATAATCTTTGATAATATTGTACTGTGATAGCCTTTTATAAATATATATAGTGACAAAATCCAATAGCATGAAAAAGAAGCATCTTCAAGACCCTTCACCCAAGAAACGTTAATCTCATTTTTGGGTTGTTTAATCAGTTGATAAAAAAAATATGTATATATTATGTGCTATAGGTCTGGAACGTGTGTGATGTATCAATCCAAGCCCATGCCGATGTCCAAAATACAAGTAAAAGAGTAGCCAAAATGTAACTATATGTCTTCTTATTAGATTATTATATGTTTCATTAAAGTTTCTCGTGGTGGAACTGCTTTGAATTTAAGGAGCTGCAATGGACGACCGTTCCTTGGGCACACAAAAGCTGTTCAAGAAGGTTGAGATACAATACCAACTACTACTCCAAATGGCGAAGAAGACCACCCCGGCCCAGGGCAAGTTCCTGACCATCTCCAGGGTCCGCGAGCTAACCCGCAACGTCCGGCCAAACGAGTACACGACGCATTACGTGCCGATCGGCCCGTACCACTGGTCTTCCTCGCCTCAGTGGAGGATAGACGAGGACGAGAAGTGCAAACATCTCGCCATCTTACTTGATGCCATCTGGCAACGAAGAAACAAAGAAAATGATAAGAAAGTTTTACTCCGTGAGCTACTCCAGGAAATGAAGAACCTGGATGTGAGTAGTTGCTATTCCGTCCAGTACGGCGGCATGGGGGCAGAAAGCGAGTTCTTGCACATGCTGCTGCTCGACGGGTGCTACCTGCTTGCGTGCTTCGCCGGCAGTCCGTACCGGTGGTCGTCGCCGTCGCCGCAGCAGCAGGCGAGGACAGAAAACGCAAGCGCAAGCCACGACTCCGCCGTGAAGATGCGCGAGACCTTGTACCTCCTTGAGAACCAGATACCCTTCTCCGTCGTCAAGACGATATATGAGTTCGTCACCAGACACACCCCGACGACCCCGTCCGCCGACACCCCGACGACCCCGTCCGCCGGCACCCCGACGACCCCGTCCGCTGGCACCCCGACGACCCCGTCCGCCGACATCCTGACCAAGTTCGCGGAGCGCGTCAAGGAGGAGCTGCAGCATAAGCTCTACATTTGCGCAACGCCGGAAGGGGCGGCGCCGCCGCCTGATCCGTCCCACCTGCTGCATCTGGTGCACACTTACTTCAAGCTGATGGAAAATTCGCCAGCGGATCAAGCGGCGGGCGGGGACGCTGCCTTGACAGTCACGGGGCAGTGGCGCCGGGCGACAGAGTACTGGAGATACGCCAACGTGCGGTTCCATCCTCGGAAACTCGACTCCGTCGCGGCGCGTTCCGTCCTCGACGTGACCATCTTAGGCGGCGCGCTGCTGGTCCCTCTCCTGCGCGTGGACAACGACACCTGGACGATCCTACGCAATCTGATGGCGCTGGAGGAGCATCACTCAAAGTCGCTTCCGAGGCACGTGACGGCGTACTGCCTCTTCATGTCGCAGTTGGCGTGCACGGAGGAGGACGTGGCGCTCCTCAGGAGGTGGCGTGTCGTCGAGCACTTCCTCGGCAGCGACGCCGAGGCCGCAGCCGGGTTCGCCGACCTCTGCAAGGGGGTGGTTCTGAACATCGACGACCCCAACAGCAACTACCTCAAGCCCGTGTGGCACAAGCTGGAGCAGCGCTACGAGAACCGCTGGCACAACCTCATGGCGTGGTTCCGGCAGGCTCATTGCCGGAACCTGGGGTACTTAATCGCGTTCGTCGCCGCCGTCATACTCTACGCCATGGAGTTGGTGCTGGGAATATACGAGTTCATCGACCACATGAATAAGTAGTAGTCCAAATGGTTGTACGTACGTACGTACGTAGGACTAGTTTGGCAATGAGCTAAGTTTGGTTTGAAGTGACACTGGCATGTGGGGACTCACTTTCTATGGCACGCCTTGCTGTGTGGATAGCTTTGCTCAGTAATGTCGTCACCAGGCTTGCTCCGTTTAGTGTTGCGGTGGATTCCAAATATCTAATTTAGTAAAACTATTTTAATTTTTATATTTTAACTTTTGCCACGCACAACGACACCGCAGATGCAAAATAGCCCTTAATTTCTTCTTGGCTTATACCATGTGTCATATGTGCCCGTTTTCTAGTATCTTGATATTCTAGATTATTGTTTTGTACTCCATGTAGATGCTAATTAATCTACTTGCTACAGGAGGAACAAGTACTCTTATCTTCATTTGATGTAAAGAATTAAAGAACGACCTTTGTGTCCCTGAGCCTACAAGAACTATTGCAAGCTGTCAGGATATGTGTGGAGTAGGAGACAAGAATCACGCTAGAAGCGCCTTCCTAAAGCGATTATTTGCACCCTGTCTAAAAGCTTTGAGGGTCTACTGCAGATAAGCTACTAGGATAAACAAGCCTGTACGAAGTTTGCACCAAAGCAAAGTGAAAACTCGTCGTGAGCAGAACAATACTGCAAGATTGCGAATGAATTTCGAAAACTGAAGGGCTTCTCTTTATATAGAGTTTGGAAGGATACGAATGAGGAGACACGACTCTTCGAATGCACCCTTCTGACAAGGAAAAAAAACAACTGCTTGTCTGAACAAATTGCTAATTGCCCACGTGCCCCTAAGTGTCACAAGTGCGTCAATGAAAGGCGCCAATGGCACCACACAGCCCACGCCCCGCCAATGAATTGCAGTATATTGGGCACTGGCTCCGCCTAGGTCCAATTCTTCTCAAAACCCATATGAATGCTAGTTATTTAAGTTGATCAAGCTCCTCATAGACTTTCCATGTGAGACTAAACTTGTTGTTTTAAAAACAAATTCCAACAATCCCCCACTTGGTTTTAAAATAAACAAGTTCATGCATAATAATAAAATAATATTAATACAGTTATGTATCTTTCGATTTGAACATAACCTTAGTAAATATAATACACAACAAAGTTTTCATATTAAAGGTAGCATAAAAGCTTTGAACCAATTATTCGTTATATCAAAACCGGTCATGCATAACACAAAATTCTTCACAGAGTTCTGCCCACAAAGCACGCTTAGCACTATTAATGGCCATGTGCTCATCCTATATTAATGAAAAATTATGAGAGAAACTCTACTCCCATTTAGAGACGGCACCATCTCATTTTTCATATAGGTGAAATTCTTCCAATATCTCTGTTACTTACAAATACTTGTTCTCAACGACTGAATCTCATTGAGAGTTAAATTCTAAACCCTCAAACCGTAACAGCCAACATTTCACAATTAGATAAATGTTGAACAATCCACGTCACAACTTCTTGTTACCCTTTGAACCAAAAAACTAGTCAATTACTAGTGTTAGGTTGGGTTGCCATTGTTAATGGATTTATTATTAAGTACCATTCCCAAGGAAGTCTTCTTTACCAAGTCTCTTGTGAGAGGTTTAGAAAAGGGATCAGCAAGGTTAACATTTGTTCTCACAAATAATAAAGAAACTATTCCATCCCTGATTAATTTCCTCACATAGTCATGTCTTAGACTCATATGTCTCGACTTACCATTGTACACTTCACTGTACGCCCTAGCTAAAGTAGCCTAGCTATTACAATGTATTGACAGTGCCGATACATTTCCATGTGCCAGTGGAATTTCTAAAAGATGATCCCTTAACCATTCAGCTTCTTGTCCTGCCGAAGCAAGAGCCACAAATTTAGATTCCATAGTGGAATGAGTAATACAAGTTTGTTTCTTGGATTTCCAAGAAATAGCCCCATCGGCCAATGTAAGATTTGCTATCCCCAACACTTGATATCCCATTTGCATTATAATATCCTTCTAAGACAGCAAGAAATTTTGTATAATTTAGATGTAGATCTTTGGTTTTCTTAAGATATCCAAAGACTATCTCAATAGCCTTCCAATGCCCAACACTGGGTTGCTAGTAAATCTGCTCAATTTACTAACTGCATATGATATACCTGGTCTTGTACATTGCATCAAGTACATCAAACAACCAATAGCACTCGCATATTCAAGCTGTGCCACTGCTCTTCCTACATTTTTTTCAAGTTTTACACTTGAATCAAATGGAGTGTTTACTTCTTTAAAGTTTATATGTTTGAACTTATTGAGAATTTTATCCACGTAATGAGATTGCCTAAGATCAAAACCCGCACTATTTGTTTCACTTTGAAGCCCAAAATAGTGTCCACTTTTCCAAGATCTATCATTTTGAAAAAGGAAATCATAAATCTCTTTATTTCTGTTATCACTACTACAGAAATCCACATTACAGACGGTTCAGAAACGTCATCACAGACGGTTTTCTGAACCGTCTGAAATTATGGGTCAGTGATAATCCAAGTTATCACAGACGATTATCGAACCGTCTGTGATTATCCGATATCACAGACGGTTTTTCATTAAAAACTGTCTGTGATATCGGCTAATCACAGACGGTTTTTCGTTAGAAACCGTCTGTGATTATCCGATATCACAGACGGTTTTTCATTAAAAACCGTCTGTGATATCGGATAATCACAGACGGTTTTTAATGAAAAACCGTCTGTGATATTCCTCCCCCATAACAGAATCTATTTCTGTTTATTGGCTAGCCTCAGGAAATGCTAGCCATGCCCTCTGAAACAAGCAGATAATGACAGACATAAAACATATATAATTGACACATCTCATTTCACTTCAGATACATTTCACATCTCAATTCATTTCACAGACATAAAACATCCAATTGACAACAAACTTCATTTCACAAACATAAACCATCCATTTCACAAATCAATTCATTGAATTGAAATAAAATATCCATTAACAAATACACAAATTGTAAAAGATGTACACTGCATTTGCACTTAGAATTACAATAAAAAATCATTCTGGGCAGTGGAACTCTCCATCTGATCTTACGACTTTTGTCCACAAAAACCAAATGAACTCTCCTCGAATTTTTGCAAAATCTGGCTGTTTCAATGCAGATGTAGAGATGGACGCAGCCTGTCGATAGGAATATCAACGCGCGCATATATAAAACTTGACATATATGAAATAAATGTGGGAAGATTGACAAACCTTAGAATTGGTGATCTTGGTGGAATCGAGGAGTAGTCTCATATGGTGGCACGCGTAGTATCCACACGTGTTGCCCGGCTGCTGCTGGTGGCACTGCAAAAAATAGAATGTGTTAAATCAAGTGGCATTACTACTATGTGTTATATATGATTAATTAATGTGTAACTAGCGAATACCCGAAACTTGCGATCATGTTTCAAGGGCTTGGCCCCTGTCGTCGAGTCACGTGTTTGTTGAACGTATGTGGTGAACGACCTTCGTTATTCGAAAAAGTTAGATTAGTCATTCGGAAGGAAAGAAAGAGTACAATGTACAATGTACGTACCTATCGAGTATTTGGGCGATAGCTGTGTACTTGGATTTGTTCTTACTTAGAGAATCAAGGTATATAGCCTTGTTCCATTTTGGTATAATTACAATTAAAATCCAATGGAAGTGCTCATTGTATGGCATAAGAACAAATTCCTTATCTTGGTGAACCAGCAGTGCTTTTGTAATATAGTCCTCGACGAAGGATGCATTCTCGTTGATGGTATCAATGGCGACCAAGCGTGGGTCAAGGAAACCAATTCGTGATTTCGATGATCTAGCTTCGATCAGCATGAATCTATATATAACACAGAAAAGCAACAAATTGTGACATATATCGGTATTACGTGAACAGAGACTGTGATTGTACGACTTACAGCGTCCAGCATCGAACGAGTGAGGCGTCGAGAGCGTTGAGCGTGAAAAGTTGAAATATATCGTCAAAGGTCACCGCGAAGACACAATCCTGAGCTTCGTGCAAGAAATGTTCCGGCTTGAATTTGACAGTGATACCTGAGCGCCATTGTGCCCCTGGCTTATTGGACTGTTCCATATACCAAGCGTGGAATCTTTGGCAACCAAGTCCTAGTTTTTGGAGGTGCTCTTCCGGGAATAACATCGGCTCGCCTAGCACGAATTTGCGGGCCAATGGCATGTACGAGAAATCGTCATCATCCTTCGTCTTTGATTTGCCCTGGCCACTGCCTCGATTGTCGGTCGACTTTATGCTAGTCGACTGTAATGGTATAGACGGTGCAAGATGCTCTGGCGAGAATAGCACCTGTGGAGATAGCACCGGTGCAGGTAGCTGTGGTTCGCACTGCCCATGTGGAGATGGCACCAGTGCAAGTTGCTCTGGCGAGAATAGCACCTGTGGACATAGCACCGGTGCAGGTAGCTGTGGTTCGCACTGCCCGTGTGGAGATGGCACCAGTGTATGTTGCTGTGGTTCGCACTGCACTTCTGATCCTGCCACCGGTGAAGAAGCCTCCAGGGAGATGTCGCTTTTGGGCCACTGGATGAATGTTCCAATGGCCTGTCCTAGAGTCACAATCTCGTCGTTGGGGGGCTTCGGTAGCGGGACCACCTCAAAATTGACATACACACCATCCACATTAACTTTTGCGAAGCCTGGCGCTAAAGCTTGACCGTGCACCATGGCCCCAATACCAGACGAATATGCCTGGCCCCAAGCAGCGTACAAGGGAATGGAGCCATATCTCACTTGGAGCCTGCAGTTCGTAGGCTCCTACATAACGATATAAAATTAGCTACTCGAATAGGCCTACTAATGGAGCAAGCATTCGAGAGGTAATAATTATTACCAGGATGTCGTCCATAGGAAATTTGGACTGGGTATGCGTCGGATTGGACGAGCAGCTACTCGGACGGTTGTGCGGGCTAGCTAGCATAGCAGCGGCGGTGACGACCTGCTGACTTTCTGTCTGTTTCTGCACCTCTTCTCTGATTACATCACCCATCTGAGCTAATAGCTCCTCTCGAAGAGATTCCTTGATCTCTTCTCGTAGCTGTGCGTCACGCTCGGCTTTGTTTCTCTTCCTACGCCGATACATTCCGGAGTCATCTTCGAAACCATGTTTCCAAGGAACGTAAAGCCCAAGGCCTCTCGTACGACCCGGGTGCTCCTTATTTCCCAGGGCCACAGAGAGCATATCATTCTCCCTTGTTCCCTGGAATGATCCCAGGGTAGATTCAAAACTCAGCTCTTCCTGCAAGAGCACGAAATGTCATTTCAACTCATACGAAGTTGTTGAGTAATTACAAGCTACGTAGTTCTATCGATATCTTACCAGGCGCTGGGACACTTGCTGGTCTGCAGGGTTTCGAAAGGAGACGTCCCCCGATGTCGTTGTAGATGACCTTGCTCTAATCCAATTTCGAGCGCGGTCATTCGGGATATTGGAAAACGGCGGGGCGATGTCCTCTGCAGCTGCCAGGTCATCCTCCTTCATCCACTGCGGGATTTTACCCGCATACCGAGCTGTGCCAAGTCTGTGGGGGTGTGTGTTTTTTGCTTGGAGGGCCTTGTGCGCCGTACTTGTACTTTTGAAATCTTCGGACGTCTTCATCGCCTTGAACTCTTCCCATTGTGGTTCCAGGAATGGGTATATATGAAAAGGCGTTTCGTCCGTCTCCACGTATTTCCTGACAAGCCTGCTCTTGAAGTTCTTCCATGCTTTGCACGCCGCTAGGTAGGTTTGTCGTTGCACAGCGTGTAGGTGTTCTTCTGGGAACTCGAACGATGCCAAAATTTCGGTCCACAGCTCATGTTTTCGAGTGTCAGGCACGTTCTTCCACGAATTGTATGTGATCTCAATTCGTTCTCGTGCAACTATTCCGACCATGCTTCGGAATGCGCTTACCGCTTTTCTAGGAAGGATAGGGACCCCAGATGCGTTTACCGCTATGATGGTCTGTCGGCCCTCAGGCTTCTTCGATAGCCCTCTTCCTTGGCGTCTTGATGTTGGAGCGGACACCTCCGGCGATGATGTTGAAGAATGCGTGGGTGACGTGTTGCTCATTTTGTGGGTCTATTAAGATAAGATGAGAAAGTGATCATATTGAATTGGAAGACAAGAGAGGAGTAGAGGGGAGGGGGAGAAAGTGACCAATGTACCAATGTATCAAGTCCTTCTTTTTCCCGCAAAATTCAAGTCAATTTTATTACAAAAGTGCAAAAAAAAAGACATTCCAGATTCTTCGGTGAGCAGCCGACATCGCTGACTGCTTCGGTGAGCGACTATCCATTTGCTTCTTCCCACTCCTCTTCATCTCTGATCTCTAGATCACGTACGCCAGTAGCGATGATTCAGTTGAATCATCGCTACTGGCATACGTGATCCAGAGATCAGAAATGAAAAGGAGTGGGAAGAAGCAAATGGATAGTCGCTCACCAAAGAAGTCAGCGATGTCGGCTCACCGAAGAATCTGGGAATTTCTTTTTTTTGAACTTCTGTACTAAAATTTCCTTGAATTTTGTAATACTATTACTACAAGGTCTCTAAACAAAGTTCTATGAAGCAAATGACACAAACTAGTGTATCTGGTTCATTGAACCTGATACACTAGAGTGTGTCACTTGCTTCATGCCCCTTGAAGGTCTATGTGGCATATACACTAGAGTGGTCCTTGATTGCTTAATGTGTTCTCTCAAATTGTAGGGGTGATGTCTAGATACATGGAGCATTTGGGTGGAAAGATCAACTGTTTCGTCAGGCGCATGACTGCCAATTCGAAGCATAGCATAGCATCCGAGGCACATCCGAGGTCTGCTGTTGTGTCTTCAAGACACAGCTGCAGGCCTCGGATGTGCCTCGGATGCTATGCTATGCTTCGAATTGGCAGTCATGAGCCTGACGACACAATGTATTTCTTTCCACCCAAATGGTCAATGTATCTTTTGCAATACTCTTCCTTGATTGGTGCTCTCAAATTGTAGGGTTGCACATGATAAGATGAGGAAGCAAGAAAAGTGAAACAATATGCTCAATGTTAGGAAGAGAGGAGAGGAGTAGAGGGAAGGGGGAGAAGGGAGGGGGTGATGTGGACAGAGAGGGATTATGTGCCTACACTAGTGTATCCTTGAAGGTCTATGTGGCATATATTATTACTACAAGATCTCTAAACAAAGTTCTATGAAGCAAATGACACAAACTAGTGTATCTGGTTCATTGAACCTGATACACTAGAGTGTGTCACTTGGTTCATGCCCCTTGAAGGTCTATGTGCCTATACTATATACTATAATACTATATACTAACACAACAAGCAATGTACCAAATAGCAAACTAATTAAGCTACTGCAGTAAACAATGTACCATGTAATATGTACCAAATAGCAAACTAATTAAGCTACTGCAGTAAACAATGTACCAAATAGCAAACTAATTAAGCTACTGCAGTAAACAATGTACCAAATAGCAAACTAATTAAGCTACTGCAGTAAACAATGTATCAAATAGCAAACTAATTAAGCTACTGCAGTAAACAATGTACCAAATAGCAAACTATTTAAGCTACTGCAGTAAACAATTAATGTACCAAATAGCAATATATACCAAATAGCAAACTAAATAAGCTACTGCAGTAAACAATGTACCAAGTAGCAAACTAATTAAGCTACTGCAGTAAACAATGTACCATGTAATATGTACCAAATAGCAAACTAATTAAGCTACTGCAGTAAACAATGCTCACAATGCTCAAAACTCTAGTCCATCACAGAAAGTGCTCACAATGCAGTCAGTAATCGAGGGGAGGTGGCCGGCGAGGGGCTCGACGGAGGCGGCCAGCGAGGGGCTCGGGGAGGCGGTCGACGAGGGTTCGGGGAGGCGGAGGCGACGAGGGGCTCGACGGAGGCGGTCGATGAGGGGCTCGGGGAGGCCGAGGCGACGAGGGGCTCGACGGAGGCGGCCGGCGAGGGGCTCGGGGAGGCGGTCGACGAGGGTTCGGGGAGGCGGAGGCGACGAGGGGCTCGACGGAGGCGGTCGACGAGGGGCTCGGGGAGGCCGAGGCGACGAGGGGCTCGACGGAGGCGGTCAGCGAGGGGCTCGGGGAGGCGGAGGCAACGAGGGGCTCGACGGAGGCGGCCGGCGAGGGGCTCGAGGAGGCGGCCGACGAGGGTTCGGGGAGGCGGAGGCGACGACGGGCTCGGGATTTACTTGGATCTAGATCCAAATCTCTTCTATGAAGCCATAGTACGAGTTTCTCGACCCATCGGTACTGAATGCATCTATGCGGACACCGCTGTTCTGGTTAGTGCTCTTGACATCCTGAGACTGCGTATAGAATGTGTACCCATTGATGTCATATCCTTGCCATGTCACAACTGTAAATGTCGGCCCTTTTGCCAACCATGTCAGCGTCTCACTCGGTGAGCTCCTAGCGATTTGCTCATTCAACCATTGGTTGAACCGACGGTTGTGTTGCCTCATGATCCAAACATCTGGCCGCTCCGGATTCTGTTGCCGAAGCACATCCTTGTGCTGGTCCACATAAGGCGCCACTTCAGTCATGTGTTGCAACACCGTGAAATGGGATTGAGTATACGTGTCCATATCTGGAGTGATTGCTTTCCTTCCGATAGTTCCGAGACCCTTCAGCCTCCCCTCATGACGAGATTGAGGGACACCTATCGGTTGAATCTGAGCCATATAATCGACACAAAACTCAATGACCTCTTCGCTTGCATAACCTTCGACGATGCTGCCCTCCGGCCGAGAACGATTCCGTACGTAGGACTTCAGAATTCCCATGAACCTCTCAAATGGGTACATGCTACGTAGGAATACGGGCCCGCACATTTTTATCTCCCACACAACGTGAACAATGAGATGGACCATGATATCGAAAAACGAAGGAGGGAAATACATTTCAAGGTGACATAGAGTCATCACCACCTCATCCTGTAGAGCATCTAGTCCTTCGGGATCGATGACCTTCTGAGCAATTGTGTTAAAGAAATAACATAGCCTCATGATTGTCTCTCGGACTTTGATCGGCAAAATATTTCTAATTGCAATCGGGAGCATCTGTGTCATCAGCACATGACAATCATGAGACTTCATGCCATTTAACTTCAAATCTTGCATCGAAACAAGTTTCTTCACGTTGCCGGAGTAACCAGACGGAACTTTGACACCATGCAAGCACTGGCACAGTTCTGTTTTCTCAGCCTTGGACAGAGTGTAACACGCAGGGGGAAGGTACGTTCGTCCATTATTAGTGCTTGTCGGTGCTAACTCCGGCCTGATGTCCATGTCAGCCAAGTCAAGCCGTGCGTTGACACCGTCCTTTGTTTTATCACGGATGTTCAGTAAGAGACCAATCAAGCTGTCGCACACATTCTTTTCTACGTGCATGACGTCGATGCAGTGCCGAACATCTAGGTACTCCCAATAAGGTAAGTCCCAAAATATTGATCTCTTCTTCCAGGTGTTCTTCTCATGAGCCCTCAATTTACGTCCCTTTCCGAGGACAACATCTAAATCCTTAACCATATCATAAACCTCGTGTCCCCTTAAATGCCTTGGAGCTGAACCGTCTTCCTTCTCTCCGTCAAATTGTTTCTTCATCTTGCGGTATGGGTGAGCCCTCCGAAGAAACCGGCGGTGACGCATGTAGACGGTTTTGCGTGAGTGTCTCAGCCACACACTCTCGGTACCATCTAAACAGTGAGTACAAGCTTTGGCACCTTTTGTACTATGGCCCGATAGGTTACCAAGGGCAGGATAATCATTTATGGTGCAGAACAATAAGGAGCGCAGAGTGAAGTTCTCTCGTTTGTATGCATCCCATACCTGTACCCCTTCGTTCCACAGTACTTTTAGATCTTCCACCAACGGTGCTAGGAACACATCGATATCATTCCCAGGTTGTTTTGGCCCTTGGATAAGTATCGACAGCAAAATGTACTTTCGCTTCATACACAACCAAGGAGGAAGGTTATAGATGCAGAGAGTCACGAGCCATGTGCTATGTCGGCTGCTCATGCTGCTGAAAGGATTTATTCCATCTGTACTCAGTCCAAACCTTATATTCCTTGGTTCTGCACCGAACTCTGCAAACCTCCTATCGATGTTTCTCCACTGCGCGGAATCGGCAAGGTGTCTTATCATTCCATCCTTCTTGTGCTCCTCCGAGTGCCAACGCAGCAGTTTTGCCTCCTTTGGATTTGCAAAAACCTTTTCAAACGGGGAATTATAGGAAAATACCATGCCACCTTAGCACGAGGTCCTTTCTTCGCCTCTATTCCCTCGCCATCATTTGATTGATTGTTACATTTGTATCGGGATGCGTTGCACACCGGACATACATGCATGTTTGCATACTCTTTACGGTAGAGGATACAGTCGTTCGGGCATGCATGTATTCTTTCTACTTCCATTCCCAACGGACAAAGAACCTTCTTAGCTTTATACGTGGTTTTAGGCAACTCATTTCCCTCCGGAAGCATGTCCGCTAAAAGACCTAGCAGCGCCGTGAAACTCTTGTCGGACCAACCATTGCTTGCCTTCAATTTCAACAGTTCAAGCACGGCCGACAACCTCGTGTACTTGCAGCCCGTGTACAAAGGTTTCTCTGAGTCCTCCATCAAGCCACGGAATTTAACATACTCTCTCTCATCATAGTTCTCTTCTACATCGCGAAGCATCTGATCCAGATTATCATCGTGCAACCTATCCGAATCCGAGCCACAATCGACATCAGCCGGCGGCATGTCATTCACTTCACCGGCGATGTCATCCGGGGGCATATCATTCACTTCACCGGCGATGTCATCCGGCGGCATATGATCATTCACTTCGCCATGACTGGTCCAACACGTATAATCCTTTTTGAAACCCCTCCGAATCAAGTGCGCTTCAATTTGCCCTCGGTTCTTAAACATCTTCAAATTCTCGCAGTCAGTGCATGGACAGCACATATATTCCACCCCCTTATTCAACATATCCTCCTCGGCGGCTCTTATAAAAGCAGAAACGCCATTAATGTACTCTTCACTCTCACGGCTCGCGGCATACATCTAGCTTCGGTCCTACGTTACGTACATATATAACAACTTAGTATTAAAATCTAGATTAACTAATTATAACTACGTATATACCAGCCACATTTATTATATTCAGACTTAATTTGCTAGCTCAATTCATATTACAAACACAACAGCTATTATATAACCAACAATTTTGCAAATTAACCATCTTCAATAACCACTCATGGATTACCTAGACCTAAATGTAATGCAATTAAAGAAAAAATAAATTTCATTACTAACCATATCTACAGCAACCAGGAAAGTCTGAATCTTAATTCAAAGCTCAATCTCTGCCACTTCCCACCAAATTAACTGGCCTGAAATCGCCTAGCTTCCTCCCGAGTGAAAAAGTGCGCAGCAGTGGCTAGATCTGGATCGAAATGAAGACAGATGCGGTCTGAGCAGCGCAATAAATGCGTTAGTCATTATCACAGACGGTTTGTAATAAAAAAAACCATCTGTGATAAGCTTATCACAGACGGTTTTTTATTACAAACCGTCTGTGATAATATTATCACAGACGGTTTTTTTAAAACCGTCTGTGATAAGCTTCAAACCAGAACGTATCGCGCGTGTTTCGATGCCAGAACGCTTCGTGTTTCGATCGTCTAAATAACGTCTCTCGATCGTTATACGAAGCGTCTATATCATTAATGTTTGGGTATACGAACCGTCTGTGCTAAAGGTTAAATATGCGCCTAATCCAGGTCTCTTCTACGTACAATACAATATACAATACGACATGGCTTCTACTGTTCTTGTGATCATCTCCTTCCTCTCATCTGTTCATCAAGAATTGTTCGGCCGGAACCTTACACAGGCGGCCAGCAATTTGCATCTGGAGCAGCTTCTCCGCACCCGCCCTCCTCTCCTTCCCCGACTTTCTTGCATCCGTCAGCTTCACCTGATCCTCCGCTGTCGACGGAGGCGTCTCGCTGCCGCTCAAGAAAGGGAAACAGCCCTCACCCTGGTTCTTCTCCACAATGTGCGCAAAGCGGAAGAAGCTCTACACGCATTGGAGAGACTGATGGATAGCCTTGCTGATCAAGCAAATACGGCAGATTATGAGGAATCCTTTCATGCTATCCTCTACGACCTTATGGATGCTGCTGATCATTTGCCCAGGCTGGAGGAGGAAGTGCTGAGGACAAGGGCAATCTTAACGGCGTTCGAGAATTTAGCGGCTAATCCTCCAAGTCCCCAAGTCGAAGAAGAAGCGTACGAAGCCCAAAAGATTACAATCTGGGAAACTCTGTACCTGTGCAACTTTTGTAATAAATTTGCCTCTAATTGAAATTAATAAATTTGCCTTAAATTTGTGATCTCTTGTCTCAGTAGTTCTGTAGTTAAGTTATTAGAAGCAATGTGTACTTATATATTAACCTCTGATCTAGAATACGACAGACAAAGGGACATCACAGACCGTTCTTGTTAAAAACCGTCTGTGAACATTCACAGACGGTTCTTAACAACAACCGTCTGTGATAGTCGACACAACACAGACGGTTGTTAAAAAAAACCGTCAGTGATAATCTCAGATTATCACAGACGGTTTGTATTAAAAACCGTCTGTGATAATCCAGTATCACAGACGGTTCACCGGTAAGAACCGTCTGTGATACTCCTTTTTCCCGCCACAAATACCACAGACGCCCTTCAAATTAAAACCGTCTGTAATAGTGTAGATTACAGACAGTTTCACAAAACCGTCTGTGATTTGCCGTCTACTATTAGCCTTTCTGTAGTAGTGTATGCCTTTGGCATCATAGCTAATGATCAACATATCATCAACATAAAGGCACACAAAATCACAGTGTTTCCCATAACTTTACAGTATAAACACTTATAAGAAATGTTGTGAACAAATCCTCCGTTTGAAAGTATGACTGAGTCAAAATTTTCATGCCACTTCTTAGACGCTTGTTTTAGTCCATATAATGACTTAACAAGTCTGCGTACTTTTTGTTCATTTCCAGGTAGAACAAAACCTTCTGGTTGTTCCATACTGCCATGTAAACCTCATCATCGAGATCACCATATAGAAATGCTACTTAGACATCCATCTGATGAACATGTAAGTTATGCAACGAAGCAAGAGCGAATAATATTCTTATTGTAGTTATTCTTGCTAAGAGTCAAAATAGTCAATTCCTTCTCTTTGCTGAAATCCTTTAATTTGTCTACTAATCTTGCCTTGTAAGTTTTTAGTGTACTATCCACGTGATACTCTCTCCTAAACACCCACTTGGATCCAATGGTTTTAGATTCTTGTGGTAAATTGACAAGCTTCCATGTTTGGTTAGATATTATAGAATCAATTTCATCTTTAATGGCTTCTTTCCAGAAAACTGTCTCTAGAATTCACTACTTCTTTACAAGTACTAGGATCATGTTCCACTTGAAGAATAAGAGGTACCTTTTGAATAAAGTTCTCTCTATTTCTTTCAACCAGAAATAAGGAAATACGCTGAGAATCTATTTGGTCTGGTCCTAATTCCTTAGTCTTACCAGCACGTTTGCTCCTCCGAACCTCTAGTTCTTGTTCATTAATTTCAGAGGAATTCTCGTCTTGAGAGTTGTTTAAATTTTGTTGTTGTTCAACAATTTAGAAGAATTCTCCTCTTGAGAGTTGTTTAAATTTTGTTAATACTCTTTGAGATATTCTCCTCTTGAGAATCTCTAATGTTTTGCAAAATTTTACCTGTAGTAGTTAAATTCTCAAAAAACTCCACATCTCTGTATTCAACAATTATATTGGACTCTAGGTTTAAAAGCCTACAAGCTTTGCTGTTTGCAGCATAGCCTACAAAAGCACTCTAAAATCCTCTAGGACCCAACTTGGTCCTTGTAGGATCAAGGTTCTTGTAGTAAACAAGACACCCCGGCCCCACACTTTAAAATATCCAATTATAGGTTTTCTTCCCTTCCATATCTCATATGGAGAAACTTAACTTTTATTTAGAGGAATTCTATTTACAATATGAGAGGCAGCAAGTAATGCTTCACCCCCAAAGACCAAAAGATAACTCCGAATGCATCAACATAGCATTTATCATCTCAAGAAAAGTTCTAACTTTACGTTCTGCCAAACCATTTTGTTGTGGTGTTCTTGGAAATACCATTCTCTTCACAGGATACATCAAAAATATTTCCAAAATATTCTCCACCTCTGTCACTTCTTAGGATTTTAATTTTTTTGTCCTAATTGATTTTCCACTTCTGTTTTGCAAACTTTGAAAACACGAAAAGCATCATCTTTATGTTTTAGGAAATAAACATAAGTATATCTAGAGCAATCATAAATAAAGGTAATGAAATACCTATTGCCACTTCTAGTTAACATACATCCCTGCTCCCAAATATATATCATCCTAGCGTTGATATGAACCCTTCGCTTACAAGCCTGATTTGTGCCGCCAATGCAACCACTCCATTGAAATTGGTCCAAATGGTCATGAAAAAAATTAAAACAATTTGTCCGTAATAACACAAAACCAGTATACACTATTACAAAAAACCGTATTACAGACGGTTCAGAAACGTCATCACAGACGGTTTTCTGAACCGTCTGAATTTATGGGTTAGTGATAATCGAAGGTTATCACAAACGGTTTTCAAACCGTCTGTGGTGTAAATATCATAGACGGTTTGTAACTAAAAACCGTCTGTGATAGATCATAATCACAGACGGTTTTTAAGTAAAAACCGTCTGTGATTATCAGTTATCATTGACGGTTTTTAGTTACAAACCGTCTGTGATATTCTTTGCTACCCCTAAATCTATTTCTGTTTATTGGATAGCCTCAGGAAATGCTAGCCATGCCTTCTGAAATAAGCAGATCAACATGTACATGTATACATACAATTCACATCTCAATTCATTTCACAAACATAAAACATACAATTCACAACTCATTTCATTTCACAAACATAAAACATCCAATTCACATCGCACTTCATTTCACAAACATAAAACATCCATTTCGCAAATCAATTAATTGAAATGAAATAAAATATCCATTAACAAATACATAATTCAAAAGATCTATATTGCATTTGCACTTAGATGGTAAAATTGCATTTTTTTTATTGCTCTATCACTCTGGAATCGAGGTCTTGCGAAAGGAACAGATCCATAATCAACAAACTTGTCAGGCTGCACAAGCAATACTTGGATGGTGCATGATTGTCATCCAAGTATTGCTTGTGCAGCTTGACAAGTTTGTTGATTATAGATCTGTTCCTTTCGCGAGACCTCGATTCTGGAGTGATAAGAGCAATAAAAAATCATTATACGTTGTGGAACTCTCCATCTAAGTTTATGACTTGAGCCACCAAAAAGTATGCGCACTCTTCTCGAATTTGTGAAAGGTCGGGCTGTTTCAATGCAGTTGACGGGATGGACGCAGCCTATCGATAGGAATATCAATGTGCGTATATATAACCTGATAAGTATGAAGTAATTATGGGAAGATTGACAAACCTTAGAATTGGTAATCTTCGAGGAATCGAGGAGTAGGTTCATATGGTAGCACACGTAGAATCCACACGTGTTGCCCAGCGGTTGCTGGTGGCACTGCAAAAAATGGAATATATTAATTCAAGAGGCATTATTACCAACTGTTGTATAGGATTAATTAATGTGTAATAGCGAATACCTTAAATTTTTGAACATGTGTTAGGCCTTTGGCCCTTTGTATCGGGACACCTTTTATTGTAACGTACATCGCGAACTCCCTAGTGATTCGAAAAAGTTGACCTTAGTCATTCGGAAGGAAAGAAAGAGTACAATATAGGTATGTATGGAGAAAATGTACTTACCTATCAATTACTTGGCTGACAACTGTGAAGTCTATTTTATTCTTACTTAGGGAATCAAGATATATTGCCTTGTTCCATTTTGGTACAATTACTATTAAAATCTAATGATACTCCTGATTGTAGGGCATAAGTACATATTCCTTATCGTGGTAAGCCACTAGTACTGATGCAATGTACCTCTCGATGAAGGGTTTATCCTCGTTGATGGTATGCACGGCGACCAAGTGTGGGTCCAAGAAACCAACCGATGATTTGGTCCTTCTAGCTTTAGTCACCATGTGTCTATATATGTACACACGAAAGCAACAAATTATATATGACATTTATCGGTATGACTTGAACGGAGACTGTGATTGTACACACTTACAGCGTCCAACATCAAATGAGTGAGGCGTCGAGAGCGTTGAGTGTGAAAAGATCAAATAAATCGTCAAAGGTGACCACGAAGACACAATCTTGAATATTGTGCTCTAAATGATCCGGCGCGAATTTGACAGTGATACCAGAGCGCCGTTCTCCCTCTGGCTTATTGGACTGTTCCATGTACCACTTGTGTAATTGCAGGCAACTAATTGGTAGGGTTTGGGGCGCATTGCCAGGTCGACCAGCGGCTC
Organism: Dendrocalamus latiflorus; assembly: GCA_017311315.1. Lineage (NCBI taxonomy): Eukaryota > Viridiplantae > Streptophyta > Magnoliopsida > Poales > Poaceae > Dendrocalamus > Dendrocalamus latiflorus. The sequence continues at coordinate 12,146,920 of CM029657.1, read as the reverse complement.
GTCAAGCATGAATTTGTGGGCCAATGCCAGGTACAGGATATCAGCATCGGTCTTATTTGCTTTGCCCTTGCTGCCTCGGCTGTAGGTCGACTGTAAAGGTAGCACCGGTGGAAGTTGCTGCACCGGGAATAGTGCCCGTGAACATGACACCAGTGCAGGTAGCAGTGGTGGAGATGGCACAAGTGCATGTAGCTGATCTGGTTCAGATTGCCCTTGGGACCTGCCACCGGTGAAGAAGCCTCCAAGCATACATCGCTTTTGGGCCACTGGATGAAGGTTCCAATGGCTTGCCCTAGAGTCACAAGCTCGTCGTTGGGGGCTTCGGTAGCAAGACGACCTCGAAATTGGCGTGTACACCATCCACTGACACTTTTCCGAAGCTTGGCACTAAAGCTTCATGGTGCACCATGATCCCTTGAGCAGACGGATATGCCAGGCCCTAAGCAGCGCACAAGGCAACGGAGGCATATCTCACTTGGAGCTTGCACTTTCACTACTAATTTTTGGGCCTATTGCAACGGCGCCGAAACGTTGCAATAGGCCTAAAATAGTTGCAATAGCACCTGTTGCAACGCTAAATTTTCGTTGGGAGGCGTGGCAAGAAGTTGCGTGGTCTAAAGTTTGGGCCACGGTTTTTCGGTTCATTGCAATAACGTTTACCTATTGCAACGCAATAAAGCATTGCAATACATAGTTTGTGCAACAATGTATTGCGTGGCAATAACAACTATTGCCACACAATTAGGCGTTGCTGTAGATAGCATTTGCAATATACCGATTTCGTGGTTATAAGTTAAATTGCAACGAAAACTAGTGGTAGCAATAGACTATATTGCCACGCAAAGAATTCGTGGTAATAGATTCAATTGCCACGTAAAGAATTCGTGGTAATAGATTCAATTGCCACGCAAAGAATTCGTGGTAATAGGACAGAGTGCTATTGCCACGTAAAGAATTTATGGTAATACGACATAGTGATATTGCCACGCAAAGAATTCGTGGTAATAGATTCAATTGCCACGCACATACTTTGGTTGCAACAGCCTCTATTGCCACGCTTGATATTTTCGTTGCCATAGCTTCTAATGCCACGCTTGATCTTTTGTTGCTATAGACTCTTTTGGTACGCTGTTTTTTCGTTGCTATAGCATATATTGCCACGCCAAAAGTTGAAGGGAATAGTGTATATTGCAACGCATTGTTTTAGTAGCAACAAGAATTATTGCAACGCCATTAATGTTTGTCACAACAAGAATCAACTGATGTAGTAAAATCATTATATCAAAAATAGAATTTGCTGCTACACATATCTGAAATGAAACCAACTTTGTTTGTGACAATAATTTGAAGTTGTATTACAAGCATCACTAAAATGTCCCTAGCTATCACTGCATTGAAGCTTGGCTTGACCTCGCTGAATAGCTTGAATTGACCTTAGCTTCCCATGGCTCGAGCACTGCACTCAATTTATTCCTTCCTCCTGAATAAAATCATTCAAAATGGCATATGCATCAGTTGTTCAGCTCATCACGACAGTAACACATTGTAAATGGAATAAATTTTCATAACATGAATACATATGTTCATTACTGCATCAATGCAACTGTCTAGAGATATAGACATGATTGTCAAAATATGTAGAGCTCAAGAACCACCAGAAAAATGGTACTGCACTGCTGTTCGGTTTGGCAAACAACACCAAGGGCCAAAAGAACGTACAAGAAGAAACCGATAGCTGCAGTAGACCCAAAGCCAGAAATGCATTCGGCAACAATAAATGCTGATTGGGAAGAGATGCTCAAGAGCAATTCCCAAACAAAAATCTGCTACCTGTACTCTCGGCAAGGAGGTTGATTAAGCATCCATGGCCAAAATCAGTACTACTGCTGCCGAAAGAAGCAAATGCCAAAAGAAAACTTGAGCAAACAAGAATAGGACAGCAAGATACACACATCATTCGGCCAATCAAAATGAGACAATAATTGCTGGCCGAGACATGTACTGTTAGGAACAACCGAAAACAAAAGTTGGTGTGCTATCCATCACCCGAAAGAAATAAGGCAGCTGCTCATGACCGAACTAGAAGCAGCTCACTGGATTGTTGTAAATATTGCGGTATAAGCATATTTATATATTTAATTCCAGCCAAAACAATAACATAAAGGACATATTTCCAGCATAATAAGAATGACATAAATTGCATGTAACAATGTAATTCTATCTTGCCATTCAAATTCACATATATATACAAAGAATATAACATTAATGCTGCTGGAAATAACAATATATATAACAGTCCTAAATACAATGGAACAATTAAATCTAGCATAACACAAATTAAGTGTTTTATTATTGCTCTTAGAACAGAGTTGCGCAAAATCAAAGATTTTGGCCTTCTCATGCACATGTCCATACTCTTCATATATAATCTTGTTACTAAATCTGGATTTGAGCTCTAAATCTAGAAATTGAACCGGCCAAAGATACAGAGATATTCAACTACCAGTTGTAGATGTTTACATGCACAAATAATAGGACAGTATACTCTCAAAATGCTGACCGAAGACAGCAAGAAGTGACTGCTAACTCAGATTAATGAAATCAATCTAAAGGAACAATAGATATCACTATATACCAACAGATTGATATGACCAGAATATAGCAGAAACTACAGCACACTGAATCAATTCATAGGCATGTTAACAAATCTACAAGTTTATTAACTGATAGACAGCAGGCTATGGTTCAAACAGCAAGATCAACAAATAGAGCTCAAACCCGATTCCTTTAACAAGATCACTCAGTTATGGACTATAATCATCACAGAGCAAATTAATGCGCCCACAATCATTCACAGCAAGCCTCTAACACTTGAACAAATTCTCAGATCAAGATATACTGCTGTAAATGATAAAGAACCGAATATACTCACAGAACTGATTCATAGGGTGTTTCCGTGATTGTAAAATCAATTCTTTGTAGTCCACTCTGCTGGCCGAACAAGAGAAAAAGAAAGCAAAATGCAGCTCATAGGGTGTTTCCAAAGCTCAGATAAAATCAACAATCAAAACAGAGTTAATATAGTGAACTCAAGGAGAAAATCAATCCAGATCAGTGCAGTTTACTTTTCATATGCAAAAGTATGTAACTTTCTTTTGTTTCTCCTAACTACCCTGACAACAGAATATAGTGTTTTCGGCGTCATCTTAATTTCAAACACAATGCAATCGATTACTAGTGGATGGTGTGCAAAAATAAATAAATTACATATGTGTGTACCATAACCATCCTCTTTCGGATGTTAAACATCACATTGACAGTTTCTCCTATTTTCTTAAGATTAATTTAATATATGAACTTAACAGTGAGCTGCTGTTGTACTAAAAAAAGAAATGTAGTAAACAAACCCCTTTACTCGCATTAGTCCTGTCTGTAGCTAGAGTAAAGTGTTTCCTTGAAATGTGTGGAGAAAGGGATAAGGAATCCCTACGGATGACATGATAAACTAGGAGATAAGCATGCAGATAAAGCAAAAAAAATGGTTGTGGCTATAATCAGAGTTGGGTTGTATGCAAAAGTATGTCGCTGGGATCTACAGTTCTCCACTACAAAATGATGTGAAGTGCACTAACAAGAGACATTCTCCACAGAATTTTGTCATTCAAAGCATACCATACAACAGTGAAAAACTCGCACTGATTAACAATTTGCAATGTAGTAGATAGACATTACTTTGAATTGGAGTATCTTAAAGAAGATCTTGTCCTTGTAATCATGAAAACTGTGCGTAGGTTGATTTATTAATTTTTTGTTATAGATTTTTTTAAGAACCTCTGCCTACAGCCTTGATACTCTGTGTCCTAGTTTATTTACTGCTTATTGACTTGTTTACAGATATCAGATTTGGATAATATAAACATACAGACACATGGATTTAGTAGGGATGGAATTCCTGAAGCTGGTGACACTATTCGGATGGATTTGGTTGGAGGCTTTGTCTTGCAAAGGATTACCAAGGAAAGAAGCTTTTTCAGGTGAAGCATCTGATGCTATTTTGCATTTGAACAGTTAGTATAGAGCACCAAATTTCATTTTAGACCACTCCCTACTTCCATAGGGTTTTGAATTTGCGCCCACTGCTCTGTGAACAAAATCAGTGATTTTGTGAATCAACGTGGCGATTCTTTCAAAAAGAGTATTATTGTGGATGATTTTCTTGTAGTAAACAAGGAGTTCCATTAAGTATTTTCTTATTTACATGGTATCTTTATGACTTTATCTATGTAAGACAGAGGAATACATTTAGTTATTATAAAAATCCAGTCATTACTATGTAAATACACCATGTATGTACAAATTGATTCCTTTATTTTCATAACCCTACATTCATTCATTCCCTATGATAATTCGTCTTTTTCACTATTCTGGAAACACTTAACAACAGTGTCTGATGTTACCCCATTTTTGGAGATATTATTTCAAGCTGTAATTTGGATGGTTATATTAACTGCAGTTCTTTATTTTTTGAAAAGAATTAACTGCAATTCTTTCAATCTTCTAGATGTAACATTTTACCCAATTCATAGTCCTCGTTTTCATAGCTTATCAAGCACTTAAGATACTATTAATTTACATACGATACTTTTACATCTTTTAGCTATCTTATTAAATTGTTGTGGTAAAATAGTTCTCTTCCTGGTTGACTTTGAACTTAGGCAATCATTAGACAGTGGATAATTGGATATATTTTTCACCAAAATCAACTATCAAATTAAGACAAATATTTCATCCATGGTGTTTGCACGCTAATGACTTCAAACTTGATAGCATGTACAGAACTGGAGACACCAGTTTACATTTAAAGTTCAAATATAAAACACTGACCTCAACTATCATGAAGAAAGCTAACAGCGAACACTAAACATCTACCCTTTGAAGAACAGGAACGCAAGCAACCACCCGCCCCTCGGCATCAGCACAACAAACAAAACAAGCATACATATTCATAATCCCCGTAGAACCCTAGATGCCGAAAAATATTATGACTATACTACGTGATTCCTTCTCTAAACGCAGGATCATCAGGGTGGGTGCATACCTGGGGCCGGTTGGAGATTCAAACGGCAATAAATCAACGACGGGCAGAGAGGCATGACGACGTGGGTTCGGCGGTCTGCAGCTATGGCGTGTGAGGTCGCCGCTGCCGTCGTCGCGCGATTTAGGTGACCCCGTCGTGGCCGCCGGTAACCCACCTTCCCCTCCCCCATGGCCGCAGGTGCCCCCGTCGAGTCCTCAGGTGCCGCCATCTACAGGAGCGGAGAACTATCTGGCGGCTCTCTCTCTTTCTCCCCCTCCAGATTAGATTAGGGAGGGGATTAATTTGGGCGGGAAAAACGTGGGTCCAGGCGAGGGGTTTTGGCGCTTCGTCTTTTTTTCGCGGTTTTTAGCCGGAAGAAGTAGAGGTGAGACTTGGGCCGGGCTTCTTTGGGCCAGCCCGAAGCACGGCCGGCACGGCCCAGCCCAAGCACGGCGGCACGAGGAGGCGGAGCCGGGGAGGTCGGGCCGTCGGGGACCTCGGGGTCCATGGAGGTGGGGCGCCTGCTGCGGGGGAGCGGGCCGAGGGAGGGGGCGGTGGGGGGCCGAGCCGCCGAGGGAGGGGAAGCGGCGGGAGAGGGGTAGGGGCGGCGCGGGAGGGGTAGGGGGCGGCGCTGGAGGGGTAGGGGCGGCGGGAGAGGCGGCGGGGGGAGGCGGCGCGGGAGGGGGAGGCGGCTCGGGAGAGGCGGTGGCGGAGGGCCGGAGGGGGCGGTGGGGGCCAACCGGCCGAGGGAGGGGGCGGTGGCCGGTGGGGGAGGCCGAGGGAGGGGAAGCGGCGCGGGAGGGGTAGGGGGCGGCGGGAGAGGCGGCGCGGGAGGGCCGGAGGGGGCGGGGGAGGGCCGGAGGGGGCGGTGGGGGGGGGGGGGGTGGGGCGAGGGAGGGGAAGCGCCGCGGTGGGCGAGGCCGAGGGAGAGAGGCCGGAGGGGGAGGCGGTGTCAGATCCCGGGGATGAATCCGACTGGAAAGTGGATTATCACAGGGAAATCTGAGGATGTAAGGGGAGAAATCGCCAAGAACAGACACCGCTGATACACTACGCTACAGGCTACAGCTAGGGCTAAAGACATGAGTCGGCAAAAGCATATCGTTCATTCCACAGCACAGAACAGCACAGAACTGAGTATATGGGTACAGAACATCATTAGGCCTAATTGCCGAGTACAGTAATTATATCCAGATAAACACCCATTACTTCCTAAGTAAGGTAAACTAATTTATCAACTTATCAAGCATTAACTAAACTGATCTGAACCGTTGATACCATCCCATAAAGTATTGAACAATCCTGACCGTTGAAGACTTGATTGGAATTGATGAAACGGTACGTTGCTGGAAAAATAGACAGAGGACTTCCTTCAGGCATTTCCCCGTTTCTGACATTTCCTTCCCCTCAAGAACATACTTGTCCTCAAGTATGGAAATCAGGTTTTGATGGTCTGGGAGTAAAATTCAGGAAACCAAGACAGTACCAAATGCATCCTAGCTTTGACGTTATCAAATGCATTAATGACAATATCAAAGGCCTCCCAGAATGCATCCGAAACACATGCTCAGTCTCTGGACAGGCACGACTCTGAAGAGCATCAATATGCAGGCAGGAGTTGGTAGCATAAGCAGCTACAGCAGCTATTGTAGATTTAGCCAGTCCAATATTCCAATCACGAAACAAAATTTGTCGGCTCCAGTTGCTTTTCTCAATGAAATCATTATGTGTTAAAATTAGAGTTCCTTTATGGCCGCAAGACACTCCCATTAAAACAAGGCTCTTCAAGAGTTCACAATAAAATCCAGTTTGCCAAAACAGAATCCTTCTGATCATTCATGCAGATCTTGATGATTTGCTTGATTGGCTCATAGCAGAACTGATCATTCATCTTACCCCAAACTGCCTTTGTAATACTATCAGCACCTCAAACTGCGATGGCAGCACTAGTCTGTTGCCCAGTTGGTCTGAAATCCTACTTGATGAAGAGCTAATGAGCGAGTTTGCCTGAATTCCCTAGCTTGAATTGTATACTAGCCTCTGGCTTGCATTTTTTTGGATAGGTCTAGAATTAGTCAACAAAATAAATAATACTAGAAAATTAAATACCCTGTGCTACTACCTTCACGTGATGGCTTTGAACACTACTTGCTGAATGCGTAGCTTTTTAGATGCGCCTTCTTTTCTCGCTGACTGAGAACGGCCACGACGTACGCTTACATGAGTTCATGCACGAGCACACGAGAAGGCGTCGACCAAAGCTTCGGATGCGCGTACCGAATTTGAGACTCCGGCGAACGCTCCGTAGAGAAGAAAAGAAAACGCCTTCAATTTAAACCTTCAATTTTGTCTCCAATCTGAACCATATGATCTGATCAGACCAAACTTTCCAATCTGAACCAATCTTTTCGATGGCGCCAAAAATAAATAGAGACTGGATCCCCCGGCCGACTCCACCGAGCGTACGCAGGAAACTAGTCGTATTCGGTTAACATAACAAATCACAGTCCGACTCGAAGGAAAAATAAAAAAACGCGTGACCGACTAGATAACACAAGTACACAACCGACTAGAAGTCTTCATGGGGTTGTGCATGACTTTGCCGTTTAGAATAGTTCCCTGTGCATGCTCTTTTTTTTTGTTTTTTTCCCTCTCAATTCACATGCCGTCCAGATATGGCCGAACTACTCATTTGGCTTGAAGTTGACACGTCCAGGTACATGCATGCATTGGCTTGATCATGCATGCATGTTTTTTTTCCTTCTTTTTTTTCTCGACATTTCTTCCTTTGCTTTTCAATTAAAACTTTTGATGCTGCATGCTGCCTCTCTCTGCACTGCTCCCTTTGTTAATTATCTCCCATACAAACCTGAGAACAATTAAAATACTAGAATTAGGTACTAGCCAATTCTCATATAAATTAAAGCCAAATTTAATTAAGAGCGAGTTCACCTGTTGATTAATCTTTATAGCTCGTGCTCGCATAATCGGTTCAGTCGTGATGTCCTCATTACTTGTTCGCTCAATCACAGCACACCTTCACAATTCTAGCAGCCCCTGCACCATGTTTTTATACATACGAAGAAAACCGACTGTCACCCCATACCAACAGCCGGTCACCTACACGGACACCAACTCCAAAAAGAAAACGGCCGTAAGCCTTACAGGCTTTTCAACTCCAACACGGAGACTACACTTATTATTGTTTAGGTACAAAATTTTCCACGTATAATCACAACTGTGTTCGTGTCCTAGTGGTATGAGCGTTGGCTACCAATCAAGAGGTCCCAAGTTTGATTCCTAGGTGGCTTCCCATTTTTTCAATTTTCATAATTTTTTTGCTGCATAACTGGATAGCTAAACAAAAGCCCACGAAACAAAAGAGTTGCAATAGAATACCATATTGCAACGAAACACACTACTCTATAGCAACAAAATTTACACGTGGCAATATAAATATGTTATTGCATCGATTTAGTTTTTCGTTGCAATACGCACCTACCTACTGCAACGCCGCTGAAGATTATCCCAACGAAAAAACATCGTGGCAATAGTATCACCCAATAGCAACGAAATTGTATATGGTTGCAATAGGAGCAAATAGTTGCAACGAAAATCAACACTAACGCAACAAAAGAGTGTCGTGGCAATATATCCAACCTATTGCAACACTTTTCAAAATGGTTGCGATAACACCTACCTATTGCAACGACATTCACGAATATCGCAATGCAATATAATAGTTGCAATAAAGTCCACCTATTGCCACCGTTTTAGAAAAACGTTGCAATAAATCCTACCTTTACAACCAAATTGGTGGTGTTGCAATTTCTTTCGTGGCATTAGGCCGAAAATCTAGTAGTGTTTGTAGGCTCCTACATAATGATACAAAATTAGCTACTCCAATTAATAGGCCTATCAACGGATCGAGCATTCTAGAGATAATAATTATTACTAGCAAGGCTTGTCGTTGCACGGCGTCTTAGTGATCTTCTGGGATCTCGAATGATGCAAAAATTTCTGTCAGCAGCTCACGTTTCCGAGTCCCAGGCATGCTCTTCCATGAATCGAATGTGATCTCAATTCGTTCTCGTGCAACTATTCCGATCATTCTTCGGAATGCGCATACTGCTCGGCGAGGAAGGAGAGGGGTCCTAGATCTATCGACCTCTGTGATGGTAAATCGGCTCTTAGGCTTTTCCGATAGCCATCTTCTTTGGCGTTTTGATTTTGGAGGTGACACATCCGGCGATGATGTTGAGGAATGCGCGGATGACATGTTGGATATAAAGATGACTTCTTCAAGATATAAACAGGTGGAAATATTAAGCCATCTAAACAACATATACAAAGGATATATTCAAATTACATGCACTAAGCAACAGAAAAGAAGAATCCAGTGACTTCTTCAAGATATAAACAGGTGGAAAGAGAAGACCATAGTTCTCACACTCCAATAGCTATAAGGAGTTATGAAGAACAAAGACTAGCCACTCACAAACAAACCTATGAGTGACGGACAGGCTACCCAAAGCCTGCTAAAAACTAGTGAGTGATGGACAAGTTCAACATAGATTGCAAAAGGACCATCCTAGAAGACCATAAGATAAGAAAGTGCCTAAGAAAAGATACGTACTAGCTAGAGGTGTGCAATCTATCTATTTCGCTCAATAGAACATACCATACTATGATTCTTCAATTTGTGGGTCTATTAGGAACTAAATGGAAGCTTCTGGAAATTATGTCACTGGAGGGATAGATAGATGGTGATATAAATGGAGCATGTCAGAGAAATATACATATACATATACATATTACAATACAGAGTACATGCTAATGGGCCATATATACATAACTCTAGAGTAAGCATGGAGTTGAAGTTGACTCAATCGAGAATAAAAGAGACAACGATCAACAATCCTAGCAGATAGCGCACCACATGTAGTAGGTGAACATAGTGAACAGATATGGAAGCAGAAACAAACCACTGAGCACATGAACAGAGTGAACAATGTCAAGATGTCACACTGTGAGATAGACAAAACTCCCAAGGATATGACGGTAATGAGAAGTATTCTCAAGAGGAGTGCCATCAGTAGAACAACTGTCAGTGAAACCAGAATGAGTATGCAAATCCTGAACATAGCACTGCTAAGATAGGTAGTAGCTATCAACTGTGCAAGTAATCTCAATCCCTAGAGAGTAATGTAAATGACCCAAATCTGACTAAAAAATTGCTCACAAAGCCATTGCTTGACAAAAGCAATGTACTCCTCGTCATCGCTAGAACATACCATACTACTACGACTACAAGAGTAAAGTAGGTATGAGAGAAGTGTTGTGCACCTTAGGTGTCGGGCGTTGAGGTGTAGGCGGTGGCGAGGCGGCGTGGACGAAGGTCCGAGGAGGCAGCGGTGACGGGTGGACGGAGGTCCGAGGAGGCAGCGGTGACGGGTGGACGGAGGTCCGAGGAGGCAGCGGCGATGGCGTGGACGGAGGTCCGAGGAGGCAGCGGCGACGGCGTGGGCTCAGGTCGATGGCGACTGGGGACGGAGGTCCGAGGAGGCGGCGATGACGGCATGGGAGATCTGAGAAGATCAGGAGAGCGGCGAGATGGGCTAGATTGGGAGAGCGGCGAGACGGGCTAGATCTATAACTGCAGCATACGCGCAAAACCCTAGCCTGAGGGTATTTATAGGGAGGCTCATTACAGATGGTTCTAATTTAGAACCGTCTGTGATATAGTTATCACAGAAGGTTCTAAACTGGAACCGTCTGTGATATAAAGTTATCACAGACGGTTCTAAAATAGAACTGTCTGTGATATATAGTTATCACACCGTCTATGATAACTATATCACAGACGGTTCTAAACTAGAACCGTCTGTATTAAGCCCTTTCCTACCACACACTGGAGTTATTACCTACATCAACCAACCAGCAGACATTGTAATAACTCTACACCAACCAGCAGACATTGTATTTCTTTACAACAGCGCAATAAATAACTCTACACCAACCAGCAGGCATTGTAATAAGACCAATTATCAGTATTTCTCAAAATTCACCTATATATCACACATTTTCACATATGCATAAATGCAAATTCACAAATACATCACACACATGCATTGTTCTATACATAAATGTCAATTCACATATACATCACATACATGCATTGTTCTATACATAAATGTCAATTCACATATACATCACACACATGCATTGTTCTATACATAAATGCCAATTCACATATATATCACATACATGCATTGTTCTATACATAAATGTCAATTCACATATACATCACATACATGCATTGTTATATACATAAATGCAAATACCCACATATATGTCGCACATTCTCATTCCACTTGCTTATTTCCTTTAAAAATTAGCCCTTCATGATGATCAATGCGTACGTAACTAGTTTCTTCATGTTGTTCATCGTCGACCCTTATGCCATTTCCAAAAGGAGGTAACTCGTCAAATTGATTGTATTTTTCCTCATCCACTACATTATTTACTCCGACAATTCTCCTTTTGGAACATGCATTATTTACTTCAAATCTTGCATCGAAACAAATTTCTGCACATTGCCGGAGTAACCAAACGGAACTTTGACACCATGCAAGCACTGGCACAGTTCTGTTTTCTCGGCCTTGGACAGAGTGTAACACGCAGGGGAAGGTACGTTCATCCATTATCTGTTTTTGTCGGTGCTAACTCAGGCCTGATGTCAATATTAGCCAAGTCAAGCCGTGCATTGACGCCATCCTTTGTTTTATCACAAATGTTCAATAAGAGACCAATCAAGCTGTCACATACATTCTTTTCTACGTGCATGACGTCGATGAAGTGTCGAATATCTAGGTACTCCCAATAAGGTAAGTCCCAAAATATTGATCTCTTCTTCCAGCGTTCTTCTCATGAGTCCTCAATTTACATCCCTTTCCGAGGACAACATCTAAATCCTTAACCATATTATAAACCTCTTTTTCCCTTAAATGCCTTGGAGTTGAACCGTCTTCCTTCTCTCCCTCAAATTGTTTCTTCATCTTGCGGTATGGGTGAGCCCTCCAAAGGAACTGGCGGTGACGTATGCAGACGGTTTTGCGTGAGTGTTTCAACCACACACTCTCAGTACCATCTAAACAGTAAGTACAAGCTTTGGCACCTTTTGTACTTTGGCCCGATAGATTAGCAAGGGCAGGATAATCATTTATGTTGCAGAACAATAAGGAGTGCAAAGTGAAGTTCTCTCGTTTGTATGCATCCCATACCTGTACCCCTTCGTTCCACAGTACTTTTAGATCTTCCACCAACGGTGATAGGTACACATCAATATCATCCCAGGTTGCTTTAGCCCTTGAATAAGTATCGACAGCAAAATATACTTTCGCTTCATACAGAGCCAAGGAGGAAGGTTATAGATGTAGAGAGTCACGGGCCATGTGCTATGTCGGCTGCTCATGCTACTGAAAGGATTCATTCCATCTGTACTCAGTCCAAACCTTAGTCCTTTCTTCACCTCTGTTCCCTCGCCGTCATCTGATTGATTGTTACGTTTGTATCGGGATGCGTTACACACCGGGCATGCATGCATGTTTACATACTCTTTACGGTAGAGGATACAGTCGTCGGATATGCATGTATTCTTTCTACTTCCATTCCCAATGCACAAAGAACCTTCTTAGCTTTATACGTGGTTTTAGGCAACTCATTTCCCTCCGGAAGCATGTCCGCTAAAAGACCTAGTAGCGCTGTGCAACTCTTGTCGGACCAACTGTTGCTTGCCTTCAATTTCGACAGTTCAAGCATGGCTGACAACCTCGTGTAATTTGACCTGCAGCACGTGAACAAAGGTTTCTTTGAGTCCTCCATCAAGCCCCGGAATTTAACATACTCTCTCTCATCATAGTTCTCTTCTACATCGCGAAGCATCTGATCCAGATTGTCATCGTGCAACCTATCCGAATCTGAACAACAATCGACATCATCCGGCGGCATGTCATTCACTTCACCGGTGATGTCATCCGGTGGCATATTACTCACTTCACCGGCGATGCCATCTGCCGGCATATGATCGTTGACTTCGCCATGACTGGTCCAACACGTATAACCCTTTTTGAAACCCCTTCAAATCAAGTGCGCTTCAATTTGCCCTCGGTTCTTAAACATCTTTAAATTCTCGCAGTCAGTGCATGGACAGTACATATATTCCACCCCGGCTTATTCAACATATCCTTCTCGGCAGCTCTTATAAAAGCAGACACGCCATTAATGTACTCTTCACTCACACGGCTCATGGCATATATCCAGCTTCGGTCCTACGTTATGTATATATATAACAACTTACTATTAAAAATTAAATTAATTAATTATTACTACATATATACCGGCCACATGCATTGAGGCTTAATTTGCTAGCTTAATTCATATTATAAACACAACAGCTATTTCCCCAGCGATCGCTGAAGGTATAACCAACAATTTTGACAAATTTGGCCTCCCACATGACAGGAACTGATCATGTATGGTCAAGTAGATGCAAACCATCTCCATTAACACTCAGCAAAACTTAGATCCAAATTGTAATGCAAAGAAAAATAAATTTCATTACTAACCATATCTAGAGCAACTCGGAACGTATGAATCTTTAAAGCTCAATCTCTGCCTCCTCCCACCAAATTAATTGGCATGAAATCACCTAACTTGCCTCCTGAGCGAAAGAGTGCAGCACCGGCTAGATCTGGATTGAAATGAAGACAGCTGCGGTTCTGAGCGGCGCAATAAATGTCTAGCGGCGTTATCACAGACGGTTTTTTATTAAAAACCGTCTGTGATAATTCTGAGATTATCACAGACGGTTTTTGATGAAAACCGTCTGTGATACTTAAATATCATAGACAGTTCATCGGTAGGAACCGTCTGTGATACTCGTTTTCTCCGACGCCATCAACAGACAGTGTCCAAATTAAAACCGTCTGCGTTAGTGTCGGTCACAGACGGTTTTGTCAAACCGTCAGTGATTTGGCGTCTAGTATTAGACTTTCTGTAGTAGTGTATACTTTCTCCTCTTCCACAATTCATATGGGACTATTCCTAACAGGGGAAGTACACAGCGGCCAGAGAGGCGGTGCGCCGGCCAGCCTCCAACACGGTGGACGGCAATGCCCAAGGCTCCTTCACCTGAGCCGGCTCTGAGGAACACAGCTACCAAGAAGAAGGTGAGGAAGACAACCAACTAGAAAAACTGGACATGGTCAAGGCTCAAGGGATCTTACACATCTGTACAAAAAGGAAAAATAAAGTGCCACTGGGAAGGATTAAGGGTTGAGAAGGGAGGCTTGCCGGAGAGCGAGAGGGAGAGCTGGGAGCCGGAAATCCTCTGACTGCTTGGACGGCGAACCATATTTGAATCCGATCGGAGATGATCAACAGTAAACATGTACCAAAAGCAAGCCCCCTCATATAATTCAGTAGCCGTCACTCGCACCCTGTACGGGAAGATCCGACTCGCTAGAACGTACTTAATTTGTCGAGCCTGCTGCATGACACATGCAAGTTAAGGCGTGCGATCGATTGATCGGTTCGAAGAACAAGCGGCTCCAGAACAAAAACGACGGAGTGCATATATGTATCATCCCATGTGTTTAGTGTCAGACCTCTGGAGTCACATGATGTATAGATCAGGGGAGGAGCTAGGCATGGTGCTGTGTATGCACCGGCATATCTAAAAATTTGGAAAACCAGAAAAGAGCAGGAGCATGACCGGCTAGCGGCGACCCGAGGTGAACGGTGGAGCAGGCAGAGGTGAGGAGGGGGGAGAAGCCAAGGGGGGCAGATGTGGTTCCCGGCAACCGGCAACTAGCGTGGGCCGTGGGCGGCGGTGCCAACGGGCGGTGCCGGCAGACGACACCGACGTGTGCACATCCATTAAAAATTTTGTAGCTCCGTCACTGGTATAATCATACAAGGAAAAAAAAATCGAAATGGCCCATATCTAAGTGCCACCCCTTAGTTCAACGTAGATCCGCCCCGCCATGGATCCCATCCCCATTGATAGCCGAATTGATGTCAGGGGACTACAGTGAAAAGGAGAAAGCTCAGCAATTATGGCCACAATATGGGGATTATGGAAAGAGAGGAACAATTCTTTAACAATTAACCAGAAAGGTCGGTTGCGGTCCTACTAGGAAGCATTAAGGATGAGATTGGATCCTGGGCGGATGCGCGCGGGTGCAAAGCATTCGTTTGCAGCAACTAACAATTCTTTAGCTTTAGCCTAGGGCGTAAAGTTTTCCTTTCTTTTGTTTCCCTTGTACTGTTTTTTCCTTCTTAATTGTGAATGAAACTGAGTAAGAGATTGTTGCATGGCATGCCGTCGTCTCCAGGCCCCATGGCGCCTTCCAGGTCCCCCTACATATCTTCTTCAGTAAAATCTGTCTGCTGTGATGCATATGCATGTGAGAGTTTGATTTCATCTGACTAGCTTGTGACAAGCTGTAGCTAGAATTCCTTGCACAAGCTCATTTATACGTACCTGCATGTGAGGTGAACAGCTCTCTATGATAACTATAGATTAGATGCTTGTCGCAATTTCCTGATTTGCATTTTTTTCCTCTTGGTGACGTAAAAGCGTGTGCGCGCCATAAAGAGTGGGACAAATCTACAATTTTTCTTTTCTTTGTACATATCCAACTGAGCTTCTATCGGAGGCTCGGAGCAGATGTTCCGGCCATCTTCTTATAGTATTGGGGTTAACGCCGATGCGCAAGTACACTAGAATAAAAAAATAAGCAAACAGAACATAAGATGTAGTTCGACAGGCTTCTCTCTTTACTGATATTTTTAGGTATATGTATAATAAGAATCCTGCCAGGTCTCTTCTTCCAATAAAATAAGTAATATGAAACTAAATTTCGCTAATAGGTTTAATGAACCTTTAGCCTCTAATGGGCCAGTTTACTTTATAAGTATCCGAAAAATGAATTAACTTAAAACACTTTGCTTTTTGACGCTTTGCCAATGTTTTTTTAAGTACAAAATAGACACACACTTAACACACACCACACCTACACCATCCATACACACATACGCAAGAGCATCCTCTACACAAACAAGGAATTTATTGAAGGCATCCAATGCCTCATGGAGCGCAAATACACACTTTAAAACTAAATGCTCATGTGTGTCTACTCCTAAATTTGTTAGACACCAATACCAAATCTAAAACTTGAACGCTAGTAGGCTGGGTGCACACCTACATGTGTCGCCATTTGCCCTATGGCAAGCTTCCCACTTTGCTAATGCTTTACTCATGCCTCCTTAAAAGCTCCTTTCAAAAATCCAATGGAAAAAATGGTAAGAAGTAAAGAATACGTAGCTCACGTTCTTGCTATGTACATATTGCCTCATTCAAAATCTTCAATTGAGAAAATTTAGTGAGACAAAACCTAACTAAGGAAAAAGATACAACATTAATTTTTCTGGATTTGATTCTAGCACATGCCATACAGGGAGAGGGAGAGGGCAAACAATGACCCATGGAAAATCCGATCAGCAGAAGAAACAAGACGAGAATTAAAAAAAAAACGAAGAAATGCGTGGTAACAATACAGAAAAGTGAAAGTATCGAATATCTTTTTTGCTAAAATAGCTGCACATAAAACAATATAAAGTTTTTTATTCTCAACAAAAGAACTCTTATTTCGTTCAGCCAGAGCCAATGCATCCAATTCTATCGGCCAATGCCATCATGATATTACAGAAGTTCAACATTGATTTTATATTCCATTTACCTTATTTCGTTCAGACAAACAGCACCACAGGAAAACTACCACCATTAATTCTTTTTCTGAGTCGAGTCTTCTGGCTTGTATATCTCTCGAACAGGATAAGTACACATCAAATAGAGATGCATAGGAGTTAGAACACTGCGCCTTGTAGCGGGCAATGTGTAAGCTCACTATAATGTAGAAAATTGTAAGAAACTACTAGCAATAGAATGTCATATATATCATCTATCTATACTAGCATAAAAAGGAACTACAATGGCTGATAAGATACAGCCAGTGCCCTAGCGTCCAGGCAACGCTCTGGCAGCATCCAGTAGAAGCAGAGGTGAGATCAAAGCACAACGTGAGGTAAGAATAGCTGATCTTGGGTGTTGGAAATAATCCTGCTGAATCCGTTCGCGAGTCTATATCTAGTTGAGTCCGAGTTAGTTTAATTCAGGTTTCAGAGTCGATTTATGTATCCGAGTCTAATTTATAAAGCTATGTATAAATAATGAAGAAAACCAAAGAAAAGGTTTTGAGATTAGAGCACCACCAAAAGATTTCGTTTATTCTATCGCTTAGTAATTTTGTGTTATCTCCGTCGAAAACAGAGGAGATAAGAGTATTCGGAAGACTACGAGTATTATAGCACTCGTGGCTTATGAGTACCATAGCGAGGAAGTTGAAGCGTTCAAGCGCTAATGTGCTAACACAGTCGAAGCCGTCTACAAGCAAAAGTCATCCACGAACATCTATCAAAGTCTACTAAGTGGTCATATTCTTCATTCCGAAGTCTTATAAAGTGATCGTAGCCTTTATCCATTAAAATGGTCGTAGCCATCTTTGAAGTGGTCATAAATCAACATCCAGTGGTCATAACCAACTATAGAGTGGTCATAGCTATCTTTGGGTGCTCTTTTTTTTCCAACATCTAGTACTAGAGTAGGTGTCGATTGACTTGCAAATGGAGCAGTATATGGCAGGAAGTGGATCTTCGTCGACAATGAAGGAAGAACCAAATTCCCTTGCATATCCAGTTCTCAATTCAGAGACCTACCCAGCATGGTCTATGAAGACACGGGTAAATATGTATGCCCAGGGGGTCTGGGACGCGGTAGCTGATCCGGTCGATGTTAGCGGAAAGGTCGATCCAAAAGGAAAAGCTTCGGTAGTCAACATCAAGGCTGATCAAACTGCCTTGGTGCTCATCTACGCTACCATACCTGACTCGATACTAAGTTAACTTGTCAGAAAAGATACAACACGAGAAGCTTGGATTGCTCTTCCGACTACGCATGAAGGAGTGGATTGAGTAAAGAAGGTTCGACTACAAAATCTGTGAGGAGAATATGAGGCGCTGCATATGGGTGAAACTCAGTCAATAGATAAGTCTGTAGGTAAATTAACTACTGTGGTCAATAAGATTTGATCTCTTGGAGGTACGTTGGAGGAAACTATGGTGGTCGAGAAGTACTTGCGGGTCCTACCCGAGAGGTTTATGCCAGTGGTCACAACTCTTCTATATTCGAGTGATCTTCAAAACATAAAAATAGAAGAGGTAACAGGATCTTTCAAGGCTCATGAGGGATTGATTAAAGGGTGTAAGGCCAGGACTGATTAGGCATTGCTAGTGAAGAATGAAGCAAAGGTTGAATATAAAGCTTGGCAGGAATCAAATCCAAACCAAGGAGGAGGCAGAGGATCTAACAATTGGCATGGATGTGGTTGTGGTCCAGTGGTCGTAGTTTTGGTTGAGGAGGTCATGGTTTTACTACTAGTCATGGGGAGAAAACAATGTGAGCTGAGTTCTCTTAAAACCAAGACAAGCAAAAAAATCAAATGCTTTACCTGTGGCAAAGAAAGCCATTATGCTGCAAACTACATAATCATATTATGTGATTTGAGAGTCAAAAGTTTGGGCACTATTCTGCTAACTGCCGATACAAGAAGGAGGAAGTGAATTTAATTCAAGCCAAAATAGAGCAGGAGCCAACACTTCTGCTGTGCATGTGTGAAGAGAACAACACACAACTTATGATATTAACTGGAGAGCATGTTCAGCCGCAACTGCTGAAAGCTGGAGAAGAGATGGTGTAGTCAAATCTTTGATATCTCGACAATGGTGCTTCAAACCATATAACAAGACGGAAGGGAGAGTTTAGAGAATTGAATGAAGACTTTCGAGGCAAGGTGAAATTTGGAGATGGGTCAGTTGTTCATATAGAAGGAAAGGGCACTATTTTGTTGCAAAGCAAGAATGGAGAGCAAAGAGCTTCAACTGATGTCTATTATATACCACATTGTGCAACAATATTATTAGTTTGGGTCAGTGTCAAACCCAGATTTTTCAATCCAGAATCCACTGTATTTTATTGCACTATTCCCTGGATCAGTAAATAGTGCACATAGGTACATTGCTGTATCTACTCATACATCGCATAAAAACACAGTATAACATATCAGAGTTTAAATTACACCAGGTCGGGTGACAGTTTACAAAGGGGCCAGACGGCCAAATGACTACATTACAAATAAAATAGCGGAAATGAAAGCAAAAGGAAGACCATGGGTAATATATTATCCACAGGCAAGCAACTGGGCGTAAGGTGTACATTATATATTATCTAGACTTGGGTAGTATATGTGCACACAACTCCATGGGTCAACTTGTCTAGGACCTGAAAGCGTAGAAGTCGCCCTAATTTCCTTCGTTATTTCCTCCTTTAGTAGCAGGGGCATCCTCATGAGCATAATGGTCTTGTGTTCCTATTTCTGTATTGGTAATGCGAGTGTGAGCACAAATCCACCGTGCTCAGCGAGCCAACACACAGTATGCAATAGATAGTATGCATGGCTCATCAAGGAAAGGCTCGGGTTTATCTTATTTGCACAAATTGCATTTCAAATATGGTACATACAAATTTCCTAAGACCTAGCAGTTTAAATTCATGACTTAAATTTTGTGAAATGAGACCAACAAATTAGTGATACAGATTTCATCCACTATTACATGGCATCCGCATCATATACCATCTTTCAGCATTATAGCTGCTTACCTTATCTCTGGGACGACACCCAGGGCAAATCAAATTAGGGCTTTCCACTGCCCTCCATTTTTCCGATCCCACCCATGAAATATTTTGAAATAGAACTATATCTAGTTAAGTTTCCATGTTCGCCCTTAACCGTGGGCACGGCTATTCGAATAATTTTGACTTTGCAGAGCTTGCACACTTTACCCACAAGTGACAATCTACTCATTGCTCCACATGATTCCTTTGTCATGCGGTTGAGTGGACCATCACAATAACCTTTCAAAATACCTTGTCCCTTCCATCATCTGACCCATATGGGTTTATCCCGCTTGCGGTAGGTCACATAAGTTGTGTAGGATGCTCTTCCCCAATGCGCCTAGCAGCTGGCTACCTACACTACTAGCGCGCTGTAGAAAACTTCACCCTCTGCGAGTGTCCCATTCAGGCCATCACATAGACAGCCGCTTGCACTACCTTACCTCCTCCACCGATGATATGACTTTCAGGGTCCGGTAAATCTACTAAGCCAAGTTGTACTGTACAGACTTGTGGTTATACTTGTATTACACAGGAGGTCATGACAAGATTCAGTCCTTAGGGTTATCTGGGCAGTTCTACCACTAACCACACTCTCGTGCACCGCTGCACCATACCCCTGAACCATCCGCCCAGATAGCTAAGCATTTTGATGGTTATTGGAAGCATAAAATAATCACACCAACATATTCCAGTCATTACCACCATGACTTCCCAACCAAATTTTTCATAGTTGAAAGTGATGTCTTTGGGGCATTTTAGGTGCCCCCAATTATCTAAACTATACTAAACAGGGCGTTATACTGTAGACTTATTTTCGAAAGCTACAACATTATAGTTTTCGCTAAGGTGACAAGGCTCAATTATCCAAGGGTTTCAAATGAGAGTAATACTAACAAGATCATTAAAGGGGTATATAACTAGCAACTTGAAATTGAACATAAATTTGCACATAAAATAACGACATGCAATTTAGTAACTTAAACAAAAGTAATTTGCAGAAATATAGGTACAACATGATCAAAGTATTGACTTGCCTTGATCACCGATGTCTTGGTCTTGACTATCGAGGTTGGCTTCAGCTTCGGCCTTTTCCTCCTGGGCTTCGTACGCTATTTTTACGTGCGCGAAAATTTAGATAAAAATTAGCAAACCAAACAAAATCTTACCAAAAATTCAAGTGAGCTTCAAAAATCATGGTTTTAGTCCCATTGGATAGATCTTGAATTTAGATGAAATTCAAATTTTGTTTCACACAATTTGGAGTTAAAATGAATAAGTTATGCCCTTTTAACGTTCTTAGTTCAATTAAATCTAGAAAATATTAAAACTCTTACAGGTGGGCTCCACTTCCTATTTTTAAGTTTTTGTTTTATTTTTATTCCCTTTTCTCTGTGTCTATGACAGGTGGGGCCAGTCACTATGTTATTTAAGAAGCATGGCCCACATGTCAGGGACCCATGACCTTAACTACGAGTCATTAATTCTAACTACTTTCTTAACCGCATTTAATAACTATCTTAACACGAATTAGCAGTGTGGCTATAGCTCCTTCTTCCTCCTGCCGAGGGACGATGAGCTTGCTGCCGGCGGAGGAAGCGGCGGCCGGGCGTGGGCATCCCCAAAATGGGTTGCTCGCGCTCGCGCCTACCTCCGACCAGGGTCTCGCTGGTCCATTTGACCGGAGGGGCGGCCGGCGGTGACCCGAGGCAGCGACGGAATAGGGGAAGTGCGGGCGTGGCGGCACACAGCGTTAGGGGTTGATTACAGGCTAGGGGAGCGTGCTGGCGAGATTTGGGGGCTACCTCGGGGGTTAGAAGAGCTCGGGGACGACGGTGGTGTTCCAGCGGCGAGCGACAGTGAAAACCGGGGACGAAGCACGGCGCGGGCTTGGCTCGGGCTGCAAGAAGCTTGAGCGGTAGCAGAGACGGCTTCTCCTTGCTCCAAGGATGCTCCAGGAAGGAGGAATCAAACCGGCGGGTCCTCAGTCGATGGCACGCTCAGCGGCCAGCCGTGGGGAAGAAGGGGGCACCGGTGAAGGAGAGGGCACGAGGGCTCGATTGCTCACAGAGGGAGGGAGTGTGGAGTGTGGGGAGAGCTGTGGGGGCCACGGTGGCTTTTATAGGCGACCGAGTGGGGCTGGCAACGGGCGACTGCCTGAGTGGTTGCATCGGGCAGGTGGCGGTGGCAGTGACAGGCCAGTGATGACCAGACGGTGCTGCAAGATCCTGGGGAGATTCGGGCGTGACTTAGCATG
Organism: Dendrocalamus latiflorus; assembly: GCA_017311315.1. Lineage (NCBI taxonomy): Eukaryota > Viridiplantae > Streptophyta > Magnoliopsida > Poales > Poaceae > Dendrocalamus > Dendrocalamus latiflorus. Next base: position 12,124,732 of record CM029657.1, on the reverse strand, counting down.
GCAGGGATGTAGCTTTGCCTTACGTGCGCTGAGCGACAGAGAAATGACACCACGTGGCCGAGCGATGCAACGGGCTGGGGAAGAAACCAGTGATGGTGGTGCCGTACTGTTGGCGAGGTGGTGATACTGGGGGCGGTGGCGGTTTTGCGCGCACGCCGACCGAATGATGTGGCAACTCGTCGGGCGAGAAGCTGGTGAACAGCAGTGGTAACGACGGCGGGCTGAGCTCCTGCTCTACCAAAGCACAGAGAAGGATGGGGGAGAGAGGTGGAGTTGGGCCGGGACATTTCGGCTGGCCTGACTTTCACTTCTTCCTTTTTTTATTTCATATGTGTGTATACTTTCACATTTGTTTCATTTTGTTGACTTACTTTATTTTCATATCTCCATTTCCCATATTGCTAGACTCTTTCTTGCACATGCATAGTTTTCATATATATGTTTATATATATATATGTAGGTTTATGTTTGTATGTTATTCTTTTACTTTTATTACTATTTATGCTATCATTTCCAAAGTGAAATTTTATATTCTAATTCAAGTTTCTCCCTCCTTATACTGGATCATCTTTTCAGATTTGTATTTAAAATTTTAAGTTTCTATCATTTGCATGTATCCATTATGGCCTTACTAATATTAGTTTTATTTTTCATGACTTCCTTCAATTTTTGGCACCTCAACCAAAATTTAAGAAACACCATAAAAATTCCAAATTCAAACAGAATATATTGCATAATAATTCAAGAGCTTCACATTTTAAAATTCTAATTTTCGGGATGTTACAAACCTAACCCCTTAAAAAGAATCTGGACCCCGAGATTCAGCCTAATTGGTGAACAAATCGGGATAATCTCTTCGCAGTTGATCTTCGTGCTCCCAAGTGGCTTCTTTCTTCGAATGGTGACTCCAATGCACTTTGCATATGCGGATGGTTTGATTCCTTGTCTTCTTCTCTACGGTGTCCAAGATCTTAATCGGACATTCTTTGTAAGTCAGGTCACCTTTCAGCTCGATTGCCTCCAATAGAGCTTGGTCTTCGGGTATTTGTAGGCACTTTTTAAGTTGGGATACATGGAAAACATCGTGTACATTAGATAGGTTCGTGGGCAGCTCTAGCTGGTAAGCAACTTCTCCTCTCTTAGCCACGATTGGAAATGGTCCAACGTAGCGTGGGCTGTGCTTGCCTTTGACTTTAAACCGTTTAATTCCTCGCAAGGGCGACACCTTCAGGTAGACGTAATCCCCAATCTCAAAATTCAGGGGCCTTCGCTTCTTGTCTGCATAACTCTTTTGCCTAGACTGAGCTGCTAGTAACCGATATCTGATCAGGCAAACTTTTTCTTTAGCTTGCTTCAATGTGTCTGGCCCGAAGATATAGCCTTCCCCTACTTCTGACCAGTGTAGAGGGGTCTGGCATTTTCTTCCATATAATGTTTCAAATGGTGACATCTGAAGGCTGGCCTGGTAGCTATTGTTGTAGGCAAACTCGGTGTATGGCAGACATTTATCCCAATCCTTAGAGAAATCCAAGGCATAGGCCCGAAGCGTGTCCTCCAATATCTGATTTACTCTCTCTGTTTGACCATCCGTCTGGGTTGATAGGCGGTACTAAAATCCAAGTGGGTGCCGAGAGTTTCATGAAGGCTGGCCCAAAAATGTGAGGTAAATTGAGAACCTCGATTTGAGACTATCCGTTTTGGCACGCCGTACAAACTCACGATGCGTGACATGTACAGTTCTGCCAGCTTATCTCCCTTATAGGTGGTTTTGACAGGAATAAAATGTGCAACCTTGGTCAACTATCTATTACCACCCATATGGAGTCGTCCGTGGTAGTCCTGTGATAAAGTCCATTCTGACTTCTTCCCACTTCCACTGAGGCACTTGTAATGGCTGTAGTAATCCTGCTGGCCTCTGATGTTCAGCCTTCACCTTCTGACATACATCATAGCAGGTGACGTGTTCGGCAATGTCCCTCTTCATGCGTGGTCACCAGTACCATTGCTTTAGGTCTTGGTACATCTTGGTACTCTCGGGGTGGAGGGAGTACGTAGAGCTGTGAGCTTCCCTAAGTATCAGGTCCTTAAGGTCCTTCTGGTGAGGTGCAAAGATACGTGCCCCATATCTCAGCACACCCTGATGATCCACGGTTATCTTGGGAGCCTTCCCTTCTTCCGTTAATCTTTTTAACCTCAAAATGGTTGAGTCTTCCTTCTATGCGGCTATGATCCTCTCTTCCATACTTGGTTGTACCTCCATTGCCGCTAAGGTGCCATGTTCTACTATCTCCAGGTTCATCGCCATTAACTCCTTGTACAACTCGGGTTGTTGCTCCTGTACCATGAGGTTATTACAATAGGCCTTATGGCTTAAAGCATCAGCTACCACATTAGGTTTGCCTGGGTGGTAGTGGACACTTAAGTCATAATCCTTAGTCAATTCCAACCACCTTCTTTGCCTCAAGTTAAGGTGGGACTGTGTAAAGAAATACTTGAGACTCTTGTGGTCGGTATATATGTCACAATGGTTACCGATCAGATAATGCCTCCAAATTCTTAGAGCATGCACCACCGAAGCTAATTCCAAATCATGGGTCGGGTAATTTGTTTCATGAGGGCGAAGCTGTCTTGATGCATATGCCACAACCTTGCCTCCTTGCATTAGTACACATCTAAGCCCTTGATGTGAGGCATCACAGTACACCTCAAAGTCTTTGCATACATATGGTAGGACTAGCATGGGTGTGGTAGTCAATCTCTTCTTCAGCTCCTGAAAGCTTGCTTCACAGGCCTTTGTCCAATCAAACTTCTTCTCCTTCTTGAGTAGTTGAGTTAATGGCCTGGCAATCCAGGAGAATCCTTCTATAAACCTTCTGTAATACCCTGCTAGTCCAAGGAAACTTTGCACTTCTGTGACAGATGTGGGCTGCGTCCACTTCATCACGACAGCTATCTTGGCTAGGTCAACAGACACTCCTCCAGCAGACACTATATGCCCTAAGAAGATGATATCTCTTAGCCAAAATTCACATTTGCTATACTTGGCATATAACTGATGCTCTTTTAGCTTCTCCAATACTAGACATAGGTGCTCAGCATGCTCCTCTCCATCCTTGGAGTAGATGAGAATATTATCTATGAACACTACTACGAACTTATCCAGATATTCCACGAATACCTTGTTCATGAGATTCATAAAGTAGGCTGGAGCATTAGTTAGACCAAAAGACATAACCATAAACTCATACAGTCCGTATCTAGTGGTAAAGGTTGTCTTGGGAATATCCTCAGCTCTAATCTTCAATAGATGATAGCCCGATCTTAGGTCTATCTTGGAGAAAATGGTGGCTCCACCAAGTTAGTCAAATAGATCATCAATCCTGGGAAGGGGGTACTTATTCTTGATGGTCACTTCATTCAGGGCCCGGTAGTCTACACACATCCTAGCGGTACAATCTTTCTTCTTCACAAACAATACCGGGGATCCCCATAGTGAGGAACTAGGTCTGATGAATCCTTTTTCCTACAACTCCTGGAGTTGCTTCTTCAGCTCTTCTAATTCATCAACCGTCATCCTATATGGCCTCTTGGAGACTAGGGCAGCTCCAGATTTTAGGTTGATGATAAACTCCAGGTCTCTATCTAGAGGCATAGTCTGTGACTCCCTGATGTCTTGCTAACCAGTCCATCCCTAGTATGATATCCAAGGTCTGAGAGCTCAATACTATCAAGTCTACTAGGAAACCAAACTCTTCCATATTAACCTCTACCCCAGGGCATACTAAGGTAGCCGTGATAATTCTAGCGGGTGTGCTGAGTACTAGTAGTTTCTTTAGGGGGTAAGTAGGTAACTTTAGCTTATCCACATATCCCTTAGCTATAAATTAATGTGAAGCTCCAGAGTCAAAGAGAGTTTGTGCAGGTATCGACTTAACAGAGAATGTACCCATAAGAACTCCCACGGCCTCCTAGGCTTCCTCGGCTGTGATATGATTGACTCGGCCGCAGTTGTGTGTTGGGGTGCTCTTGCTGGATTGCGAGACCTGATGTCCCTTGCTGGGCTCGGAGTTTTGGCTGCGGACAAGTGTGGTCTTATTATAGGGACATTGGTTGATGAAGTGTCCCTTTTCGCCACAGCCGAAGCAGTTTCAGTTGGCAGCAGGATACGACCCGGAAGATTGGCCGCTTGGTTGTGAAGCTTGCATGGAGTTGCCTCCTGGACGTGGTGAGGGTGTTGGGGCCTTGGGCTGATTTGGCCGCGAGAACGAGGGGTTGTTGAAGAGTTTCTAAACAAACCTCCCCTGGGGTCGTTGGACCACTAGCTTGCGCTTGTGGTTGGTTTCTAGATTCTTCCTTTCGTTCTCCAGGATCAATGCCTTTTTCACTAGTTGGTGAAAACTGGTGAAGTCCTGGATGATCAGTTGCACTATCAAATCCTCATTCATGCCTTCAAAGAATCTGTTAATCTTTTCTTTCTCATCCGCCACATCCTTAGGGGCGTAGCGGGCAAGCTGGGTAAACTTTGTGAGATATTCATCGACAGACATATTCCCTTGCTTTAGGGTGCAAAACTCGTTCTTCTTCATCCTCATCACCCCTGCTGGGATGAAATTGTCCTTGAAGGCTATCTTAAACTCAGTCCATGATATGGCTTCCATGTCATTTTCAGTGGTGGCATCTTCCTGACATTTGGCAGCCAGGTAGTTCTCCCACCAAGCTGCTACAGCTCCTTGGAGCTGATGAGCAGCGAAGATCACCTTGTCTTCCTCTAGCAAGCACGGTACTAATCTACCCACTCCTTTATCAGGCCGGCTTCGGGGTAGGAAGGACTGTAGTCCGGGGACCGTGGGCAGGAACAGCTGCCTCTAAACTCCGACGAGTCAGAGTAGGAGCATGAGCGGCTGTGACCGCGGTGAGTTCCTCCTGTACGGAGGGCAGATTGGGGGCCTAGAGGTCACACGCTCTTGTGTGCGGTGAGCAGCGTACGGGGTCCGCTGAGCCAGGACTAGACTGGAGCAGTAGGTGCAAGAGAAGCAGGAGCTGGGACCTGCTAGAGTTGGGCAAGGGCAGCGGGTCATTTAATTCAACTAGCATATCCACAAGCTCATCATAGGAAGTTTCATTATCATCAAGAGTTTTTACCTTTTCTCCTTTTGCCATAAGGCATGTAGGAGATGAGAAGAGTGATGGGGCTTCCTTGATGGCAATACCGACAAGTCCCCTTTTCTTAGGAGACTCATCTTCACTTGAATTGGAGTCAGTGTACTGCTCATCAGGATCCCACTCTCCAATGTGAGCTTCATTTTTACCATTCTTTTGAAGCTTCTTGAAAAGCTTCTTTTTGTCGTTGAAGTTCTTCTTCTTGGATGACTTCTCCTTCTCATCCTTATCATCACACTCACAGCAACGGATGTTTCTATAGCGCTTGTTGGTGTTGTAGAAGTGCCCCTTCTTCACTTTCTCATGATTAGCGTTTCGGTTTGAGTGCCTTTTCAGGAACTTGTTCATTCTTCTTACAAGGAGGGCCAACTCCTCCTCGGAGTCCTCCTCATCATCTTTGAACTCTTCACTTGAAATCGCTTTTGCCTTGAAAGTGGTGATCTTCTTGCCCGTAGAGGAGGATTGCTCCAAGAGCTCTTCCTTATCCTTCTTATACAACTCATTTGTTATGAGGTTGCCCAGGAGCTGAGTTGGTGTCATTCTTGTCAACTCGGGCGAGTTGAGAAAGAGTGTCACCAATGTTTCATATTTCTCCGGCAAGGCCCTAAGCATTTTCCTTACAACATCAACATCGGTTAGATTAGTGCCAAGGCCTTTGAGTTCATTCACAATGTTGTTGAGGCATGAATACATTTTATTTATATCCTCATGAGGCAACATTGTGAAATTCTCAAATTTTATCCGAAGCCTTTGTAATTTGGCTTCTTTGACCGTGGATGTTCCCTCATTAATTTTGGAGAGGGTTGTCCAAATAGCATGAGCAGTTTCTAAATTGCTCACTCTATTGAACACATCCACGTTCAAAGCTCTAAAGAGAGCATTCATGGCTTGAGCATCTAAATGAGCGTTATATCCATCTTGTTCTGTGAGATGTAGTGGATCAAGAGGCATAATATAACCCTCATTTACGATTTTCCATATGCTCAGACTCATGGCTTTGAGATAAATTGACATTCTAATGTTCCAATAAGAATAATTTGAACCATCAAAACACGGTACCTTTCCTATAGCAATCCCCTCACTAGTCATCCTTTCTCTCTAGATGGTTAAGTCTAACAAATGAGAGACCAACCTCTGATACTACTTGTAGGATCAAGGATAACTGACTAGAGGGGGGGGGGGTGAATAGGAGGTTTTAAAAATTTCTTCCCTTCTAATAACAATTATCTCAATTATAGTATAACAGGGTTTTAAAATAATTAAAACCTACACAAGTCTAGTATGACTAGCACTACAAGAATAATACTTTAACAAGAAGCTCTAGCACAAGTAAATATCACAAGTGCAATATAGTAGAACAAAAAGGAGACAAAGAGATATCAAATGTACACACAATGTTTTTACCATAGTGATCGAAAACTTGCCGGTTTCCACTAGTCCACATTAAGGAAAGCCCAAGTGACTTTGACCAGCTCCATGAATTAAGCCTTAGCTCCTCAATCCACTAATGGTTGTCCCTCCTTCACTCCGAAGATGGTGGACACCAAACCATTCACAAATTGGTGCCAGGCTTCTTCACAACCTTCTTGAAGAAGTCACCGTGCAAACTCCCGCCAAGTCATCCAGGTGCCAGCAAGCACCAAGAGTAAAAGATCACAGCTTTGCTTGATGACAACCAAGTGCTAAAGGATGAATCTAGTGATGAAATGCACTTGTTTTGGCCCAACCACCTCAAATGAATGCACAATGAGAAAAAGAGGTGTGGAGTGAATGCTCAATGCTCAAGGATATTCAATAGGGTCTCTTCTTGCTGTCCTTGGGCAAAACTAGCTATTAGAAGGAATTTTCTTAAAAAATTCAGGGTGAGCGGAAGTATCATCGTGCAATGGCCGGTACTTCCGCACCTATTCTAACACAACAGTAACGGCTATTTCAGAGGTTCTGAACTAGCCATTGGAAGTCAGCACAGAACTACCGCCGTTGAAAACTCGGTAGTTCCAATATGCGGAAGTTCCAAAAATTTTGCGTGGTACTTATGTTTGCTTTGAGACCAAGAGTTGGTGCTCTCTGGAAAAAACGTTCCGCCCAAACTTTTTGGAGCTTCCGTGCTCCGAAAGTACCATTAAAGGCTACGGTACTAGAGCTCTATGGTAGTTCTGCTATTGAAAGTCCAGTACTTCCGTTTCTAGCAGAGATTGATTGATTTTGAGGGTGCACTCTGGAAAAACGGTTCCTGTCGGGACCCCGGATTTTCGAACCTGGACCCTCTGTATATTACATCACTAGTCCCAGATCAAAACTAGTGCACACAGTTAAACAGAAATGATTACATCACCAACAACGATTTATTACAATAATAGAAAGTATTGACCGAAAGGTCTCATTATTACAAATGAGGTTTCAAGACCTCGCACACACGAAACACAGCGGAAGCAGAAGATAAATCCGGTGAAGACCCATCAATACGCCACAGGCAATTGACTGGGGAAGCGCGGCCTAGTACTCCGGAAATCCTTCGTCAAATCCACACGCGAAGTAGTCGTAGTCTCCCCCTTGAGCTTCGTATTCCTCTGAGTATTATTTTTGAGTGCAGCATGTGAGTACATAAAGTACTCCGCAAGTCTTAGGAAGAATGCAATAGATGCAAGGCTTGACAAAGGAAGGCTATATAGTTCTTTTGCACAAAGCAATATTTTATTTCAATTACTACTAGTTATTTTCGAAGGCATCAATTTAACAAAGTAATTGTTTTAACAGAAACTATCATTTACTGTATATTGAAGGTTCTATCTACCAACACTAGTTAATCAATTCTAACCGATCAAGTTTAAAACTGCGGGTTACATCCACCCTCTCTGGCTCCAACTGCCAGGATACCCTTTCGAGAGTTCCCTCCACTCTCGGAATACCAAAACTTAGATTTTAAAACCAAAACCAAAAAGTCTACCATGTGAATGTATTCCTTGCCCGCCCTTGACCGTGGGCATGACTATTCGAATAGTTTGACACTCTGTAGAGGTTGTACAACTTTACCCCCAAGAGATAAATTATCTTAACAGTCACCACGCTTCCTTTGGCATGAGACACAGATAAAATATCACAAAGCCTTTTCCTCACTCGAGTCTAGCTAGACACCACCCGCTGAGATTTCACCGCAGAAGGGTTAAATCCACCCAGTCCGAAGCCCCCTCTTGCGGCATATGAGTACAGTAAATCCCTGTCCCTCACTGCGAATAACCAGTAAATCCCTGGCACCCACTTTCCACTGGTGGCACCTAAACTAAACTATCATGATTTAATCAGCTAGGTCGTACCCATATAGACTCGGGGTTGTACGGTAGTGCTTCGTCTGGACAATCACAAGCGTCGATCCTTAATCGACTAGGGTGGAACATACACCTTACAAGATCTCGTGCTTGCCGCACCAACCCAAACCAGCCATCCACCCCAATCTAAACCAACTTTCACATTTTATTTTATTTTAAAAGAACAGTGGCAACTCCAATCACCACTAAATTTCTGAATACAAACGACAAGTTTTAAGAATTATAATTTCCCATTTTCAAGGTAAGGTTAATTAGCATGACTAAGCATTATACTACCGTTCTAATATTAACAAATAATTATAATACTCTCATTATTGAGACAAATGAAATCCTAAGGTTACAAAGGTACGTAGCATTCAACTTCAATTGAGGGCATAACAAGGTTAGATTAACTAATACCTTAAGATAGGAACTAATGCTTTATGTAAATAGCAATGCACATAAATTTAAAATAATTAAAATATTTCACAAACATAGGTTCAAAATGATCAAAGGAGACTTGCCTTTTTGCACGCTCTCTAGGTCTTCTTGCTGCGGAGTTGAGAGATCTTCGGCAACGGTGGAATCTACGCGCGAAAAGACGGAGCAAACAAAACAAATAAATACAAAAAAATCAAATAAAATTTATAAATTCAAAAAGAGCACATATTTAGATAGCTTATGATTTTAGACAAATTTAGAAATTTGAACGGCTAAATTTGGAGTTAAAATGAGGAAGTTATGCTCATTTGAAAATCTTAGTTTGAATAAATCCATAAATTATTAAATTTCTGACAGGTGGGACCCACTGCAGAATTTACTTTTTTAATATTTTTATTTTATTTCTTTACTCTGAGTCTATGACAGGTGGGACCCACATGATAGTGAGCCCACTACGTCGGTCTCTGACATGTGGGACCCCTCTGTCAGTGACCATACCAGCTGTTGGTCATTGACAGGTGGGACCCAACAGGCTCTGGGCCCATGTGTCAGTGGCTAGCGCAGACGGGTGGGACCCATACGCCAGTGGCCAGCGCAGACGGGTGGCCGCTAACGAGTGGGGCCCGGCTGTCAGCACGGAAAATAAAAGCAATGGCTCAACCTTAGCGTGCGGAGCCGGGGGCTCGAACGCGCGCCAAGGGAGCCAGTGGGAAGGATAACGCTGCTAGCCATCTGGTCACTCGGGTGTTGCTTACCCCTATAGGGTAAGTAAACCCTTTGAGGTACCTGCTGGAGGGGACCGGGCAGAGGTGGACGGAGGCGACGGTGCCGGTGGCGAGGGGTGGCCGGAGGGGTTCGGGGGAAGTCCAAAACGCGACCCCGGTGCGGAGGCGGTGCCGAAGATGGGATCGGTGGGGTCCAATGACGAGCGGAGACGGCCGGCGGCGAGGAAGCGCTGGAGATTGCTCGGGTGCTCTGGTGCGACGATATTCCAGTGGTGGGGAGGCTCGGCCGAGGGGTTGGGGAGCTTCGCACGGACAAGGGGGTGCTCGGGGTGGCGGCGGCGAGCTCTGGGAGTTTCGAGGCGGAGGGGATTGCTTGCCGGAGTGCGGTGGGGCTCGGAGAGAGAGGAAGCACGGTGGCAGAGCGCTACGGTGCTTGGGAAAGGAGGTGGGGTGCGACGGGAGGTTGTGCGGAGGGAGGCAGAGCCGAGGGGGCTTTTTATAGGGGCGGGGGGGGGGACACGGGTGCGGCAATTACTCACCGGTGTTGGCGGCCAGAAAAGGAAGGGAGAGGGGAAGGGAGGAAAGGGGGGTGCGCGAAGGGAAAGAGAGGCGCAGGATTGGGGATTCGGTCGCGGCGGTGCCCGGGTTTTCCAAAACTGGAGGGAGCCGGGGAAGGAAAGGCAGGATCAGTGGGGACTCCGTCGCCGGCGCAAGAAAGGAAAGAAAGGGGAGAAGAAGGAAGGTGGCGCGGGGTAGACGACGGGTCTGACGGGCGGGGCCCGCGCGCAGCGAGAGAGAGGAGGGAGTGAGCGGGCGGCGCGGATCGCAGCCACGTGGCTCGGAGGCGGATCGGGCGGCGGGTTCGGTTAAGTGGAAGGGACGGTCGAATGGGCGAGCAGGATGGCGTGGCGCGCATCGCGCTGGCCACGTGCTGGCCTGAGGGGAGGGGAAGGCGGGGCTGGCTGGCGAGTCAGGCCTACTTGGCGGAGGGAGAGGGGGAAGCGGCCGGGATTAAACCGGGCGGTGACGTGGGTGGATCTGGGCCATCGACGTGTCGGCTGGAGGGAGGGTTTTGGATTTTTATTTTTAGAATTTGATTTTTATTTTCAGAAAAGGCTAGGAAATTATTTAGGCCTTAGAAAAAAAATGAAAATACCTCCTAAAATTCCAAGAAAATTCACAGAAGCTCCTGGTGACATTTTGGACTTAATAAAAATATTTCCAACTAATGTTGGTATTTAATTTTCAACTTTAAAATACTTTTTAACTTTTAAAATATAGGTTTTAAACTCCAGAAAACTCAGAAAACAAAAAAAAGCCAAATAACTCCAAATGAAATTCAAACACTTTAAAATAATTAATTTGAAATTAAAATTTTCAAGAATAGGATTTTTGGGATGTTACAAACCTTCCCCCCTTAGAAAGAATTTTGACCCCAAGATTCGGACGGACTAGGAATCTTCTTCTCGCTCCCAAGTTGCTTCTAATTCCGAATGATTGCTCCACTGCACTTTACCGAATTTGATGACCTTGTTTCATGTACGACGCTCTGCTTCATCCAATATCTTGATTGGATACTCTGGATATGTTAAGTCCTCCTTCAAGTTTACTTCATCTAGAGGCATTTGCTCTTCTGGCACCCTGAGACATTTTCTTAGCTGAGACACATGGAAGACGTCATGCACCTTTAACAACTGAGGTGGAAGCTTCAACTGATAAGCAACTTCTCCCCTTTTTGCTATAACAGGAAATGGTCCAATGAATCTAGGAGCAAGCTTTCGACTGACTCCAAAACGTCGCATTCCTTTGAGGGGCGAAACTTTCAGGTAAATATGATCCCCAGGTACAAATTCTAACGCTCTTCGACGATTGTCTGCATAGCTCTTCTGTCTTGTTTGTGCTGTTTTTAATCTGTCCTGAATTAGGCGAACTTGTTCTTCTGCCTGCTTCAACACATCTGGTCCAAACACTTGTCCTTCTCCTGTTTCCTTCCAGTACAATGGTGTCCTGCATTTTCTGCCATATAAGGTTTCGAACAGAGACATTTGCAAGCTGGATTGGTAACTATTGTTGTAAGAAAACTCTGCATAGGGCAAACTCTGATCCCAATTAGTCTGGTTCGCTAGGACACAAGCTCTCAACATGTCTTCCAAAATTTGATTTACTCGTTTTGTTTGTCCATCTGTCTGTGGATGACATGCTGTGCTGAAATTTAGATTTGTGCCCAAAAGTCCATGCAGCTTCTGCCAAAATCTCGAAGTGAACTAAGTCCCTCGATCTGACACAATCTTCCTTGGAACTCCATGCAAACACAAAATTCTTGACATGTACAACTCTGCGAGTCTATCCCCAGAGTATGTGGTCTTTACTGGAATGAAATGGGCAACTTTTGTCAGACGATCCATAATAACCCAAATACAATCATGCCCTGATTTTGTTCTCCGTAATCCAGTTATAAAATCCATACCAATTTCTTCCCATTTCCATTCAGGTATCTGCAAAGGTTGCAAAAGTCTCGCAGGTCTCTGATGTTCAGCTTTAATCCACTGGCACACATCACACAAGGCTACATACTCTGCAATTTCTGTTTTCATACTTGACTACCAATAACTTTCTTTGAGATCTTGGTACATCTTGGTACTCCCAGGGTGAATTGAATATCTAGATTCATGAGCTTCCTTCAAAATTAACTCCTTTATTTCTTTCTTTTCAGGTACAACAATCTTTTTTCCAAACCAGATGATTCCTTCTTCATCTTCTGAAAATCCTGGTGCTTTACTTTTCTTCATATTATCTTTGATTTCCTGGACATACTTGTCCTCTTTTTGAGCTGCCTTGATCTGGTCCTCTAATATTGGTTGAACCTCCAAAGTAGCTAGAAATCCTTCTTCTACTACCTCTAAATTGAGCCGCTGGAATTCTTCTTGAAGTGCAGGCATACTGTCCTTAATCAACAGCTTATTACAATAACTTTTTCTGCTCAAGGCATCAGCTACTACATTAGCCTTCCCTGGATGATAATGTATTCCAATATCATAATCTTTTATTAACTCAAGCCATCTCCTTTGCCTCATATTGAGATCGGGTTGGGTAAATATATACTTCAAACTTTTGTGATCCGTGTAAATCTCACAGCGATTACCGATCAAATAATGCCTCCATATTTTTAAAGCATGCACTACGGCAGCAAGCTCTAAATCATGGGTTGGATAATTCTCCTCATGGGGTCGCAATTGCCTTGAAGCATAGGCTACTACCTTTCCTTCTTGCATCAGAACACAGCCTAGTCCTTGCCTTGATGCATCACAGAAGACTTCAAAATCTTTCCTAATATCTGGAAGCGTTAACACTGGTGCAGAAGTTAACCTCTTTTTCAGCTCTTGAAAACTATCCTCACACGATTTACTCCATTCAAACTTCTTTTCCTTCTTTAGCAACTAGGTGAGAGGTCTTGCAAGCTTGGAGAAACCTTCAATAAAGCGACGATAATAACTAGCCAATCCCAGAAAACTTCTGATCTCGGATATTGACTTTGGTTGTGTCCAATTAAGCACATCATTTACTTTCTCAGGATCTACGGACACTCCTCCTGCAGAAATCACATGACCCAGGAAAACTACTTTCTTCAACCAGAACTCACACTTGCTAAACTTGGCATACAACCGGTGTTCTCTAAGCTTTTCCAAAACTATCCTCAGATGTTCTGCATGCTCTTCCTCATTCTTGGAATATATCAAAATATCATCAATGAATACTACCACAAACTTATCCAAGTACTCCATGAACACCTTATTCATCAGATTCATAAAATATGCGGGCGCATTTGTCAAGCCAAAAGACATCACTGTAAACTCATACAATCCATAACAAGTGGCAAATGTTGTCTTTGGTATGTCTTCAGGTCTTATCTTCAATTGGTGATAACCCGATCGAAGATCAATCTTGGAGAAGACACATGAACCTTTCAACTGATCAAACAAATCATCTATCCGGAGCAAAGGGTACATGTTCTTAATTGTCACATCATTCAAGGATTGATAGTCCACACACATGCGAAGACTACCATCTTTCTTCTTCACTAGCAGTACTAGTGCTCCCCAGGGTGACGAGCTTGGTCTTACAAAACCTTTATCTCGCAGCTCCTGAATTTGCTTCTTAACTTCAGCCAAATCATTTGCAGACATACAATAAGGTCTCTTGGAAATCGGAGCTGTACCAGGTACTAGGTTGATAACAAATTCATTTTCTCTATCTGGCGGCATTCCCGGCAAATCTTCAGGGAACACATTTGGGTACTCACTTACTATAGGTACCTTTTCCAGGGTTACTCCCTTCAAACTATTCAACTCACACCTATTCTGAGAAGAGGTGTTTGACTTATACTTTACTTGAATTCCATCCGAGTTGGTAAGAGTAATGGCACGATCGGCACAATCTATCTGCCCTTTATACTTGGTTAACCAATCCATACCAAATATCACATCTAAACTCTTGGAGTCTATTATAATAAGATTCACTAGGAATTTAACTCCATTTATATCTACAGTTGCGCTAGGGCAAACAGTGTTAGTCCTCATTTCCTTTCCAGGTGATTGGACTAGCATAGGGTTCTTTAGCGAACGCACATCCCAATTATATCTTTCAACAAAATCTTTTGAGACAAAAGAATGCGAAGCTCCAGAATCAAATAATGCAGATGCAGGTACTGAGTTGACAAGGAAATTACCCAAAACTACGTCGGGTGCATCTTGGGCTGCCTCCGCGGTAATATGATTAAGATGCCCTCTGCTTACTGCCTACAGAGTCCTTGGAGTTTGGGGTGTCCCACGGCCTTGACCTGCAGTTGGAGCTCATTCTGGGGACAGTTGCTGGCATAGTGCCCCATGTTCTTGCAGTTGAAACACGCACTCCTGCCGCTAAAGTCCTGCTCTGCTGTGGTTGGCCACCATTGCTTGCTCGAGGAACTTGTGGATTTGGGCGGGGCCCCGCAAATGGCGTCCTTGGCACACTTGGTTCTGAGGGTCTATTGAACTGAGGTGGATTAGGATGAAAACGAGAACTGCTTGCTCCCTGCTGAGCTTGAAACTTCATCTTCTGAGTCTCATACAGTTGACGTTGAGCATCTTCTTGGATAAGGGTCTTGTTCACCATGTGCTGGAATGTTGGGTAATCATTGGACACCAATTGCACCTTGAGGTTGGGATCAAGTCCCTGCATGAACCTCCAAATTTTTGTTGACTCTGACGCAACATCCTCCGGTGCATACCTAGACAGTTGGGTGAACCGGTTCATGTACTCTGAAACGCTAAGGTTTTCTTGTTGCAGTTTGTGAAACTCCCTCTTCTTCATTTCCATTATGCCCATAGGTATATGTGCAGTGCGGAAGGCTTCAACAATTCAGCCCATGTGATGGCTTGCACATCTTGATGGGCAGCACAGTAATTCTCCCACCAACTAGCAGCAACTCCTTTAAGTTGATGGGTGGCATACAACACCTTTTCATGCTCATTGCACTGAGCTAAGATCAACTTCTTCTCCACATCCTTAATCCAGTCATCGGCCTCCAATGGATCCACTGAACCAACAAAAGTAGGAGGCCTTGTCCTCGTAAATTCTCCCAACTTAGACTGAGGTGCCTGGCTTGGTGCCGGCGGAGCTTGTTGCACTTGATTCTGAGCAAGGGCTTGAAGTAGTTGCAGTTGCATAGCCATCAACTGCTCCAAGTTGGGGGCTTGAGCAGGAGGTGGTGGAATATTGTTGTCTGGCTGAGCATTGGTGTCACGGCTGCTGCCTGGGTTGCTCCTTGTGTTCACCATCTGAAGCGATTCCGGGGACAGCAAAAGATAAGAGGGAACTAGCACAGGTAAGAGATTTAGGGGGAAACTAAACAACATCCCAAACCCACACACAAGAAAGAAGCAATCAATCAACTTAGAAGAAAAACTTATATTGAAATCAAAATAGGTTTAAGAATGGCTGTACCACAAGTGCACCAAGGCTTGGTACAGTCCATCTAGCACACCAAAATATAAAGCGTTCTAAGGACGTAGAAATTTATTTGGGTACTACGGACTCAACTGACTACTAATCCTCCACGATGATACGCTCCTCGGGATCCTCCTCCGGGTCCTCCTCGCGCTCGTTCACGTGATGCAGCGAACAATCACACGAGGCTAAAACGCGAGAATGGGAATGGCTACTGCTGGAGGCAGTCAACCGGGAACAAGAGCGAGAACGGGAAATTTTGCGTCTTTTGCTGAGATCGCCGATGTCAATGTCGGGTAGCGGACCGGGACGTCGCGCACTCTTGCGCGCTGTGAGCATGGTGCGGAGTCCCGAACGTCGAGTCGGCGCCTGGTTGTTGGGGACGACAGTTGGTACGGGCGAAGACGGCGTGTAGTCAGCCGTAGCTCTGAGACGTGCTAGCTCGAACTCTGCTTCTTGGCTCTGGTGAAGCTGTGCCCGAAGTGTGTTGGAGTGCTGGTAGCTAGAAGTGAGAAGCATCCGAAGCTGTCCAATCTCCTCCAAAGCTCTAGCATAGGTGACTGCCATCACCTGCGTGAGCTGCACCTGGTGCGACAGTCGAGGATCATCTGCTGGGATATCAAAGGGCTCCGGGTACCTCTGTCCTGCTCAAGGGGTAATGAAGAAGCAAAAGGGTGACTGATGCACAGCATCCTTGTGAATATGGCACAGGTCATCTATGGCAAGGCGTGCTACATCTTGGATAGCATCGAAACAGCGGGTCCGGGGATGCTCGATAGGGTATGTGTGGGAATCGAATTCCCCATCCCGTGCATGTAGGAATACCTCCATCGACCAGGAGTCCCGTTCCAGGATCCGTGTCTTCTGCCCCCTGAAGATAGGCGGCTGGCGATACTGTAGATGCTGCATAAGCTGTCAAAGAAGACTAGCAAATACTCCAACACTCTCGCCATGGGAGTAAAAGTCCCACGACTCAACAGAGGATGAACTGGCCATCTACAAAATTTGAAATAATAGAAAAGATTAGTAAAAAGATTTAACAAATGGATAAAGACAAGAACGAGATACTAAGCCAGAAAAGAGTAGAAGCAAAGAAGCTTATATATTTTTAATATACTCTTTTTATAAATATAAGTCCTTAAGGTCTTACCATTTCAAACCTAGGTCACGTCCTACAGTCAAATTGGCTCTGATACCATCTCTGTCGAGACCTCGGATTTTCGAACCCGGACCCTCTGTGTATTACAGCACTAGTCCCAGATCAAAGCTAGTGCACACAGTTAAACAGAAATGATTACATCACCAACAACAATTTATTACAATAATAGAAAGTATTGACCGAAAGGTCTCATTATTACAAATGAGGTTTCAGGACCTCGCACACACGAAACACAGCGGAAGCAGAAGATAAATCCGGTGAAGACCCATCAATACGCCATAGGCAATTGACTGGGGAAGCGCGACCTAGTACTCCGGGAATCCTTCGTCAAATCCACACACGAAGTAGTCGTAGTCTCCCCCTTGAGCTTCGTATTCTTCTGAGTATTATTTTTGAGTGCAGCATGTGAGTACATAAAGTACTCCGCAAGTCTTGGGAAAAATGCAATAGATGCAAGGCTTGACAAAGGAAGGCTATATGGTTCTTTTGCACAAAGCAATATTTTATTTCAATTACTACTAGTTATTTTCGAAGGCATCAATTTAACAAAATAATTGTTTTAACAGAAACTATCATTTACTGTATAGTGAAGGTTCTATCTACCAACACTAGTTAATTAATTCTAACCGATCAAGTTTAAAACTGCAGGTTACATCCACCCTCTCTGGCTCCAACTGCCAGGATACCCTTCCGAGAGTTCCCTCCACTCTCGGAATACCAAAACTTTGATTGTAAAACCAAAACCAAAAAGTCTACCACGTGAATGCATTCCTTGCCCGCCCTTGACCGTGGGCACGGTTATTCGAATAGTTCGACACTCTACAGAGGTTGTACAACTTTACCCCCAAAAGATAAATTATCTTAATAGTCACCATGTTTCCTTTGGCATGAGACACAGATAAAATATCCCAAAGCCTTTTCCTCACTCTAGTCTAGCTAGACACCACCCGCTAAGGTTTCACCGCAGAAGGGTTAAATCCACCCAGTTCGAAGCCCCCTCTTGCGCCATATGAGTACAGTAAATCCCTGTCTCTCACTGTGAATAACCAGCAAATCCCTGGCACCCACTTTCCACTGGTGGCACCTAAACTAAACTATCATGATTTAATCAGCTAGATCGTACCCATATAGACTCGGGGTTGTACGGTAGTGCTCAATCTAGATAATCACAAGCGCCGGGCCTTAATCGACTAGGTGGAACATACACCTTACAAGGTCTCGTGCTTGCCGCACCAACCCAAACCAACCATCCACCCCAATATAAACCAACTTTCATATTTTATTTTATTTTAAAAGAACAGTGGCGACTCCAATCACCACTAAATTTCTGAATACAAATGACAAGTTTTAAGAATTATAATTTCCCATTTTCGAGGCTACAAGGTTAATTAACATGACTAAGCATTATACTACCGTTCTAATATTAACAAATAATTATAATACTCTCATTATTGAGACAAAGGAAATCCTAAGGTTACAAAGGTACATGGCATTCAACTTCAATTGAGGGCATAACAAGGTTGGATTAACTATTACCTTAAGATAGGAACTAATGCTTTATGTAAATAGCAATGCACATAAATTTAAAATAATTAAAATGTTTCACAAACATAGGTTCAAAATGATCAAAGGAGACTTGCCTTCTTGCACACTTTCTGGGTCTTCTTGCTACAGAGTTGAGAGATCTTCGGCAACGGTGGAATCTTGCGCGAAAAGACGGAGCAAACAAAACAAATAAATACAAATAAAATTAAAATAAAATTCAAAAATTCAAAAAAGCACATATTTAGATAGCTTATGATTTTAGACAAATTTAGAAATTTGAACGGCTGAATTTGGAGTTAAAATGAGGAAGTTATGCTCATTTGAAAATCTCAGTTTGAATAAATCCATAAATTATTAAATTTCTGACAGGTGGGACCCACTGTAGAATTTACTTTTTTAATCTTTTATTTTATTGCTTTACTCTGAGTCTATGACAGGTGGTATCTGCTGGAGGGGACCGGGCAGAGGTGGACGGAGGCGACGGTGCCGGCGACGAGGGGTGGCCGGAGGGGTTCGGCGGAAGTCCAAAACGCGACCCCGGTGCGGAGGCGGTGCCGAAGATGGTATCGGTGGGGTCCGGTGACAAGCGGAGACAGTTGGCGGCGAGGAAGCGGCGGAGATTGCTCGGGTGCTCTGGTGCGATGGCGTTCCGGTGCTGGGGAGGCTCGGCCGAGGGGTCGGGGAGCTTCGCACGGACACGGGGGTGCTCGGGGTGGCGACGGCGGGCTCCGGGGAGGTCCGAGGCAGTGGGGATTGCTCGCCGGAGTGCGGTGGGGCTCGGAGAGAGAGGGAGCACGGTGGCAGAGCGCTACAGTGCTCGAGAAAGGCGGTGGAATGCGGTGGGAGGTTGTGCGGAGGGAGGCAGAGCCGAGGAGGCTTTTTATAGGGGCGGAGGGGGGACACAGGCGTGGCAATTGCTCGCCGGAGTTGACGGCCAGAAAAGGAAGGGAGAGGGGAAGGTAGGAAAGCGGAGTGCGCAAAGGGAAAGAGAGACGCCGGATTGGGGATTCGGTCGCGGCGGTGCCCGGGGTGTCCAAAACCGGAGGGACCCGGGGAAGGAAAGGCGGGATCAGTGGGGACTCGGTCGCCGGCGCAAGAAAGGAAAGAAAGGGGGGAAGAAGGAAGGTGGCGTGGGGTAGACGACGGGTCTGACGGGCGGGGTTCACGCGCAGTGAGAGAGAGGAGGGAGTGAGCGGGTGGCGTGGATCGCAGCCACATGGCTCAGAGGCGGATCGGGCGGCGGGTGCGGTTAAGTGGAAGGGACGGTCGGATGGGCGAGCGGGATGGCGTGGCGTGCAATGGGCTGACCACGTGCCGGCCCGAGGGGAGGGGAAAGCAGGGCTGGCTGGCGGGCCGGGCACGCTTGGCGGAGGGAGAGGGGGAAGCGGCCAGGATTAAACCGGGCAGCGACGTGGGCGGATCTGGGCCTTCCACGCGTCGGCTGGAGGGAGAATTTTGGATTTTTATTTTTGGATTTTTATTTTTAGAAAAGGCTAGGAAATTATTTAGGCCTTAGAAAAAATGAAAATACCTACAAAAATTCCAGGAAAATTCACAGAGGCTCCTGGTGACATTTTGGACTTAATAAAAATATTTCCAACTATTGTTGATATTTAATTTTCAACTTTAAAATACTTTTTAACTTTTAAAATATAGGTTTTAAACTCCAGAAAACCAAATAAAAGCCAAATATCTCCAAATGAAATTCAAACACTTTAAAATAATTAATTTGAAATTAAAATTTTCAAGAATAGGATTTTTGAGATGTTATAGTTCCGCTTGGCTTTGACGGAGCTTCCGTGCTTTGGAAGTACCATTTATGGCTGCAGTACTACCGCTTTACGATAGTTCCACCTTTTAAACTCTGGTACTTCCGCTTGCCGTAGAGTCAGTCACTCTGAGGGTGCTCTTTGGAAAAAAAGGTGCCGCCCGAACTTACAGAGCTTCTGGAAAGCGGAAGTACCATGGTTTGCACACCGGTACTTCAAGTTGTCCAGACAGAGCACAGATTGGCTATTAATTTTAGTTTTTCAAATAATGCATGATCCTAAATTGATCCAAATGGCACAAGGATATGTATCAAGTTACTAACAATGATCCCTCTTAATGGTACGACATTTATCCTATAATTCATTCTTTTATCCTTTCTCCTAAGACCGATAAAAATGAAAATGATCCTAGTTTACATATATCTTTGTCTTGAACTGCTTTGATCTTCATGTTGACCTTTAGCATGTGTCTCATCTTCATTTAGGGACTTAATCTTTTAATCACTCAATAAACATGTCAGTCCCATATTCACATAAATTTTATTAATTACCAAAAACCATTTTTAACGACCAGGAGTCAGTCCCGTGGCTCCATACCGAATGTGGGCCCGAGGTAGCATGGGGACCCTCCCCCTACAAATGTCATTTGGTGTCATAAAGAGAATTCTTAGATATCTAAAGCATTGGCTTATAGTATCCCAAAGGTGCTTAATTTGATTTAATTGGATACTCGGATTCCGATTATATGGGTTGCAATGTCGATAAAAAAGCACCTCGGGTAGTTGTCAACTCTTATAAAGATCATTAGTTTCATGGTTGTCCAAGAAGCACTACTCAGTAGCACTTTCCACCGTCGAAGCTAAATATGTTTTCGTGGGTAGTTGTTGTGCTCAATTACTAGGGATGAGGCAAATCTTGATGGATTATGGGATCAAATTTGAAAAAATGCCTCTTTCATGTGACTGATAGTACCATGAAATAGTCAATAACTTGGTCCAACATTCAGGAGCCAAGCATACAGATATTCGCCACCACTTCTTGAGATAACATGTGAGCAGGGGTGACATTGTCATTAGCCACATACGGACCAAAACCAATTAGCCGATATCTTCACATAAATTATTTAAATGTTCCTTGAACTCATGTCTCATGTCATTTGTTTTCATTTGGTGCTATCCATAATTCTTAAAACTAAAATATTTTCTTAGAAAACAGTGTTTTAATAAAAACAATGTTTTTGGGTGTTTGTTGTCATGCTTAATACATAATGATCCTTGGGGTGATTTACTTGAGTGCTTAGACTGAGGATCATTTGCATATTCTCTCAAAACCCCATTCTCTTAGGAAAAACGGTAATACCATTTTTATTCATTGGTACTACCGGACTCAAAAGTAGTACTGCCACTCCTGCAGGTGGTCCTAAAATTAGCCTGAACTGCCACCTTATCCTTTGTTCCTTTCTTCCTCGTGATCATACCATTCTAGCAATTTTCTCTCTTCCTCTCTATCCTTTCTCTCCACCGAAAAACCCCTAGTGGGACTCCATTAAAAACTTTGAAGTTTCCTCAAATCTTCTTGATCTCTTGGTACTTAAAGATCTTTCTCCCTCAAGATCAAAGTAAAAACTCAGCTTAATCCCTTCTTTACCTTATTTTGATCCTAGGGTCTCAAATTTAGGTTTTTGACAAATGTACATGAATTAGTATGATCCTCTTGGGCAAATTGATACAACTGATGCTTTTGTGACATTGCAAGTTCATTCCATGGATTCAATCCATGAAAGACACTACTCAACAAAAGCAGTACTACAGCTCAACAATTGAGGTGCTACCGCATAATGGTAATATTGAACTATACATGGTGATACTACTACACACCGGTAATACCGTCATATACATAGCACACTACTACAAAAAGGGTCATCACAGACGGTTCAAAACTATCATTACAGATAGTTTTTTGAACCGTCTAAATTTATGTGTCAGTAATAATCAGAAGGTATCACAGACGATTTGTGGGCCGTCTATGATAAATACATCATAGACGGTTTATAACTAGAACCGTCTATGAAAAACACTATCACAGACGGTTCTAGCTACCAACCGTCTGTGATAGTGTTTTTCACAGATGGTTCACCCAAATTTCGAAGGGAAGATAAAAAATTTTGGCAAAAATCAGAAACTGAAAACCTAAAACACAAATTTGGAGCTAAACATGGCTGATTTTGAGGGTCTTACAGGGCGGCTGGCACAAGTTGGTCATCTTTTTTGGGGCTAAAGATGGCTAATTTTGAACGTCGAAAATGGACATCGTATGCAAAAGTTATGCCCGTTTTACTGAAAGTGTCTCAAAACTGAATCCCTACTCGGACTCTGGTAGGAAATTATGAAATTTTGGAGATTGCAAGGTGGGAAATATATCATAGATGGTTTTTAATACAAACCATTTGTGATAACTTCTTTAATACAAACCGTCTATGAAGTATGGTTTAAATAAAAAACGTCTGTGATGTCTAACATTATCACAGACAGTTCTTATCAAGAACCGTCTGTGATAATTTATAGACGGTTCTTGATAAGAATTGTCTGTGATGTCTTGTATAAACCATCTGTGATACTTATAGCAAAGACAATTACTAGAAACCGTCTATGATGTAAGCGTCTAGTTTAACCTCTTTTGTAGTAGTGGAAGAACTACCAATTTTACTAAAAAAATCCAACTACTTCATTTCATTAAGTTCAAAACCTATTCTCCCTTGGTTTAATTATCCTTGTACCCCTATCTTTAGATGCCTTAAATCAAGCCTTCTAGCTGCTAGGGACCACCAGTCTCTCAAGCGGGTTCGTCTATGCACAACGACTCCTTAGGCTCCCATCCCCAGTAATGATAGTGACTCAGAGAGTGATTCATTTGTCAAGGATATGGAAGCAAGAGGCAAGGAGAAGAAGCAAGTCATAGAATCTGAGGAAGCTATGGAAAGTAAAGACAATGAGAGTCCCTCACATGAAATAGCCAAAGAGTTAGATGAGGATATGTGGAAGGCAGAGGAACAGACAGTGGACTTAAGACACATCACTAGTGTGAGTATGCTATTTTGTGCCACCCCAACTAGTTTCTAAGGCCAAAATCATCTACTAATCCTCGATTCCACACAAGTTTTTAGCAAGAGGTTTTCTTTTAGATGTATGGCCACCACCAATAGTTCACTGATCATAAGTACGTGGACTGGCTGCATCTAGATTCACTGGACAGATACTCATGTGCATATCGACTCTTTTACTCAATGGGTCTTCACAACGTCATTTCTCTCAAGTGCGACTACAATGAGGACATCATCCGATAGTTCCACACTACGGTGCATGTCTCTTCAGACTTCACCTACCTAACTTGGATGATAGCACAAGACAAATGGAGTCGAACAAGTGGGAGTTCTAGCTGGCTTTGAGGACTATGTCAGGCGGATATGAGAAGATTTATAATAGGCCTGCACTCAAGATACAAGCCTGGACACATTATTATGATGCCAATGTGAGGCATGTCCTAGGCAAGATTGTTGGATTACTTCCTCTTCGTAGTCTCATAAACAGGATCATTAACCATACTATTTTCTTGAAGAGTGGGAACTTGATGCCATCAGGGGTCATGCCTAGAATATCATATATACTATCATGAATGGTAGAAGATTCAATGTGGCAGATTTGATTATTTGGGAAATAGCAGCTTTGAAGAATGATAGGGTAAAGATATTTACTACACACCATACAACATGGCCCTGATCATTCAAAAGACTAGCTACCATGGAGGTAGGGGAGCCACACATAAGCCATAAAAGCCCAGAGAAGGCGCTCTCATTCCCTCTTTAACTCCTCAACGTGCGTAGGAGGAAGAGATTCTAATTGTCGTTCCAACTCCAGCTGCGGACCCAGTCTCCCTTGCCCAAATCTACTCTACTGCGCTTCAGATAAGGGACAATCAATTGGAGACCAATGCACAACTTGGATCCCTTACTAATACATTAGCTTCTCTATAGCGCATGGTTGAGACTCCTTCCTCTCCTATTGATTACAGCCGCCATCACCATCGTGATCCTTCGCCACAGGAGTGAGCTTTTTGGTACCTTGATGCCAAATGGGGAGTGATATTGATATCTAGGAGGAGAAGAAGACAAAGAGCAAGGTGTAGTTCTAGTATATTAGATTTATGTGATATATTTAGCACTATTATTTTTATCTTTGTTGGTTTATGCTGAACTTGTGCTTTGTAACACCCCAGGACCCACATTACCCTGGGATGCTACTAAAACTACTCTACAACTAGCCAATTTACGAAATAAAATAAACTGGCAATAATTACTAAACAAGATAGTATAAGCGGAAGCATAAATAACTAAGGGGAAACAGAATAGAATAACAATTCAATATTCATAATCAACTCCAACATAATGACCAAGGGAACAAATCCAAATTTAACATTATTAAGATGGAACAATCCTCAATAAGATAGCTAAGCAAAAGACTAGAATCCTTTCAACTTTATTTCAGCATTAAAATATAATCCAAGTGCATCAGTGTGGTGCCGCTCTACCCTTCCCATGCATACTCAAGGTCCACCTGTAGGGAGGGGGAAACAAGGGTGAGATAAAAATCTCAGCAAGCAAACATTTTAACAGGCTATTCAAACTACAAACAATTATACATCATCATTTATAATTCCATACAACCACAATCACAATTCATGTCCTCAATTATTAAACCACCACAAACTTCCATGAATCGTACCTCTTCAATTTCAGATTTAAATGGCATATGAATGCAGTCATTTTATCCACAATAAATGCATATGAATGCTTTATGCTATGCTCCACATCACTCTTTCCAGGGCAGGATTTGAGGTGCATCGTATTACGGCAATATACGATGCTTCCCGCGGGATAAGAGGTGCATCGTATTACGGCAATATACGATGCTGTACCGGTACGGTCGCGGCTATGTGCGGCGACATCCACATATGCATATGACATGATATGATATGATATAAATGATATGATAATCACAAATCACATTAATCCATCCTCAAAGGAGCATCAACATGCTCACAACATATCCACACCCACCACATGTTATTTTCATGTTTCACATTATAACATTAAGCAAGATTTCCACAGGTCTACTAGCATATTATCAACATATCAAGGGATAAATACTTGCTACCATCTCCACAATTAAGATATCATGCAATCAAGGCATAATGTATCAAATTATAATAATAATGTAAACTGAAAGTAGAAGGAATATCAAGTTAAACGGTAGCAACCACCGCTACGTTTACTTGCCTCAATCCGACGAAGCGAAGTAAAATCAAGAGCGCTCAGGGACAAGACCACCTGTCCAAAAGACATCTCTCAGCACAAAGCCACAGCATACAAACACGACATAAATAATTAAAGAAGTCGCTATAACCCCCGAACCCGCACTTACTCCTCTCCGCTCAACAATTCAGCAAATTACCCTCTGCAGCAGCGCTGCTTAACATTTTCGTAACTTTAAAAATATTGATCTAAATACAGAAAATGATACCTATCTGGATTCATCACTTAAAAACCTACATTTTTCATGTAGAACACATATTTTTATTTTGATCACAGTTAGGTCTAATTTAATGCCCAAAACAGAGGAAGAACTCTGTTCTGGCAGATTGGACAGCGGTATTCAATTGTGTCCCAACAAGAGTACATGGGTCTTAAAATTCTGAATTTTATACAGCAGCTAGAAATCTAAATTATCTACAACTTTCTCAATTACGGCCATGACCATAAAAAATATTTACTAACTCAAATTCACAGATTACCGTCGGTCTGTACCAATCTGCTCGCCTGACGAACAGCAGTATTGCCGACCCTATAACTCCCAGATCCCACGGCACAAAATTCCGAAACAAATATAGGAGATGTGTCTGGAAGTCCTCTACAACTTTCCTTTTTGGGAGAGTCCGCAGGAAAATTTGTTTACTAGGTCAAAACCTCACGAACAGACACGCTGCGCGAATCAATCTACTGGCAGACAGCAGCTAATCTCTAATCGGGCAATTAATCCATTAACTAACTTCAAAATCCGTGCCAAGAACCCTAATTATTCATAAGAACAGAGGTTTTAGGATGAGGAAAAATTACCTAGATGAAGAATTACCCCACTTTTTTTTCCTCTTCTTCTTCTCCTTCCTTCTTCTCCTTCTCGTTCTTCTCCTTCTCCTTTTCCTTCTTCAAGGGCAGCAATGGGGGCAACAATCCTTGGGAGGGGGCGGCCACCAGGGGGGAAGAAATGGGAATAGGGGGTGGCGGCTGGGTGTGGGAAAAGGGGGAGGAGGGGAAGCCCTAGGGTTGATAAGAAGGGGGTGGTGCGCCTCCCCCCCTTGGGCCTTGGCCCAAGGGCGGTTGGCCCACTCCCCAGGCAGCCCAAACTGAAGTTTAAAAATAATTTTTAATATATTTTATTCTTTTTTCAATGTTCTACAATTTTTTATTTTTCCCTTCCCGCGATTTGCCGAAAAACCGACGCCGCCGCGATTGTTTTAAAAACTTACGCCGAATCGACGATCAGGGTATTACATTCTCCCCACCTAAAAAGGATTCGTCCTTGAATCTAACTCCTCAAACCACAAACCAAGAGAACAGCAAAGAAAAGAGCAATGAAGGAAAAAAACAACCACAAGAAAGAGCATCCCAAGGATAGAACATCCCAAGGAAACAACAACTACGGGTTCTCACCCGCCTTGAAGGACTCGGGTCCTTCTTCTACATTTGAACTTCAAGCTCCCACGTCACCTCCCGCTCGGACTGATTCACCAAGAGGGCCTCCAGATACATGGTGGCTCTCTTCCTCATGTCCAACTCCGATGAGTCCACGACACGCGCCGGCCAACGCCGAGCACCCGCAACTCTTTTGTCGGCTCTGAGTGGCCACAGATCCTGCCGTTCTCACAAAATTCTCGGCCACAACTATCAAGCCACTATCTAATACCATCCTCCTTCCTAAAACATTTTCCTCTATTTATTATAATCGGGATAATACATTGTACCCCTTTTAAAGAATTCAACCACAGATTCCACTCATAACATTACTCGAAGCACGAACAATAACTTCGCAAAAGGAACCCAACCAAAAGAGGAATAAAGGATTCTCAAGCAACATACTAGCAAACAACCTTCATTCAAAGGACCACAATCCAAAACAAAGGATTCACAACAAAACCATTCACACTCTCCAAAAAGACATTTGGAGAATCCATACTACACAAGCCAAGAGTGAAAATCACTCGACAGACCAAAACAATCAATTTCTTTTCCTAACTGGAAAAGAATACACCACAACATATAACAACTCAATTTGCAGATGACCTCTGCCATAAACACACAGTTTAAACAAGAATCAAGAGAGCATATTACTGCTCGAGTTATTAATAATTTCCCAATCCATTCCCTTTGGAAATTTAACTTCCTTGAACCAAGGATTTCCAAATCATCGCCCAACACACCAACTCATTTATCTTAGGTTGGCAACTTCGAAGATGCGCTCAAACTGAGTCCATCATCCACACCTTTGCAGAGAGACTCTACTGTCTCCACAAAAATACATTCTAGCCAAGCCATCGACCAATGGAATTACTTTGACAGATAATTCCTAAAACACCTCAATCCTTTTAAGGATAACAACTCGAAATTCATATCACACCCACAATCTCACCAAAATCAATCACATGACCACACCAACTAGATGCCATACACCTCTTAAAGGACTTTGCAACTCAAATTGATTACCCCTTTCTTGGAGAGGCAAAAAGAAGTGAATTTCAGCACAAAAGAAGATGTTACCATCTGCAAAAAACACAAAACCAAGAGAAATAACAATGAACTTGGACAACAAAAGATAAGATCACAGCTGAAGGCACATGCCTCCTCAAGAAGAAAATATCAAATCTCAACCAATAAGAATACAGCATTGCCGTTTGAGCTCAATAAACTCTTATGCGGCGAAAATAAGAAGTCAAACACACTTCAAAAAGATTGCACATCTTGACTTCAACCTCTAATACTTTTACCACACTCTTTCTTTTAACAAAGAGAACAACTTTCTTTGATTACGGTAGCACCTTGACAATTCCATCAAAAGTGATTTAAAGACCACAACACATTAATCCCTTAAGAACTAATAAAAGCTCTCAACGCATCACTTTGCTCAAACAATTTCAGCTGCCACATAAGTCATGAGATCAAAAAGATTGCATACACAAATCTCAAAACTTTTGATTTAAGTAGTATCATGGAAGTTATCAAATTCTTTTATTTAAGGAACATTCAACATTATCATCACAACCACATACTGACCATCATGCTAACATTAGAATAATACATTCTTAACAAGCATCATCATATCCACAAATCCCTTCATAAACTTTTCCAATAGAAACACAAGAAATCACTTCATCATGTTTCTATCATCTAAATAAGATTGCGACTACTTAATCTAGGAGATCCTAGTGCATAAACCACCATATTAAATCAAAGCTCTTAAACAAGATGATACTAGAACATGACAATCTCACAAAACATGCTAGTATAAATCTCTTATTAGATTTCATATATTCAATTCTTATTGATGCTCAACTCTAATTTAGCACAAATTGATTGTACTCTAGTCATTACTGGCCATAGTTGATTGTTATTTATCATAACAACATTCATGAGCCTAACTCTGTTTTACAATCATAAAACAATCATGAGCATAGATTTAGTATCCCACCTTACGTTCAGAAATTAGAACGAAATAACTTTAAACTTCAATAACACCAGCTTTGTAAGACAAGATTCTACAAGTCAATACATCAACCTTCATCTATTTCTTTATACATATTTCAACAATTTAGCATGGTGAAAGATAGATGAATCTAGCAATTGTACATGCTCATAAAGTATCTAAATAAAGGACAGATTAAAGGTTAATATTACCAAGGCAATATTCCAACACCTCCTTACTTACTCATTCCAAACGGTCAGATTAATTACTATAGACAAAAATAATTCAATTTATCTAACATGATAGAAATTTAAACAATCATAATAATCATTTCAATTCTTTTGCACACTCCTCAATAACCCCATGAGTTCCAATCATGAATAGACATATTCTTAATCATAGTTCTTCTAGAAACAATTACAAGGCAATATCACAATAATCAACTACACTTCCGAGGATGCTAGTTGAAATTAATTATGCACCACGCTAACATCTCAACTCGATAATTCATACCTTATGAATTAGTTTATATGATTACCACCTTCCACTTAAGCATAGCAAAACACCACAAATGGTTTTAACACTCTTTCAGAAAGGAGAGGAATTAAACTTCAACACTCGAAATAATCTAAGTGAAATATGTTGATCCAAGGTTTTAACATATTAATGAGTTTGCATCACAAAACTTTTATTGATAAAAATACCAAGCGAACCAATGAGTCATGATTCACAACAAGACCAAAACTCCCATGAAGGGACTATCCTTACAAATCAACAATATTCACAAGCAGCAAAAGTGTCTCACTAGTCCGAAAAGAAACAATAATTGCTTCAAAGAACAGGTAGAGACCAATTGCAAAACCTCAACCGCAATGAACCACAATCTCAAGAGAAATTCGGTAACTGCAATAGGCCTAGAATTGGCCAAAATCAACTCAAGGAAGATAACAACTTTTCTAAAGAAACTCACTCCCCAACATCTGCAATTAAGTTACCTGAGGTAACTACATTGCTAATTCCCATGCTACAAACAGTGGTATAACCCGGCAATGCCAAGGCAGCAAATACAATCTCTACATCTTATCATTGACAATTCTCACTCATAACAGTCATAGGAGCAAATCATAATCATACAAGATTATCTCATAATGTAAATCATCAATACAACATGTCAAAAGCATAAATGCAATACTTGACCCATCCCATCCTACTGTGCACCAGTGTGTCAATTTAATAATTTAATTACCACGGACCTAACGCCCGCTCAGATACCAACTGTAACACCCCAGGACCCACATTACCCTAGGATGCTACTAAAACTACTCTACAACTAGCCAATTTACAAAATAAAATAAACTGGCAATAATTACTAAACAAGATAGTATAAGCGGAAGCATAAATAACTAAGGGGAAACAGAATAGAATAACAATTCAATATTCATAATCAACTCCAACATAATGACCAAGGGAACAAATCCAAATTTAACATTATTAAGATGGAACAATCCTCAATAAGATAGCTAAGCAAAAGACTAGAATCCTTTCAACTTTATTTCAGCATTAAAATATAATCCAAGTGCATCAGTGTGGTGCCGCTCTACCCTTCCCATGCATGCTCAAGGTCCACCTGTAGGGAGGGGGAAACAAGGGTGAGATAAAAATCTCAGCAAGCAAACAGTTTAACAGGCTATTCAAACTACACACAATTATACATCATCATTTATAATTCCATACAACCACAATCACAATTCATGTCCTCAATTATTAAACCACCACAAACTTCCATGAATCGTACCTCTTCAATTTCAGATTTAAATGGCATATGAATGCAGTCATTTTATCCACAATAAATGCATATGAATGCTTTATGCTATGCTCCACATCACTCTTTCCAGGGCAGGATTTGAGGTGCATCGTATTACGGCAATATACGATGCTTCCCGCGGGATAAGAGGTGCATCGTATTACGGCAATATACGATGCTGTACCGGTACGGTCGCGGCTATGTGCGGCGACATCCACATATTTTTCATGTAGAACACATATTTTTATTTTGATCACAGTTAGGTGTAATTTAATGCCCAAAACAGAGGAAGAACTCTGTTCTGGCAGATTGGACAGCGGTATTCAATTGTGTCCCAACAACAGTACAGGGGTCTTAAAATTCTGAATTTTATACAGAAGCTAGAACTCTAAATTATCTACAACTTTCTCAATTACGGCCATGACCATAAAAAATATTTACTAACTCAAATTCACAGATTACCGTCGGTCTGTACCAATCTGCTCGCCTGACGAACAGCAGTATTGCCGACCCTGTAACTCCCAGATCCCACGGCACAAAATTCCGAAACAAATATAGGAGATGCGTCTGGAAGTCCTCTACAACTTTCGTTTTGGGAGAGTCCGCAGGAAAATTCGTTTACTAGGTCAAAACCTCGCGAACAGACACGCTGCGCGA
The DNA here is from genome assembly GCA_017311315.1 of Dendrocalamus latiflorus. Taxonomy (NCBI): domain Eukaryota; kingdom Viridiplantae; phylum Streptophyta; class Magnoliopsida; order Poales; family Poaceae; genus Dendrocalamus; species Dendrocalamus latiflorus. Next base: position 12,093,393 of record CM029657.1, on the reverse strand, counting down.
ATCAATCTACTGGCAGACAGCAGCTAATCTCTAATCGGGCAATTAATCCATTAACTACCTTCAAAATCCGTGCCAAGAACCCTAATTATTCATAAGAACAGAGGTTTTGGGATGAGAAAAAATTACCTAGATGAAGAATTACCCCACTTTTGTTTCCTCTTCTTCGTCTCCTTCCTTCTTCTCCTTCTCCTTCTTCTCCTTCTCCTTCTTCAAGGGCAGCAATGGGGGCAACAATCCTTGGGAGGGGGCGGCCACCAGGGGGGAAGAAAGGGGAATAGGGGCTGGCGGCTGGGTGTGAGAAAAAGGGGGAGGAGGGGAAGCCCTAGTGTTAATAAGAAGGGGGGTGGTGCGCCTCCCCCCTTGGGCCTTGGCCCAAGGGCGGTTGGCCCACTCCCCAGGCAGCCCAAACTGTAGTTTAAAAATAATTTTTAACATATTTTATTCTTTTTTCAATGTTCTACAATTTTTTATTTTTTCCTTCCCGCGATTTGCCGAAAAATCGGCGACTCCGCGATTGTTTTAAAAACTTACGCCGAATCGACGATCAGGGTATTACATGCTTGTACTATGTGGAACATGCAATGTTCTTTGTGTTCATGCTATGTGTTGAACTTGCTCACATTATGCTCATGATGAATGAACCTGTGGATTACAATCATGTATCCTGTTCAGTTCATTGTTTTATTATTGATCAATTATTTCCTTTAGTTCAATAAATAAAATAAACTCCACCAAAAATTTTCCAAAATCTATACATGTGCTTGTAAAACACCGCTTGAATCTACATGCAGATGTTTAGGAGAAGCTCACTTTGAATGACTTTAAAGCAACTGGGTCTCAAAACTCCTTTAAGCTCATTTCAAGAATTACATGGTTTTCAAAGTTGAAACAAGAATATACAACTCATTTTCAACAACTGGTATATTCAATCCTTTGCATTCACTTATATCATTTTGGTTGTTATCAATTACCAAAAGGGGGGATATTGAAAGTGTTGTGGCTACAAACCAAATAGAGAGAGAGAGAGAGTATGGTAGTGAAGAGTTAGGTGAGCAAGTGCTTAGGGTTTTCCCCATGGCCTATATCGTGTATATATATCCACATGGGGAGTGTTTTTACAACTGTACCCTTACATTTGAGTATCCCTCTCAGGGGCACTTATGTCATTATACATGTCCCATTTTGGGCCTTACAGCCTTCTAACAGGCCGGCTGGGCTTAGGTGGGGGCCACTCCTACTACAGGAGCCTCTCATGGTGAAGGGCTTCACGGGCCGAAGCCATGTTGCTGAGCCACTTGGCCCCCTCTGTCCCTGCAGCCTGTGAGCCTTTATGTTGTTGGCTGGAACGTGGTTGTCACATTTTTTGACCCGTGCTGAGGACCCGGCGATGAAAGGGTTGTCGGAGGCATCTTTGACTGTAGGACCCCTAGGTGACGGAGTCGAAGATGCCGGCGGTGTCAAAGGCAACAGCGGAGTCAAAGATGCCCGTGGGGTCGAAGATGCCAGTGGAGGCGAAGATGCCCACGGGGTCGAAGATGCCAGCGGAGTCGAAGTTGGACCGGAGACAAACCTCGCGCCACGGATTCTCCAGGGCGCGAGGTGGCTGAGGCTCCCGCGCATAGCCTCGGGCGATCACGTAGGGTGAGGCGGCTCCGCGATCCAGTAATGTGCTTTAATAGCACCTGGAATCGCGGCGACCCCTGAGTTGTCAAGAATAGGCTGCTGCAGCCGTACGCACTGTCCCGCCGGGAGGGTACACACGGCGGGCCGCGCTTGGCGCATCGTGGGCTATCAGTAGTCGCACGACCGTGGCCGTTCGCCCCTTCCCTAGAGGTGCGGGATGCGTGGCAGGGTGCTACTAGCGCGTCGTGCGCTGTCCGCCCACCTACCGCGGCGCGCCCGCAGTTGTCAGCGGTTGCGCTTCCCGATCGTGGGTAGACGGACCACTGGGCTCTCGCTGGTTGTGCTCCCACTCGTGGGGGAGGATACCACCATCGGCATGGGAACGCTCTTCCCCGTTGGTCGCTTAGCCTTGCCTCCTTTCTTCCGCTGCTAGCACAATCCACCCCTGCTCCTGTTTGTTTTAGCGACCTACCTCGGAGAGGAATGGCTTGTCACGACGTTCCCGCTCACCAGCCCAGTGGTAACGCCTCGTCCAGCCGACCGGGCTTCTCACCTCCGTCGACAGAGTATCCTCTGGTGGTGCAAGGGTCAACGCAAGTCAACAAGTAATGGGACGCCATGGAACATTCGGGGGGCCGTTGCTCCCGTGTGTTGGGACGGAGTCGCGTTACTGAGGAGATGATCCAAAGGCTCGTCTGGGAGAAAAATATTGAAGAGCGTGCCGGGGCTCGTTTGCCTGGCCTCGACGAGACGGAGCCACGTCCGGCGGAGACGGAGGTGATCATTTCGTCGCATTCATTGATGCCGGGCTTTGGATGCCGTCGACACTCTTCGTTGGTGAGGTCCTATGGGCGTATGGGTTGGAGCTAGTGCAGCTGACCCCCAACATGATAATTCGCCTAGCTGTCTTCAGTTGGGCGACATGAACAAAAGGTCGCTGTCCCAGCGCAAGCCTGTTCGCCATTCTGCACAATGCACGCTGCCAGCCGAAAAAAGTCAAAGGAGGAACGGTATCGAACTTCAGCCGTGTCAACTTCGTGCTAAGGAAGCAGTGTTCTGGGCTCTTCCCCACATTGGCTACACGAGGGAAGTGGGAGTCCGGTTGGATGTGACAGTGGTTTTACTACCACGTGACGAGCACGAGCGGTCTGTTGTGTCGGGGACAGCCGATATCGTTCAACAGCTCACCAGATGTAAAGCCAAAGGCCGACAATGCGTAGAAGGCGTGGAGTCTTGCTAGTGTCGCCCGCTGGTCAACATGCATGACCTCGCTGAAGACTTCACCATGTACAGTGTGGCGCCAGTCTCCAGTCGATGGCAGTATGAGCGACGGGGCAGTACCCAGAAGGATGGCGTCCATCCGATAGTATCTTGCCTTCTAAAACCCTCCGCTCCTTGTAAGTCCTTCGTCCTTGGGCTGCGCGCCTGTTTACGTAGTCGCATGACCCTTTTATGAACGATGCCCCATTTTTGTGTGCAGTGCCCCTGCTGGAAGACGCGGAGCGCGCGGTCGTTGCGCTCCTTGGGCCGTACACGGCCAAGGAGCACAAGCTGCGTGAGGCGGCGACCGCCTCGATGAAACAGGGGCGTATAAATCGGGTGTGCGAGGTCCTGGGGATTCCTGTGCCCGAGCGCATGGTGCCAGCAGAGGTCCCAAGCTGCCGCGATGGCGACGACCAAGTGGGGGCGCCGCCCTCTTGACGCAGGGCCCGACCTGACGCCATCGCGTCCAGCCCATCGGCCATGTCAGCGGCCGATACTGTTGAGACGGGGGGTACGACCGGTGCTAGGTCCGAACCCGCCGGTTCGGGGGGGTGGGGGACGCTGTGACCCGTGCCAGCTATTGCGGCCATTGGAGCGGCTGGGGAAGTGTCGCTCGCATCCCTAAGGGCAAAACGCCCCCGGGTACAGTCGCCTCCGCCCTTGAGGGGGCGATTCAATGTGGTGAGCGCGGTCGCCGGGGTCGTGGATCTCGACAGGGGGACCGCCGGGGCTGAGGAAGGAGTCATCGCTCGCCGGGCCGACGAAGCCCCTGCGCCGCAGATGGATGCCGAGCGGACCCCCTTCGTGCTTTAGTAGAGGGTTTCTAAGGTAGGCGTGATTCCTTTTCCCTCGCGACTTCAGGAGGCTCTCTCCGATTTGCTCGCTCATTCCGTCATCGACCTCAGGCGAGACGAGGTCTCCCGGACGCGGTGAAGGATCGAGCAACGGAGGTGTGCGCGAAGTTTTCGACCTTGTTGTGCAGGGTGCGATGTGGGCATCCAATGGTGCCGAGGTCGCTGGCGCGGAGGGGCCGAGGCCCGTCGTCTCCGACTTCATCCCTCGATCGGAGATGCTTTGCGTTCTTAACGAGGTCGCAGAGCGCGTCGATGGCAGCTTGGATCGACAAGTGCTGTCAACGTGCGGGGGAGACCTTCTGGCGCTCGCACTTGGTGCTTCAGATATAAGGGAACTGGCTAGGTTTGAGGCTTACACCGCTGTCCAGTGCATAGCTAACCCCTGCAGTTTCTTTCAAACTCTTGCGCTAAGCCAAGCGCTTGAGGAGACTCATGTCCGCGAGCAGAGGGTGCTGGAGGGCCAGCTTCGTGCTGCGGACGAGGCTCACACCGCCAAGGATGAGCGCATCCACGCGCTGGATGCGGAGAACGCGAGGGCGGTTTCCAACGCGGAGGACATCGACGCGGCGGCGCAACGCCCCACGGAGGAGGTTCGGCACGCTGTGGTGGAGGAGCGCACCTCCTTTCTGTAGCAAATCTCCGTGCTGGAGGGGGAGAAGGCCCAGCTCGCCACGTCCCTTGCGGAGAGGAACCAGACCTTGTATGATGCGCCATGTCGGCGTGTAGGATCGGAAATGGCAACAGAGGGGGGTGAATGGTGCCTTTAAAAATTTTCCCCCAAAGTCTTCTCGAAAATCTCAACTCTCTGATAGCTATAAAAGCTACGAAGAAGATGATTCAAGTTCTCTCTTGAGATCGCAAAACAATTTTGAAGAATGCCTGAATAAACTCATAGGAGAAGCATGAACTAGACCATCATGAGCTGCCCAAAAGAATGAAATGGTCGAGGGATTGAAAAGGATCACAAGCTGCTCACTGAATGAGGTTTCAACGAGATAAGCCGAGCACACAAACATCACTCTGTGATTTGCCGAACAACAAAAATGCAATCAGCTTGACAAATGAAATGATGCCGGGTAAATGCTTCCCTCTACTAACCAAAAATAGAGCAAGATTGACTGCAGAATTCATCAATGTTTTTAACTTCTAACCAAGAGCAAAGAGCAATCAAGAGAATAAAGCAATACACTGCACAAAGCTGCTGCCGATTGGAACTGCACTAACACAAGAGACTGCGCAGGAGAAGATCAGAGATGGTTTTACTGCTGTTGGATCGGAAATGGCAACAGAGGGGGGGGTGAATGGTGCCTTCAAAAATTAAATTCGCCCCTCAAGTATCCACACTTATGCTTTTTCTCCAATAGCTATGGAAGCTATGAAGATAGACGATATGCACTTACTGGAAGTCACAGCAACAAGGATAAAACAGATCCAGAAAGAAACAGTGAAGAAAAATAATTTCAGAGCAGGTCTGACTGCAAGCGGTAGTACCGCTGAGACAAGCAGTAGTACCTCTGAGCGGTAGTACCGCTGAGCCGAGCGGTAGTTCCTTTGAGCGATAGTACCGCACGAAGAAATCAGGCGACAGCAAATCTGAAATCTAAGAAATTCGCAAGATTCTTGGATTCTTGGCTTGGGAAACTTTGAGGATAGCTAGGGAACACTCCCAGAAGAATAAGCCAAGAGCCAATTTCGAGAATCCACTGGAAAATCAAAAGAACAAGGATTCCTCTATCTCAAAACCTAGAAAATGCATGTCGAATAGGAGGAGCTACGCCAAAAATTAAAGTACTCCCCAAGCTTTGATCCTTTGGCCATGAAACTTTGAGGATAGCTATTTAATAGCCTCTGGACTCTACATGCCAAGTTTCATGCCATCTCATGAAGAGAAACGCGAAAAGCACCAAAACCCTAGAGATGAACTGAAGAACAGGAAAGGAGGGAAAATGCAAGTCTTTGATTCATTCACTTTGCTCTTGGGAAAATCCAATCAAATGATCTTGAGACCTATTCCCATCACTAAGCAACCCATTTTGCCACTCCTCAGCAAGAATCAACAAGAAAACAAAAATCTCAGGAATCCAACACAGAGAGCATCGAAGAGAAAAAGAGTGCACGGGAGAAAAACTTCAGATTTTCATTCCAAATCAAAAGAGGATTACAAAGGAGTCTCGATACCCCGATTACAACCAGAGGAATGATTACAAGGAAGCTCACTTCATCCTCTCCCACTCCAAACCCTCAAGAACACATTCCCTACATCCTTCCTGGGAGACACAACGAACACATACAGGGAGACACCCTCTGCCCACTCTCAACCACTAAAGCTTCAAAGGTAAAACCACCTCCCAAAGCCTCTTTTGACTCACAAAACCCTAACTCTCTCCTAAAGCCATGAGGAGGCATGCAGCCCCTCGCATCTATTTATAGCCCTTGGCTAACGGGTCTCCACCCCGTTACGCTCGCTAAACCTGAACGGAACCGGCCTCCACCTGTGCAGCCTCGCGAAATTCTCAATTCGCCCCTCCTGCACCTTCCGGGAAGCTTCCGCGTTCCTTGTCGTCAAAGACTCGCAACCACATCGAATCTTCGCTGTCTTCGACACATCCGACCGTTCTGACCTCGACACCGCCTGTGTCTAGTCTGGTCACCTCGTGTCTCACCACGATTCCATCTCGACGTCCTGCAGTCATCACAAACAAGAAACACGTCAAATAGCACCGCTCGATACATTAAAGCATAAATTAACTACATTAAGCATGAAATAGCCCAAACCTGTCAGATCAACATAATATGCAACCTAAGCACTTTGACCAGGTTTGACCAAGTCCAACCGAAGCCGATTGCACCACGCAACGACATGGTCTGAACCACGCAAACCAAACTCGACTTTCCTAAACCGATGTCAATTACTCATCACTCACATGTGGTCACCTCCACATGGTCCATCAGCTGCATTCGGTACTGCAGCAGTTGAAACCTAATTTTAAAGACTGATTTACTGCATTGGGTTCAATCAAAAAAGGTACTGCACTGGCCTACAAACTGCAAATAAAAAGGAGACTGGCTGCAGCAAGCAAAGAAAAAGCAAGGGACAAAAATCAGAGCCAGAGACGCTGGCCGAAAATAGCTTGAATAGCTCTGACGAGAAGTAGAACTGCAAGGATAGCCGAAACCTCACCAATCTTTAGAAAACAAACAGTTCTTCTTGGGAGAAATTCTGGCCGCAAGAAGCACACATACTGCTGCATATAGCCAAGATCAAGGACTAAAGAAAAAGATGAACAGTAAATATTGGGAGGAAACTAACACAGAGAAAACCAAATGCAGAGGGCAGTGAATATCAACGCAAAATAGCCGACCAAGCAAACTAGAAAGGATAAAGAGCCCAACTACCAAAAGACCAAATACTAGGAATGAAGACAGTAAGCTAGGCTCTATCGGTGCAGTAAAAGAAATCAAAAAGGAGGGCAGAAAATTGAGAAGAGAATGCTGCAATTAAAAGATGGCTCTCATGAGTTTACTAGCCAAAAAGGCTTCAATGAAGTTTCACAAAAGAGAGCCAAAAGGATATGCAGACACTCAAACCAAAAACATCACAAAGAAGTGAGAATTACAGAGAGGAACAAAGATCAAATAGAACAGGAGCAAACTCAAAACAAAAAGAAATCACAGAGAGAACTAAATACCCAGATCATCTCAAAAACAAAGTCTCTCATATTGAAATTGATACAGAGACATACGCGATTACAAAGGGTTGTTCTCAGCTCATCTCTCTCTCAATCTCACACTAAGTCCCCATACATGCTTGAAAATGAAGAACTCATAGCACACATGCATAGGAGACAAACTCACACCCACTCTCTCAAGCTATATCTCCAAATCATACACTCATTTTTCATGAAGGCTACTAGAGAACGCCCTCTCTATTTATAGCCCTCCATAATGGGTTCACATTTCCTTTGCCCATTAAGCTTTTTCGCTTTACCCACTAACTCCAACCAAATCCACTTCCTTTCGTGCAGCTTTGCGTATTCACCAAAACGCCCCGGTGCACCTTCCAGGAAGCTTCCTCATTCCTTACCTTCCAAGCCACGCAGCCACCTCGAGTCCTCGCTGTCTTCGGCACACCCCGACCGCTCCGACCTCAGCACCACCTGCGCCTAGTCCGGTCATCCCGTGCCTCGCCACGACTCCTCCTCGATGTCTTGCAGCCATCATAGACAAGAAACCAATCACATAGCGCTGCTCGAAATATTTGTAACCATACAATATCATCACAAGAAATACTCAAAGCCCAAACCGATCGAAACGAAAAATAAACGACTTAAGCACGTTCGACCTAGTTCGACAAAGTCTGATCGAAACCGACTGCACCAACGCAACGACATGGCTCGAACCACTCAAAACAAACTCGACTTTCCTAAAACAGATGTCAATTACTCATCACACACATGGGGTCACCTCCACATGGTCCATCAATCTCCCCCTTGATGAGTATATTGACAAACCCAGAAAAAGCGTAAAGTTGAGTTTGAAAATAAAAGAGAGTCAAACATGGTCCAAAAGAAATCAAAGAAGCTTATGACCGTGTCGACAACCGGAGCAAAAACAGAAAGAGCAAGTTTTCCTCAAAGCTCCAAAAAGTCCCAAAAGGCTTTTTCTCCCTATTCTATCCCTTTTGGCAATAAACACATCAAGATGCAAGGAAGAGAATCAATCATGAGTATGGATGGAATGGCTGACTTTTATTCATTTTAAGCATGATGAGCCATGAAGATTATCCAAAATGACCGTGAAGTATTACACCAAGCCATAACTCATAAGTATGCTATCAAGACCATGACAATGCATGTATAGACAAACTAGGCCAAATAATTCATAATCTGAAAAATAGTCGAATTGCTTAGCATGTCAAGTCAACCATGATTATAGTCTACCTAAACGTATCCAAAGATGATGCAGGCCATGTCAATAATCTAAGTGGAACCAAGAAGCTAGTATTGAGTCAATTTAGAGTGCTACAAATTCAAGAATGAATCATTTGTTTAAGTACTTTAGTCTTTTTGGTGGTTAAGCAAATTTAGCACAATTGACATGTTTTTTTTTGGAAATCTCAAGATTGTTTCCAACCAGATTTTTATTTAGTCATATGCTAGACCTCAAGCCTTATGCAACCACTCCAAGCGAGAAGCTTAAGGAAATGATCTTGGTCATCCAAAACTCCCCCTGAGTTCATGACTAGTGCAATGGCAAGTAGTCTCATGAGAAAGAATTGGTGAGATCAGTTTTTCGCACAAAAGAGATCTTTTTGCTTTCATAAACGGGTGTACTACCTCATGCTTCATCAGGAAACTAGTATAGCTCAATATAAAGCTCAACAAAGATTCAAGACTCAACTTAGCATATTTGACATGGCATGAATCATAAAAGGATAACTAAAGAGAGACTAGTCTCAAGAGCTAACATGACATGAATTAGTTCAAGTTGAGCATGTTAATCAACCTATCATAGCAAAGACTCAACAACACATATAAAGTCATGATAAATCTAGCAAGTAAGCATAGATCATGGCAAGGTGTAATGCATTGTAAACATGTCATAAACGGATAATAATCAGGGCTCCATGTAGTTATATTACAATGCAAAATGATATGCAAGAAAATCCAGCTCCCCCTCAACATGATATGCACTTTTAGTTCAAGTTGAATTATGACAACATTAAGATTTAGAAGCTCCCAAATGAACTCCCCCTGAACCAAAGCAATAAAACGAGAAGCTGGCAAAGAAAAACAGAAAAGGTAGTCCTTAAAGCATAGACAAGATATAGAGGATACTATGACTCAGACTGACTCTCATCTACCCCATATGACTCTAGGACTATTAGCTGATCATCTAACACACTAAGGAGCAAACACATACCCTGTCTACCAAAGGGTGGCCCAACCCTTGCTAGGACCTATAAGAAGTGAGTGAGCTCAACCTAGTGAGAAGAGAAACAGCTAATAAGCAGCATCCTGGAATCACAAGATTAGAGAAAGAAGTCTAAGCAACTCGGCGAGAAAACCACTCTATCCTATGCTAGAAGGACTAACCCCAATGCACCCATATGCAATGCAACAGAAAGGAGTAAGAGCATAATAAACATGATAAAGCATGAAGCACAAAACTCCCCCTCACAACAGTCCATAAGGACAAACCACCCCAAGCTCTCCCCGCAGAGCTGAAAACCTAGAGCTATCCAAAGGCTTGGTAAAGATGTCGGCTAACTGGTGGTCACTCTCTACAAAATGGAGCACTATGTCACCCTTCTCTACATGGTTTCTAAGGAAGTGATATCTGATATCAATGTGCTTGGCCTGGGAGTGCTGCACTGGGTTCTTAGCAATGTTAATCACAGAAGTGTTATCACAAAAAAGTGGAACACTGTCGATAACTAACCCAAAGTCCCGTAGGGTCGAGACCATCCATAGTACTTGGCTGTAATAACTGGCGGCAGCAACGTACTCAGCCTCTGCGGTGGACTGCGCAACACCGGACTGCTTCCTCGAAGACCAAGAAACAAGAGAAGTGCCAATGAATTGGCAGGTGCCAGAAGTGCTCTTCCTATCTATCCTACAGCCAGCAAAGTCTGCATCCGAGTAGGCTCTCAAGGAAAGACAGGACGAGGAAGAGTACCAGATACCATAGTCAATGGTAGCTCGAAGGTACCGAAGAATACGCTTCATCGCCTGGCAGTGAGATACGCAAGGAGAAGCCTGAAATCGAGCACAAAGACACACAACGAAGTGTATGTCCAGTCTCAAGACAGTGAGGTACAAGAGGGAGCCAATCATGCTGCGATACTCCTTCTGATCAACTGGCTCGCCATCCTCATCTGGGTCAAGAGAAGCTGAAGAAGCCATGGGAGTTGACACCGGCTTACCATCACTCATGTCAAAGCACCTCAGGAGGTCACGAGTGTACTTGCCCTGATGCAAGAAAGTACCCTCCCGAGTCTAATTGATCTGGAAGCCAAGGAAGAAGGTCAACTCACCCATCATGCTCATCTCAAACTCGGTGCTCATGACATCTGAGAACTGTGAAACACGAGCATGAGAAGAGCCGCCAAAGATGATGTCATCCACATAAATCTGGACGAGCCGGAGGTCAGTGCCATGCCTACGAATGAACAAGGTCTTATCCACCTTACCCATCTCAAACCCATGTCTCAACAGGTAGGACTTAAGCCTATCATACCAAGCTCTAGGGGCCTGCTTAAGTCCATGCAATGCTTTGGAAAACTTGAAGACATGGTTTGGGTATTTGGGGTTCTCGAAACCTGGAGGCTGTCTCACATAGACTTCTTCCTCAATAAACCCATTGAGGAAGGCACTCTTGACATCCATCTAGTATAGCTTGAAACCCTTAGAAGCTGCGAAGGTAAGCAGAATTCTAATGGCCTCATGTCTAGCTACAAGGGCAAAGGTTTTCTCAAAATCTAGACCCTCAACCTGGGAGAAGCCCTAAGCTACCAGTCTAGCTTTGTTTCGAATGACTACCCCATCCTCACTCTGCTTGTTCTTGAACACCCACTTAGTCCCAATGACATTGTGACCTCGAGGGGGCTCAACAAGCGACCAGACCTTGTTACTCTCGAAATTTTTCAACTCCTCATGCATGGCATTGACCCAAGACTCACCAGATAGAGCATGACACACATCCTTGGACTCAAAGGTGGCAACAAAGGCAGAATGGAGACAGAAATGTGACATGCCAGACTTTGAGCGTGTGACTCGCTCAAAGAGGTCTCCAATCATCTGCTTGGAAGGATCGTCTTTCTGGATATATCGGGGAAGTCTTGGATGAGATGAAGAAGTGGCCTCTACCTCATGAACTGACGAGGTAGGAACAGAGCCACTAGCTCCAGAGGAAGCAGAAGGCATGGGCTGATCACCTGGAGGTGCAGTGGAAGAGGGCACCTCAAGGGGAGGATGAGGAACTGGATCGGGTAGACAACCCTAATCTCCATCCTCCTCATCGTCCACAAAGATAGGCTCGGACTGCTCTAAAGAACCTGAGATATCGGGCCTAGTCCCCGGACTGGCCTCATCGAAGGTCACCACACAGGTCTCTACCAACTTACTAGACTCACAGTTCCAGACCCTATACGCCTGCGAAGAAGTCGAGTAACCTAGAAAGATACCATCACAAGAACGTGACTCGAACTTGTCTAGGTTCCCGGACTTCAGGATGAAACACTTCCCCTACCTTTCGAGGGGTGGCAGCGGAGTTGTCGCCTAGTCGAAGTAGACGCGCGAGCGGGGCATACGGGCGGGCCTCCGCCGTGTCCCATCTATGTTCCATACAGTGCCCTGCAGAGGCATGCCTCTACTGCGTCTTAACAAACTCGAGGTGCATGGGAACATCGACCATGTCTTATTTATACTCCGAAGGGTACGCATGAGGTCAATGCTTGCACGTGCACAGGGACATCCGCGTATTGTTTATACTCGGTAGAGTGCGCAGGGAAAATATATGCGTCTTATTTATACTCCGTAGAGTGCGTGCGGAGGTGGACCTCAACGCTACGTCTTATTTATACTCTGTAGAGTGCGCACAGAGGTATGCCTCGACGCTGCATTTTATTTATACTCTGTAGAGTGTGCACGGAGGAATGCCTCGACGCTGCGTCTTATTTATACTCCGTATAGTGCGCACGGACGAATGCCTCAATGCTGCGTCTTATTTATACTCCGTAGAGTGCGTGCGGAGGCAGACCTCGACGCTACGTCTTATTTATACTCCGTAGAGTGCGCACGGAGGTATGCCTCGACGTTGCGTCTTATTTATACTCCGTAGAGTGCGCACGGAGGCATCCCCCCTCTGCGTCTTATTTATACTCCGTAGAGTGCGTGCGGAGGCGGACCTCGACGCTACGTCTTATTTATACTCCGTAGAGTGCGTGCGGAGGCGAACCCGCTACATCTTATTTATACTCCGTAGAATGCGTGCGGAGGCGGACCTCGACGCTACATCTTATTTATACTCCGTAGAGTGCCTGCGGAGGTGGACCTCGACGCTACGTCTACCTCGATGCTACGTCTTATTTATACTCCGTAGAGTGCATGCGGAGGTGGACCTCGACGCTACGTCTTATTTATACTCCATAGAATGTGTGTAGAGGTGGACCTCGATGAAAGCTTGGCGGACAATCGGCTTTATTAATCTCCCGTTTGTGTGAGCAAGTGTCTTACAGGGGGTAAGGTGCCATTGTTGCCACATGCTTTCCTTTTGTCCTCTATATAGTATCGCCGCAGCCTGTCTGCATTCCATGTGTGGCGAAGTGTCTGCCCTTCCAGCGTGCCGAGGCAATAGGCTCCCTTTTGCAGAGCTTCCGTAACAATGTATGGACCTTCCCATTTGGATTCTAGCTTGCCAACCGTTTCCACATGAAGCACCATTATGAGGACGAGATCCCTAGGCTGGAATCCACACGGGTATATAGAACAACCCCGCATGCGCACCATCTGTCGAGCGTACTTTGTGACATGCTGGGTTGCGCTTACTCGATCCCCGTCGAGAAGGTCTAGGGACAACTGATGCTCTTCTTCTGGTGCCTCGACAAGGACCCTTCTTGAGACGGCCTTGATTTCTTCGGGCGTCACTGCCTCATCACCGAAGAGAAGTTTGAAGGGCGTGAATCCTGTCGGGCGTGTCACCGTTGTGCGAAGGGACCAGAGGACGCTGTAGAGCTCACCTGGCCACTTGCCCTTTGGCAGTCCAACAAGGCGCTTCTTGACCGTGGCGGAGATGGTACCGTTGGCCTGCTCGACCGCCCTGTTGGACTGTGGGTGCCTGACTGAAGCGAACTAGAGTGTGATGCCTATGCTGTCGCAAAACTCCTTAAATGGTGTAGTGTCAAACTACAAGCCGTTGTCGACGGTGATCTCCCTAGGCACCCCTAACCAGCATATGATGTTCTGCCAGAGGAAGCAACTACTACGAACCGCAGGTCGCCTGGGGCCTTGGGAAGTGGTCCCACAACATCGATGCCCCACCGTGCCAGCAGCCATACCGGGGGAATGGGATTGAGGCTCGTTGGGGGCCTGCGAATGACCCGTCCCATCCATTGGTAGCCTTGACATTGGCACACGAGATCCTAGGCATCGGCGACGGCAGTTGGCCAGTAAAAGCCTTGCATGAATGCCTTGCCGACTAGCGACCTCGGCGCAAGGTGTGAACCGCAGAGTCCGACGTGAATTTTTGCAAGGAGCTGCTTTCCTTCTTCACGACAGAGGCACCGCAGGAGCGGTGCGCAGACTCCTCTTTTGTAGAGTACTCCGTCGAGCACCTGAAAGGATCTAGCGCGATGCTGCAGGTGCCGGAGCTCAACGAGGTCATCTGGCTCTGCGATGCCTTGCAAAAAACTGAAGATAGGCTCGCGCCAGTCACATCGCTGGGTAATCTGGTGGATGAGGGCCGCATCCCAGTTGTCCTGTGCGATGGCCGCCACTGTTAGGACTTCATAGAACGCTCCCTCAGGGGGTGGTAGTTGTTGGCTGGCCGCCTTCGCAAGGGCGTCAGCTTGCTCGTTGTCTGCCCGAGGGATGGCCTTGACCGTGACACCCAAGAAGTGTCTTTCCTTTGCTCTTACGGCTGCCAGGTACTTAGCCTACTCAGGGTTCTTGGCCTGGTATGACTTGTCGATGTTGCCCACCACCAGACGCGAGTCAGTGCGGATGAGAACTCGTCTCGCGCCAAGTGCTTTGAGCTTCACGAGGCCAAAGAGTAGCGCCTCGTACTCGGCCGTGTTGTTGGTGGTGGGAAATGTAAGACACGTCGAGTACAACAGGTGGTGGCCCTCAGGCGTGGTAACGACTGCACCTACTCCTACACCCGCAACACCGTAGGCTTCGTCCGTGTTGAGCATCCACACCAGGTCTTCTAGCTGTTTGGCGGGCTGCGCCGGCAGGGTCCACTCCACAAGGAAGTCCGCAAGGACCTAGGACTTGATCGCTGTCCGTGAGGCATACGTTAAGGAGAACGGGGTGAGCTCGGTAGCCCACTTGCTAATTCGTGCTCAACGTAGTTCCCCTGAAAGTTGTTGTAGAGTCGATCGCGGATCTGCTCCCATGCGTAGATGGAGTTTGGCTCGATGATGAAAAACCAAGAGAGCACCACTCCTTGTAGCGCGAGGGGGGGCCCCTTTGCCTTCGTAGTGTCGTCTCCACCGGCAGCTTCGATGGTAGTCTCTTACAGACGTACGAACTTTCGTGGGTCCGTGTCACCTTTGTATGGCTCGATGGCGCTTGGGAACTTGAAGTCCTCCGGCCATGCCACCTGCTGCAGCCCTGCGGAGAGTGGGGGCTCCGGATCCACGTGTCGCAACAGGGCGCAGTTAGACTTGGGGGCATCACGGCTATCCGCTCGCTCCAGCGTGGGCTCCAGCGCGACCACCGGCGGGGTCTGGTGACCCCGAGCCTCTTGCATATCCTGCACAGCTCCGCGGAGATCTGCCAACTCCCGCTGGAGCGTGCCGAGGGCCACCAGCAGGGTGTTCTCCACCGCAGGCGTAGCCGGGGCGACCGGTGCACCTGGTTGCACGGCCGGAACAGCGGTGACCATGGCCTGTGCTCCTGGGCTGCCTACTGCGTTGGCGTGATGGGCTCTGGAGGCGATGACGGGACCCATGTTGCCGCCGGGACTGCTCGTCGATCCCACGCCGGGTGGGGGGACGGCGGCCGCACCAACGTGGGCACCGGCGTTACCGCTCTCGACCCCCCGGTCGGTGCTGCCAGCGACTGTCGCCACGCCCACGGTGGGACCACCCGTCATGCACGGGACGGTGCCAACCGTCGTGGCGGTGGTGGCGGGGTCAACCATCGTGGCGTCGGTGGCAGGGTCGACCGTCGTGGCGGGGGTGCCGATGTTCGTGGCCGTCGCACCCGCGTGGCCGTCTGCGCCTACGACTATCGACACCGAAGCCCTGGTGTTCATGCGAGACTTCGTCGCACCCACCGCCTTCTTCTTTGCCGCCGACGATGAAGCTTTCTTTGGTGCCATCCTCCTTCAGATTTTGGGGCTTACTCTTGTCCACCCCACGGACGGCGCCAACTATTGTGGCTACAGACCAAATAGAGAGAGAGTATGGTAGCAGAGAGTTAGGTGAGCAAGTGCTTAGGGTTTTCCCCATGGCCTGTATCGTATATATATGTCCACATGGGGAGTGTTTTTACAACCGTACCCTTACATTTGAGTATCCCTCTCAGGGGCACTTATGTCATTATACATGTCCCATTTTGGGCCTTACAGCCTTCTAACAGGCTGGCCGGGCTCAGGTGGGTGCCACCCCTACAACAGAAAGCATCTAGGCCCCTTAAAATGTTTTGATAATTAATGTCAATATATGCATACAGAACTAACATGTTTATCAAGTGTTCAAAAGGTTTAGTCTCGAAACTTCCTTAACAACTTGGACATGCATGCTAAGGATTAGCATAATGATTGACATGGCTCATGACAAAGGTATAAATAGCCAAAGACCCTTTTATCTTTTACTGGTCATAGGAGAAACGGTTGGAATACTAGATTTTAGACTAGACGTCATACTATTATGAAAGATCATGGCTATTACCTTACAAGAAATTTCTTGTGCCACTTGGATCAACTAAGGATCACACATGCATTTGAATTAAAACTCCAAAGCTAGCTATGTATTGTTAGGAAAATTGGTAGTACCAGTGTATATTTGATGATACTACCACAGTGTGGGATGACTGAAAATGATAAGCGATACTAGCACACACCGGTCTAGTCGAAAGATAGTTGGTGGTACATAATTTCCAGAGAGGTACTTTTTGGAGCATTTTTGCTCCTTGGATAAATGATAGTACCACACTCTGGAAATGGTACTATGCAATGCAGTATGACCAAAAATGATACACGGTACTACCACACACCAGTAGGACCAATATTTAGTTGGCGGTACATTATTTCTAGAGAGACTCTTTTTGAAGCATTTTTTGCTATCTGCAAAAATGGTAGTACCCCTCCTTGGAAACGATACTACTGTAGGCCAGTAGTACCAGACCCTGTAAGGGCAGTAATTCTGCACCAATAGTTAACGGCTAGTTCAGAAGTATTTATTACACCCAAAATAGGCATTATGGAGTAGGTGCAGTAGTACCAGCCGATACATGGCGATACTATCGCATTTACTGATTATTTAGGGTAATGTCCTCTCCACACCTCATTTACTCCAATTGCAAACATTTGGTGTAGTTGAGGCTTATTCAAGTGCATTCATTCCTTGGTTGATTCTTGGCACTTGAATTCCTTCAAGCGAAGCCTATGGTTTACTACTCTTGGTGTTTGCCGACACCTAGACAACTTGGTTGAGTTTTGCATGTTGATCACTTCCAGAACGTCTGAAGAGGCCCGGTGTTGTTTGTGAGTGGCTAAGTGTTTGCTATCTCCACAGTGGAGGAAGAAGAACTGCTAGCGGATTTGAGGCTTAATTCATAGAGCCAGTCCAATCTGTTTGGACTTTCCTCAATGTGGATTAGTGAAGATCAGCAAATCTTCACTACCATGGCAAAAACATCATGTGTCTCCATATAGGTTACCTCTTTGACTCTACTATTTTGTATTTATATTTCTAGCAATTGTGATTTAATATCTTGTTGAGCTAGAAATATATTTGTTGAGAGTTAGCTTGTGGTGCCTTGGTGAAACTAGTATTGTTCAGACTTTAAATTGTGCTAGAATTATTACTTAATTCTTACATTATATAATTCATATTTTAAAGGGAAAGAATTTTATAACTTCCTATTCACCCCCTCTAGTCGGTTCACCTTTATCCTACAATGGCTTCAGCTGAAGCGTCGATGTAGTGAAGTTTTCAGTTGAGAGCATCAGCTACAATGTTGGCTTTACCAGGGTGATAATGGATGCAAAGATCATAGTTTTTTATTAATTCAAGTCACTTTCTTTTCTTTAGGTTTAGATCTAATTACATGAAGAAATACTTCAAACTTTTGTGATAGGTATAAATTTCACACTGATCACCGCTGAGGTAGTGCTTTCAGATCTTGAGAGCATGAGGCATAGCTGCCAATTCCATGTTAGTTAAATAATTTGCCTCATGGGTTTGCACTTGACATGAGCCATAGCCACAACTTTGCCTTCTTGCATCAACACACAACTGAGGTCATGTCGAGATGCATCGCAATACACAACAAAGCTTTTGTGTATATTGAGCAATACAAGTATTGGGGCTATTTTGAGCCTCTTCTTCAATTCTTGGAAGCTCTCCTCATAGATCACTGACTACTAAAACCCCTCTCCTTCAGAAGTTAGGTCAATGGTATTGAAATTTTGGAGTAATTCTTGATGAACCGGAGACAATATCCAGCTAGACCAAGGACTCTGGACTTCAGGAATGGTGTGTGCTGACTCCAAGCTAGCACATCACATACATTGTTAGAATCCACGGGCTTACTTCCTTTTGAAAGAATATGGCCTAGGAAGCCAAATTCTTTTAGACAAAACTCACACTTACTAAACTTGGCGTATAGTTGATGTTCCTGAAGTTTCTCAAGTAACGTATGCAAGTGTTGCTCGTGCTCCTCTACATTCTTCGAATAGATGAGAATATCAATAATCAAGACCACCACGAATTTTTCTAAATACTATATAAAAATTGTATTCATAAGATTCATGAAGCTAGTGGGAGCATTTGTAAGTCTGAATGATATTACAGTGTACTCACACAAATCATAACAGGTGGTGAATGCAGTCTTCGGAATGTCTTCTGGCTTGATCTTGAGTTTGAAATTTTCGAGTCTTAGATCAATCTTGGAGAAGACACATGCACCATTCATTTGATCAAACAAATCACTAATCCTCAAGAGAGGATACTTGTTCTTAATAGTGACTTCATTGAAGGACCAATAGTTGGCACACATCCTTTGACTATCATCTTTGTTCTTCATGAAGAACATGGGGTTTCCTCATGGTGACATGCTAGGATGGATAAATCCATCATTTACTTGCTCCTTGAGTTCTTTCTTCAATTCAACGAACTCATCCAGGGGCATGTGATATGGTCTTTGGAAATAGGTAATGTCCTAGACTTCAAATCGATGACAAACTCTATGTTGTGGTCCGATGGCATTCCCAGCAATTCTTCCGGAAACACATCAGAATACTCACATAGCATGGGCACATTATTAAGCTCTATAATTGAGAGGAAATTAAGAATGGGCTACCACAAAGAAATGGCATGAGTAGAGGAGAAGACAACTTGGTCTCCGCCAGAATTGACAAGGGAAATGGTTCAGTTGGCACAATCTATAAACCCTTTGTGTTTGGATAGGCAATCCATCCTAAGAATCACATCTAACCTAGATATATTTATCATGATAAAGTTGTGTTCAAACTATACTCCATTGATCATCATCTTCACTCCCAACAACCATATTTTTCTTTTATAACCAACCAAGTGAATGGACTAGCATGATGGTTTCTAGGAGTGTGGTTTTTATGATTTGTTGCATGGAAAACTTTTTGGATATGAATGAATGAGAAGCTTCAGAATTGAATAGGACCAATGTATGTGCTAAGTGCACACGGAACGTACCCAACACCACATCAGGTGCTTTGGTGGCCTTCTCAGCGGTCGTATGGTTGAGGCGACCGTCCCAAAAACCGTGGACCGTCTTGGAGCCTAGCTACCCTCCTTGAACTTGTGCAAGGCCTTGTGTAACAGCCCAGCTATTTTTTTCAATTTATGAGTGAAAAATATATTATTAAATTAAATTAAATTGTTTTGAAATAAAAACAAGTGCCTTGGTTACCTGAGTTTTGAATTTGATTTGCCCTGATTTTCTACTTTTGAAAAGGCTAGTTTTGAAAAGTAATTTAAGTAACACCTAAAAATATTATTAAATAAAGTATATTTTGAATTTATGTAAAAATCCTAATTAAAATTAATTATTTGGGTTTATTTGGCTTTGATCTAGATTTTCTGTGATTTTCAAGAGTTAAAAATATAATTTTAAAATTAAAAAGTATTTTTAGTATAAAAATTATATCAAATTTTGCTGCAAATATTTTCCTAATTCCAAAATGATTCCAAGAATTTTTGTGAATTTTTTTGGGATTGTTAGAATTTATTTAGTATTTTTCTGAGCCTTTTTGGTTTTCCTAGGCTTTTCTAAAAATGAAAATAAAAATTCAAATTTTCAATCTCCCTCTCGCCTCTCTAGGCCGATAAGTGGTTAGCTGAGAACGTGCCACCTCACACTAGCCCAAAATTCCCCTGCCCGCTTCCTCACCGTGCCACGGGTCCCACCTATCATCTCCCCCACCCTCCTTCGTCCTTCCTTTCCTTTCCCTTCCCTCTCTATCTTTCCTTCTTTTCACCGGCAGCCCGGATTTCATTGACCCCGGCCTGCCTTCTTTTCTCCGATTCCGCGCCCCTTGCCATCCGTGCCCACCATTCCTTATCTCCCCTCATCCTTCCATCCACCGGCTACCATCAACAACGAGCTATTCCCACTGCTCCTCTCCCCTCCTCCCCTATAAAAACCACCCTCGAGCACTCCCTACCTTAACACTTTGCCTCCCCACCTCCAATTCCTCCTCTAGCATAGCTGAGAGCCTAGGCTCCCTATGCTGGTGAGCAATTGCCACACCTCGGATCATCGCTGAGCCCCACCCAATGGCCAGTCAAGCTTCACCATGGTCTCCTCCATCCCCTCCGCCCCTCCTCCGCCTCAAAGCCCCACCGGAACACCTCCTTCGTTGACAACCAGAGCACCGTCATCACCCTTCGTAGTCACCAGCCACCTCTACTCCTCCTCAAGCTATGTGTGAGGTATCGATGAGCTCCACATTGCCTCCCTCTCTCTCTCTCATCTGCATTACGCCATCCTTCATTGGTCATCGAAGCACTACCGACCATCGCGCCTGAGCCCTTCCTTGCCGGTGACTCACCACGTTCGCACCGAGGTGAGGTGGCGACCGACATGGCAACCATGATGCACCACCTTAGTGCCGCCTGCCACACTAGCCGAGCCACCGCACTCGCTAAAAACCAAGGCCGTGGACCCGGTCCATAAGAACCGAGCCCACAATTGATCTCTCAGCCATAATTTCCTTTAGGACATTAATTCGGCTGGAAATTCAAAATTCTTGCTAATGTCATGCTCACCTCGAAACTCTAGTTTTCCATAGAAATTAATTCAGCTGAAATCCCCTTATGATGTCATAAATGCGTTTTCCTTTAGAGAAAAGATCCAGAAATTCTAGTTTTTCGTTTTTTAGAATTCAAACATCATCCTAACTCCAAATGAGCCCATTCAAATTCCTAAATTTATCAAAAATTCCAATCTATCCATTTCTTCCCTCCTTTTTTATTATTTGGAGTTTATTTGGATTTATTTTAATTTTATTTGAATTTGCTTGGGTATTTTAACGTGTAGACAATGACGATTCAGGAGAGTTCTACTTCAACGATGTGCACCAAACTGTAGAGCAAGGCAAGTCACACTTCTTGATCATGTTGATCCCATATTGTGAAATAAAATTATGTTATTTTGAATTATATTGCATGCTTAATTTTATTCAATGTATTTCAATTCCAGTTTTAAACTTAGTTAATTCCCAGTTGTTATTGATACCTTTGACCTTGTGCGACATTATACCT
The DNA here is from genome assembly GCA_017311315.1 of Dendrocalamus latiflorus. Classification (NCBI taxonomy): domain Eukaryota; kingdom Viridiplantae; phylum Streptophyta; class Magnoliopsida; order Poales; family Poaceae; genus Dendrocalamus; species Dendrocalamus latiflorus. The sequence goes on along the minus strand of CM029657.1, from coordinate 12,071,961 downwards.
TGTCACCCAAGAATAAAAACTCTAGTTAGTACATTAGTGTGGCTTGAGAATTTTTGTAGCAAATGCTTAGACATGCATAGATATAACTCTAGGTTGGGATACACTTTTTCACATAAAATGATAAGCTTTTGAAATGTACTCTTGACTTCGGTGAGTCAAGAAAGGCTATGAAATATTTCAAAACAAAATATAAAAAACTAGTTTAGACCTAGGCTAATGGTTAGGTGGTGGGTGTTAGCATGCATTATTGTTCGGTAACACAATGTTGTAAAGGATAGCGCGTAGGCTACGAAAGCAAAAAACAAAACTTTTCTACCGTGCACTTGGGCCTTATGGACCGAGGCCCAATAGGAGTCTATTCGGATCTCTATCCGAATTGAGCCCACATCCGAATCATATTCGAATTAGTGTTCCAACCCGTAAAGCATGCGACCCTGTGGGTTCACGTATACTTGGTCGCGACCCGGAAACGCCTTTCCGGTCACCCTGTTAATAGCGGCCTCTAGTAAGACATATTAACCGCAAAGTATACATAAAGATCATATTGGCTGAACCTGTAATATTCTCATGTACGAATCCCTTTGCCTCACGATATAGATTGAGCTCAAGGCGAGACCTGTGTCATCCTCTTAATAGCTCAACCACTCTCTCGATTCCGTGATGGATTATAAACTTGTGATTGACTCCTCAATCACCTTGGCATGGCCATGCACTTTCATAATCCATTACATCGTGGGGCCAGAGATATCTCTCCCATAAGGAGGGGCAAATTCTATCTTGATCATTCACATCCCACTACGTTTTTCATGGCAAACCCAAAGACTACTTTTATGACTACCCAGTTACGGAGTAGTGTTTAGTAGTACCAAAATAAGCTACTACGCATGTTAGGAACCATGATGATCTCAAGTCTAAGGATTCCACATAAACACTACTTGAGACCAACTGATGACACATGGAATCTCTGTAGTGTCTCATGGCGGGTCTATCCAACATATGTTCACTAACACATGTCCATATTATTGATTTGGTATCACCATACCATGATCCATGAGACATGATCATCAATCAATACATATGCTGATCTTTGAATCATATTTGTTCCTCATATGATATATGATCGGGGATCATTTAGAAATAGCAACATTTTGGCATTAAGAGTCTCATGAATAAGTCACATACTCATTGATCCACAATGATAATGTCTATTTCAAGGAACAAAGTAATTTATCATAAACATAGTATGTGATATATACAACATCTCTATGTCTCTATGGCATATCACTAACATGTTGATTGTCAGGCATAAGGTGTATGTGGTTTGAGCCTAAATCAAGTTAAGGGCTGGTCTATGAGCTACTATTGCAAAGCCCTATCTACTACCACAAGGCTGGTATGGAACAATCCTAGCTGACTAATTCTAAGTCTCATCGTAGGTTGAAAGTGAGAGTGGCGTAGGCCATGAGAAGTCTCACTCGGCTCAAGAGGGGTCTCGGTCTAGTGGATTCCTTACTGGGGTAAAACCTTAGTGTTGGCTTGGCCAGATTGAAGGCTTTGCATTGAAAAGGCCTTGTCATGATCTCTCAGCTACTCACCTAAGAAAGTGTGCTAATCGCATGGCAATACGAGATGATCATGTCTTGTGGCTAAAGCTATACATTCTCTGCAGAGTGTATAAACTATCCTGAATAGCCATGCCTATGGTCATGGGCAAGCTGAGTAAAGATTTTCACAGATTAGACATTGTTTTTCAAAATGGTTTAACAAAAGTTTATTGATGGATGGAATCGATGAGAGATTGAAAGCGTATGGATGGATGGAATCCATATGAGAGTTTTTCGAAAAGATGGTCCAGGTGGGATACTCGTGGCTAGGTTGGTGTCAGGTCGATGCCTACTCCAATGATATTATTTTGCTTAAATTACTATTTTTACTTACTGTGTTAAATTCAGTAGTTTGAATCTATTTAATGTGTTTCTTTAAATGTTGCTTTACGATTAAATAACCTTATATGCCTTCCTTTGCTACATTTATCATTATATTGCATATCTCCGTGTGACCTGCGGAGTATAACTTTGTACTCACCTTGCTATCTCCACACAGAGGAAGACGACTTCAACTACGGTGAGGACCAAGATGAGTTGGCCGCGTCTTACTGTCGTTTGCCTGTGGGCAGGTTGTTGGGCTTCGCTATTTATTAGTTTGTTTCTACTATTATTTATTTTGTTAATGAGCGTTGATGAAGTAAAACTTGGCAACAAGGCTGCACTCTTTTAATTAATAAAGTTGTCATTGTGTGTGATATGTATTCCTGTTGCCACTGTGTGCACTAGTTGATCTTGGACTAGTGTGATTTACATAGACGATTCGAAAGTTGTTGCTCCGGGGTCCAACACCTTGCGGATGTGTCTGGACATTCTAGGGTTTAGGACAACGCACGGGAGGCTTCTTTTGCAGGCAATCATTGACATATTGTTAGTGTTCACCACAATTGAAGCAAGTAATGGCAACAACCCGGTTCTGCCCTCCGGACGGCTTTCCTCCATGGTTATATTATTGAACTGTGACCTGTTGGTGAGGGGCTTGCCCTTGATACTTTGGATGTGGTGGCTTCGAAGGACAAACGTTTAATGGTTTTGTTAGCTACTTCTTGCTGTTTTTGTGCCATCCATTTGCGCTTATGGATCTCCACAACCGCCCGAATGCTATCCTCCACTCAGATTGCCTTGTCCACCATGGTCTGGAAGTTAGGGATGTCGTGGGTAGAGCGAGATCACTTCATCTCCTCATTAAGGTGCTCCCATGAGAGAGAAAGCTTCCTCTTCTTATTGGTATCTCGGTGGCGGCATACCGAGCAAGATAGTTGAAACGATGGATGAACTACATCAAGATCATGCTCCCTTGCCAGATTTAGGGTTTAGGGTTTAGAGTTTTAGGGTTTAGGGTTTCAGCTTGTGGTGCGCCTTAGGGAGCACCGGTTTGATATGGAGTAGGCACACACAAGGATGGGTCCTGAGGATTGGGCTATGTAGGATGTGATGCCTCGCCTCCTAGTTGTCTTGAACTAGAGGCTTCACCACTTGCCATGATTTTGTTCATAGAGCGTGTGACCAACATTCTGCATGATTCGTGTCGTGTGGATAGGATCAACACAAATGCTATTAATTTGTACAAAAGACAAGAGGGAATGAGCACAAGTGAAGTGGGTGAACAAATAAGGGTATGCCATGCCAAATTAACTCATCCAAAACTAATATTTATGAAAATTTGTGACATAGGATAGCAAGCAGGCAACTACAACATAAAGGTTAAGTTCTACATGTTTTGCACAATCCTTGCATAAAACATGAAGGAGCAACATACCAAACACAAATGACAAGATACAACCACCATACATCGGCATCTTAGTGCCTCTAAATACACAAAATCTAGCTCACATAAACTTCCTAAGGTGAGCTCTAGTTCAATCTAGTCTACTAGTCTAGATCTAAGCGCTATTGTTGGGCTCGGCGGTGTCAGGTGAAGTGGGGATAGTAGGGGAAGTGAGCTCCTCCTCCTCACATTTCTTGTAGAGAGGATGTTGTTGTTGTTCCATGGGTGGTGGCGCATCTACAGCTACATAGAAAGCCATCACTTGATGGTAGTTTTTGACAACCGACATGCGGGGATGTTGGGTAGGTGGTCGGATGATGTAGGTGGGTTGGGGCAGCCCCTCAGTTGGTGTGAGTGTGGCATCTCCCCATACAGTAGCTCCTGTGTGAAGAGGCCTTTGCCTACCAATAGGGTCATATGGTCCTCAAGCATCTATCCTCCAACATGCCTCCAGAAGCTCGCAGGTTAAATGATGGAGATACCCATTGAGTAACCTCACCAAGCTTGCAAGATGGATCTTGAGAGTGTTGTATCCCAAGAAAAGTACTCGCTAGACATTGTTCTCACTATTTCCTAGTCGTGAGGGGAAATAATAGAGCATATCCATATCAAGGAGCTCATGTCGGAGGCAGACGATGGCGACATAGGCCACATTGTGAAGCAACATAAGAGTACTTGAGCCACGCCCAAAGTAGCACAAGGGTTGGTCTCCGAGGTATTGTCCATGGATAAGTACCTCCATGAGGTACTCAATTGGCACTACATGGAGGGCATGATGTAGATAGTGAACGGGTGATGCTAGCACGTTGCAACATCACCCACAAGGTGTGCTGCAAGGTGCCCTCCTCGAACGCACTAGTCTGGTACTGTAGTGGTGTGAACAAAATGAAAGGCAAGGACAAGAAATCATGATAAGAGAGGATACGAGTGTAGCAGTGTGTTTCCTTATATTTTCCAAAATATTTGCTAGCTCCTATAGTTCTATTTTAATTTCAAGCCTTCATCTTCAATGGTTGCACCTTTCTTTTAAAATACAGAACATTTTGAAGCAAGGCGGGAAAGAAACCAGAAGAGCAATTTAGATAAGATGAGAAAACTAAGAGAGGTAAGAACATAGCAATAATCCCTATTTTTCATAAATATTTTTAGGATTTAAAGTAAGTTGTATTTGGAAAATAAATTCTTAATCTAACAACCATTCCATGTAGGGTTTAATCTACAGTCAGTATAGCTCTGATACCAATATTGTAGGGACCCTAGGAGTTGAATATCCGAAATCACTGTATGTGTTCTATACTAGTTCCGTGATAAATGGCTAGTACAATCATTCACAATATCGAGATCAAATCCCTACACATCGCATACAATTAATTTACAACAAGGGGCAATATATAAACGATGCACAGTTAAAGTTTACAACATAGGGCCACCCATCTAAATATATGTAAGTACCAAGAGTAAATGCAGTGGAAGACAAGTAAATAATCAAAAGTGTCTAGCGATGAGCCACCATATCCCATAGGAAACCGACTAGAGTTAGATTCTAGAAAGACCCATCATCGAGTTCTCTGGTGCTGGGGAAAAATACATGTCGTCTGGCAAGTATACCTCCTCATTCTCTAAACAATAATTTAAGCAAAGTTGAGTACATTGTGTACTAAGCAAGACTTATAGTGCATCACAACATATATATAAATGCAAGGCTAAAAATGAATAAGGCTCTATCCTACAAGTTATTTTTAGCATGAAGCAGTTTTCGTCTACAATATCGATAAGTAGAAATTTGCAACAGAATTATAAAGAGCATTTGACATGTAATGAAATAATATTTATATAACTTTAATAACAGTAAATCACATCCATTCATAGCCCTCCATGTCTAAGAATATTCGAATCAATTCGCAACCATGGGCATGGCACGCGACACATACATGACATCCAAATTTGCAACAAAAGAGTTCAGCAAAACAAAGCTATATCCATTGTGGCTGCATCCAAAAATATTCATGACAACGAGCATGGCTATTTAAATAGTTTTTGACACTCTTAAGAAGTTGTACAACTTTACCTACATGAGATAATCAAATACACTATCAGCAACTACATGCTTCTTTTGGCATGTGATGAAAGTGATTATCATATAGCTTTTAGATCATCTAATCCTAATCTTGCACCAGCATGATGAATGGATAAACCCTTACTTGGGTGTGTCCTTCCCCCAAGTGAGCTGAATGACAGACCCTTAGTTAAGCGTGTCCTTTCTCTAAGTGAGCATTCATTATTTTATTAGCATGCTTTGGTCTCAACACCTTGGTAAAGGTCACTCCTACAAGCAAAACTTCCTGGAATGCCCTCACTACTTCAGGCTGCCAAGATGCAAGGCTAGCCCTAGACAACTTAATCAGCTAAAGCCACATGTGGTTGTACGGTGTGATTAGATGTGTAGCAATATTGTTTGGTACTTAATTGACCTAGGGGAGAATCTCCCGCTATCTACATGCGAGGTACCTTCTCACATTTGACAGTACATAATATAACTCACTCGTATCTAAATCCAAGTTTTTCCATTTTATTTTATACCAAACTAACAAAGAGTCCTCCTTTGGTGCAACATTTCAAAATCACCCATGTCCACACGCAAGTTTTTAAGAAATATCAAACTTCGTAAAAGAAATAGTGTGTATCTAAGCATCTAGACCATATACTCAATGTAATATACCAAGATTTTGACATTAGCTACTATATAACTATGTCCTAAAAGCTACAACAGTAAGGACATCAAGTTTGCAAGGAGATTCAATACATGCAAGCAAATATAACTTGTGTTACCCACAATATATCAATTTTAATGAAACATACATGCATGCATAATAGATTTTGCAAACACTACACGATAATTAAAATATTGGGATCAACATGGTAAATGGGAGTGCTTGTCTTGCTCTTGTTGCCCAGGGAATGGTTCGTAAGAGTTCTTAAAATTATCTAGCGCAATGGTGTCAGTTCGATAAAATCTAAATTTAAAAAGAGAAAAAACTTAAAAAGTTCTGCATATTTGCATAGAGAATGATTTTCTAAAACTTTTGAGACAAAAATCACTAAATTGGAGTTTATATGCAAAAGTTATGGCCATTTGAATTTTATTTGGTTTGAAAAATACTAAGAAAATGAGAAATACCACTTAGCATGGATTTTGATTTTTAATTTGTATTTTTTTAAAGGAAAACTAGGGTTTATTGCATCATTAGACTGACATGTGGGGTCCATTCGTTAGAGTTTTAGTAATTTCCAAATTAACTGACAGGTGGGCCATGCATGTTAGCCTCATAGCTTTAAATCACATTTTACTTTATTTGTTTACCCTGTGGAACCCATGTGTTAATGACTCATAGTATAGTTTTTAGTTAAATTAAAATCCCTTAATTGATTTTGACAAAGCCCTCTTAGGTCCTTGTCACAAACTCATTAGGTTCAAATCTATTATTAAAGTTAATTGGCATTCTGACATATAGGTCCTACATGTCATACTCTCATGTTTTAAAAACAAATCAGCATGTGGGCCCTACATATCATATAGTCTTTAAACACAGTTTTAGATATAATTGTCACACATAAATTAAGTTTGAATATGTCATTAGTGCTAAGTTAATCATACTGACAGTTTGAGCCCATTGTCAGCAAGGGGGAAGGTAGAGCTAAGCAGAGCAGAGCTTTGGTAATCTCATATGCAGTTAGGGAAGCTACGGCTTGGCATTAGCATGATCAAAATGGAACGGCTGTGTCATTGCACACCTCTAGCAGTGACGACTACCAAAATGGTGGACAGTGGTGGCCGTGCGATGGTGAGAGACGGTGTGGTCCTTTGGTGAATTATGGTGTGGCTGAGAGAGTGCAAGAGAGCTCAAATAGGTTATGGTGTTTGCTTATTGAGACTAGGGAATGCTACAGGGTGGGCACAGTGACCTATGCTCACTGGAGCTTCACTGACGGCATACTCAAGTGGCAGTGACATGAACGACTATGGTGAAGACCATGCTACAGTGAGAGATTTCCAAATAAAATGTGTGTGTGAGCATCTAGGGACTACTAGGAGTCTACCGAGGGGGTTGGCTGGATGGTGAGGAGCAGTGGTGATGGCGATGATGTGCACAACAACGGCCCACTATGGTGGAAGACAAGTCAAAGCATGGTCAGGTTAACTTAGGTGGTGCTTCTAGCTGGAGATGAAGACGACAGCTTGATTCTGATGAGGGTCTACATGAATCAACAATTAGTCAAAGGCAAAATCTTTAGGGGATATGGAATCCAAGATTTTGCGGTTAGAAAGAGGAGAGGTCCACTAGAATGCTTGAGCCACTGCAGAGCATGTTCACTAGCGCAAAGGGAGGTGACGCGTTCCATGCGAAAGGAAGAGCTGGAAGCTTGTCTTTTCATGGGAATGGAGCGAGGGCGAGACAAGGAAGAGGATGGTGCACTTGGATTGGATTTATAGGGATGAGATGGGCACAATGGACTTGTGAGAACTCAGGAGCACGGCGGTGCTATGTGGCTTGTTTTTTCTTGGTGACGCACGACACATAGAAGGGACAAAAATGGAGGTAACTCAATGTGGTGATGCGACAGGTGGTTAAGGCCGGGCACGAGGGCAAGAAACTACCGCCTGTGTTCAAAAACTAGTGGCATCAACCATGGCAGAATGGCACTGGTGCTGATGCAAGCATGCGTGAGGTGGGAGACAACTCCTGATGAGCGGGGCCCACATAGTAGAGAGAGTTAAGGTGGGCTATGCATAACATGAGCTCCAAAAATTTTGAAACTTCTTGTGGGTGCTTCTGACATAGGTAGATCATTGTGTAATTTTTACATCATTTTTCCTACCTTGGATTTTTGTTGAAAAAACTTTGAAGTCTACTATCACTACTACAGAAAATCGTATTACAGACGGTTCAAAAACGTCATCACAGACGGTTTTCTGAACCGTCTGAATTTATGGGTCAGTGATAATCGAAGGTTATCACAGACGGTTTTCGAACTGTCTGTGGTGTAAATATCACAGACGTCACCTATCACAGACGGTTTTTACTTAAAAACCGTCTGTGATTATCAACTATCACAGACAGTTTTTAGTTACAAACCGTCTATGATATTCTTTTCTACCCCTAAATCTATTCATGTTTATTGGCTAGCCTCAGGAAATGCTAGCCATGCCCTCTGAAACAAGCAGATCAACATGTACATGTATACATACAATCCACATCTCAATTCATTTCACAAACATAAAACATCCAATTCACATCGCACTTCATTTCACAAACATAAAGCATTCATTTTGCAAATCAATTAATTGAAATGAAATAAAATATCCATTAACAAATACACAATTACAAAAGATCTACATTGCATTTGCATTTAGATGGTAACATTGCATTTTTTATTGCTCTATCACTCCGGAATCGAGGTCTCGTGAAAGGAACAGATCCATAATCAACGAACTTGTCAGGCTGCACAAGCTATACTTGGAAGGTGCATAATTGCCATTCAAGTATTGCTTGTGCAACTAACAAGTTCGTTGATTATGGAGCCGTTCCTTTCACGAGACCTCTATTCCGGAGTGATAAGAGTAATAAAAAATCATTGTGCGCAGTGAAACTCTCCATCTGATCTTATGACTTTAGACCACAAAAACCAAGCGCACTCTCCTCGAATTAGTGCAAGATCCAGCTGTTTCAATGCAGTTGTAGAGATGGGCACAGCCTGTCGATAGGAATATCAATGTGCATACATATATAACCTGACAAGTATGAAATAAATGTGGGAAGATTGAGAAACCTTAGAATTGGTGATCTTCGAGGAATTGAGGAGTAGTCTCATATGGTGGCAAACATAGAATCCTACTGGTGGCACTTCAAAAAATACAATGTGTTAATTCAAGAGGCATTACTACCAAGTGTTGTATAGGATTAACTAATGTGTACTAGCGAATACCCGAAAATTGCGAACATGTTTCAAGGGCTTGGCCCCTTTCATCGAGCCACGTGTCTGTGCAACATACGTGGCAAACGACCTTCGTTATTCTAAAAAGTTAGATTAGTCATTCAGAAGGAAAGAAAGAGTACAATATAGTTATGTATGGAGAAAATGTACTTACATATCGAGTAATTGGGTGATAGCTGTGTAGTCATATTTGTTCTTACTTAGAGAATCAAGGTATATAGTCTTGTTCCATTTTGGTATAATTACAATTAAAATCTATCGTGGTGAGCCAGCAGTGTTGATGTAATATAGCTCTCGACGAAGGAAGCATCCTCGTTGATGGTATCAATGGCGACCAAGCGTGGGTCTAGGAAACCAATTGGTGATTTCGATGATCTAGCTTGGGTCAGCATGAATCTATATATATACACAGAAAAGCAACAAATTATATATGACATATATCGGTATTACATGAACAGAGACTATGATTGTACAGACTTACAGCATCCAGCATCGAACGAGAGAGGCGTCGAGAGCATTGAGCGTGAAAAGATCAAATATATCCTCAAAGGTCACCATGAAGACACATTCCTAAATTTCATGGTGGAAATGATCCCGGGTGAATTTGACAGTGATACCTGAGCGATGTTCTTCTTGTGGCTTATTGGACTGTTCCATATATCAAGCGTGTAATGTTTGGCAACCAAGTCCTAAGGTTAGGAGGTGCTCTTCCGGGATTATCTTCAGCTCACCTACCACGAATCATCCTTCTTTGGTTTGCCACTGCCACTTTCTCGGCTGTAGGTCGACTTTATGGTAGTCGACTGTAAAGGTAGCACCGGTGCAAGTTGTTTTGGCGAGAATAATACCCATGGATATAGCACCGATGCAGGTGGCGGTGGTGGAGACAAGTCTTGTGGAGATGGCACCAGTGCATGTAGCTCTGGTTCGCACTGCCCTTCTGGTCCTACCACCAGTGAAGAAGCCTCCAGGGAGATGTCGCTTTTGGACCACTGGATGAATGTTCCAACGGCCTGCCCTAGAGTCACAATCTCGTCGTTGAGGGGCTTCGGTAGCGGGATGACCTCAAAATTGACATGCACACCATCCACATTAACTTTTGCAAAGCCTGGCGCTAAAGCTTGACCGTGCACCATGGCCCCGATACCAAACTGATATGCCTGGCCCCATGCAGCGTACAAGGGAACGGAGGCATATCTCACTTGGGGCCTGCACTTCGTAAGCTCTTACATAACGCTACAAAATTAGCTACTTGAATAGGCCAATCAATGGAGCAAGCATTCGAGAGATAATAATTATTACCAGGATGTCGTCCACAGGAAATCTGGCCTCGCTTTCCGTCGGATTGGACGCGCAACTACTCAGACGGTTGTGCGGGCTAGCTAGCACAGGAGTGGCGGCAGTGGCCTGCTGATTTTCTGTATATCTTCGCACCTCATCTCTGACATAATCAGCCAGCTCCTCTCTAAGAGATGCCTTGATCTCTTCTCGTAGCCGTGCCTCACTCTCGGCTTTGGTTCTCTTCTTATGCCGATACATTTCGGAGTCATCTTAGAAACCATGTTTCCAAGGAACGTAAAGCCCAAGGCCTCTCGTACGACCCGGGTGCTCCATGTTTCCTAGGGTCGCGAAGAGTATATCTTTCTCCCTTGTTCCCTGCAATGATCCCCTGGGAAGATTCAACACTCAGCGCTTTCTGCAAGAGCATGACATATCATTTCACTTCGTACGAAGTTGTGGAGTAACTACAAGCTATATAGTTCGATCGATATCTTACGAGGCGCTGGGACACTTGCTGGTTTGCAGGGTTTCAAAAGGAGACGTCCCTCGATGTCATTGTAGATGACCTTGCTCTAATCCAATTTCGAGCGCGGTCATCTGGGATATTGGCAAATGGCGGGGCGATGTTCTACAGGACTGCCTGTTCATCCTCCATCCTCCACTGCGGGATTTTACCTGCATACCCAGCTGTGCCAAGTCTGTGAGGGTGTGTGTTTTTTGCCTGAAATCTTCGGTCGTCTTCATCGCCTTGAACTCTTCCCATTGTGGTTCCAGGAATGGATATTTATGAAAGGGTGTTTCGTCCTTCTCCACGTAGTCCTTGATAAGCGTGCTCTTGAAGTTCTTCCATGCTTTGCATGCCGCTAGCAAGGTTGTTGTTGCACGGCGTCTTGGTGTTCTTCTGGGATCTCGAACGATGCAAAAATTTCTGTCAGTAGCTCATGTTTCTGAGTCTCAGGCACGCTCTTCCACGAATTGAATGTGATCTCAATTCGTTCTCGTGCAACTATTCCGACCATTCTTCGAAATACGCTTACTGCTTTGGGAGGAAGGAGAAGGGTCCCAGATCCATCGACCTCTGTGATGGTAAAAAGGCCCTCAGGCTTTTTCGATAGCCCTCTTCCTCAGCATTTTGATTTTGGAGCGGACGCATCTGGCGATGATGTTGAAGAATGCGCAGGTGACATGTTGGCCTTCTCATATATGAAAAGTAAGCACAATGTAGCATATACATAAATAGTGCGGTATAAGCACATACTTATATACATATACATAACAGTAAGATTTAACAACAATAAGATGACAATAGGTAACAATGGTATTGTAGAGAGAGAAGTGATGTATCTATCTAAATGAAGTTTTGGACTTGTACACACATAGGCCCCATTTGTACAACCCATCTTTTTTAGGAGAGACAGGAGGCTCCTACTTTTAATATATTAATACATATAGGAAAGAGAGGGGAAGAACATACTAGCCCTACCAAGGGCAACCAAATGAAACTACGATTAAGGGTGGGATACTTCTGTCTTTTTCAATATGTTGCAGATAACATCCAATGGTTGTGGTTTAATAGTAAGTATGGTCCACTAGATTAAAGGTGGGATACTTCTGTCTTTTTCCATGAAAACTTCGCAAGAATGGGAATTCTTCATATGTATGTTTTTAGCATTGTAAATCCCCAAGCAAAGGGAGTTAGGGCTCAAGGAGTTAGGGCTGCAAACCAAGCAAAGGGAGTGGGTATATGTCAAAATAAATCCCCAAGTGTCATCCCTATTGCAACTCCTGCCCATATCTAGCATGCATATTCCTAACTGCACACAAACTGCACCTCTAACCTCCCAATCTGCTTTGTCCAAATACAAGAAGGGGAACAGCAACAGTCCTAGTAGATGAACAGAGTGAACAATCCGACTAAAAAAACTGCTCATGAAGTGTTGTGCACCTTAGGGTTCGACGGTGAGGGGTTGGGGACTCGACGGATGCGGCCGGCGAGGGGCTCGGGGGACGGCGACTGGCGAGGGGCTCGGGGGCTCAACGGAGGCGGCTGGCGAGGGGCTCGGGGGACGGCGACTGGCGAGGGGCTCGACAGAGGCGGCCGGTGAGGGGCTCAGGGGGACAGAGGCGGCCGGCGACGAGCTCGGGGATGGCGGCGGCAACGGGCTCGATCGGGACTTCGGGAGAGCGACTAAGTCTAATAACTGCAGTGTACGTACAAAACCGTAGCGGGGGGTTATATATAAAGTCTTATTACATACGATTCTCAGTTTAGAACTGTCTGTGATATCAATATCACAGACGGTTCTCAGTTTAGAACCGTCTGTGATAACAAATATCACAGACGGTTCTAAACATAGAACCGTCTGTGATATTTATTATCATAGACGGTTCTAAACTAAGAACCCTCTGTAATATTGATATCACAGACGGTTCTAAGTTTAGAACCGTCTGTAATAAGCCTTTACTCACCAACCAGCATTCAATAAGACAACAGCTGGGTGTATTTCTTTACAACAACCCAATGAACATAGAGATACATTTGTATGACTCATTCTCAAAGTTCACCTATATATCACACATTTTCACATATAAGTAAATGCAAATTCACAAATACATCACACACATGCACTGCTGTATACATAAATGCCAATTCATATATACATCACATACGTGCATTGTTATATACATAAATACAAATGCCCACATATATGTCACACATTCTCATTCCACTCGCTTATTTCCTTTAAAAATTAGCCCTTCATGATGATCAATGCGTACGTAACTAGTTTTGTCACGTTGTTCGTCGTCGACCCTTATGCTATTTCCAAAAGGAGGTAACTCGTCAAATTGATTGTATTCTTCCTCGTCCACTACATTCTCTACTCCGTAATTTCTCCTTTTTCCATGAAGAACTACATGGCGTTTCTTATTTGTTGGGTCGGTTACACAAAAAACTTGAACAACTTGGTTGGCGAGTACAAATGGTTCGTCTTTGCACCCCACACGTTGGAGGTCCACAGTAGTGACACCGTACTTGTCAACCTTCACCTGTGGGAGATGCACCCAACGACAATGAAATAAGGGGATCTTGAAAACCACGTAATCAAGCTCCCAAATCTCTTCTATGAACCCATAGTATGAGTTTCTCAACCCATCGGTACTGAACGCATCTATGCGTACACCGCTATTCTGGTTAGTGCTCTTTACATTCTGAGACTGTGTATAGAATGTGTACTCATTTATATCATATTCTTGCCATGTCACAACTGTAAATGTTGGCTCTTTTGCCAACCATGTCAGCATCTCACTTGGTGAGCTCCTAACGATTTGCTCCTTCAACCATTAGTTGAACCAACTGTTGTGTTGCCTCATGATCCAAACATGTTGCCTCATGATCTAACATCCGGCCGCTCCGGATTAGGTTACCGAAGCACATCCTTGTGCTGGTCCACATAAGGCGCCACTTATGTGTCCATATCTGGAGTGATTGCTTTGCTTCCGATAGTTCCGATACCCTTCAGCCGTCTGTGATATCTAATAATCACAGACGGTTTGTAGTAAAAAACCGTCTGTGATACATATCACAGACGGTTTTTACTTAAAAACCGTCTGTGATATTCCTTCCTCCTAAATCAAAATATATTTCCGTTTATTGGCTAGCCTCAGGAAATGCTAGCCATACCCTCTGAAACAAGCAGATAATCACAGAAAAAACATACAATTCACACATCTCATTTTCTTTTAGATACATTTCACATCTCATTTTATTTCACAGACATAAAACATCTAATTGACATCGCACTTCATTTCACAAACATAAAGCATGCATCCATTTCACAAATCAATTAATTGAATTGAAATAAAATATCCATTAACAAATGCACAATTACAAAAGATCTACTCTGCATTTGCACTTAGTGATAAGACCAATAAGAAATCATGGTGCGCAGTGGAACCGTCCTCCTGGCTTTATGACTTGAGTCAGCAAAAAGTATGCCAACTCTCCTCGAATCTGTCCAAGATCAGGCTGTTTCAATGCAGTTGACGGGATGTACGCAGCCTGTCGATAGGAATATCAATGTGCGTATATATGTAACATGATAAGTATGAAGTAATTATGGGAAGAGTGACAAACCTTGGGATTGGTGAGCCTCGAGGAATCGAGGAGTAGTTCCATATGTTGGCAAACATAGTATCCACATGTGTTGCCCGGCGGCTGCGGGTGGCACTGCAAAAAATGGAATGTGTTAGTTCAAGAGGCATTAGTACCAACTGTTGCATAGGATTAATTAATGTGAAATAGCGAATACCTTGAAATCTCGAGCATGTATCAGCAAGCCTTTGGCCCCGCGCTTTGAGACACCTCCCATTTCAATGTACATCGCGAACGCCGTACGTAATTCGAAAAAGTTAACCTTAGTCATTCGGAAGGAAAGAAAGAGTACAATGTAGATATGTATGGGGAATATGTGCTTACCTATCGATTACTTGGCTGACAACTGTAAAGTCCATTTTATTCTTACTTAGGGAATCAAGGTAATATACCTTGTTCTATTTTGGTACAATTACTATTAAAATCCAATGAAAGTTCTGATGGAAGGGCATAAGTACATATTCCTTATTGCGGCAACCCAGCAGTCCTGCTGCAATGTACCTCTCGACGAGGGATGTATCCTGGTTAATGGTATCCTTGGCGACCAAGTGTGGGTCCAAGAAACCAGCCGATGAGTTGGATAATCTAGCTTTAGTCAGCATGTATCTATATATGTACACACGAAAGCAACAAATTAGATATGGCATTTATCGGTATGACATGAATGGAGACTGTGATTGTACACACTTACAGTGTCCAGCATCGAATGATTGAGACGTCAAGAGCGTTGAGCGTGAACAGATCAAATAAATCCTCAAAGGCGACCACGAATATACACTCTTGAAGACTGTGGTGTAAATCATCCGACATGAATTTGACAGTGATACCTGAGGTCCGTTCTCCCTCTAGCTTATTGGACTGCTGCATATACCACGTGTGCAATTGTATGCAACTATATGGTAGGGGTTGGAGGGCTTTTTGCTCGAGCAACGGCTCGCCAAGCACGAATTTGCAGGCCAAAGGTAGGTACGTCATATCATCATTGGTCTTCTTTGCTTTGCCCTTGCTGGCCTTGCTGCATTGGCTATAGGTTGACTTCACGACAGTCGACTTTGAAGGTAGCAGCGGTGCAAGTGCCATTATCACAGACAGTTTTTAATAAAAACCATCTATGATACTAAAGTATCACATACGGTTCATCGGTAAGAACCGTCTGTGATACTTATTTTCTCCGACGCCATCAACACAGACGGTATCCAAATTAAAACCGTCTGTGTTAGTGTCGGTCACGGACGGTTTTGTCAAACCGTCTGTTATTGGCCATCTAGTATTAGGCTTTCTGTAGTAGTGTATTTTGTGTATTATGCATTATTTCAATTTAAATAAATTTAAGAGCATGTTCAAAATTTTATTTCCAGTGCCATGAATATATTTGTGAGTTTTTGAATTGCTTTCTACTATAAATTCTCTGTCCTCATTTTTACTATCATCTTTTTAGGTTCAATTTTGAATTCAAATTGAATTCTTTCCAATATACATTTCTTTTGAAAATTTGTTTTTGCAAATTAGTTTTTCAGAGAAACTCCAAATAAAGCAAGGGAAATAATATATGTATGCAAAAAGTTTAAAATTTTCCTCAGTTTTGCATTCCCCAAAATCTGAGACGTTACAAATTCATTAAGATAACAGAGATTAAATGGGGTGCATTTATAGAGGCGAAAACACGGAAAAAAGTGAAAAGTAGTTTGAACGGAGGTTTATGTATCAAGTTCCTTGGAAAATAATCCTATCATTATATCTAATCCCTTGTGGAATCAAGAGTAGTATAGTCACAACTTTACTAAGATGAAGCCATGTTTTTGAAAATTGAAGAGATAGAAGGACATTGAGTGATAGAGTATTCAATGTAAAAGTTCCATTTAGACCCATCTCTGAACTCTAAAGCTACACCATGTTTCTTGCTAGCCTCTCCATGTGGTCTTTGTCTGAAACACATGTAGTAGGTAGCCCTCTAATTTCCGGGCTACTTGACATGTCTGTCTTATTACACAGGTACTTCTCGGACACGGTACTTACGGATTCTACTGGGGGAGTATCTGGAACACAAGCACAATTTGGTACATAAGTGCACAAATATTTGGTTTGGATACCAAATAACTTTGAAAAATTCCGAAAAAATTATAGAGTACTATTAAAATTATTCTACAAATATAAGAAATTTCATGTTTAGATTTGTTTTTCCCCTTGAGAGTAACAAAAATGAGAAAAATTCTGACAAGTGACATATCAAAAATGAAAGGAAAAAATGTTTCTATTCACAACAATATTTTCCTTTTTATTTATTTTAACATAATTTGAGTTTGAATTTCAAAATTTGAAGAGTGGTAGAATGCATTACAGGCTACATCTAGAACTATTTTTGGAATTCTTTCTGTTAATTTAATTCTCAAACCTAAAGTTTGTGTACACCAGATTGTGTTTGTAAGATGTTACTAGGAATGGGGTGAACATCCCTCACTCTTAAAGGAAAAAAAAAAGAAAAGGATTAACAAACACGAGAAAAACACCATGAAATCACATATCGACCAGGCATGCATCAATAAAAGAAGTGCAGTTCGATCGATTCCCAGTATTTTTTTTATCAAGCCGATTCGATGCCATCGTTAACTGAATACTTTAATCTGTAACCAATCTGCAGTAAGGCAGCAGACGTCCTTCTGTTGATATCATATGGCAAGTAAGAAATTGAAGTCCATTTGATCCACTTACTGTACTTACCAACTTGTTCTTTGTCCTTGTTGGCAGCTGTGATCCCTTTTGTAGTTTGATTCTACTACCGGGTGACTCCCAGAGCCAGCTGCAACTGTGTCGATCAAAAGCAAAGAAAATAAAAATCTGCCGATGTGCATATGCATGGATGTTATGTTTTAAGTCAATTCAAAATCACTACTACAAAAACATTCATCACAGACGGTTCGAAACTGTTATCACAGATGGTTTTCTAAACTGTTTGAATTTATATGTTAGTGATAATCGGAGGTTATCACAGACTGTTTGTGAGCCATATATGATAAATACAACACAGACGGTTTGTAACTAGAACTGTCTGTGAAGAACACAATTACAAACGGTTCGAACCAAAAACCGTCTCTGATACTCACAGATCACATATGGTTCTAGCTACCAACCGTCTGTGATGGGCGAGTATCACAGACGGTTGGTATATAGAACCATCTGTGATACTTTCCCATTACTGACGGTTGCTAGATAGAACCGTTTGTGATAGTTCTTCATAGACGGTTTATACCAAAAAGCCATCGGTGATAATTCATTCTACACCTAAAATTTTTTCTGTTTTTTGGCTAGCCTCAAAAATGTTAGCTATGCCCTTTGAAAAATAGCAAATACAGCAGCAAACACAACAGCACATTCCATTTCCATTAAGATTAGAATCTATAGTTATAGCATAATGAGACAACGAGCAGATTACACATCTAATACAGCACAAAACATGGCAAGAACGCATCTCCTAATTCTACAAACCCATCTTTTTAACATGGTAATAATATATAAGAAGTAGATAGTAGAAGCTACACAGTAGAAGCTAGATGCAACGCGCGATGCCTAGGCCCTCTTGCCCCTGATGCAGTAAACAAGCTGGATGTCCTTGACGCCTACCATCGCTAGCGCCGACTTCAACGTCGATTTGGTAGCTAGCTACTTCTACGGTGCCTAACTACCCATAGATGACTTGCGTGCCAAGGAGGAGGATGGTGAGCAGGCTGGAGAGATTTTGAGTGTGGTAGAGGATGGGTTTGGGTGAGTATGTATAGGGAAGGGAGAGGTAGGAGTGGAAAAATTTTTGACAGAATGGGCGTGGGGATGAAGAGGTGGAACTATAATCTGTGGGGTGGGGATTGGTGGGTTTTATTGGCTGGGATTAGGTTGGGGAGGATCGACGGTCCTAGCGATCAGGGATACATAATTATCATAGACGATTTGAACCACAAACCATCGATTTAAACCACAAACCATCTATGATACATAATTACTACAGACCGTTTGAACCACAAACTATCTATGATACCAAAGAAAATATATCTATATACTGGTGCAATGTAAATAGCTTGTCTCAAAAGATGAAATAGCAAAATTCTATATGGCTTATATATGCTCATTTGAAAGGTCTCGACAAGGTCTACAACTTTGCAATTGAGGCAAACCCCAAATTCCAAATGAAAGATCAAAAATTTTAGCAAAAACAGAAACCAAAAACTTACAACACAAATTTGAGGTCAAAGATGACTGATTTTGGAGCAGGCTCATCATTAGCTTTCCAACGAGTACAAAAACAATGAAAATAGACACCATATGCAAAGGTTATGTCCGTTTTACTAAAGGTGTCTCAGTACAGAATCCTACTCTAATTCAGGCGGGAGATTATGAAATTTTAGGGAATTGCGAGGTGGGGAACATATTATAGACAGTTTTTAACACAAATTGTATGTGATAACTTCATTATCACACACGGTTTGTATTACAAACCGCCAGTGAAGTATCACAGACAGTTTAAATAAAAAACCGTCTATGATATTTCATAATATCATAGATGGTTCTTGGTAAGAACCATCTATGATACTTTACAGACAGTTCTCACCATGAACCATCTGTAATATTATCTCTTCACAGATGATTTTTAGCGTTGATAGCAACACAGACAGTCTCTAAACATAATCAATCTATGATTGCATTTAATATTGACGGTTTTGATCAACCGTCTGTAATGAGACGCCTCATATAAGTCTTTTATAGTAAGTAAATGGTTATGCCAATGTCTTTGTCGGACCGAACAGGCAACAGAGGGGGTGAATGGTGCCTAAAAATCTCCACAACCAAAGAATCTCGAGACCAGAACCACCGAGAAAAACACCAGAGAACAGATGCAGTCGAGAACTAGTACTGTAGTCGTAATGCGACTATGCGGTTGATACAAACAGCAGCGAGGTTGAATTGACCGAGTGGTTGTCTGTCTGTGTACAGAGTGGTTGAATGCCAACTAGTGGTCAATCGAACAACTCGGTCGTGGACAAACAGCTCTCTGGTCGAAACCTCGTGGTCGTAAGCCAACAGGTGGTCGAACTACCGACGTGATTGAAACCAGACTTTTGCTCAAGAAGATCTGCGTGGTCGAAATCAGTGGTATGTGGTATGGTAATTGACCATGGTCGAAACCAACTTACTCGTAAAGTTGGTAGATGTACTAGACAAGGATTGCACTGATTTCGATTACACACAACCAGAAAGGCCAGAAGACAAGAAGTCGACAGAATTAACCGTGGTCGAAGAGGTGGTCTTAGCGCATCCGACAAAACAGAGGACTGTCGGGAGGAGCACACCTACAAGACAAAGAACTCAAAGAACTTTCGACTTAGAGAACAAAAGGCCAAGAAACTTTGCACACAAAAAGAAGAAGATCTCAAGAAGTTGCATTGGCTTTTAATTGAAAGATTAGAAACAAAATCAAGATCTTTGCTAGAAATCATAGAGAATGCCTACGACCATGTCTGAGAGGAAGATGAACTACGACCAGACCTTGCTCTCGGGAATAGACTAGCCAAGATGGCTTTGAGGATGATTCCCAGTTTAGAGCAAGTCAAATCTTGAGCAACCCAAAAGGAAACAAACTCTCAAACATAAGAGAAGAGAAGAACACAGAAACAAAGAACAACAGAAACCAAAACAACCCAACATCAATCAGACAAAAGAACTCAAATAAAAGCCAAAGATTGATGTATTGCACTCATGGAGGTTTCTACATCCACTCCATCTAGGAGGACCAGGAGCACAGGCGCTCCGATCACAGAACAACTCACGCAAGAACAGAAACCAGAACCCCAGAGCGTCTCCAAAAATCACACCCGCGGACTGGTAATATACCATCCTATTTACAGCCTCTGGAAGTGGGGAGTAACCCGTTAACCCCAACTAACACCGCTTTTTTCACGCAGACACACTCGCGATAACCCGCTAACACAGTCAGACAACATATGCTTTAACAGAAACCACTTCCTTTTGTAGGCCTGAGTCAATTCACCAAATTGCCCCTCAGGCACCTTCCCAGAAGCTTCCCGTTTCCTTGCTGACCACGCTTGCAACCACCTGGTGACCCTCAGTCATCTTCGGCTTCTCCGACCGCTCTAGACCTCAACACTTCCCTGTGTCTTATCCCGATCCTCCACGCCTCACCATGAGTTAGGTACAAGGTCCTGCAAACACCACAGACAAGCAAAGCATCACATAGCACCGAACAAAACACTGTGATAATAAATCTACATCAGAAGAATGTACTCGGAAAAGACCCCAGCTAGTCGTAAACCACTTAGAACCACCCATAAGCACTGGATAAATGGTACTCGTAGCCCTAGAGTAACTCCCAGCTAGTTACGACCACTTAGCAAGTTGATACGACCACCCTAGAGGTCGGTACGACCAAGAGAACAGAAGCTACGACCATCGCTAACAGCCTTCGACCAAACCCAAGACTGGTACGACCATCGAGACTAATTGCTACGACTTGCCAGAGCTGATCCCAACCACTTCTGACCACTAAGACAGACACTACAACTTGCCAGAGCTGATCGCAACCACTTCCGACCGCTAAGACAGACGCTACGACTTACCAGAGCTGATCGCAACCACTTCCGACTACTAAGATAGACGCTATGACTTGCCAGAGCTGATGCAGTGAATTTCGACCGCTAAAGTCGAAGCTACCAACCACGGACAACGTGGTCGAAGCCAATGTGGTTGAAGCCAACACAGTCGAAGCTAACGTGGTCGAAACCAACGTGGTCGAAATCAACGTGGTTGAACCCAACATGGTCGAAACCAACGTGGTTGAAACCAGTCTGCCTACAACATGGCCGAACACTCGCTTTCGACTACCGACCATGAACAACGCGGTCAAAAACCCATCTGCTGACAACGTGGTCGAAAACCTGCTTCGATTACCAACCATGGACAATGTAGTCAAAAACCTGTCTACCGACAACGTGGTCGAAAACCCACTTTCGACTGTTGACCACAGACAACGTGGTCAAAAACCCGCTTTCGACTTCCGACCACGGACAACATGGTCGAAAACCTGCTTTCGACTACTGATCACGGACAACACACAATGTGGTCGTAAGAGGCAACCGAAAACATGGTCGTAAATGCAAGTCGACAACATGGTCATAAATCTTCCAGCCAGCGACGACACACAACGTGGTCGTAAGAAGAAGTCGACAACGTGGTCGTAAATCTTCCAGCCGGCGATGACACACAACATGGTCGTAAGAAGTAGTCGACGATGTGGTCGTACATCTTCCAGCCAGCGACGACACACAGCGTGGTCATAAGAAGCAGTCAACAACGTGGTCGTAAATGGCCTGCCAACCACTCGCTAAAGCTTACGACTTTGCAGAGATAGCACAAACCAAACTCAATCTTTCTAAAACAAAGGTCAATTACTCATCACAAACATGGGGTCACCTCCACATGGTCTCTCAATCTCCCCCTTGATGAGTATATTGACAAACATAGAAAAAGCATGAAGATGAGTTTGTGTTTTTTGTTTTAAAAGAGAAAGTCACACATGGTCTAAAAAGAGTGACAGAGAGACTCATGACCATGTTGACAAAAGGGAAAATGGAGCAAAACCAGAAAGTGCAAATTTTCCTCAAAAGCTCTAGAAAATCCCCCTTTATACCTTTTTCTCCATTATTCTGCCCCTTTTGGCAATAAAATCATCAAGATGCATGGAAGAAAATATAGCATGAGTTAAATGGAGTGACTGTATTTTATTCATTTTAAGCATTAGGAGCCATAAAGATTATCCAGGATGACCCTCTAAGTATTACACCAAGTCATAACCAAAGAAAATGTTATCTAGGTCATGACAATTTATGTATAGACAAGCTAAAGCCAAATAAGCCATAATCTGAAATTTAGATGGATTGCTTAGCATGTCAAGTTATTTGAGATCAAAGTCTAGATAGATGTATCCAAGGATGAGTCAAGCCATATCAATATTCTAAGTGGAACCAAGAAGCTAACATTGAGTCGATTTAGAGCGCTATAAGTTCAAGAATGAGGCATTTGTTCGAGTACTTGGCATTTTTGTAATTGAGCAAATTTAGCACATTTGACACAATGTTCTTTTTAGAAATCTATGGTTGTTTTCAACCATTTTTTTTGTTTAGTCATATGCTAGATCTGAAGCCGTGTGTGACCACTCCAAGCAAGAAGCTTTAGGAAATGATCTTGGTCATCCAAAACTCCCCTGAGTTCATACTAATGCAAGGGCAAGCAGTCTCATGAGAACGAATTGGTGAGATCAGTTTTTTCGCACAAAAGAGATCTTTTTGCATTTTTTGAATTTAGTTCAAGAACAGAGAGTTAATACTAACTCATGCTTCACCAAAGAACTATCATAGCTCAATCTAAAGCTCAACATAGATTCAAGACTAAACTCAGCCTATTTGACATGACATGAATCATAAAAAGATAATTAGAGATAGACTAGTCACAAGATCTAACATGACATGATTTAATTCCAGTTGTGCACATTTATTCAAGCTACCATGGCAAAGACTAGACTCACATATAAAGTCATGATAAATCTAGCACCCTAGCACAAACATGGCAAGATGTAATGCAGTTTTATCATGTCGTAAAAGGATAATAATCAAGGCTCCATGTAATTATATTACAATGCATAATGCTGAATTTAAATGGCATGAAATGCAAGAAAATCCAGCTCCCCCTTAGCATATGAAGCAATTTTTAGTTTAAGTTGAGTTATGTCATCATTAAGTTCTAGAAGATCTCAAATGAACTCTCCTTGAACCAAAACAATAAACAAGAGGAGAGAAGCTAGCAAAGAAAGAAGAAAAGGCAGTCCTTAAAGTATAGACAAGATACAGAGAATACTATGGCTTAGACTAACTCTCATCTACCCCATATGACTCTAGAACTATCAGCTGGTCTTCTAACACACTAGGGAGTAAACACGTTCCCTATCTACAAAAGGGACCCAACCCTCGCTAGATCTGTAAGAAGTGAGTGAACTCAACCTAGTGAGAAGAGACACAACTAATAAGCAGCATCCTAGACTCATAAGATGAGAGAAAAAAGTATAAGCAACTGAGAGAGAGAACCACTCTAGTCTATGCTAGAAAGACTAACCCAAATGCACCGTCATGGAATGCAACAGAATGAAACAGGAGCAAATAAACAATGTGAAACATAAAAGCAAGAAGCTCCCCTCACAATAATCCATAAGGGCAAACCACCCCAAGCTCTCCTTGCAAGGTCGACAACCTCAAGCTATCTAAAGACTTGGTAAAGATGTTAGCCAACTGATGGTCACTCACCCTTCTCCACATGGTCTCTAAGGAAATGATATCTAATATCTATGTGCTTGGTCCTGGAGTGCTGCACTAGGTTTTTGGCAATGTTAATGGTAGAAGTGTTATCATAGAAGAGTGGAACACTATCCATGACTAACCCAAAGTCTCGTAAGGTCGACACCATCCAAAGCACCTGACTACAGCAGCTAACCGTAGCAACATACTCGGCCTCTGTGGTGGACTGTGCAACACTTGACTGCTTCCTAGAAGACCAAGAGATAAGAGAAGTGCCAATGAATTGGCAAGTGCCAGAAGTGCTCTTCCCATCTATCCTACAGCCAGCAAAGTCTGCATCGGAGAAGGCTCTGAGGGAAAGACAGGAAGATGAAGAGTACACGATACCATAGTCTATGGTAGCTCGAAGGTACCTGAAGATGCGTTTCACCGCCTGGCGATGAGATACGCGAGGAGAGGCTTGGAATCGAGCACACAAACACACAACTAAGTGTATGTCTGGCCTTGAGGCCGTGAGGTCCAGGAGGGAACCAATCATGCTTCGGTACTCCTTTTGATCTACTGGCTCGCCATCCTCATCTGGATCGAGTGAAGCTGATGATGCCATCGGAGACGACACTGGTTTGCCATCACTCATATCAAAGTGTCTCAGGGGGTCTCAAGTGCACTTGTCTTGATGCAAGAATGTACTCACCCGAGTCTGCTTGGTCTGAAAGCCGAGGAAAAAACTCAACTCGCTCATCATGCTCATCTCAAACTCTATGCTCATGACATCAAAAAACTGAGAAACCAGTGCATGAGATGAGCCACCAAAGATAATGTCATTCACATAAATCTAGACAAGAAGAAGTTCATTGCCATGCCTGCGAATGAACAAGGTGTTGTCTACCTTACCCATCTCAAACCTATGACTCAACAAATAGGACTTAAGCCTCTCATACCAAGCTCTAGTGGCTTGCTTAAGTTTATACAGGGCTTTGGAAAGCTTGTAGACATGGTTTGGGTATTTGGGATTCTCGAAACCTGGAGGCAGCCTAACATATACCCCATTGAGGAAGGCACTCTTGACATCTATCTGGTACAGCTTGAAGCCATTAGACGCTGCGAATGCAAGCAAAATCCTAATGGCCTCTAGCCTAGCTACAGGAGCAAAGGTCTCCTCAAAATCTAAACCCTCAACCTGGGAGAAACCCTGAGCTACCAGTCTAGCCTTGTTTTGAATGACTACCCCATCCTCACTCTACTTGTTTTTGAAGACCCACTTGGTACCTATGACATTATGACCGCTAGGGGCTCAACAAGCGACCATACCTTGTTCCTCTCAAAGTTCTCTAGCTCCTCATGCATGGCATTGACCCAAGACTCATCATAAAGAGCATGACAAACATCCTTGGGCTCAAAAGATGTGACAAAGGCAGAATGAAGACAAAAGTGAGACAAGCCAAATTTTGAGCATGTGATGCGCTCAAAGAGATATCTTATGATCTGCTCTGAAGGATGATGATTTTGGATGTGTCGGGGAGGTCTTGGATGAGAAGAGGAAGTGGACTCTACCTCATGAGCTAACGAGGTAGGAACAGAGCCACTAGCTCTAGAAGATCTAGAAGGAGTGGGCTGATCTCCCTAAGGTGCAGTGGTAGAAGCAGGCACTTCAAGGGAAGGATAGACTGGATCAGGTATATAACCTTCATCTCCATCCTCCTCATCATCTACAAAGATGGTCTCGGATTGGACTATAGAACCTGAGATGTCGGGCCTAGCGCCAGGACTGGCCTCATCGAAAGTCACCTCATAGGTCTTTACCAATTTGCTAGTCTTGCAGTTCCAGACCCTAAAAGCTCGCGAAGAAGTCAAGTAACCCAGAAAGATACCATCATAAGATCGTGACTCGAACTTATCTAGGTTCTCAGACTTCAAGATAAAACACTTGCATCCAAACACGTGAAAATGAGAGACATTAGGCTTTCATCCATATCTTAGCTCATAAAAAGTGTGATGCAAGTGTGCCCTCAGAAAAACTCTGTTTGAAACATGGCACGTGGTGGTTATAGCCTCAGCCCAAAACTTCCTAGGTGTAGAGTACTCATCTAGCATCGTCTTGGCCATCTCGACCAAGGTACAGTTCTTCCTCTCCACGACACCATTTTGCTGGGGGACGAGCGGGGAAGAGAACTGATGCTCTACACCTATCTCATCGCAGAACTTTTCAAAGTAGGAATTCTTGAACTCCATGCCATTATCACTGTGGATCGCTCGTAAGGCACTAGGGAGCTCAACAGAAAGCCTACTAAACAAACCGCTAAAATGACTGAACATCTCATCCTTTGAGGCTAAGAAAAACACCCAAGAAAACCTTGAGAAGTCATCAACCACAACAAAAACATACCACTTTCCTCCTGTCGACTGCACTCTAGCTGGACCTACTGTGTCCATGTGAAGAAGCTGTCCTGGTGCATTGGTCATAGTCACAGTGACTGGGAATGAGAAGCAGCAACCATCTTGCCATGTCGAAAAGTAGCACAAACTAAGTCTTTGACCATCTTGAGTTTGGGCAGACCACGTATGAGACCATGACTGCTAGCTTGAGTCAAATGATCAAAGCCAATGTGACCAAGTTTCCTATGCCAAAAGGAGAGATCACGGGACTCTGACGCAACTAAGCACCTGAGAAGATCGCTAGAAGACTCAACAAAATCAGCACGAAAGATCCTCCCAAATCTAGAAATCCCACAAACAAGACTCTCTGAAGAATCAAGAATTTTACATGCATTTTTCTTAAACCTTACCTCAAAATTGTCATCGGTAAGCTGAGAAACAGAAAGTAAATTATACCTCAACTTATTCACTAAGGCAACATCTTTACGAATAAAGGAATCATTAATGCGCACAGTACCTTTCGCGATGACTTGACCAGACGAGGCATCTCTGAAAGTGATCATCTCATCACCTGGAGCTCGAACTAGGGAAGAGAACCAACGGGAGTCTCCTGTCATGTGTTAAGAACAGCCAGAGTCGACAAGCCAAACCTCTCCCTTCCCAGCTCGGCGGACCTAAGTCAACAGAGATCAACATATGTGGCTCAGTACGAGGGTAAATGAGGACAGACTTGGAACCCAGTATTAAGTCACACAATGAGCAGAAGAAGCAGTCTCACCCAACTGACCTCTAACTACCCTACGCTCTCCACCTCTCAGAAAAGTCAGAAGGTCTAAGAGCAGACCTGAAGCTGTTGCCGGGTCCGACTGCTATAGAAGAGCGAGTATGACCAACAGCAACATGTTAATCACGCCGCAGATAGCTATCTCGATAGGGGAAACGAGATCTACCCTCAGGACAGCGGATGTCCTGACTAGAAGCAACTTGAGGACCAAAAATAAAAGCAGGAAAACCAAGTTCTCGATGCTGCCTAAACACCTGAATAGAGTTTTCTACAACTCTAGACCTCGTGTTGGTCTTAGGTGCACTCAGAGTCTGGGGATGACCCTGAATATGCCTAAGAGCATGAATGCAATCTCTCCGTGTGATCTTTGTGCGCCTGAAGCATCTCTCAATACCATGTCCATCCTTTTGACAGAAGGTACAATGATACTTCACCTTTTGGGAGGTCGAAGTAGCATGATGAGGCTTCACCTTTTGAGAGGTCGAAGCAACAGGTGGTACCACCTTACTGTCAGAGATCCCTTGGATAAGGCCCGCAGATTTGAACTCAACTTTCTTAGTTTTGGGCTCAACCTCGATCACACCTGCTGCTGTAGGTTTGACAACAGCAGATGGATGCTCCCTCACATCCTCTAAGAAATCATATCCTAGACCTTGATTGAACTTGCAAATCTTGGATTTGTCTAGAATAAGAGTCAACTTTTTCTTGCCTCTAACAAATCTTTCAAGAGTGTTCATAAGGTACTGACACTCCTGAAAGAGAAAGGCATAGGAAGAGTAGGGAGAAGGTGAAGAGGAGACACCAGAAGGAGAGGAAGAGGAACCAACACCTGAAGATCGAATAGCACGTGCATATCTCTCCTTGTGCACAGCCACCTCAAGCTTGAGGGCTTCACAGGACACACAGGGGTAGTCCTAATCCTAGCCATTTTGTTCTCATAGCTCTTCCTAAAATTCTATATCATGTCCTTATCCTTCTCCAACACCTCAGCATAGAAAGAGCAAGCAGATTGTGGCTTTTCTAAAAAAAATCCTTAGTTAGCTTCACACATTTATCATCCAATGCAACCAAACTAATACGGGTCGCCCGATCTACTCGACGTAGGATGGATACTTATGAGAGTCTTGATGAATCGTAATGATCCTCCAATGCCAGTGCAAGGGACGAACACTCTTTAATCCGCCAAAACACACTCGTGTTGATTTCGCCGACCACCAAGCGAAGATCAATCGTGCACCCAATTCCCAGCAGAAAGGCTGAACGATCTTGATTGAAGAATACACTCCTAATTCCCTTAGGAATTTTGGCAGCAATGCTAAACTCAAAAACTTTAGTAGATTGATTTTTTTCTCAAACGTGGTTTGCCTCCAACAAAGGGGATACAAGGGGGTTTTATAGTGCTTCCCCGAACTCGCGCGAGGAAAGCCTTGGCTGAATCAATCTCTAATTCGGTCAAGGTTTCCTAATCTAATTCCTAAAATTTAGCAAGTTTGTTTCCTTTAATTTCGGGCTAAGCCCCTATCCAATTACAAGATCGAGATTGAGGTGGATTTGGTCGGCTTTTGGGCATGCAGGCCACATCTTGTGCCCACCATGAGATTTGTGATCATGTGGACTTCCATTGATTTGATGGCTGCTTGGTTGAGACTTTCTTGGACGCATATATCTTAGTTCCTTGCTCGCATGGACTCTCATCCTCTTGACTCGTGACCAGTTGGACCTTCTCCACTTGATCTTCTGTTGCTTCGAATCTGAGAAGGCACAACATATTTGCATTAGGTAGTATGCTATTCTCATCTAACATAATACAAGACTCTCTAAGAAACAAAAGCACCTATTGTTGAAGTAGTTTAGCTCTTGCTCTTGTCATAGGACCTTTTGGAGTCTCATCACTAGCTTTGTCATGCACACTTGGAGTAGATGATGAATGTCTAATAGAGATGTCCTCATCACAAACCAGATTTTAGTTTTTCACAGTTATTGCATGGTGAGCTAACAGGTGCCTTAGAGGCATATTGAGCTAATTTCTTGTTGTGATCACATATGTCTGGAAATTTTTTAGAAACAAATTCAAGTTCAGCGGTTAATTTAGGGCAATTGGCACAAGAAACAATAGGCTCAAGCAAGGCAGCTTTCATTTCAACAATTTATGATCTACCTTTTTTAAGTTAATCTTCAAATTATTGCAACTTTCACAAGTTTCAGACAGATCCAGAAGTATAGTGTAAAGACCTCTAAAAGCATTGTCCTTATCCTCACATGAGGTGTAGAAAGTATTCTCAATAGAATCAGATGAAATAGATGCTACTCTAGTCATCTCTATCTCAGCTAGCAGACTAACATTCTCCACCTTAAGCAAGTCAAGTTTAGTAAGCACACTATCATGAGAGTTCCTTAGCTTCTCCATATCATCCAGCAAAGAAGTGCAAACATCGCAATCGTCACGGTAGGGAGCAGATCTAAGTGAAGTAAACTCCATGACATGCTCTCTAATTCCTTCTCTAGGTCACCACACCTAGCTCTAGATCTAGCATAAAATTTCCCTAGCTCAAGAAATGCATCGTTGAGCTGGTCGTAGGATGGACCTACCTCATCAGAGTCGGTGTAGAGATTATCATCGCTAATGTCAGTCTCATTAGCCATGAAGCACATGCCGATGAAGTCGTCACCGTCCATGGTATCCTTGTCTTGATCATCCTTGCCGTCGTCGTCACTCCATCCTTCCATGTCGTTGAAGTTGATGTTGTCAAAGGCGGTGAGGATGCGGTGGAAGAGTTTCTTGGCTTTGCCAAGATTGTGGTACTTCTTCTCTTTGCCTTGGGCACGAGCTAGAGGCTTCTTGTTGCAGTTCTTGCTAGTGTAGTTGTTCTTACTCACGCCGTCGTAGTCTTTCTTGCCCTTCTATAGCTTGAGGCAATTTCCTCGAATGTGGGTGGGGCCACCACACTCAAAACAAATCACTGGCCTTCTCTCCCTAACCCTGTTGTAAGCATGTGAAAATTTTCTGGCTAACAGAGCTAGTTCACTATCTGGAAGTTGCTCAATTTGATTATCACTTATTTTACAGAGAGAAGCTAAAGAAAAGCCAGAAGCACCATCAGAAGATGCTCCGGAGGCAGAACCGGGATCTGTGACCAAAGCCATCGACTGTGATTTCGACTTATGAGAGACAATGTCAATCTTGTGAGTCTTGAGGTGTGAGTACAACGCAGCAAGAGTCAAAATCAAGAGGTCAGTCGTGTCTTTGATGGTGGTCACTTTCATCTCCCAAACTCGCAGGTCTAAAGCAGAAAGCATTTAACAAGCATTGTCCGAGTCAAGGTATGTAAGACCAACTGCTCGGAGGTTGCTCAAAATCTTGTGAAACCTGACAGAGCACTCATCTAAGGACTTACCAGCGAGCATCTCAAACTTGTTGCACTCTCGCTTATATTGGTCCTATCGTACGGTCTTGATTTGGGTAGTGCCCTCATAGTATGCATCGAGGGTCACCCAAATGTCATAGGCCGATGAAAGATGAGAAATGCGATCAAACTTGTTTCTGCTAAGACCTTGGATAATGATGTTTCTTGCCTTAGCATTTGTCTCTACATCTGGCGTATTCACCACTGTGATGTGCTCATCGGCAGGAACAATAAACCAAGTTTTCACCTTCCTCCAGATTGTATAGCACTGAGCCTGTATGTAAGACTCCATCCTACTCTTCCAAAAGGGATAGTCGATCCCATCGAAGAGAGGGGGCTTGGTGGAATACTTGTATGTTGCCATGGCTCCAAAGACCGGTTATGATCTATAACAAAGAGCTAACCAGCTCTAATACCACCTGTAGGACCGAACAGGCAACAGAGGGGGTGAATGGTGCCTAAAAATCTCCACAGCCAAAGAATCCCAAGACCAGAACCACCGAGAAAAAACACAAGAGAATAGACGCAGTCGATAACTAATACTGCAGTCATAATGTGACTATGCGGTTGATATAGGCAACAGCGAGGTCAAATTGACCGAGCGGTTGTCCATCTGTGTACAGAGTTGTTGAATGCCGACTAGTGGTCAACTAAACAACTCGGTCGTGGACAGACGACTCTCTGGTCGAAACCTCGTGGTCGTAAGCCAATAGGTGGTCGAACTACCGATGTGATCGAAACCAGATTTTTGCTCGAGAAGATCTGCGTGGTCGAAATTAGTGGTATGTGGTCTGCTACTTGACCATGGTAGAAACCAACTTACTAGTAAAGTTGGTCGACGTACTAGACAAGGTTTGCACTGATTTTGATTACACACAATAAGAAAAGCCAGAAGACAAGAAGTCGACAAAATTAGCCATGGTTGAAGAGGTGGTCTTAGCACATCCAACAAAATAGAGGACTGTCAGGAGGCGCACACCCGCAAGACCAAGAACTCAAAGAACTTTCGACTTAGAGAATAAAAGGCCAAGAAACGTTGAACACAGAAAGAAGAAGGTCTCAAGAAGTTGCACTGACTTTTAATTGAAAGATTAGCAACAAAATATAGATCTCTGCTAGAAATAGTGGAGAATGCCTACGACCATGTCCGAGAGGAAGATGAATTATGATCAGACCTTGCTCTCGGGAATAGACTAGTCAAGATGGCTTTGAGGATGATTCCCAGTTCAGAGCAAGTCAAATCTTGAGCAACCCAAAAGGAAACAAACTCTCAGACATAAGAGAAGAGAAGAACATAGAAACCAGAACAACCCAACATCAATCAGACAAAAGAACTCAAATAGAAGCGAAAGATTGATGTATTGCACTCATGGAGGTTTCTACATCCACTCCATCCAGGAGGACCAGGAGCACATGCACTCCCATCACAGAACAACTCACGCAAGAACAGAAATTAGAACCCCAAAGCGTCTCCAAAAGCCACACCCACACTCTGGTAGCATACCATCCTATTTATAGCCTTTGAAAGCGTGGGGTAACCCGTTAATCCCAACTAACACCGGATTTTTTCACGTAGACACACTTGCAACAACCCACTAACACAGTCAGACAATAGATGCTTTAACAGAAACCGCTTCCTTTTACAGGCCTAAGTCAATTCACCAAATTTCCCCTCAGGCACCTTCCCAGAAGCTTCCCGTTTCCTTGCCGACCACGCATGCAACCACTTGGCGACCCTCAGTCATTTTCGGCTTCTCCGACTGATGTGTCTTATCTAGACCTCAACACTTCCTTGCATCTTATCCTGATCCTTCACGCCTCACCATGACTTAGGTCCAAGGTTCTGCAAACACCACAGACAAGCAAAGCATCACATAGCACTGAACAAAACACTATGATCGTAAATCTACATCAGATGAATGTACTAGGAAATGACCCCAGCTGGTCGTAAACCACTTACGACCACTCAAAAGCACTGGATAAAAGGTACTCGTAGCCCTAGAGTAACTCCTAGCTAGTTACGACCACTTAGCAAGTTGATACGACCACCACAAAGGTCGGTACGACCAAGAGAACAGAAGCTACGACCATCGCTAACAGCCTTCGACCACACCCAAGACTGCTACGACCATCGAGACTGATCGCTACGACTTGCTAGAGCTGATCGCAACCACTTCCGACCACTAAGACAGACGCTATGACTTGCCAGAGCTGATCGCAACCACTTCCGACGCTAAGACAGACGCTACGACTTGCCAGAGCTAATCGCAACCACTTCCGACCGCTAAAGTTGAAGCTACCAACCACGGACAACGTGGTTGAACCAACATGGTCGGAACCAACGTGGTCGGAACCAACATGGTTAAAGCCAACGTGGTCGAAGCCAGCACAGTCGAAACCAACATGGTCGAAACCCGTCTACCTACAACGTGGTGAAAACCCACTTTCAACTACCGACCACACACAACGTGGTCGAAAACCTGTCTGCTGACAACATGGTCGAAAACCCGTTTTCGACTTCCGACCATGGACAACGTGGTCGAAAACCCGTCTGCCGACAACGTTACCCGCTTTCGACTTCCCACCACGGACAACGCGGTCAAAAACACATCTGCCAACAACGTGGTCGAAAACCCGCTTTCGACTTCCGACAACGGACAACGTGGTCGAAAACCCACTTTCGACTACCGACCACGGACAGCACACAACGTGGTCGTAAGAGGCAGTCGCCAACGTGGTCGTAAATGCGAGTCGACAACGTGGTTGTAAATCTTCTAGCTGGCGACGACACACAACGTGGTCATAAGAAGCAGTTGACAACGTGGTCATAAATCTTCCAGCCGGCGCCGACACACAACGTGGTCGTAAATGGCCTGCCGACCACTCTCTAGAGCTTACGACATTGCAGAGACAGTACAAACCAAACTCAATCTTTCTAAAACAAGGATCAATTACTCATCACAAATATAGGGCCACCTCCACACGGTCTCTCAGTCTTTAACTAATATGTTAGGTACGACGTCGCTATACGTGTGATACAAAAAAATGCTAGGTCTGACGGATTTCTGTGCACCGATCACCCTCTTGCATGTAAGAAATTGAAATCCATTTGATCTACTTACTATACTTACCAACTGGTTCTTTGTCTCCGCTGGCAGCTGTGTTGGTAGCATGATCCGTTTTGCGGTTTGATTCTACTCCCGGGTGACTCCCAGAGCCAGCTGCAACTGTGTCGATCAAAAGCAAAGAAAGTAAGAATGGGCTGATGTGCATATGCATGGATGTTAAGTTTTGGGTCAAATCGAAATGGTTATGACAATGTCTTTAACTAGTATGTTAGGTACGACGTCGTTATACGTGTGATACAAAAAAAAAAACGCTAGCTCTCACAGATTTCTGTGCACCGATCACGCTCTGCATGTGCAGTTTAGATGCGCCCATGCAAGATTCTCGATCGGTTTGTCTAAGTCAACTAGTCTAATTTTTCAAATATTTTAGTATTTTTACATAAATCCAAAGGATTATAATATTTTTGTGGGTGCCAAAATTTATGGATCACAATATTTTATTACCGTTAAACCACATTTATCTACAAAAAATTAAGGATTAAAATTCTTTCTTAGCTCCTCAACAACCTGAACTTCGATACTAACGTAGTCTCGAAAGTCCATTTCTATTTGAGGTCGAATTTATATGTAAAAACTTCGCGATTAATATTCTTTTTCCCTTGGAAACAAAGAAAGTTTAGTTTTACAGACATCGATTATTGAAGTATAAATTTTAACAGGGTTACACATAAATGTTCATGTGTGCCAAAAAATCTACATTGGTCAAAGTAGTCACTTGAATCTTTAGTATCCGAACAACAGAGAAGGAAAGAAAACAATTGATACCAACATGGAGGACCTCCCCTGGTACGTTTCTGAGCACGTACGGGCTGTACACATGCACGACAAAGTTTCTTTGTCCCTTTCCATATTCTTTTTCCCTTGGAAACAACAATGTTTAGTTTTATGGACATCGATTATTGAAGTACAAATTTTAACAGGCTTACACATAAATGTTCATGTGTGGCAAAGAATCTACATTATTCAAAGTAGTCAGTTGAGTCTTCCCTGGTACGTTTCTGAGCACATACAGGCTGTACACATGCACGACTCAGTTTCTTTGTCTCTTTCCATATATCTGCCAACTGTAAATTTGTTCTCCTAATTAAATTCATGCATGCATTAGTACATATGGACACGACTAATGAGCTAGAGCACGTATCAATCTACCAATCAAAAGTTTTTTCTTGTAATTATAGATATACATGCATTAATATATATAGACGCGACTAATAAGCTAGATCATCCTTATAATTGAAAGCATCATGCATTAATATAGAAGGACGTGACTAACACGGTAGAGTACGTATAGATCTCCCAACCATAAGTTTGCTCTTCTAAATGCATTCATTAACACACACACACACACACATATATATATGTATATATGTATATATATATGTATATGTATCTATATATATATATGTATGTATATGTATCTATATATATATATGTATATATATATGTATATATATATATATATGTGTATATATATGTATATATATGTGTATGTATATAAGTATATGTATATGTATACATATGTCTATATATATGGATGTTATAGTACACATGGACGTGACTAACGAGCTAGAGTATCCCTGAATTGAAGATATCATGCATTAATATATATCGATGCAACTAACGCACTAGAGCACATATTGATATACCAACCATAAGTTTATACTTGTAATTGAAGACATACATGCTGTAATATATATGGACGCGACTAACATGCTAGAGCATGCATAGATCTGCTAACCGTAAGTTTGTTCTTCTAATTGAACACATGCATACATTAATATACATGGACGCGACTAACGCACTAGAGCACGCATCGATATGCCAACCATAAGTCTGTTCTTGTAATTGAAGATATACATGCATTAATATATATGAATACGACTAACACTCTAGAGCACGTATCAGTCTGCCAACAATAAGTTTCTTTATTACAAAGACAAATATACATATGGACACGACTAACGTAGCGCCACACATAGATTAAGGAACCTTTAAGATTGAGAAAGCCATAAAAGACAATGACTATTGTACCCATCTGTTAAGAGCTTTGCAGCCTGCTCATTTTGGCTGAAAAATGTAGCTTAGAGTTAAAATTGCACTGTAACTGGCTGAAATTACACTATAGCCGATGGTGGCTTATTTCGCATAATTAAAATTAAAAAATTTTAAAAATAGAAAAAAAACAAGTTAGCCAGTCACGGACAATACAAACGAATACGGAAAAAGATCCAGCAAAAATGCTTAAAAAACCAACAAATCAGAAAAAGATAAAATTTAAAATAATGAAAAATAAGCCAGAAATCAGAAGATTAAGCCGGACTAAATTGTGTGGCTAATCATGCGTAAATGCTTGGAAAGAGAAGGAAATAAATAAAAGCAAAAGAGAGAAAATATATTAAAGATACATGCACACCTGATAGTTTTCAACAAGCATACAAACCAAATTTAGGTCTTATAGAAACCAGCGCCGGAACTGTCTGCTATATATATAGATACTCCTATATACATCGCTCGTAAAGGAGAAAGGCGCTCGACACCTGCATCTGCATGCACAATGACCTCGCCGCCTAAAGCTGTCGGTCTTCAGCCACACGAGAACCTTCCATTGAAGGATGGAGAAGCCTTCGAAGGTGCGTGCTTAAGTGCTAATTTCTTTCCGAGGCCAATATTTCTGCAGAAACAAATAGAAGAATATATATATATATATATATATATATATATATATATACATATATATATATATATATATTCACTACTAGCTAGCTTTTTGTTGCGCGCGGTTGCACGAAATTTCATGTGTATGTATGTATATGTGCACCCTGGGCAAACTATATATACATACACATGAAATTTCGTGCAACCGCGCGCAATAAAAAGCTAGCTAGTAGTGAATGTATATAATTTCTTCTATATGATATATAGTTTGCCCTGCAGAAATTGCTAATTAATGGGCCTATACAAATAATCAATGCATGTGCCTTTTCATTGTTTTTAACCTTCTTCAGATTTCATGGCACATAATGCAAGTAAGGATGGAAGTGACACCCAGGCAAATGATAAAGGTAACTCGGCCCATAAATAAATTGAATAAACATGTTTAGCTAGGTTACATAAGAGTTTAAAATTTCGCTTAAATTGTTCTCTTTGCCCCTTTTGTTACAAGAAATTAAACCCGGAGGTAGTTTTTGGTGATTTGCATATAGTTCTTTTATAAACATTTTTGTATGTCAATTAATAATTAGTTCTCCTCTTGTTGTTGTTATTGTTAAACTTCTTCAGGTCCATCAAATTCAAATTCAACGGAGCAAATGAACAAAAAAATTAGAGTAATTGATGAACGCCCTTCAAGGTAAGTCTCACATAAACAAATTTAATATGTTTAGAGCCCTTGCTACAATTAAATTTAATCATTAACCATGTAAAATTTCAATTCAAAACACAAGAAAAAGTGAGGAGAAAAAAAGGTAAGGTAAAACGTTTGAAAATAAAAGAATTAAAAAGAAAAAGAAGAAACGAAAACAAGTCACTATAGTACATGCATTGGTATAATTCATACATCTTGTGGCCTAAGGCTCTGATATACCTATATATGAGCCTCATGTAGGTCCACTACTACAGAAATCCACATTACAGACGGTTCAGAAACGTCATCACAGACGGTTTTCTAAACCGTCTAAAATTATGGGTCAATGATAATCCAAGTTATCACAGACGGTTTTCGAACCGTCTGTGATTATCCGATATCACAGACGATTTTTCATTAAAAACCGTCTGTGATTATCCGATATCACAGACGGTTTTTTATTAAAAACCGTCTGTGATAAGCCGATATCACAGACGGTTTTTCATTAAAAACCGTCTGTGATATTCCTCCCCCCCCCCCCCAATAACAGAATTTCTGTTTATTGGCTAGCCTCAGGAAATGCTAGTCATGCCCTCTGAAACAAGCAGATAAACAAGTATATGTATACATACAATTCACATCTCAATTCATTTGACAAACATCCAATTCACATCACATTTCATTCACAGACATAAGGCATCCATTTCGCAAATGAATTAATTGAAATGAAATAAAATATCCATTTACAAATTCACAATTACAGAGTGATAAAAGCAATAAAAAATCAATCTGCGCAGTGGAACTCTCCATCTGATCTTACGACTTTAGACCACAAAAACCAAATTAACTCTCCTCGAATTTTGGCTAAGTCCGCCTGTTCCAATGCAGATTTAGAGATGGGCGCATCCTGTAGATAGGAATATCAACGCGCGCACATATTAAACCTGACATTTATGAAATAAATGTGGGTAGATTGACAAACCTTAGAATTAGTGATCTTGGTGGAATCGAGGAGTAGTCTCATATGGTGGCACACGTAGTATCCACATGTGTTGCCCGGCTGCTGTTGGTGACACTGCAAAAAATAGAATGTGTTAAATCAAGTGGCATTACTA
This sequence comes from Dendrocalamus latiflorus, assembly GCA_017311315.1. Lineage (NCBI taxonomy): Eukaryota > Viridiplantae > Streptophyta > Magnoliopsida > Poales > Poaceae > Dendrocalamus > Dendrocalamus latiflorus. The sequence continues at coordinate 12,033,664 of CM029657.1, read as the reverse complement.
CTAAGTGTTGTATATGATTAATTAATGTGTAGCTAGCGAATACCTGAAAATTGCGAGCATGTTTCAAGGGCTTGGCCCCTGTCGTTGAGCCATGTGTTTGTTGAACGTATGTGGCGAACGACCTCCGTTATTCGAAAAAGTTAGATTAGTCATTCGGAAGGAAAGAAAGAGTACAATGTACAATGTACTTACCTATCGAGTATTTGGGCGATAGCTGTGTACTTGGATTTTTTCTTACTTAGAGAATCAAGGTATATAGCCTTGTTCCATTTTGGTATAAGTACAATTAAAATCCAATGGAAGTGCTCATTGTATGGCATAAGAACAAATTCCTTATCTTGGTGAGCCAGCAGTGCTTTTGTAATATAGTTCTCGACGAAGGATGCATCCTCGTTGATGGTATCAATGGCGACCAAGCGTGGGTCCAGGAAACCAATTGGTGATTTCGATGATCTAGCTTCGGTCAGCATGAATCTATATATATATACACAGAAAAGCAACAAATTGTGACATATATCGGTATTACGTGAACAGAGACTGTGATTGTACAGACTTACAGCGTCCAGCATCGAACGAGTGAGGCGTCGAGAGCATTGAGCGTGAAAAGACCAAATATATCGTCAAAGGTCACCGGGAAGACACATTCCTGAAGTTCGTGCAAGAAATGTTCCGGCTTGAATTTGACAGTGATACCTGAGCGCGGTTCAGCCTCTGGCTTATTGGACTGTTCCATATACCAAGCGTGGAATCTTTGGCAACCAAGTCCTAGCATTTCGAGGTGCTTTGCGGGACTATCATCGGCTCGCCTAGCACGAATTGGCGGGCCAATGGCAGGTACGGGATATCGTCATCATCCTTCGTCTTTGATTTGCCATGGCCACTGCCTCGACTGTAGGTCGACTTTATGGTAGTCGACTGTAATGGTACAGACGGTGCAAGTTGCTCTGGCGAGAATAGCATCCGTGGAGATAGCACCGGTGCAGGTAGCTCTACTTCGCACTGCTTGTGTGGAGATGGCACCAGTGCATGTTGTTGTGGTTCGCACTGCACTTCTGGTCCTGCCACCGATGAAGAAGCCTCCAGGGAGATGTCGCTTTTGGGCCACTGGATGAATGTTCCAATGGCCTGTCCTAGAGTCATGATCTCGTCGTTGGGGGGCTTCGGTAGCGGGACCACCTCAAAATTGACATACACACCATCCACATTAACTTTTGTGAATCCTGGCGCTAAAGCTTGACCGTGCACCATGGCCCCGATACCAGACGAATATGCCGGGCCCCAAGCAGTGTACAAGGGAGTGGAGCCATATCTCACTTGGAGCCTGCAGTTCGTAGGCTCCTACATAACGATACAAAATTAGCTACTCGAATAGGCCTACCAATGGAGCAAGCATTCGAGAGGTAATAATTATTACCAGGATGTCGTCCACAGGAAATTTGGCCTTGGTTTGCGTCGGATTGGACGCGCAGCTACTCGGACGGTTGTGCGGGCTAGCTAGCACAGGAGTGGCGGTAGCAGCCTGCTGACTTTCTGTTTGTTTCCGCACCTCATCTCTGATTACATCAGCCAGCGAATCCAGTAGCTCCTCTTTAAGAGATGCCTTGATCTCTTCTCGTAGCTGTGCGTCACGCTCGGCTTTGTTTCTCTTCCTGCGCCGATACATGTCGGAGTCATCTTGGAAACTATGTTTCCAAGGAACGTAAAGCCCAAGGCCTCTCGTACGACCTGGGTGCTCCTTGTTTCCCAGGGCCACGGAGAGCATATCATTCTCCCTTGTTCCCTGGAATGATCCCAGGGTAGATTCAAAACTCAGCTCTTCCTGCAAGAGCATGACATGTCATTTCAATTCATACGAAGTTGTGGAGTAATTATAAGCTACGTAGTTCGATCGATATCTTACCAGGCGCTGGGACACTTGCTGGTCTGCAGGGTTTCGAAAGGAGACGTCCCCCGATGTCGTTGTAGATGACCTTGCTCTAAGCCAATTTCGAGCGCGGTCATCCGGGATATTGGAAAACGGCGAGGCGATGTCCTCTGCAGCTGCCAGCTCATCCTACAACCTCCACTGCGGGATTTTACCCGCATACCCAGCTGTGCCAAGTCTGTGGGGTGTGTGTTTTTTGCCTGGAAGGCCTTGTGCGCCACACTTGTACTTTTGAACTCTTCGGTCGTCTTCATCGCCTTGAACTCTTCCCATTGTGGTGGTCTGTCGGCTCTCAGGCTTCTTTGATAGCCCTCTTCCTTGGCGTCTTGATCTTGGAGCGGACGCCTCCGGATATGATGTTGAAGAATGCGCGGGTGACATGTTGCTCATTTTGTGGGTCTATTAAGATAAGATAAGAAAGTGATCATATTGAATTGGAAGAGAGGAGAGGAGTAGAGGGGAGGGGGAGAAGGGAGGGGGTGATATGGACATAGAGAGGGGCTAATATTATTACTACACGGTCTCTAAACAAAGTTCTTTGAAGCAAATTACACAAACCAGAGTATCCAATTCATTGAACAAGATACTTTGGAATGTGTAACTTGCTTCATGCCCTTTGAAGGTCTATGTGGCAAATATTATTACTACAAGGTCTCTAAACAAAGTTCTATGAAGCAAATGACACAAACTAGTGTATCTTTTGCAACAATCGCAAGATTTCTTTATCTGGGAACCCCTTCCAGCCATGTGAGCTGAAATTCTCCGGTTCATTGAACGGGAACACTAGAGTATGTCACTTGCTTCATTTGCTGTTTTTTGGCTAGATACATGGAGCATTTGGGTGAAAGATGAACTGTTTCGTCAGGCGCATGACTGCCAATTCGAAGCATAGCATAGCATCCGAGGCACATCCGAGGCCTGCTACTGTGTCTTGAGGAATGCCAAGAGCTGGTCTTCAGATGTGGCATTCCTCAAGACCAGCTCTTGGCATTCCTCAAGACACAGCAGGAGGCCTAGGATGTGCCTCGGATGCTATGCTATGCTTCGAATTGGCAGTCATGCGCCTGACGAAACAGTTCATCTTTCCACCCAAATGCTCCATGTATATTTTGCAACAATCGCAAGATTTCTTTATCTGGGAACCCCTTCCAGCCATGTGAGCTGAAATTCAAGGCAATTTTATTGCAAAAGTGCAAAAAAAAGGCATTCCCAGATTCTTCAGTGAGCAGCCGACATGACTTCTTCGGTGAGCGACTATCCATCTGCTTCTTCCCACTCCTTCTCGTCATCTCTGGTCTCTGGATCACGTACGCCAGTAGCGATGATTCAGAAGAGAAAGAGTGGGAAGAAGCAGATGGATAGTCGCTCGCCGAAGAAGTCATGTATGTCGGCTGCTCACCGAAGAATCTGTGAATGTCTTTTTTTTTGAACTTTGGAAATAAAACTGCCTTGAATTTTGCTTCATGCCCTTTGAAGGTCTATGTGGCATATACTATTACTACAAGGTCTCTAAACAAAGTTCTATAAAGCAAATCACACAAACTAGAGTGTGTAACTTGCTTCATGCCCCTTGAAGGTCTATGTGGCATATACTATTACTACAAGGTCTCTAAACAAAGTTCTATAAAGCAAATCACACAAACTAGAGTGTGTAACTTGCTTCATGCCCCTTGAAGGTCTATGTGGCATATACTATTACTACAAGGTCTCTAAACAAAGTTCTATAAAGCAAATCACACAAACTAGAGTGTGTAACTTGCTTCATGCCCCTTGAAGGTCTATGTGGCATATGCTATTACTACAAGGTCTCTAAACAAAGTTCTATGAAGCAAATGACACAAACTAGTGTTTTAAGGTCATTGAACCGGATACACTAGAATGCGTTACTTGCTTCATGCCCTTTGATCATATACTCTTCCTTGATTGGTTAATTTGTGCTCTCAAATTGTAGGGTTGCACAAGATTAATCTTGGCCGTCCCGCTACTAAATCGTATACTCTTCCTTGATTGGTTATGCCAAATAATGAATTCAGTATTTTGAGCTCTAGATACAAACTCTAAAATCTCAAGATCAAGATATATTCAGCATGCATATATTCAGACATACAGATCAAGACCATACAAGTTAACTTTGCCCAATAATTCAGTCTTTTAACTTGTCAAGATTAAATCCTAACAGATCAATTTAATAACATGCTATAACTTGAAAACTGCATGAACCGACAGCTATTAGAGCTCAAACACTGAATGAACCAATCTCAGTATATGATTTTACCATCATCGAGCAACTGTAAATCCCACAGGCAATCTCAGTAAGCATAACAAACTTGAATATACAGTATGAAGCATCAACCATAACCCTAAGTATGAAGCATCAAGCATCAACCTTAAACCCTAACAGTAAGCATAACAAACTTGAATATACAGTAAGCATCAAGCATAACAGTAAGCATCAAGCATCAACCATAACCCTAAGTATGAAGCATCAAGCATCAACCCTAAACCCTAACAGTAAGCATGAAGCTCGGGGAGGGATTTGATGACCTTAGGGTTTTGGTGACGGAGGAGGAGGAGGAGGCGGGGACGGAGGAGGAGGAGGAGGCGGCGACGGAGGAGGAGGAGGAGGCGACGACGACGGAGGAGGAGGAGGCGGCGGCGCAGGAGGCGGTGGCGGCGACGCAGGAGGAGAAGGCGACGGGCTCGGGGAGGCGGCGACGGAGGAAGAGGAGGCGACGGGCTCGGGGAGGCGGTGACGGAGGGGGAGGAGGCTGCGGTGACGTCTTTGTCCGGGGAGGCGGCCGGCGAGGGCTCGGGGAGGCGGCGGCGACGATGGGTTCGAGATTAGATCTAGATCAAATAACTGCAGCGCACACGGGAAACCCTAGCGAGACTATATATATAGGGAGATTATCACAGACGGTTCTGAACTTAGAACCGTCTGTGATATCATTTCACAGACGGTTCTAAACTTAGAACTGTCTGTGATATGATATCACAGACGGTTCTAAGTTTAGAACCGTCTGTGATAAGCCTTTGCCGCCTGTTGTTATTAAGACAACACCAATAACTACACAGCTGCATTCATATCAACCACCAAACAGCTCATTCATATACAACACCAACCAGCTGCATTCACACAGTGTATTTATTGATACATTTTGTAATTCTCAAATACATCACACACATATACATAAATGCCAATACGCATATACATTTTGTCACACATTTTCACATATACATCTCAAAATTGACTACATCACACATTTTCACATAAACATCTCAAAATTGACTACATCACACATTTTCACATATACATCTCAATATTGTCACACATTTTCACATATACATCTCAAAATTGACTACATCACACATTTTCACATATACATCTCAAAATTGTCACACATTTTCACATATACATTCTTATTGTACTTGCTTATTTCCTTTAAAAATTAGCCCTTCATCATGATCAATGCGTACGTAACTAGTTTCGTCACGTTGTTGATCGTCGACCCTTATGCCATTTCCAAAAGGAGGTAACTCATCAAACTGATTGTATTCCTCCTCGTCCACTACATTCTCCACTCCAACAATTCTCCTTTTTCCATGAAGAACTACAAGGCGTTTCTTATTTGCCGGGTCGGTTACACAGAAAACTTGAACAACTTGATTGGCGAGTACGAATGGTTCGTCTTTGTACCCGACACGTTGGAGGTCCACGGTTTTGACACCGTACTTGTCAACCTTCACCTGTGGGAGATGCACCCAACGACAGTAAAATAAGAGGATCTTGAAAACCACATAGTCGAGCTCCCAAATCTCCTCTATGAAGCCATAGTACGAGTTTCTCGACCCATCGGTACTGAATGCATCTATGCGGACACCGCTGTTCTGGTTAGCGCTCTTGACATCCTGAGACTGCGTATAGAATGTGTACCCATTTATGTCATATCCTTGCCATGTCACAACTGTAAATGTCGGCCCTTTTGCCAACCATGTCAGCGTCTCACTCGGCGAGCTCCTAACGATTTGCTCCTTCAACCATTGGTGGAACCAACGGTTGTGTTGCCTCATGATCCAAACATCCGGCCGCTCTGGATTCTGTTGCCGAAGCACATCCTTGTGCTGGTCCACATAAGGCGCCACTTCAATCATGTGTTGGAACACCGTGAAATGGGCTTGAGTATACGTGTCCATATCTGGAGTGATTGCTTTCCTTCCGATAGTTCTGAGACCCTTCAGCCTCCCCTCATGACGAGATTGAGGGACACCTATCGGTTGAATCTGAGCCATATAATCGACACAAAACTCAATGACCTCTTCGCTTGCATAACCTTCGACGATGCTGCCCTCCGGCCGAGAACGATTCCGTACGTAGGACTTGAGAATTCCCATGAACCTCTCAAATGGGTACATGCTACGTAGGAATACGGGCCCGCACATTTTTATCTCCCACACAACGTGAACAATGAGATGGACCATGATATCGAAAAACGAAGGAGGGAAATATATTTCGAGGTGACATAGAGTCATCACCACCTCGTCCTGCAGAGCATCTAGTCCTTCGGGATCGATGACCTTCTGAGCAATTGTGTTAAAGAAATAACATAGCCTCATGATTGTCTCTCGGACTTTGATCGGCAAAATATTTCTAATTGCAATAGGGAGCATCTGTGTCATCAGCACATGACAATCATGAGACTTCATGCCATTTAACTTCAAATCTTGCATCGAAACAAGTTTCTTCACGTTGCCGGAGTAACCAGACGGAACTTTGACACCATGCAAGCACTGGCACAGTTCTGTTTTCTCAGCCTTGGACAGAGTGTAACACGCAGGGGGAAGGTACGTTCGTCCATTATCAGTGCATGTCGGTGCTAACTCAGGCCTGATGTCCATGTCAGCCAAGTCAAGCCGTGCGTTGACGCCGTCCTTTGTTTTACCACGGATGTTCAGTAAGAGACCAATCAAGCTATCGCACACATTCTTTTCTACGTGCATGACGTCGATGCAGTGCCGAACATCTCGGTACTCCCAATAAGGTAAGTCCCAAAATATTGATCTCTTCTTCCAGGTGTTCTTCTCATGAGCCCTCAATTTACGTCCCTTTCCGAGGACAACATCTAAATCCTTAACCATATCATAAACCTCGTGTCCCCTTAAATGCCTTGGAGCTGAACCGTCTTCCTTCTCTCCGTCAAATTGTTTCTTCATCTTGCGGTATGGGTGAACCCTCCGAAGGAACCGGCGGTGACGCATGTAGACGGTTTTACGTGAGTGTCTTAGCCACACACTCTCGGTACCATCTAAACAGTGAGTACAAGCTTTGGCACCTTTTGTACTATGGCCCGATAGGTTACCAAGGGCAGGATAATCATTTATGGTGCAGAACAATAAGGAGCGCAGAGTGAAGTTCTCTCGTTTGTATGCATCCCATACCTGTACCCCTTCGTTCCACAGTACTTTTAGATCTTCCACCAACGGTGCTAGGAACACATCGATATCATTCCCAGGTTGTTTTGGACCTTGAATAAGTATCGACAGCAAAATGTACTTTCGCTTCATACACAACCAAGGAGGAAGGTTATAGATGCAGAGAGTCACGGGCCATGTGCTATGTCAGCTGCTCATGCTACTAAAAGGATTCATTCCATCTGTACTCAGTCCAAACCTTATATTCCTTGGTTCTGCACCGAACTCTGCAAACCTCCTATCGATGTTTCTCCACTGCGCGGAATCAGCAAGGTGTCTTATCATTCCATCCTTCTTGCGCTCCTCCGAGTGCCAACGCAGCAGTTTTGCCTCCTTTGGATTTGCAAAAAACCTTTTCAAACGGGGAATTATAGGAAAATACCATGCCACCTTAGCAGGAGGTCCTTTCTTCGCCTCTGTTCCCTCGCCATCATCTGATTGATTGTTACGTTTGTATCGGGATGCGTTGCACACCGGACATACATGCATGTTTGCATACTCTTTACGGTAGAGGATACAGTCGTTCGGGCATGCATGTATTCTTTCTACTTCCATTCCCAACGGACAAAGAACCTTCTTGGCTTTATACGTGGTTTTAGGCAACTCATTTCCCTCTGGAAGCATGTCCGCTAAAAGACCTAGCAGTGCCGTGAAACTCTTGTCGAACCAACCGTTGCTTGCCTTCAATTTCAACAGTTCAAGCACGGCCGACAACCTCGTGTACTTGCAGCCCGTGTATAAAAGTTTCTCTGAGTCCTCCATCAAGCCACGGAATTTAACATACTCTCTCTCATCATAGTTCTCTTCTACATCGCGAAGCATCTGATCCAGATTATCATCATGCAACATATCCGAATCCGAGTCACAATCGACATCAACCGGCGGCATGTCATTCACTTCACCGGCGATGTCATCCGGGGGCATATCATTCACTTCACCGGCGATGTCATCCGGCGGCATATGATCATTCACTTCGCCATGACTGGTCCAACACGTATAATCCTTTTTGAAACCCCTCCGAATCAAGTGCGCTACAATTTGCCCTCGATTCTTAAACATCTTCAAATTCTCGCAGTCAGTGCATAGACAACACATATATTCCACCCCCTTATTCGACATATCCTCGTCGGCGGCTCTTATAAAAGCAGAAACGCCATTAATGTACTCTTCACTCACACGGCTCGCGGCATACATCCAGCTTCGGTCCTACGTTACGTACATATATAACAACTTAGTATTAAAATCTAGATTAACTAATTATAACTACATATATACCGGCCACATTTATTATATTGAGACATAATTTGCTAGCTCAATTCATATTATAAACACAATAGCTATTATATGACCAACAATTTTGCAAATTAACCATCTTCAATAACACTCATGGATTACTTAGACCTAAATTGTAATGCAATTAAAGAAAAAATAAGTTTCATTACTAACCATATCTAGAGCAACCAGGAAAGTCTGAATCTTCAAAGCTCAATCTCTGCCTCTTCCCACCAAATTAACTGGCCTGAAATCGCCTAGCTTCCTCCCGAGTGAAAAAGTGCGCAGCAGTGGCTAGATCTGGATCGAAATGAAGACAGATGTGGTCTGAGCAGCGCAATAAATGCCTGAGCCATTATCACAGACGGTTTTTAAGTAAAAACCGTCTATGAATTATCACAGACGGTTTTTAATTAAAAACCGTCTGTGATAATCTGAGATTATCACAGACGGTTTTTAATACAGACCGTCTGTGATACAAAAGTATCACAGACGGTTCATCGGTAATAACCGTCTGTGATAATCCATTTTCCCGCCACAAATACCACAGACGGCCTCCAAATTACAACCGTCTGTAATAGTGTTCATCAGAGACGGTTTCACAAAACCATCTATCATGAGGCGTCTACTATGAGGCTTTCTGTAGTAGTGGTCCATGTTCTATTATCGACGTTCAAATTGTACAAAGCAGTTACCTTAAAAATTCAAAGAAAAATAAATGTTGCGGCATCCATGTATCCGAATAGGAGACATGGAGCCAAAATTGCTACCGTTACATGGATATAATTACAAATATTTTCCTTTTTAATGAAAATATTTCCCTCTTTTTTCTTCTCTATGGTATCTTCTCCAGCCAATATATGTAGTTGCCCGCATGGAGACAATATATATCTAAATCTATATTACCTAAAGGGTCTATTTGAAGCTCCTAGAATAATTAATCCGATGAGAGAAAGTCAAGAAAAGAAAAGAATATAGCTTTCAACTTCTCTTTTGGTTCTGATTCATGTAGCTTGAACTTTTATCTTCACGGTATACAATTACAAAAAGATATTGACCATAGTAATGTTAAAAAAATATTTCTACAAAATATATTGCTAGCCCGTGCAGGTGCATGAGCTGGCAATTTTTTTAAAAAATATAGCCTATGCAGGTGTACGGGTTGATGACTAGTACGTTAGCAATTGAAATATATCTTTCAGCATGGAGAGTCAGTGGACACTTAGGGTTTGGAAAACTGGCACTAAAACAGGAATTAGGTCGGTTCCAGTATTCGCCCAGATTTTGGGAAAAATCACAGGTTTCTCTTCCTTATGAATTTGAATTTTCAAAATACTCCCTCCATTTTGCTATATTTTTTCCATAGCCGCAATTCAAAATATTTGTCCATTGAAGGAATATAGTTTAGTAATTGCAATTGTTCTGCTATCTCCCCTTAAATGATTTGAAAAAGATTACGTGGTTGTAGTCACTACTACAGACAATGTTATCATAGACGGTTCAAAACCATCATCACAGACGGCTCCTAAACCGCCTACGTTTATGTGTCAGTGATAACAGGTGGTTATCACAGACGACTCCCACACCGTTCAGTGTTCTTAACCGTCTGTGATATACACCATATTATAAACAGTTAATAACAAAAACCGCCTATGATATCATACATATCACAGATGGTTTGGAACACCAACCATCTGTGATAGCTATTTCAACAGCGATTTTATTTGCTCTTTTTTGGCTAGCATCAGAATATGCTATCCATGCTCTCTGAAAACAATTAAGCAAGATCACATATATAGCATAGGACAATCATTACATAAATCACACAGATGAATGAAACAACACTAGCAGATCACATATATATATAGCATGACAATCATTACACACACCTCACAAATGAATTAAATTGAATGAATTAATTGTTTGATTAAGCACAATTGAGTGATTACAATTGAATCCAATGTTTCAATATCTAATTATCACCATTGCCGGGATGTAACTCTCCAGTCTTGTTGATGATCTCTGTGAACAAGAATTGGGAGAGGTTTCCACGAATTTTGACATGTTTATCAAGATCATATGCACTTTCATCGAAGTCCACCCGCTGTCTCTAGGAACAATGTTAAGTCATTAATTAGCATATGTGTGTATAAATGTATATACATATATATAATCAGAAAATAATAATTATTGGAAAGTTGACAAACCTCTGGATCATTCATCTTAGTGTCCGTGATTTCCTTCATATGGCGGCAAACGTAGAATCCACATACGTTGCCCTGTAGCTGCTGGTGGCACTGCAAAAATAGAATTACATACATAGGTATTGTCAGGTCTATAGGCATTATAACAAAATATGATATAAGATTGTTGTGTTGTAGTGGGTACCGAAAATCGTGTCCTGTATCACAGCATGTCACTGGATTCTTTGTGTTTCCCTCCCAGGGCAACATAAGCGGTAAACAACCTACATGATTCCAAAAAAGTTAGCCTCGGCCATTGTAAACGAAGGAAAGATTACAATAAAGTTATGTATGGAGGAAATGAGTTTACCTATTAATTGCTTCTTACACATGAGTGAAGTCGTGGTTATTTCTAAGTAGGGAATCAAGGTATATTACCTTGCTCCACTTTGGTACAATCATAATCAAAATCCAGTGAGACCTAGACATGTGTGCCACCATAGTGATTAATTCTAAGTTCATATTGCATATAAAGTACAAAATAAAATTTGTGTGGCAACTAGTGAAACACTTACTCTTGTACCATGATGTACCCCTTGTCACTGTGAGCAATCAATCCCCTTGTTATGTAATCTTGGAAGAAGTTGCATTTTCATTGATAGATTGCTCAGAGACCATGTGTGGGTCGAGGAAACCCACCAGTTGTCACTATCGCTAGACTTGTTGGATCATGTATCTATACATAAGGAAAGAGTAATGACATTTAGCAGTATGATGTGAATGTAGAACTTCATTGTACAGTACACTTACAGTGTCTAGCATCGTAGAAGTGAGTCTTCGAATGTCACGACGAAGTAGCCCGAGTCGTGGAGGAAATGCACCTTTGTGTATCTCACAGTCAATCCACTGTGCCGATTTGACTTCATGTTGGACCTCTGCATATACCAGGTATGCAATGTATTGCAAACCAGACCAAGCCGAGGTAACTGTGACTTGGGGAACAATGGCACTCCTAGTATGAACTTCCATGGCTCGGGACGCGCCTTAATTTTCTTCGCATGAGTCTTAGAGCCTCGCTTATAATACATTTTTGACAGTGTCTCCATGAGAGCCGATGCAACAGGCTTCAGAACCGGAGCTATAGGTGGAGCCACCGGAGCTGATGTGATAAGTATAGGGCGATGTCCCTCTTAGGCCACTGGATGTAGAGATCGTGGCACGGATGAGTCGAGGGCGATGTCCCTCTTGGGCCACTAGATGTGGAAATCGTGGCATGGATGAGTCGAGGGCGATGTCCCTCTTGGGCCACTAGATGAATGTGTGGATGGCATCCCCTAATGTCAAAATTTCTTCGTTTAAGGGCTTTTCAAGAGGGACGGTCTTCAAAACATCATTAATCATGTCCACCTGAACCTTTATGAAACCAGTCTCTACTTGTACACTATGCACCAGTGTCCTTGACAGCCATGGACACGCCATCCCCTGCCCAACGTTAATGGGAATGGAGCCAACAAGCCTGACTCTGAAGATGCAAGGCGTAGGCTCCTACGTAACAATACAAGATGAGCTAAGGTATCCACTAGAAAGATCTATATAGCATTCGAAAGAGGTACATTACCTGGATGTCGTCGAAAGGTAAGTAGGTGTTGCTATGTTCAGTAATTGGCATGGATGCGTAGCTACTCCGACGTTGAGGGGGACTGGGTACCACAACAACAGGGGTGAGTTGCGATTGGTTGCAGACTTGTCTCAGTTCTTCCCTCAATGAATCTATCTCTCCTCGAAGTGAGGCAGTCTACTCTTGAAGTGAGGCAGATAGTTGTTCCTCAAGTTGTGCATGAAGCTCCTGTTTTATTTGTTCATTGCGGTAGGCCTTGGATCTCTTCCTACTCCTATATGTCTCGGAGTCATTTGGAAATCCGTGCCTCCAATATACGTAAACCCCCAAGCCTCGTGTGTGACCTGGGTGCTCCTTGTTTACCAAGGCCTGTGATAGTACATCTCTCTCCCTGTATTCTTGAAAGGAGCCTCGAGAAGATTCAGTAGTCAATGATTGCTGCAAGCGGCAATCATGTTATTTTTGAACCCATGAAGTTTAAGAGGCATTAACAACTATGTAGTTTAACATATCTTACCAAGTGTTGGGACACTTCCTCATCTACGGGGTTTTTGAAAGAGACACCTGAAGACGTGGTTGATGACCTCGCTCTTAACCAGTTTCGGGCGCGCTCGTTTGTGATCCTGGCAAATGGCAGGAAGGCCTTCGATCGGATTGCGACCTCGTCCTGCGTCCTCCATTGCTAGATTTTACCCGCGTACCCAGTAGTGTCGAGTATGTGAGGGTGAGTGTTTTGTGACTGGAGAGCCTTGTTGAGCTACACTTTGTTGTTCAAATTCGGTTGTTGTCTTCATCTGCACAAAGGCCTCCCATATTTCCAGTGACACGAAAAGATACCTCATGAAGGGCGTGAGATCCTTGGTCACATGCTATGTGACAAGAGTGATCTTAAAATTCTTCCATGCTTTTCCCATTGCGAGGAGCGCATGCCGTTGCACAAGTCCCTGTACTTCTGTTGGGATCTTGAATGAATTTGTAATTTCCTCCAATAGCTGATTTTTCTGATCCTTTGCCAAATCTTTCCAGCTTACTATGGTGATGGAGACCCATTGCTTTCCAATTATCCTACAGGTAGTTTGAAATGATGATGCTGCTGCTTTCTTCGGTTGTAGAGGGACCCCATCCGGAGAGACCACCGTGATGGTCATTCGGCTATCTAGCCTTTTCGATACTACTCGGCCACGCTTAGTTATCCGAATCTTGGGAGCATGAGACCCAGATGACGACGACGACGACTGTGTGGATGCTATCTCTTTTCTAAGAAAAAACTATCTGCAGTGAGCTATAGGCATAAACAAAGTTCTATGAATTAAATTACACACACCAGTGTCTCAAGGTCATTGAACCTGACACACTGGAGTGTGTAACTTGCTTCATACCCTTTAAAGGTCTATGTGGCATATATTATTACTACAAGGTCCCTTTGGAACAGTAACATGCCATTCCAAATAGATCTTGTAGCTAACTACTGAAGATCACAAAATAAATTAGCCAACTATTGACACAAACCACAAGATTGGCAAATAACAGTAATAGTAAAATTTAGAGCTCAAGCTTAAATATCCAATTTTAGTATTAGATCTTGTAGCTAACAAGTGAAGCATATATCATAAAGTACTAAAGGTCATAAAATAATTTAGCCATCTACTGAAGATCACAAAAACAAATTAGCCAACTATTGAGACAGACCACAAGATAGACAAATGAGGGAGAGGCGAATGGCATCGGGAAGGAGAGGCGGGAGCGTGAGGTTGAGGCGACCGGCATCGAGAGGAAGAGGTGGACGGCGACGGGAGGGAGAGGCGTACGACGTCGGGTGGGAGAGGTGGACGGTGACGGGAGGGAGAGGGGGCGTTAGGAGGGAGATGGGGGCGTCGCACACGAGTGAGCAGCCAGATCTAGCAAAACCTAGTAGTGGCAGTGGAGACAGAGTGAGTGAGTGAAGACTCTGTGAGCAGAACCTATTGGGGAATATTTATAGGGAAACTATCACAGACGATTCATTTATGGAACCATCTGTGATAGTATTATCATAGATAGTTCTTTTATGGAACTGTCTGTGATAATTCTATCATAGACAGTTCTATAAAAGAACCGTCTATGATATTCTACATATCACAGATGGTTCTTTAAAAGAACTATCTGTGATATTCTACATATCACAGATGGTTCTACAAAAGAACCGTTTGTGATATTTGACAATATCACATACGGTTCTTTTATAGAACCGTCTGTGATAGTATCATCACAGACAGCTTCTTTCGATAAACTACCTGTGATAGTTCACTCCATCTAGCCACCAAAAAAAATCATGCTAGCCATGCAATATTATGAAAAATGCAAGCATAATCATAAATATAACTATTTCGTAGTTCCTGAGTCAATTACAATGGAATATAGTTCCATAATTACATGCCGAGTTTCCTAATTATGATTACATTGCAACAATTTCCAAATAGGTGCTGGCTTTGTGGGATCATTCATTACACTTGGCTATTTCCTTTTAAATAAAGCTCTTCACGATGATCAAAATGCATATAGCTTGCTTCATCACCTTGTTCTTCCTCGAGCCTGATGCCGTCTTCGAATGGAAGCAACTCATCAAATTGACTGTACTCTTCCTCATCCACAACATTCTCAACTCCGGCAATCCTTCTTTTTCCCTGGAGAACTACATGACGCTTCTTATTTGCTGGATCGGTTACATAAAATACTTGAACAACTTGTCTCGCGAGTACGAATAGTTCGTCTTCGTATCCTACATATTTGAGGTCCAAGGTAGTGATGCCGTAGTTGTCTACCTTTACACCCTATGGGAGTTGAATCCAACGACACCGAAATAGAGGAATCTTGAAAACATAGAAAGCTTCCTCCATATCTTTTTTTTACCAAATTTAAAAGATAACCAAGCTTTCACTTCTATCAATGTAATTTTGTCATTAGAAGTAATGAGAATATCAACACATAGAGGCAATAAGATAAAACACTTACCCATAACTTTTGTATATATGCAATGATCACCTTCTATCATTGAAAACCGTATGACGTGATGGAATTATCAAATAAAATATACCATTGACATGAAGCTTGTTTAAGACCATAAATTGATCTATTCAATTTGAAAGCCTGATTTTCATTTCCTTTTTCTCCAAAACCTTTCAGTTGTTTTATATAAATTTCCTCCTCCAGAATACCATTAAGGAAGGCCATTTTAACATCTATTTGGTGAAGTTCAAGATAACAGTAAGCTGTCAAAGTACTAATAATATAGATTACAGTAATTTTAGCAATAGGAGAAAAAATTTCCACAAAGTCAATACCTTCCCTTTATGTAAAATTCCACAAAGTCAATACCTTTCCTTTGTGTAAAGCCTTCAACAACAAGTCTAGTCTTATAATTTTCAACTAAACCCACTGCATTCAATTTTCTTTTAAAAAAATATTTACAACCTATGGACTTGCGGTTTTTTTGGTAGATCATCAAGTTCCCAAACTGTATTTCTCTTCATCGAGTTTAATTCTTCCCGTACTGCTTCCACCCATAGTTTTGGTTTCCTCTAAATCCGAAATTTTAGAGTGAAATTCCCTCAAGAACAAATAATAATCATCTAGATATTAGGGTATACTTCAATTCCTCCCACTTTTCCTAAGCATGTTAGTATTGGAAGTTTGATTTGTATTTCCTTCAGGAGTAGAATCTCCTTTAGTGTGAGAATTAATACTAGATGTATCCATCTGTGTTTTCGTGGAGTTGCCAACAATTCAACCCTTGCCCACTTAGCACGGCAAGGTGTGTTTAGATATAAAAGAATTACATTCTTGCTTTCCACCAGTTTATCCTTTTTCTGTATAATAAAACTTGTACTCTTTAAATTCCAAAGAATAACTGATAACAAATTCCTAGCGTGCTTTTAGGCTATAATTTTCCTTCCAGTCCACAACTCAATAGGAGTGACTATTACAGCCTCAGATGATGAATGATTTAATAAATAAATAGCAGTGTGTAACACTTCCTCCAAAAGACAAAGAAAGATCTAAATATGTCATCATAGACCTAGTCATATCCATAAGTATTCTATTCCTTTGTTCAGCAACAATACTTTGTTGCGGAGTGTAAGGTAAAGTATAATGATGAATAATTCCATGCTCTTTATAGAAAAATCATTTAATATTCCTGAAGTGTATTCTCCTCCACAATCAGTTCTCGATACTTTGATATTTCTATTTAATTGATTTTCCACTTCAGTTTTAAATGTCTTGAACATATCAAAACATTTTGACTTTTGTTTAAGAAGATACACATATCCAAATCTAGAATAATCATCAATGAATGTGATAAAATAAATCTTTTGACCTCTAGTAAGAGTAAACATTTCACCACAAATATTAGGATGAATAATGGCTAGAGACTCATTAGATCTTTCTTCCTTTGGAAAAGGCGCACGAGTCATCTTACCCATTATACATGCCTCATATATACAAAAATCCTCCTACTTAAAGTGTAGAATTCCAGAATTAATAAGCCTCTTAATTTTGTTTTTAGATATGTGACCAAGTCATAATTGCCATAAATATGACTCTGAGCATGTGTTCCTATCATTTGAATTCCACACTATGGTGTTATTTTCGCCAACTAAGCAATCAATATTGTCACCATTTGATAATTCATCAAGAAAATAAAGACCATCATGAGGAGTTTTAGTATGCACTAATTTCCCATTGTGTAATATTTTAACTCTTTCTTTTCCAAATAGTATGTCATAACCAATAGATTCTAACTAAGCAATAGAGATTAAATTCTTTCTAATACTGGATGAATATAAAGCGTCCTGTAATAATAATTTTCCTCCATTGAGGATTTTTAGGATATAATTTTCAATTCCAAGTATATCAGCTTTAGCATTAGTGCCTAAGAAGATATATCTATTTTCCATAAGAATTGTTTGCATAGAGGTGAAATCTCTATTATCTCTAGTAATATGAGAAGTAGCACCAGAATCGACAACCCAACTATTTGGAAAAGTAGTAGTAAGTAAAGATTCAGTGCATACAAAAATATTAGACATACCGTTAGGTGAAAAATTGCCTTGACGCTCAGCTGGTTGATTGTTTTGATTCCTTTGCTCATTTTGCTTCTTCTTTTTCCTACAGTCAGCCCTGAAATGCCCATACTAACTACAGTTGTGACACTTGAAATTCTTGTACTTTTCATTCCTATGAACTGAGTTATAATTTTCATGATCATCCCGATCGTTTTCCTTGTTAAGCATTTCTCTCAAATCACCATTAGACTTCTTCTTTTGCCAATTTCTTTTATTATGGCATTTTTCCTCTCTAAGGTGTAACTCATAAGTATTTCATTCCTTTCCTTGAGAGAGTTTTCTATCTTCTTCCATAAGTAAATGATGCCTCAGAATATGTATATTGAGTATCCTTTCAAAATGATAAAAAATTCTTAAATTAATCTTATAAATTTGACAAAGAGTTTAGAGCAATCATAATCGGACCCGCGCATACAAAGGATGACGACGTTGTTTTCTTCCGCGTGGCCGGTCGCGACTTAAAGCACGTAGACTCGCTCCGGACCGAGACGAAGCAAGACACCATGTAGAGGAGACATGTGGGCTGCGCACGCTGACCAAAGATCAGTATGCCGATAGAGATGAGGAGACGCCACATGCGAGACCGTGGGATCTCTTTCCACACGTGAAAAAAAAAATCAGCTGTGCTGCAATTCCTCTGGTCTAGGTGTGACGTGGAGTGCTGCAATTCTAGTTGATGCTTGTTCTCGATCTGTGCTGCTAGGAATCACGACGCCCTTCTATGAGACTGATGGACATGAAGACCGAGGACAAATCGATGCGAAGCCTGATCCTCTATGCCTTCTTCAAACCTGACTCTGATATCAATATTAAATTTTTTTAAACTTTAAATTAATTTTGTGCAGGCTTTCAATCTGTCATATATTCCTCTGTTTTTTTGTGGTACCGCTCACAATGCATCATGAGGCTAGAGGGTAAGAATCTATTTATAAGCTCTACTTCTAAGTGTTATAAAGTGATCACTTGTTTTCGGTATCCTATGAGACTCCTGAACTATGTCACCAACCACGATTAGACATGCTAGTTTTATGAGTCTAACATATATTAGTCCCAAGCACACATGTGTTGAGTCAAGTGTCATGATCAGATAGTTTATGAGATCAATTCCAACCTGATCATATGGGTCAACAGCCTGCAAAGCTGATCATGCAAAACAAACCTAGCTATTCTGCCCTATCCTCTGCTCGGGTTAAACAAATGCATGCATATCTAATTCTAGTAGGTTTGATCTCAATAAATATGTCTACCATATTCCAGCACAGCCGTCCTCGGCACCTTGAGTATTAATTTTTCAAGTTAAATTCTGCATCAAAATATTTCCTATCATTTGCATTAATAATATTAATAATTCCACATTGAGTAAAGTAGACAATAATCATAATAAATATTAAAAGGCACATAAAATTCCCAACAATCCGAACCCTGCCGCAACAGCATTGTGAACTTCACCGTCAGGACGCTGGATGGCCAGGGCAAAGTGCCGGCACCGCCGGGCGAAGGGAAAGCGCCATTGCTTGCTGGAGGGAATGCCGTGGATGCTGGCGCAAGTGGAAGTGGTGGTTCTTACTGTGGTGTCCCCGAGGGGAAGCCGTCAGCGGCGGCACCGGCTAGTGTGGTGATGGGAATCATCGGATACCCCGTCGGGCAAGGACTATGTATAGAGTAGTAGAACAAAGGGGGTTTCGAAACTGATTTCTCTGGCTGATCTTGCAGTGTAAAGCCATGCTCTTGGGCTCTTGGAACAATAGATTAGTACTAGTTTTCAGGATGTTGACTAGCTTGAATCCATTTAAAAGAGATGGCCAAGAGCAGTTGATCATACTCAGTATGATCAATATTCAATAAACGTGTTACAAGCATATAGTACCGCAACATAAACATATGTTACAAAGCCATCTGGTAACATACAATATATGTGTTACGGACATGTGTTATTCTCTACTGTAGGGATAATCTTGTTCAACATTGATAGATTTGTACAAACAACATCACTACTATATTGAAGATATTGATCTTTTTTTAAAAGAAATTGGAAGGGCAAAGGTAGAAGTCCTTAAATTTACACTAACTGTCCCTTATAACAGAAAATTGCAGTTTTTGGTTTGGAACCTTAAAAGTGCAGTTTAAGGTAAATATGTGGAACCTCGATGCTATTTTTCATGTTAGAAAATCTGCTTTCAAGTCGTGGAACCACAAGGCAGATTTGTAAAGTTGAAAATTTAATTATGACGAAAAGTGCTAACATGTTCTTCATACAAAATAATCCAGATTTGTATAGTCCAAAATAATTAGACATTATATGTAACGACCCATGTCATTAATTAACCATAAGTGATGAATTACGACGTTAGCAGGATTAATTATACATAACTAATGAACTAAAATTCGGGGGAATTTAAACTTTTATATGTCAATATAGATTGAAACCAACGAACGATGAATAACTACGTTAATACCGTAACTCCATCGACGAGGGCGAAGACCAATTGGTATACACTACAGTGAGATAAAATGTGATTGCACGAAAGGTAAAAACTTGCAACTCAATTAAATTATATATATAACAATCCGTATTACATTAGTCATTAAATTACAATCCGTGTGGGATAAAACCAATAACATCCATTGATCGACGATTAGAACGCATATCAAGTCTAATAAAAATATTTTTGCTAAATATACTTCAAAAAAGCCTTATATTAAAACCGTAATTATATATTTTTTCCATGGAGCGATCAAATATTAAAATCATTTAAAAAGCATTAGAGTTTTGGCAAATATGTACGCTCTATTTTTGCTAAATATACTTTAAAAAAGCCTTGTATTTTTTCCATGGAGCGATCAAATATAAAAATCATTTAAAAATGATGCTGTTTTATGCATGGCCTGAAATTTTTCACACACAAATCTCCCTCCACATACTTCCCGCTAATGTAAAATCTTCCCTCCAATAATTTTAAGTAAATCTCTCCGTTCAACTTTTCATGGGCCATAACTCATTGGAGGCTCCTCGTATACATCACCTGGTCACAGTTCCTAAGTCCCCACTCCTCACCCCTGGGCCGCCTGGCGCCTGCTACTCACCTACTCCATTCGGCCGCCGCCTCCGCCTGCTACTCCAATACTCCATTCGGCCGCCTGCTCCTGCGGTCCTGCCTCCGCCGACCGCGGGGTTCCTCCTCCGCCGACCGCCTCCGCCGGTTCCTCCTCCTCCGACCGCCTCCCTCCGCCGGGTTCCTGCCTCCGCCTGCCTCCGCCAGCCTCCGCCGACCGACCACCTCCGCTGACCGACTGCCTCCGCCGACCGCCTCCGCCAGCCTCCGCCGACCGCCTCCGCCAGCCTCCACCGACCGACCGCCTTCGCCAGCCTCCGCCGACCGACCGCCTCCGCCGGGTTCCTGCCTCCGCCGACCTTCTCCGCCTGCCTCCGCCGACCGACCGCCTGCCCGCCTCCGCTAGTTGTAATTATTTTTTTCATATGTCACTATGTTGCAGAAAAAATCTCCAGCAGGAATTCCTTGATCATGGAGTACTCACTCTTCTAAAAAACCTGGCTCGAACCTTTACCTGATGGAAGTTTGCCAAATATGAATATTCAAACTGCTGTTCTGAACTTACTAACTGATGTAGGCAAACTTCCTTTCCCTTTCTCTTTTTGTACTATGGAACTTAGTTTTAGCATAAGAACATAGTTTTGCTTCACTGTGATTATCAGTTTGATTGTCATTCTTCGGGGCCTACTTTCTTATGAAAGGTTTGTGTCTAATTTTACACAGTTTCCCATTGATTTGGAGCAATATGACAGAAGGGAACAACTTAAGAAAAGCGGTCTGGGAAAGGTATATTTGTTATTTGTTGCATTCTGGAAGGTTCACTTTGAGATTATCTGCTGTGTACTAACTACTAACTCTATCCCATGATACAGGTCATTATGTTTTGTCAAAATCTGATGAGGAGACTACCCATTGTTCGGTTTCCGTTTTGTTGGTTTAATCGCGTAAACACACTCACGAGGCTAGCCTGCTACGCTGTTATCTAGTTCCAGTTGTGAATTTGAGGGCGAATTCCTTGCCAAGTTGGCGATGGCTTGTGTTTTCAGTTTGTCATTTTTTTTACTAAGATTGATTCTGCATGATTCCTTATGTTTCTCCACAAGATCTGTCGTAGCTGCAATTTTACTTAAAAACGCACAGAATTATCACATATGCGAGATGTCATGAGCCTGTAATTTTGTAGCAATCAGTGGGGCTTGTCTAGATAGCATGTGCTTAAACCTAGGTTTTCTTTAATACTTTATCTAGGATAAGCTATCCTATTCGCAGGGAGCATAAATGGTTGATTAATGTGTTGTTAAGTTAGTATATTAGTTGTTTTTCCAGATTTTTAGTAAGTTAGGAGTATTTGGTTACACAAGAGAGTGCAGGAACCAGAATACATAGAGTAATTTATCCTGATTTAGCTGAAATAAAATTCGTTTTAGAGGGAAGCTCATTGACAGTAGGACCCAACAGATATCAAAACTTTGGTAATGATTGTACTATATATAGCCTTAGTCCCATTATTACAAAGGTTACATCAATAACGAATTCAATATACATTATATGATAGTTATCATTAGCATTTATCCTGAACTATTAGTTTGTCATCACATATTGTAGCATTTATCACTACCAAAAATGGGTTTCAGGCTGATTGCTCTATAATTTCTACCTAAAATGGATGAGTTTTGTTTTTCTTCTACATAGCCATAGTTTCTATTCTTTTTGAAGTGAGTAGCACTCCATTTCCAAATCAACAAATGTTCATGAATTTGACAGAGGTAAGTTAGAGCAAAATGCTAAGGCGCTCAACACTGTAGTTGTTTCTACCTGTTTCAGAATTACAAGAGCTCCATTTCCCTTATTAACGTGCTCTTGTTATAACTAGTTTTGCTTTGCAAGGATATGTGGTAGCAATTACGTAATTAGTACTATGTCTGCTTTTGTTGACTGAACTATCATGATCACCCTCGTGTAGGTCAACGCCGTTGCAAGTAATTCATATTTTGGGGAACTTCATGAGAATTTGGTCTGTGTACTCCTTATATAACTACCTATCCATTGGTGGGGATTCAATAGTTGGCTTTATCTTCAGTTGTCTTGTACCTACTTCAATCATCTTCTTGGTCTTACAGAAGCCTTGGAAAGGCCGGCCTTTGCCCAACTCACAGGTTCCACTGTGTATTTATTTTCTTGAGATTACTTTGCGTCCCATTAGGTGGTCGCTTTCTTTTCACTCAGTTTGGTTGAATGCCTTATTTCAGGTTCAACAGTTTTGGTGCGGCATACCCTTTGGTAAAATCCTGGGTCCGCCACTGGTTCAACAGTATTACTCTTGAGTTTAAAATATCCAAACAAAGACCAGGTGGCCTATGCTAGTTTGTTGAGCTGCAATCCATCTACAAAAGTAGGTGGTGTTGAGTTAGGCAACCAATTTTGGAAAGTAAGAATCAATCACTCTTTGCGTAAAACTGAGGCGCTTGTACGACCACTGGACTGCTGCAAGTCAATTGATGATGCCCATGCTAAAGGAATGCCGATTGCTTGGCTTTCAATATGTGTATGATATTTCAACCTTGGTCTATATAATACTACATATATACTTTTTCATGTATCCTTAAAGCTCAGTAATGTTTGCCACATGAAGGTTCGGAAAATTAATGGTTGAAATATCATACTTATTTCACCTCATGGATAGATCATCGGGCAAAGATTTTGAGAAGAATAGATAGATATCATTATGTCATTCTAGGATGAAAAGTTTGTGTTGTTATTCCCAAGACTTGTTTTCTCAAATGGATTGTCATGTATGTTATAAAATTATGTGAACCATATTTTATATATTTCCCTGTGGAATGCAATGTTGGTGATGGTTATAATTTTGTGCAATATGTGATTCTTGTGAAAGAAAATAATTCTGCAATTAATTAATTGTCATTTCGAAAAAATCATTACTTTTTCCTCTCTCTAGATCTTTGTGTATATATATTTATATGTATTAAAATAAGTTTCCACAAAATGTTTTGGTGTAAGAAAGTGTGTTGCTACTCATATTACAATGGTGTTACTATTGCTCCAAAAATGTGTTACTGGGGTAGCTTGTTGTAGCACATATTTGTGTTACCAGGGTAGTTTGTTGTAGCACATAATATGTGTTCTTATAGATAAGATATGTGTTGCAAGGTAGTAACATGTTTTCAGACATGTAGTAACACTTATCACGTGTTACTTCAAACCTAGCTAGTAACATGGGCTATAAGAACACTTAAAAATTGTGTTACTGCAAAGATTAGTAACATCTTTATTGATATGTAGTAGCATATAGATGTGTTACTATAGCTCCTTCCTGGTGTAGTGCTTCGTGTTTACCCCCCCCCCCCCTTTTTTTTGCTTTCCTGATGTCTCATGTGACATTCTTAAATTCCTTGATGATCAGAAGGAAGCCATGAATCCTTCAAAGGAGAACTGGAGCATGGTCGATGTCCTCAACGATATCAAGAAAGCGATGGAAGATTAGGAGCGGCAGCCTCGTGACGACAACCCAAATAATTAACCTTGTCGCGTCTTGGGATTAACTGCGTTTAATCTCTGCCTCCCGGTGGATTATATACATGCTATTCTCCCGTTGCAGTTACTCTCCAGTCCGTCGACTGGTCTCAACATTTGAACGTTATAATAATTGCATCTGCTTTTAGTTATTATATGTCCCAGGATTGGTAAGGCATTGCGAAATTAATTAGGGTCTGCATGTATTAAACTCTGTGTGCTGGATGGACAAAATATCTTCAATAAATCGTCCAGAATGGTCATCTAAATTGCCGTGTCAATTGAAGCTGAGAGACCATGTGGTCGTGACTCCATGAGAGTGATGAGTAATTGACAAGGGTTTAGGTCAGTCGAGTTTGGTTTGGGTGGTTCAGACCTTGACATTGCATGGCGCAATTGGGCTCGGTCGGATTTTGGTCAAACTTGGTCGTATGGGATTAGGACGCATATTCCGATGATTCGACAGGTTTGGACTTCATCTGTGGTAAGTATGATGGCATTTACGCTTTCATGTATCGAGCGGTGCTATTTGACGTGTTTCTTGTCTGTGTGGCTGTAGGACATCGAGACGGAGTCGTGGTGAGACACGGAGGACCGGACTAGGCGCAGGTGGCGCTAAGGTCAGAACGGTCGGGATGTGTTGAAGACGACGTGGACTCGAGGTGGAGTCGTGGCGAGGCACGGTGGACCGGACTAGGCGTAGGTGGCGCTGAGGTCAGAACGGTCGAGGTGTGCCGAAGACGGCGAAGCTGCGTGGCTTGCAGGGCAAGGAATGAGGAAGCTTCCTGGAAGGTGCGCGAGGGGCGTTTCGGTAAAAACGCAAAGCTGCACTAAAGGAAGTGGATTGTGGGTAAAGCGCAAAAGCTAAATGGGTAAAGCACTTGGTGAACCCATTAGTGGAGGCTATAAATAGAGAGGGAGATGGTGTGCTGAAATTTGAGAGAGTGAGTGCAAGAGTTAGGGTTTTATTTGGGTCTCTCCATGTGTGTATATGTGTGTTCCTCCCAAGAAGCATGTGTAGCTCTTGGTGTTCTTGAGGATTGAGAGGGAGAGGATGGATTGAAAATTGTTGTAATCATTCCTCCGAATGTCCATGCGTATGGGGACGTAGTTCTCTGTATCTCGTGTTTATTGAAATAAAATCTGAATTTATGTTCCTCTGTTCTTGGTTGTCTTCTTTGGTTTTTAATCCCATGTGAGGTAGCTAAGAACAAGGCTCTGTGATGTCAAATTTCTTGTGATCTTGTTTGGCTTCTTTTTCTTGCTAGTTCTTGCAGCCTTGATTTCATGCAGTGATACCTTTCGGCTAAGCAAAATATATATATATATATATATATATATATATATATATATATATATATATATATATATATATCATCGCATGCAGTCCATTCGGCCAAAGCAAGTATCATTGCATGTATTGTTTGTTCTCAGATTTTCAGTTCGGTAGCTGATCCTTGTGATCCCTTTGCCATGGCAGCTGGTCCGTCTGAAGTCTTTGCCACGGCAGCTACTCCTTGTGATTTCTTTGCCACGGCAGCAGGTCTGTCTGCAGTGGCAGCAGGTTCTTTTCAGCCTTGCTCCTTCTTTGATCTTTCGGTTTGTTCCTTTTTGGCTTTTCTAGCAGCAGTGTCCAGTCCCCTTTTGCTTTAATCTTTATTTGCTTTTGTGCTGGCCATTTGCTCAAAATCTAGTACCATTTTTCAGTACAGCAGTCCACCATTCTTGGTTGATTTTGTGCTGCTGTTCTCAGTTCTGCCGTGGTGAAATTTCAAAGTGTTTTCCTTGCCGTGGCAGCCGTGGTAGCCTGATTTCTTTGTCGTGGTAGCAATTCCAGTTGATTTCTTGCCGTGGCCAGTTTTTGCAGTCTCTTTCTCTTGATCCATTTCAGTCTCTTGTCAGTTTGGTTTTCGGCTTGAGTGAGCAATAATCTCTTCTCGTTCATAGCTTTCATAGCCATCGGAGAGTAGAGATTTTTGCGAATACTCTTGGGGGCGATTTTAAAAGGCGTCATTCACCCCCCTCTGTCGCCATTTCGGTCCTACAATTGGTATCAGAGCCGGTTAGCTCTAATTCATAGATCTTAACCGGTCTCAAGAGTCATGGCGATGGACAAGTACTCCACCAAGCCGCCCATTTTCGATGGCATGGATTACCCCTTCTGGAAGAGCCGAATGGAGACATACATCCAGGCTCAGGGGTACGCTATCTGGCGGAAGGTGAAGGTGTGATATGCTGTTCCTGCCGATGAGAACATCAATGTGGCGAACATGCCCGATGTTGAGGCAAATGCGAAGGCAAGGAACATCATAATCCATGGCTTGAGTAGAAGCGAATTCGATCGCATCTCTCACCTGTCGTCCGCCTACGATATCTGGGTGACCCTCGATGCATACCATGAGGGCACCACCCAGATCAAGACGGTTCGACAGGACCAGTTCAAGCGAGAATACAACAAATTCGAGATGCTTGCTGGTGAGTCCCTCGATGAGTGCTTTGCGCGCTTCCACAAGATTTTGAGCAACCTCCGAGCGGTCGGTCTCACATATCCCGACTCGGACAACGCTCGTCAAATGCTCGCGGCACTTGATCTGCGTGTTTGGGAGATGAAAGTGACCACCATCAAGGACACGACAGACCTCTCGACCTTGACTCTTGATGTGCTGTACTCGCGCCTCAAGACTCACGAGATTGACGTTGTCTCTCGTAGGTCGAAGTCACAGTCGATGGCTTTGGTCACCGATCCCAGTTCGGCTTCTGGTCTCTCTTCTGATTCTTCTTGTGGTTTCTCCCTTGCTGCTCTCTGTGACATAACTGATGATCAGTTAGAGCAGCTTGCGGATGATCAGCTGGCCCTCCTTGCTCGAAGATTCTCCCATGCCTACAAGGGGAGGAGGGACAGAAAGAGAGGAGGACCCGTGATTTGCTTCGAGTGTGGTGGCCCCAACCACATTCGGGCAAACTGCCCCAAGTTGGAGAAGGGCAAGAACGACTACAGCGGTTCAGGCAAGATCGACTACACCGACAAGAACCGCAACAAGAAGCCTCCAGCTCAAACGCCGGGAAAGAAGAAGTTCCGCAACTTCGGGAAGGCCAAGAAGCTCTTCCACCGCGTCCTCACTGCCTTCGACGACCTCGACCTCAGCGAGGTGGAGGGATGGAGCGACGACGACGGGACGGGTGACCAAGAGCCCAAGGATGGCGGCGACGACTTCTCCGGCATGTGCTTCATGGCCCTCGAGGGCGAACTCAGCGACAGCGAGCTGTACTCCGACTCGGACGAGGTATGCCCCACATACGACCAGCTTAATCATGCTTTCCTTAAGCTAGGTGGTTTTCATGCTAGAGCTAGGGCTAGGTGTACCGAGTTAGAGAAGGAAGTAGATAGACTATCACGGGAGCTTACTTCACTTACATATGCTCCCTCCCGTGATGATTGTGATACTTGCTGTGCTCTGTTGGATGACATGGAGAAACTAAGGACTTCGCATGATAGTGTGTCTTCCGAGCTTGATTCTGTTAAGGTGGAGAATGTTAGTTTGCTTGCTGAGTTAGAGTTAAGTAGGATGGCTGTTACCCTACTTACTACTGATGAGACTACTTCTCCCACCTCATGTGAGGACATTGCTGTTAGAGGTCCTTATGCCATGCTTCTTGATCTGCCTGAGTCCTGTGAAAATTGCAATAACTTGAAGATTAACTTAAAACGGGCAGATCATAAAATTGCTGAACTACAAGCTTCTTTACTTGAGCCGATTGATTCATGCTTGAACTGTCCTAAGTTAACTGCTGAACTTGAAGCTGTCTCCAAACAGTTTCAAGATATGATTGATCATGATAGAAAGTTGGCTCAGTATGCTTCTAAGGACCCTGTTAGCTCACCATGCATTAATTGTAACAAACTAAAATCTGACTTGATTACATTGGATGAGAAATGTGTGAAGCTAACTAAGGACCTTCTAGAGAAGCCACCTCTTGCTTGTAATGTGATTGAGGAGAAGGGGGAGAAGCCCCAGGGCAAGGTTGAGACACTTAGCGACGTGAACCAACTGGCTAGCAGTAGGACTGTCCCTTCAGAGTCGGCTGTGCGTGCACAAGCCATTCTTCCCTCTGCTGTTGGTTCTTCTTCTGCTCCCTTACCTTCTGCTGTCTCTTCTTCTCCCTGCTCTTCTTGCACCTCTCTCTTTCGGGAGTGTCAGTATCTTATGAACACTCTCAGAGATTTGTAGGCGGCAAGAAGAAGCTCAATCTTATTCTAGACCAATCCAAGATTTGCAAGTTCAATCAAGGTCTAGGATATGATTTTTATGAGGACATGAGGAAGCATCCACCTGCTATTCTTAGACCCATAGTAGGAGGTGAGATCGAGGTTGAGCCCAGGTCTGATGAGGTCAAATTCAAATCAGCGGGCTTTGTCCAAGGGATATCTGACAGTAAGGTGAGTTCACCTGCAGCTTCAGCCTCTCAGAAGGCGAAGCCTCCCCGTGCTACTTCTACCTCTCAGGGGATGAAGTATCACTGCACCTTCTGTCAGAAGGATAGACACACGGTCGACCGATGCTTCAGGCGAGCCAGGATTGCGCGTAGAGACCGTGCAGAGGCACTTAGGCGTATTCAGGGTCAGCCCCAGATCCTGAGTGCACCTAAGACCAGCACGAGGTCCAGGTTTGCTTCTGACGGTTTTGGGCAGCATCGAGGACTTGGTTTTTCTGAGTCTTCTGGTTTTCGTCCTCGTGCTGCTCCAGGTCGTGATTTCCGCCGTCCTGAGGGTAGATCTCGTTTCATTCATCGAGATAGCTACCCGCGGCATGATCAGCTAGTTGTCGATGTTCCGACTCACTCTCCCGTAGCAGTCGGACCTCGCAACAGCTTCGGGTCTGCACACAGACCTTCTGCTTCTTTGAGTCACAGAGAGCGTAGGGTAGATAGAGGTCAGTCGTGCTTGACTACTTCATCTGCTCAACGTGTTGTTCAGTATTGGGTGCCAAAATCTCTCTTGATTTACCCCAGTACTGAGACTTTACTCTCTGTTTGACTCAGGTTCGCCGGGCAGGGAAGGGAAAGGTTTGGCTTGTAGACTCCGGGTGTTCTCGTCACATGACCGGAGATTCTCGTTGGTTTTCTTCCCTTGCCCGTGCTCCAGGTGATGAGACGATCATCTTCGGAGATGCTTCATCTGGGCGCGTCATCGCCAAAGGTACAGTGCGCGTTAATGACTCTTTCATTTTGAAAGATGTAGCCTTGGTTAGTAAGCTGCAGTATAATTTGTTGTCAGTCTCTCAGCTTACCGATGACGGTTTCGAGGTGAGCTTTAAGAAAAACAATTGCAGAATTCTTGATTCTTCGGGTAGTCTGGTTTGCGGGATTTCTCGTTTTGGGAGGATCTTTCGTGCTGATTTTTCTGAGTCTTCTGGTGATCCTCTCAGGTGTTTAGTCGCTTCTGAGTCCCGCGACCTTTCCTTCTGGCATAGGAGACTTGGTCATATAGGCTTTGACCATTTGACTCGAGTTAGCGGTCACGATCTCATTCGTGGTCTGCCAAAACTCAAGATGGTCAAAAATCTTGTTTGCGCTCCATGCCGGCACGGCAAGATGGTTGCCGCTTCTCACCCTCCGGTCACAGTTACTATGACCGATGCACCGGGACAGCTGCTCCACATGGACACAGTTGGACCAGCTCGAGTGCAGTCAGCAGGAGGGAAGTGGTATGTTCTTGTTGTGGTCGATGACTTCTCGAGGTATTCTTGGGTGTTTTTCTTAGCCTCGAAGAATGAGACGTTTTCACATTTCCGAGGTCTTTTCAGTAGGCTTTCTGTTGAGCTCTCGGGTGCCTTACGAGCGATTCGCAGTGACAATGGCACGGAATTCAAGAATTCCTATTTCGAGAGTTTCTGTGGTGAGACAGGTGTAGAGCATCAGTTCTCCTCTCCGCACGTCCCACAGCAAAATGGCGTTGTGGAGAGAAAGAACCGTACCTTGGTCGAGATGGCCAGGACGATGCTTGATGAATACTCTACACCGAGGAAGTTTTGGGCTGAAGCCATTGCGACCGCGTGCCATGTTTCGAATCGAGTTTTTCTTCGGGCACACTTGCACCGCACCTCTTATGAGTTGAGATACGGGCGAAAGCCCAGCGTCTCCCACTTTCGTGTTTTTGGTTGCAAGTGCTTTATTTTGAAGTCCAGGAACCTAGACAAGTTCGAGTCACGTTCTTGTGATGGTATCTTTCTAGGTTACTCGCCTTCTTCGCGGGCTTATAGAGTCTGGAACTGCGAGTCTAGCAATTTGGTAGAGACCTGTGAGGTGACCTTTGATGAGGCCAGTCCGGGGACTAGGCCTGATATCTCAGGTTCTTTAGAGCAGTCCGAGACCATCTTCGTGGATGATGAGGACGATGGAGACGATGGTTGTCTACCTGATCCTGTCCCTCATCCACCCCTTGAGGTGCCGTCTTCCACCGCACCTCGAGGCGATCAGCCCATGCCTTCTGCTTCTTCTGGAGCTAGTGGCTCTGTTCCTACCTCGTCAGCTCACGAGGTAGAGGCCACTTCTTCATCTCATCTTGGACCTCCTAGACATATCCAGAAAGCTCATCCTTCAGAGCAGATCATTGGAGACCTTTTCGAGCGTGTTACCCGCTCAAAATCTGGCTTATCTCAATTCTGTCTCCATTCTGCTTTCATTGCCTCCTTTGAGCCCAAAGATGTTTCTCATGCTTTATCTGATGAGTCTTGGGTCAATACCATGCGTGAGGAGCTAGAAAATTTCGAGAGGAACAAGGTCTGGTCGCTTGTCGAGCCCCCGCGAGGTCACAATATTATTGGGACTAAGTGGGTGTTCAAGAACAAGCAGAGCGAGGATGGAGTGGTTATTCGGAACAAGGCTAGACTGGTAGCTCAGGGGTTCTCCCAGGTTGAGGGTCTAGATTTCGAGGAGACCTTTGCCCCTGTAGCTAGACTTGAAGCCATTAGAATCCTGCTTGCCTTCGCAGCTTCTAAAGGTTTCAAGCTTTACCAGATGGACGTCAAGAGTGCCTTTCTCAATGGCTTTATTGAGGAAGAGGTCTACGTCCGACAGCCTCCTGGTTTTGAAAACCCCAAATACCCAAACCATGTCTTCAAGCTTTCCAAAGCTTTGTATGGACTTAAGCAAGCCCCTAGAGCTTGGTATGAGAGGCTTAAGTCCTACTTGTTAAGTCATGGTTTTGAGATGGGTAAAGTTGACAAGACCTTGTTCATCCGCCGGCATGGCACTGACTTTCTGCTCGTCCAGATCTATGTCGATGACATTATCTTTGGCGGCTCTTCCCATACTCTGGTTTCACAGTTCTCGGATGTCATGAGCACCGAGTTTGAGATGAGTATGATGGGGGAGTTGACCTTCTTCCTTGGCTTCCAAATCAAGCAGTCTCGGGAGGGTACATTTCTTCATCAAGGAAAGTACACTCGTGACCTTCTGAGACGCTTCGACATGAGTGATGGTAAGCCTATGTCAACTCCCATGGCTTCTACAGCCTATCTTGACCCAGATGAGGATGGCGAGCCAGTTGATCAGAAAGAGTACAGAAGTATGATCGGCTCCCTTCTTTACCTCACTGCCTCGAGACCAGACATACACTTCTCCGTGTGTCTGTGTGCTCGTTTTCAGGCTTCTCCTCGCGTATCTCACCGCCAGGCGGTGAAGCGCATCTTTCGGTACCTTCGAGCTACCATTGACTATGGTATCTGGTACTCTTCCTCATCCTGTCTTTCCTTGAAAGCCTTTTCGGATGCAGACTTTGCTGGCTGTAGGATAGATAGGAAGAGCACTTCGGGCACCTGCCAGTTCATTGGCACTTCTCTCGTTTCCTGGTCTTCGAGGAAGCAGTCCGGTGTTGCACAGTCCACTGCAGAGGCCGAGTACGTTGCTGCCGCCAGTTGCTGCAGCCAGGTACTTTGGATGGTTTCGACCCTGCGGGACTTTGGGTTGGCTTTAGACTGTGTTCCACTCTTTTGTGATAACACGTCTGCTATCAACATTGCTAAGAACCCAGTGCAGCACTCTCGGACTAAGCATATCGATATTCGTTTCCACTTCCTTAGATACCATGTAGAGAAGGGTGACATAATGCTCCAGTTTGTGGAGAGTGACCACCAGTTGGCTGACATCTTCACCAAGCCTTTGGATAGTTCGAGGTTTTCAGCTCTGCGGGGAGAGCTTGGGGTGGTTTGTCCTTACGGACTGTAGTGAGGGGGAGCTTTGGGCTTTACTGCTTTATTATATTAATTATGCTTCTGTCTCATTTCTGTTGCATTGCATTTGTGGGTACATTGGGTTAAGTCCTTCTAGCATAGGTTAGAGTGTTTCTTGTGCTGAGTTGCTTAGACTTCTTACTCTTATCTTGTGCTTCCAGGATTAGCTATTTCTTATCTCACTAGGTTGAGCTCACTCACTTCTTGTAGGTTCTAGCGAGGGTTGGGCCACCCTCGGGTAGACAGGGTACGTGTTTGCTCTCTAGTGTGTGTTCGACGATCAGCTGTTAGTCCTGGAGTCATTTGGGGTAGATGAGAGTCAGTCTGAGCCATAGTTACTTCTATATCTTTTCTATGCTTTAAGGACTGGCTGTTTACTGTTTTCTTTACCAGCTTCTCGATTTTATTGCTTTGGTTCAGGGGGAGTTCAATTGGGAGCTTCTGGAGCTTAAATTTGACATAACTCAACTTGAACTAAAAGTTGCATCTAATGTTGAGGGGAGCTGGACTTTCTTGCATTTTCTGCATTGTAATATAACTACATTGAGCCTTGATTATTATCCTATTATGACATGTTTACAATGCTTTACACTTTGCCATGATTTATGCTTTATTTGCTAGATTTATCATGACTTCATATGTGTAGACTAACTTTTGCCATGATAAGTTAATTAAAATTGCTCAACTTAAATTAAAACTTGTCATGCTCGCATTTGAGTCTAGTCTTTCTTGAGCTATCCAGTTATGATTCATGCCATGTCAAATAGGTTGAGTTTAGCGTTGAATCTCTATTGAGTCATAGTTTGAGCTATGTTAGTTCTTGATGATGCATAAGTTAGCACAACTTGTTAAAAAGCAAAAGATCTCTTTTTATGTGCGAAAAAACCGATTTCACCAATTCTTTCTCATGAGACAGCTTGTCATTGCACTAGGCATGAACTCAGGGGGAGTTTTGGATGACCTAGACTACCTTCTTAAGCTTATCGCTTGGAGTAGTCGCATAAGGCTTGAGATCTAGCACATGACAAAACTTCAGTTGGAAACAACTATACGCCTTAAAGAAAATATGTCTTTTGTGCAAAATTTGCTTGATTACCAAAAGATTAAAAGTGCTTAAACAAATGTTTCATCTTTGAGCATCTAGCACTCTATTTGGACTCAATATTAGCTTCTTAGTTACGCTTAGCTTATTGATATGGCCTGGATCATCCTTGGATATCTCTAGCTAGACTTTGCTTATTGATGACTTGACATACTCATAAAATGCATTACATTTCAGATCGTCATCTATGTGTTCTAGCTAGGATATACATATCTTGTCATGATCTAGATAGCATTTTATTGAGTTATGGTTTGGTGTATCTCATTCTGGTCATTATGGATAATTCTCATGGCTCAAAATGCTTAGGAATAATCAAACTTCAGCCATTTCATCCATGTTTGTGATCTTATTCTCTCGTTTGCATTCTTGATGCGTTTATTGCCAAAAGGGGGAGAATAGAGAAGAAAAAGCTAGTTTGGGATCATTTTAGAGCTTTGGAGAACAATTTGCTCTTTCAGTTGTTGCTCTAGTCATCTTTCTGTCGACATGGTCACTTGCTTCATTTTTCTTCTTTGGACCATGTTGGACTCTTCAAACTCAAACCCAACTTTGCTTTTTCTGAGTTTGTCAATATACTCATCAAGGGGGAGATTGAGAGACCATGTGGTCGTGACTCCATGAGAGTGATGAGTAATTGACAAGGGTTTAGGTCAGTCGAGTTTGGTTTGGGTGGTTCAGACCTTGACATTGCATGGCGCAATCGGGCTCGGTCGGATTTTGGTCAAACTTGGTCGTATGGGATTAGGACGCATATTCCGATGATTCGACAGGTTTGGACTTCATCTGTGGTAAGTATGATGGCATTTACGCTTTCATGTATCGAGCGGTGCTATTTGACGTGTTTCTTGTCTGTGTGGTTGCAGGACATCGAGACGGAGTCGTGGTGAGACATGGAGGACCGGACTAGGCGCAGGTGGCGCTAAGGTCAGAACGGTCGGGATGTGTTGAAGACGACGTGGACTCGAGGTGGAGTCGTGGCGAGGCACGGTGGACCGGACTAGGCGCAGGTGGCGCTGAGGTCAGAACGGTCGAGGTGTGCCGAAGACGGCGAAGCTGCGTGGCTTGCAGGGCAAGGAATGAGGAAGCTTCCTGGAAGGTGCGCGAGGGGCGTTTCGGTAAAAACGCAAAGCTGCACTAAAGGAAGTGGATTGTGGGTAAAGCGCAAAAGCTAAATGGGTAAAGCACTTGGTGAACCCATTAGTGGAGGCTATAAATAGAGAGGGAGATGGTGTGCTGAAATTTGAGAGAGTGAGTGCAAGAGTTAGGGTTTTATTTGGGTCTCTCCATGTGTGTATATGTGTGTTCCTCCCAAGAAGCATGTGTAGCTCTTGGTGTTCTTGAGGATTGAGAGGGAGAGGATGGATTGAAAATTGTTGTAATCATTCCTCCGAATGTCCATGCGTATGGGGACGTAGTTCTCTGTATCTCGTGTTTATTGAAATAAAATCTGAATTTATGTTCCTCTGTTCTTGGTTGTCTTCTTTGGTTTTTAATCCCATGTGAGGTAGCTAAGAACAAGGCTCTGTGATGTCAAATTTCTTGTGATCTTGTTTGGCTTCTTTTTCTTGCTAGTTCTTGCAGCCTTGATTTCATGCAGTGATACCTTTCGGCTAAGCAAAATATATATATATATATATATATATATATATATATATATATATATATATATATATATATATATATATATATATATATATATATATATATATATATATATATATATATATATCATCGCATGCAGTCCATTCGGCCAAAGCAAGTATCATTGCATGTATTGTTTGTTCTCAGATTTTCAGTTCGGTAGCTGATCCTTGTGATCCCTTTGCCATGGCAGCTGGTCCGTCTGAAGTCTTTGCCACGGCAGCTACTCCTTGTGATTTCTTTGCCACGGCAGCAGGTCTGTCTGCAGTGGCAGCAGGTTCTTTTCAGCCTTGCTCCTTCTTTGATCTTTCGGTTTGTTCCTTTTTGGCTTTTCTAGCAGCAGTGTCCAGTCCCCTTTTGCTTTAATCTTTATTTGCTTTTGTGCTGGCCATTTGCTCAAAATCTAGTACCATTTTTCAGTACAGCAGTCCACCATTCTTGGTTGATTTTGTGCTGCTGTTCTCAGTTCTGCCGTGGTGAAATTTCAAAGTGTTTTCCTTGCCGTGGCAGCCGTGGTAGCCTGATTTCTTTGCCGTGGTAGCAATTCCAGTTGATTTCTTGCCGTGGCCAGTTTTTGCAGTCTCTTTCTCTTGATCCATTTCAGTCTCTTGTCAGTTTGGTTTTCGGCTTGAGTGAGCAATAATCTCTTCTCGTTCATAGCTTTCATAGCCATCGGAGAGTAGAGATTTTTGCGAATACTCTTGGGGGCGATTTTAAAAGGCGTCATTCACCCCCCTCTGTCGCCATTTCGGTCCTACAATTGGTATCAGAGCCGGTTAGCTCTAATTCATAGATCTTAACCGGTCTCAAGAGTCATGGCGATGGACAAGTACTCCACCAAGCCGCCCATTTTCGATGGCATGGATTACCCCTTCTGGAAGAGCCGAATGGAGACATACATCCAGGCTCAGGGGTACGCTATCTGGCGGAAGGTGAAGGTGTGATATGCTGTTCCTGCCGATGAGAACATCAATGTGGCGAACATGCCCGATGTTGAGGCAAATGCGAAGGCAAGGAACATCATAATCCATGGCTTGAGTAGAAGCGAATTCGATCGCATCTCTCACCTGTCGTCCGCCTACGATATCTGGGTGACCCTCGATGCATACCATGAGGGCACCACCCAGATCAAGACGGTTCGACAGGACCAGTTCAAGCGAGAATACAACAAATTCGAGATGCTTGCTGGTGAGTCCCTCGATGAGTGCTTTGCGCGCTTCCACAAGATTTTGAGCAACCTCCGAGCGGTCGGTCTCACATATCCCGACTCGGACAACGCTCGTCAAATGCTCGCGGCACTTGATCTGCGTGTTTGGGAGATGAAAGTGACCACCATCAAGGACACGACAGACCTCTCGACCTTGACTCTTGATGTGCTGTACTCGCGCCTCAAGACTCACGAGATTGACGTTGTCTCTCGTAGGTCGAAGTCACAGTCGATGGCTTTGGTCACCGATCCCAGTTCGGCTTCTGGTCTCTCTTCTGATTCTTCTTGTGGTTTCTCCCTTGCTGCTCTCTGTGACATAACTGATGATCAGTTAGAGCAGCTTGCGGATGATCAGCTGGCCCTCCTTGCTCGAAGATTCTCCCATGCCTACAAGGGGAGGAGGGACAGAAAGAGAGGAGGACCCGTGATTTGCTTCGAGTGTGGTGGCCCCAACCACATTCGGGCAAACTGCCCCAAGTTGGAGAAGGGCAAGAACGACTACAGCGGTTCGGGCAAGATCGACTACACCGACAAGAACCGCAACAAGAAGCCTCCAGCTCAAACGCCGGGAAAGAAGAAGTTCCACAACTTCGGGAAGGCCAAGAAGCTCTTCCACCGCGTCCTCACCGCCTTCGACGACCTCGACCTCAGCGAGGTGGAGGGATGGAGCGACGACGACGGGACGGGTGACCAAGAGCCCAAGGATGGCGGCGACGACTTCTCCGGCATGTGCTTCATGGCCCTCGAGGGCGAACTCAGCGACAGCGAGCTGTACTCCGACTCGGACGAGGTATGCCCCACATACGACCAGCTTAATCATGCTTTCCTTAAGCTAGGTGGTTTTCATGCTAGAGCTAGGGCTAGGTGTACCGAGTTAGAGAAGGAAGTAGATAGACTATCACGGGAGCTTACTTCACTTACATATGCTCCCTCCCGTGATGATTGTGATACTTGCTGTGCTCTGTTGGATGACATGGAGAAACTAAGGACTTCGCATGATAGTGTGTCTTCCGAGCTTGATTCTGTTAAGGTGGAGAATGTTAGTTTGCTTGCTGAGTTAGAGTTAAGTAGGATGGCTGTTACCCTACTTACTACTGATGAGACTACTTCTCCCACCTCATGTGAGGACATTGCTGTTAGAGGTCCTTATGCCATGCTTCTTGATCTGCCTGAGTCCTGTGAAAATTGCAATAACTTGAAGATTAACTTAAAACGGGCAGATCATAAAATTGCTGAACTACAAGCTTCTTTACTTGAGCCGATTGATTCATGCTTGAACTGTCCTAAGTTAACTGCTGAACTTGAAGCTGTCTCCAAACAGTTTCAAGATATGATTGATCATGATAGAAAGTTGGCTCAGTATGCTTCTAAGGACCCTGTTAGCTCACCATGCATTAATTGTAACAAACTAAAATCTGACTTGATTACATTGGATGAGAAATGTGTGAAGCTAACTAAGGACCTTCTAGAGAAGCCACCTCTTGCTTGTAATGTGATTGAGGAGAAGGGGGAGAAGCCCCAGGGCAAGGTTGAGACACTTAGCGACGTGAACCAACTGGCTAGCAGTAGGACTGTCCCTTCAGAGTCGGCTGTGCGTGCACAAGCCATTCTTCCCTCTGCTGTTGGTTCTTCTTCTGCTCCCTTACCTTCTGCTGTCTCTTCTTCTCCCTGCTCTTCTTGCACCTCTCTCTTTCGGGAGTGTCAGTATCTTATGAACACTCTCAGAGATTTGTAGGCGGCAAGAAGAAGCTCAATCTTATTCTAGACCAATCCAAGATTTGCAAGTTCAATCAAGGTCTAGGATATGATTTTTATGAGGACATGAGGAAGCATCCACCTGCTATTCTTAGACCCATAGTAGGAGGTGAGATCGAGGTTGAGCCCAGGTCTGATGAGGTCAAATTCAAATCAGCGGGCTTTGTCCAAGGGATATCTGACAGTAAGGTGAGTTCACCTGCAGCTTCAGCCTCTCAGAAGGCGAAGCCTCCCCGTGCTACTTCTACCTCTCAGGGGATGAAGTATCACTGCACCTTCTGTCAGAAGGATAGACACACGGTCGACCGATGCTTCAGGCGAGCCAGGATTGCGCGTAGAGACCGTGCAGAGGCACTTAGGCGTATTCAGGGTCAGCCCCAGATCCTGAGTGCACCTAAGACCAGCACGAGGTCCAGGTTTGCTTCTGACGGTTTTGGGCAGCATCGAGGACTTGGTTTTTCTGAGTCTTCTGGTTTTCGTCCTCGTGCTGCTCCGGGTCGTGATTTCCGCCGTCCTGAGGGTAGATCTCGTTTCATTCATCGAGATAGCTACCCGCGGCATGATCAGCTAGTTGTCGATGTTCCCACTCACTCTCCCGTAGCAGTCGGACCTCGCAACAGCTTCGGGTCTGCACACAGACCTTCTGCTTCTTTGAGTCACAGAGAGCGTAGGGTAGATAGAGGTCAGTCGTGCTTGACTACTTCATCTGCTCAACGTGTTGTTCAGTATTGGGTGCCAAAATCTCTCTTGATTTACCCCAGTACTGAGACTTTACTCTCTGTTTGACTCAGGTTCGCCGGGCAGGGAAGGGAAAGGTTTGGCTTGTAGACTCCGGGTGTTCTCGTCACATGACCGGAGATTCTCGTTGGTTTTCTTCCCTTGCCCGTGCTCCAGGTGATGAGACGATCATCTTCGGAGATGCTTCATCTGGGCGCGTCATCGCCAAAGGTACAGTGCGCGTTAATGACTCTTTCATTTTGAAAGATGTAGCCTTGGTTAGTAAGCTGCAGTATAATTTGTTGTCAGTCTCTCAGCTTACCGATGACGGTTTCGAGGTGAGCTTTAAGAAAAACAATTGCAGAATTCTTGATTCTTCGAGTAGTCTGGTTTGCGGGATTTCTCGTTTTGGGAGGATCTTTCGTGCTGATTTTTCTGAGTCTTCTGGTGATCCTCTCAGGTGTTTAGTCGCTTCTGAGTCCCGCGACCTTTCCTTCTGGCATAGGAGACTTGGTCATATAGGCTTTGACCATTTGACTCGAGTTAGCGGTCACGATCTCATTCGTGGTCTGCCAAAACTCAAGATGGTCAAAAATCTTGTTTGCGCTCCATGCCGGCACGGCAAGATGGTTGCCGCTTCTCACCCTCCGGTCACAGTTACTATGACCGATGCACCGGGACAGCTGCTCCACATGGACACAGTTGGACCAGCTCGAGTGCAGTCAGCAGGAGGGAAGTGGTATGTTCTTGTTGTGGTCGATGACTTCTCGAGGTATTCTTGGGTGTTTTTCTTAGCCTCGAAGAATGAGACGTTTTCACATTTCCGAGGTCTTTTCAGTAGGCTTTCTGTTGAGCTCTCGGGTGCCTTACGAGCGATTCGCAGTGACAATGGCACGGAATTCAAGAATTCCTATTTCGAGAGTTTCTGTGGTGAGACAGGTGTAGAGCATCAGTTCTCCTCTCCGCACGTCCCACAGCAAAATGGCGTTGTGGAGAGAAAGAACCGTACCTTGGTCGAGATGGCCAGGACGATGCTTGATGAATACTCTACACCGAGGAAGTTTTGGGCTGAAGCCATTGCGACCGCGTGCCATGTTTCGAATCGAGTTTTTCTTCGGGCACACTTGCACCGCACCTCTTATGAGTTGAGATACGGGCGAAAGCCCAGCGTCTCCCACTTTCGTGTTTTTGGTTGCAAGTGCTTTATTTTGAAGTCCAGGAACCTAGACAAGTTCGAGTCACGTTCTTGTGATGGTATCTTTCTAGGTTACTCGCCTTCTTCGCGGGCTTATAGAGTCTGGAACTGCGAGTCTAGCAATTTGGTAGAGACCTGTGAGGTGACCTTTGATGAGGCCAGTCCGGGGACTAGGCCTGATATCTCAGGTTCTTTAGAGCAGTCCGAGACCATCTTCGTGGATGATGAGGACGATGGAGACGATGGTTGTCTACCTGATCCTGTCCCTCATCCACCCCTTGAGGTGCCGTCTTCCACCGCACCTCGAGGCGATCAGCCCATGCCTTCTGCTTCTTCTGGAGCTAGTGGCTCTGTTCCTACCTCGTCAGCTCACGAGGTAGAGGCCACTTCTTCATCTCATCTTGGACCTCCTAGACATATCCAGAAAGCTCATCCTTCAGAGCAGATCATTGGAGACCTTTTCGAGCGTGTTACCCGCTCAAAATCTGGCTTATCTCAATTCTGTCTCCATTCTGCTTTCATTGCCTCCTTTGAGCCCAAAGATGTTTCTCATGCTTTATCTGATGAGTCTTGGGTCAATGCCATGCGTGAGGAGCTAGAAAATTTCGAGAGGAACAAGGTCTGGTCGCTTGTCGAGCCCCCGCGAGGTCACAATATTATTGGGACTAAGTGGGTGTTCAAGAACAAGCAGAGCGAGGATGGAGTGGTTATTCGGAACAAGGCTAGACTGGTAGCTCAGGGGTTCTCCCAGGTTGAGGGTCTAGATTTCGAGGAGACCTTTGCCCCTGTAGCTAGACTTGAAGCCATTAGAATCCTGCTTGCCTTCGCAGCTTCTAAAGGTTTCAAGCTTTACCAGATGGACGTCAAGAGTGCCTTTCTCAATGGTTTTATTGAGGAAGAGGTCTACGTCCGACAGCCTCCTGGTTTTGAAAAGCCCAAATACCCAAACCATGTCTTCAAGCTTTCCAAAGCTTTGTATGGACTTAAGCAAGCCCCTAGAGCTTGGTATGAGAGGCTTAAGTCCTACTTGTTAAGTCATGGTTTTGAGATGGGTAAAGTTGACAAGACCTTGTTCATCCGCCGGCATGGCACTGACTTTCTGCTCGTCCAGATCTATGTCGATGACATTATCTTTGGCGGCTCTTCCCATACTCTGGTTTCACAGTTCTCGGATGTCATGAGCACCGAGTTTGAGATGAGTATGATGGGGGAGTTGACCTTCTTCCTTGGCTTCCAAATCAAGCAGTCTCGGGAGGGTACATTTCTTCATCAAGGAAAGTACACTCGTGACCTTCTGAGACGCTTCGACATGAGTGATGGTAAGCCTATGTCAACTCCCATGGCTTCTACAGCCTATCTTGACCCAGATGAGGATGGCGAGCCAGTTGATCAGAAAGAGTACAGAAGTATGATCGGCTCCCTTCTTTACCTCACTGCCTCGAGACCAGACATACACTTCTCCGTGTGTCTGTGTGCTCGTTTTCAGGCTTCTCCTCGCGTATCTCACCGCCAGGCGGTGAAGCGCATCTTTCGGTACCTTCGAGCTACCATTGACTATGGTATCTGGTACTCTTCCTCATCCTGTCTTTCCTTGAGAGCCTTTTCGGATGCAGACTTTGCTGGCTGTAGGATAGATAGGAAGAGCACTTCGGGCACCTGCCAGTTCATTGGCACTTCTCTCGTTTCCTGGTCTTCGAGGAAGCAGTCCGGTGTTGCACAGTCCACTGCAGAGGCCGAGTATGTTGCTGCCGCCAGTTGCTGCAGCCAGGTACTTTGGATGGTTTCGACCCTGCGGGACTTTGGGTTGGCTTTAGACTGTGTTCCACTCTTTTGTGATAACACGTCTGCTATCAACATTGCTAAGAACCCAGTGCAGCACTCTCGGACTAAGCATATCGATATTCGTTTCCACTTCCTTAGATACCATGTAGAGAAGGGTGACATAATGCTCCAGTTTGTGGAGAGTGACCACCAGTTGGCTGACATCTTCACCAAGCCTTTGGATAGTTCGAGGTTTTCAGCTCTGCGGGGAGAGCTTGGGGTGGTTTGTCCTTACGGACTGTAGTGAGGGGGAGCTTTGGGCTTTACTGCTTTATTATATTAATTATGCTTCTGTCTCATTTCTGTTGCATTGCATTTGTGGGTACATTGGGTTAAGTCCTTCTAGCATAGGTTAGAGTGTTTCTTGTGCTGAGTTGCTTAGACTTCTTACTCTTATCTTGTGCTTCCAGGATTAGCTATTTCTTATCTCACTAGGTTGAGCTCACTCACTTCTTGTAGGTTCTAGCGAGGGTTGGGCCACCCTCGGGTAGACAGGGTACGTGTTTGCTCTCTAGTGTGTGTTCGACGATCAGCTGTTAGTCCTGGAGTCATTTGGGGTAGATGAGAGTCAGTCTGAGCCATAGTTACTTCTATATCTTTTCTATGCTTTAAGGACTGGCTGTTTACTGTTTTCTTTACCAGCTTCTCGATTTTATTGCTTTGGTTCAGGGGGAGTTCAATTGGGAGCTTCTGGAGCTTAAATTTGACATAACTCAACTTGAACTAAAAGTTGCATCTAATGTTGAGGGGAGCTGGACTTTCTTGCATTTTCTGCATTGTAATATAACTACATTGAGCCTTGATTATTATCCTATTATGACATGTTTACAATGCTTTACACTTTGCCATGATTTATGCTTTATTTGCTAGATTTATCATGACTTCATATGTGTAGACTAACTTTTGCCATGATAAGTTAATTAAAATTGCTCAACTTAAATTAAAACTTGTCATGCTCGCATTTGAGTCTAGTCTTTCTTGAGCTATCCAGTTATGATTCATGCCATGTCAAATAGGTTGAGTTTAGCGTTGAATCTCTATTGAGTCATAGTTTGAGCTATGTTAGTTCTTGATGATGCATAAGTTAGCACAACTTGTTAAAAAGCAAAAGATCTCTTTTTATGTGCGAAAAAACCGATTTCACCAATTCTTTCTCATGAGACAGCTTGTCATTGCACTAGGCATGAACTCAGGGGGAGTTTTGGATGACCTAGACTACCTTCTTAAGCTTATCGCTTGGAGTAGTCGCATAAGGCTTGAGATCTAGCACATGACAAAACTTCAGTTGGAAACAACTATACGCCTTAAAGAAAATATGTCTTTTGTGCAAAATTTGCTTGATTACCAAAAGATTAAAAGTGCTTAAACAAATGTTTCATCTTTGAGCATCTAGCACTCTATTTGGACTCAATATTAGCTTCTTAGTTACGCTTAGCTTATTGATATGGCCTGGATCATCCTTGGATATCTCTAGCTAGACTTTGCTTATTGATGACTTGACATACTCATAAAATGCATTACATTTCAGATCGTCATCTATGTGTTCTAGCTAGGATATACATATCTTGTCATGATCTAGATAGCATTTTATTGAGTTATGGTTTGGTGTATCTCATTCTGGTCATTATGGATAATTCTCATGGCTCAAAATGCTTAGGAATAATCAAACTTCAGCCATTTCATCCATGTTTGTGATCTTATTCTCTCGTTTGCATTCTTGATGCGTTTATTGCCAAAAGGGGGAGAATAGAGAAGAAAAAGCTAGTTTGGGATCATTTTAGAGCTTTGGAGAACAATTTGCTCTTTCAGTTGTTGCTCTAGTCATCTTTCTGTCGACATGGTCACTTGCTTCATTTTTCTTCTTTGGACCATGTTGGACTCTTCAAACTCAAACCCAACTTTGCTTTTTCTGAGTTTGTCAATATACTCATCAAGGGGGAGATTGAGAGACCATGTGGTCGTGACTCCATGAGAGTGATGAGTAATTGACAAGGGTTTAGGTCAGTCGAGTTTGGTTTGGGTGGTTCAGACCTTGACATTGCATGGCGCAATCGGGCTCGGTCGGATTTTGGTCAAACTTGGTCGTATGGGATTAGGACGCATATTCCGATGATTCGACAGGTTTGGACTTCATCTGTGGTAAGTATGATGGCATTTACGCTTTCATGTATCGAGCGGTGCTATTTGACGTGTTTCTTGTCTGTGTGGTTGCAGGACATCGAGACGGAGTCGTGGTGAGACATGGAGGACCGGACTAGGCGCAGGTGGCGCTAAGGTCAGAACGGTCGGGATGTGTTGAAGACGACGTGGACTCGAGGTGGAGTCGTGGCGAGGCACGGTGGACCGGACTAGGCGCAGGTGGCGCTGAGGTCAGAACGGTCGAGGTGTGCCGAAGACGGCGAAGCTGCGTGGCTTGCAGGGCAAGGAATGAGGAAGCTTCCTGGAAGGTGCGCGAGGGGCGTTTCGGTAAAAACGCAAAGCTGCACTAAAGGAAGTGGATTGTGGGTAAAGCGCAAAAGCTAAATGGGTAAAGCACTTGGTGAACCCATTAGTGGAGGCTAT
Organism: Dendrocalamus latiflorus; assembly: GCA_017311315.1. Taxonomy (NCBI): domain Eukaryota; kingdom Viridiplantae; phylum Streptophyta; class Magnoliopsida; order Poales; family Poaceae; genus Dendrocalamus; species Dendrocalamus latiflorus. The sequence continues at coordinate 11,989,281 of CM029657.1, read as the reverse complement.
AAATAGAGAGGGAGATGGTGTGCTGAAATTTGAGAGAGTGAGTGCAAGAGTTAGGGTTTTATTTGGGTCTCTCCATGTGTGTATATGTGTGTTCCTCCCAAGAAGCATGTGTAGCTCTTGGTGTTCTTGAGGATTGAGAGGGAGAGGATGGATTGAAAATTGTTGTAATCATTCCTCCGAATGTCCATGCGTATGGGGACGTAGTTCTCTGTATCTCGTATTTATTGAAATAAAATCTGAATTTATGTTCCTCTGTTCTTGGTTGTCTTCTTTGGTTTTTAATCCCATGTGAGGTAGCTAAGAACAAGGCTCTGTGATGTCAAATTTCTTGTGATCATGTTTGGCTTCTTTTTCTTGCTAGTTCTTGCAGCCTTGATTTCATGCAGTGATACCTTTCGGCTATATATATATATATATATATATATATATATATATATATATATATATATATATATATATATATATATATATATATATATATATATATATATATATATATATATATATATATATATATATATATATATATATATATATATATCATCGCATGCAGTCCATTCGGCCAAAGCAAGTATCATTGCATGTATTGTTTGTTCTCAGATTTTCAGTTCGGTAGCTGATCCTTGTGATCCCTTTGCCATGGCAGCTGGTCCGTCTGAAGTCTTTGCCACGGCAGCTACTCCTTGTGATTTCTTTGCCACGGCAGCAGGTCTGTCTGCAGTGGCAGCAGGTTCTTTTCAGCCTTGCTCCTTCTTTGATCTTTCGGTTTGTTCCTTTTTGGCTTTTCTAGCAGCAGTGTCCAGTCCCCTTTTGCTTTAATCTTTATTTGCTTTTGTGCTGGCCATTTGCTCAAAATCTAGTACCATTTTTCAGTACAGCAGTCCACCATTCTTGGTTGATTTTGTGCTGCTGTTCTCAGTTCTGCCGTGGTGAAATTTCGAAGTGTTTTCCTTGCCGTGGCAGCCGTGGTGGCAATTCCAGTTGATTTCTTGCCGTGGCCAGTTTTTGCAGTCTCTTTCTCTTGATCCATTTCAGTCTCTTGTCAGTTTGGTTTTCGGCTTGAGTGAGCAATAATCTCTTCTCGTTCATAGCTTTCATAGCCATCGGAGAGTAGAGATTTTTGCGAATACTCTTGGGGGCGATTTTAAAAGGCGTCATTCACCCCCCTCTGTCGCCATTTCGGTCCTACAGAAGCCCTTCTTTTTGGCATTTTTGTGGCTTTGGATTTCGGTTTTTCTGAAAACCAAAATAAATAGGACGGCTTCTCGAATCTGTTTCTCTAAACGGCTTCTCGAGCCTAAAACCTTGTACATCGACCATATCGATGTCTCCTCCAATCTCTATCGTCTTGAAAAGTGTAGGTAAAAGCTATCAGCTGTAGAAAAAACCTGCGTACATTGGTACAAGGCCCCAGGGGCTTCTGAATTAACTGGTAACAGAATGTTTTGAGCACAACATCCACCAAAGTTAGAGAAAACAACCTGAAAGAAAATAAAATTACACTGAAGGTCATGGGTTTCTTTGCCAGTGTTGGCCTTCATGAGGAGGAATTGTGTGGACAGTGACGGATTCAGGATTCTATCACGCCTCAGGATAAACTTTAATAGGCTAATATTCTATAACTATCGGCAATTTATACGCACACCTTGGTATAACAAAAATAAGTCACAAATGGATCATTGATATGAATTTTTTTGGCTCAATGTTTGAACATACAATATAATACTAAAAACATAGCAAAAATATAAAGCGATGTTGATAAGAACATGTACTCTATGGATACAACCATATTTGCTATGTTTGTTGTTCCAATTACAAGAGCTCCTACGCATCGCTTAAATTATCAGGTGAGCTCGTTTCAACGAGGTTTTACTTTGTTTGATAAAAAACTTATGATATTACATAATGAGAGTTTGTTGCGTTTCTTATCATGTACCGAGATTTATGATCAAGATCATGCAATACGTGAGGCTACACATATGTTAAAACCGAGGACGGTTTTCTGTCAAGAAGGGGAGGTTTTGTTTAGATCAGTTTAGCCCCATGTGCAAACTCCACGTTGTCTCTTGTGTCGGCTAGACCAACAGATTCGTGTTACAGAACCTCAACTATCCTTGTGCGACTTTTATATCTAGCAAGTTTCAGGTTGCTCACTATCCTTGTTCTTGCGTGTTCTTCGATTGCATGCAGGAATAGACCTTCGTGGTCAGGTCAACCGCGTTCTTGGCACGGTTGATAACATCTTGGGGTTGGTTCAGCGATTGCTAAGGCGCAAGCGACGTCGTACGGTTGTAGTCGGATCGTGAGAGTCACCTCCACCAAAATCGAAGTTATCATCCTATCGGAAGATCGGGACCCCATCGCCTCATCAGATGTAGTATACTAGAGATACAATTCGAGTACCTAAATAACAAAGATTTACTCTCTATCCTAACCCACCATTTCTTCATAAACAGTAGGATAAGTCCTCCCCACATAGAAAAATGCATAACACATGATGGCATTCATTCAAATTTAAGTAGAAAAGGCCAAACATTAAAGGGGGAAGGGAGGAGCCGAGGAGTAGTACAGTACCAAATGGTCTAGATCGGTACCTGCAACCTACTACATTGTTTGCCCAACTGTGTTGTCTCGCCGACCCTGAGGCCCGGGGCAACGAGGCGGCGGTGGCGGTGACATCTCAAAAGTGGCGGTAGATAGCGGTGAGCCCCCAAGGAACCACGATGGTTGGTGATGGCAAGCACCTAAGGAGCTATGGTGTACACACAAAAGCACGACGTGAGGGCAAGGTTGAGTGATGGGGGTGACCAGACAAGTAACTAAAGTCTCAAATGGATAGGGTTTTGAACTTCTATTGTGCGACTGTGCCTATGGGCCCTGCATGGTATGATTTTCATGTGCTGACAACACAAATATTTCCTATTGCAATTAGAAGTATTTTGCCAAATGTGGTTTGAGTGACAATCATGAGATTGTATTATTTCTTTAACTCAATTGGTCAGAAGGTCATCAATCCCGATGGACTAGATGCTCTTCTAGCCAAGATGGTGATGACTCTATGTCATTTTGAGATATATGTTCCTCTGTTATTTTTCGATATCAAAGCCGGCCCACCTCATTGTTCACCTTATGAAATAGATAAGATATACGTCCCTTTGTTCCTACATCATATGTACCCATTCGAGAGGTACATAGTATTTCTAAAGTCCTATGTACAAAATCGATCTTGGCCGAAGAGCAGCATCATCAAAGGTTATGTAACCGAAGATGTCATTGCACTACTACAAAAAGGGTCATCCTGGACACCTCATCACAGACGGTTCAACACAAACCGTCAGTGATAAAGTTACCATAGACGGTTTGGACTGTCTAAATTCATTGCAATGGAAAGAATCATCTGTGATGAACTACTTATTAAAGACGGTTTTTATTCCTAACCGTCTGTGATATATCATAGACGGTTCAAAACAAAAACTGTCTATAATGTCTATACTTATCACAAATGGTTTTTAATCTTAACCTTCTGTGATAATGCCACATCACCGATTCATAGCATATCTCCTAGGATTTTAATCTCACCCATCCATTTTCCTCCACATCAAACGGCAGGCACCCTTATTACTGCCCACTCCCTTTCCCCCAATTTCACTCTAAGAACCAACATTTTCTTCTGCTCCTAGTTCATGCACTCCTTATTCCTACTTCCTCCCCCAAACCAAAGCGCCTCATCCCCTCAACGACGTTCACTACCACCGTGAGCTCCTCCGTCTCCTGTTATGATGCCACAGTTCACTACACGAGACACTCTTGTCTTAAGTGTCATAAGAGTGTCTTGTGCAGTGTCACCATCGTGATAGAAAAGTGACACTGCCACCGCCTCTTCTTCATCGCTGGTGATATATCCCCCATCTGAAATTTTTCGATGGCCAAGGTTTCGGTCATGTAAATCTTGATGCTCGTGCATGTGAAAATTATGTGTTGATGCCTTAGTTCTTGTGATGATTGATGGACGGCTAGGGTTTCGGCCCTTATTGAAATTCATGTTTTATTGTAGGATGAAGACATGGCGACAAAGTTTATTGCACGATGGTCTTGTTCTCATAAATATGCTTTGGTTCACTTGCATTCTTTGATCGTGCTGTTCTGTAGAGCAATTAAAGAATATTGATGAACTAAAAGAGGTCTATTTATGAGGATGGTAGAACACAATCACAGACGGTTCTTAACTAGAACCATTCATGATAATAGATTATCACAGACAGTTGTTAACTAGAACCATCTATGATATTAGATTATCATAAACTGTTCTTAACTAAAACCATCTATGTTGTATCTTATCACAGACAGTTCAAGAGCCGTCTGTGATAGCTACCTGTTATCATAGATAATAAATTCAGATAGTTCAAAAATCGTCTGTGATAATGGTTTTGAGCTATCTGTGATGACGTTTTTGTAGTAGTGTTGAGTTTTGCATCGACTGCATGGATTAGATGGAACCGATATGTGTGTCTCTATTTCATCATGAGGGGAGGGTAGAGGGTATCGGGACAATAAGAACAAAAGCAATCACTCTTGATCTGGATATGTACGCTCAATCCCATTTCATAGTCTTGCAATACATGATCGAAGTGTCTCCATACATCGATGAGCACAAAGACATGGTACACCAATAGAATCTAGGCCAGTACGAGGTTTGGATCATGAGAAAGCATAACCATCAGTTCAACAATGAATAAAGGTGTGGTTCACTAGGTCTTTAAGTCATGATATGCTACTATGGTTGGCAAAAGAGCCAAATTTACAATTGTGATATGGCAAGGAAACAATAGCGCTATGCCACCTCGCTTGCCTGTGCTTTCAGGCACACGGGTGCGGTAAAGTTTAGGCCAAGTATGTAGAGCCTATTACGTGACCGTCGCACGCATGCCAACAATGCTCACTACCGGTCGAAGATGTTTAGCTTGTCATTTTCAAGTACAATCTTGCAGCCACCCTCCTCGAGTTGGCCAAGACTAATAATGTTAGACTGTAGTCAAGGAATCTACTATACCTCCGTGAGTACTCGATGCTCCTGGTTTTTGCACTGAAACAACATAGAGCCCTTTCTGCAGATGTCCACCATTGAGCCATCACCGAATTTCACCTTGCCTTCACGTGATCATCTAGCGAGGTGAACATGACCTTGTTGCCGGTCATGTGGTTACTCGCACGCATGTTAAGGTACCACTCGTTTGCATCGACTGGTACAACCTTCTCTTCGTTGAGGTACACAACTTGCATTGTGTTGATGGCCACTTGAGCAAGCTCGTAATACTTAGCCACCAGTAGCGTCAATGCGTCATCCTGCACCTACACCGGGTTTGTCGTTTCCTTGCACTTGTGACATGGATTGCGGCAGTCCTTTGAGAAGTGCCCAAAGTTGTTACAATTGTAACACTTGACCTTTGTCATGTCACGGCCGCCAGCAGATGGCATAGAATCTCTACCGTTGTTGCTACCGCTGCCACGCCCACGACCACGCTGCTTGCCGCGGCGTCAATCACCGCTGCCGCCTCTGTTCTTCTCACCACTAGAAGAGCTTTTATTGTGCTCCTTCTTCTTTTGGCGCACGAGCCACTCCTCCTCTATGAGTAGCTGCCCTCCTTGGACGCTGGCTTCACCCTCTAGGTCGTATCATTCCTCCATGACCCTGAGTTGTCCTATCAACTCTTCGATGGACAGTGTCTCGAGGTCAACAAGCGTCTCGATGGAAATTTTGACCTGCGAGAATCATGAGGGAATGACACAAAGAAACTTTCTCACCAATTTTTCATCATCGATCTTGTCACCGAGTAGGTTAAGGTTGTTGACGAGTCCAGTGAGACGCATCACAAAGTCGTCGACGATCTCTTCATGCTTAAACTTCATAGACTCAAACTCTGAGCGCAATGTTTGAACTTTGGCTTCGTGCACACACTCAGCGCCCATGCGCATCACCTTCACGGTGTCCCACGCTTGTTTTGTCGTGTCCTTGAATCTTGGACTGCACGGCGTGGAGAATGGCCGACAACGCTAGCCGGTCATCGTGGTAGTCTACAACATCTCCAATCTCGATCGCCTCTCAGAGCCCTTGTGCCTGTAGGTTTACCCTCATCAAGAGGAACCAGTCACCATAGTTTGTGCGCGTTAACATGGGCTAGACTACAGTGCCACCCATTTTCTTCACCACACGTTGCACCACTATCTCATGGCTTCCATTTCTGCTGCCGTTGGCTTCTTCGTTGATGCCAACTCTAGGTGCGTGCTCTGACATTGTGGCAAGATCAAACACAACACTACTACAAAACAAATTATACTGGACGTCTCACCACAGACGGTTCATGTGGAGCCATCTGTGCTTTGATTATTGCAGAGGTTTCATGGCTAAAACCGTCTCTGAAACTATCATGATGGTTAGGTTTAAAAGCCATCTGTGATATACGCATTATCACATATCGTTTTTAATAAGAATCGTCTATAAAACTATCATAGATGGTTTTTATTTACAACTGTCTATGTTTTGTCCTTTGCTATATGAACTATAGAAACTACTGAGATAAGAGACAAATTCAAGGCAAATTTTTATTACAAAAGTCCCAACAAAAGAGATTCCCAGATCTTAGTCTTCTGGGGTTCATATGCTTCTTCGTCAAATTTTGGAGTTGGAGGATCAGCCGCTGAGTTCTCGAATGCCGTGAAGATTGTCCTTGCCCTCTCCTCTTCCTCCTCTAGCCTAGGCAAATCATTAGCATGGCCCATAATCTCAAAGAGGATGCCATGATAAGTTTCCTCAGAATCGGCCGCTTCTACTTGATCAGCAATCTTATCCATGTGTCTCTCCACTGTCGCAAGAGTTTCTTCTGCTTTGTGCACATTGCAAAGAAGAACGAGGCTGAGGGCGATTTCCCTTTCCTGAGCGGCAATGAGACACCTCCGTTGATGGTGGATGATGAGGTCTAGCTGACAGATGAAAGCGAGTCGAGGAAGGAGAGCAGGGTGTGAGCGAAGGAGCTGCTCCAAACATAAATTGTTGGCCGTCTGTGTAAGGTTGCGGCCAAACAACTCATGATGGATAGATGAGAGGAAGGTGATCAAAAGAATATTAGATGCCATTATTGAGAAATCTGGTGAAGAAGATGAGGGAGAGGGCAGTTTAGAAGAGCTCGATTAGGGCGCGCATATTTAAGATTATCACAGATGGTTCATATACCAAACCATTTCTGATATTACTATCATAGACAGTTTGTATAACAAACCATCTTTGATATGTGTCTTACCACAGACGATTCATATACCAAACTATTTATGATATTTGTATTATCACAGATGGTTCGTATAATAAACCATCTCTGGTAATGACATGCACCGATCCGTGGCGTACCCCCAGGATTTTGATCTCACCCATTCATTCTCTCCAGATCGAATGGTAGGAACCGGTTCCTCCCACCGCTCAGCCCTTATTAACTCCCCATCTACCTTTCCACCGGTAGTCATATGTGAGTTCATCCACTTCTTGCATCCTCCCCTCGACAACACCGACTACCACTATGAGCTAGTGCCTCCGTTGTGACACCACGGTTGACTGCACAACATACTCTCGTCGTAAGTGTCATAAGAGTGTCTTATGCAGTCTCATCATCGTGCCACAAAGGTGGTGCTACCACCGCCTCTCCATTGCCGGTGATATCTAGCCGCCATCCGATGCCCACCCCTCTCTTCCTTGATGGTAGGCGTCATAGACATCGCGCGCTGCATCCAGCTTGTTCCTCGACGACGCTGACTACCGCCATGAGCTAGCGCCTCTGTTGTGACACCACGGTCGACTGCACAATACACGCTTATCGTAAGTGTCATAAGAGTGTCTTGTGCAGTCTCACCGTCGAGCCACAAGGGTGGCGCTATCGTCGGCTTTCCATTGCTGGTGATATCCGATCGTCATCTTATATATTCTTGTCGTGTTAAAGAGTTGGGTTCGTTATCTTATTATGCTATAATGGTGGATTCTAATCTTAATAGAAATGGAATGTGCTATTGTGTTTGCCACTATATTTACTTGTTTTCAAAGCGTATAGGTAACATTATTTCTTGAGGCTAGCCAAAAAACAGAAAAAAAATTTAGGTATAGAATGAACTATCACAGACGGTTTGTGCTATAAACCGTCTATGAAGGACTATCACAGACGGTTCTATATACCAACCGTCTGTGATACTCGCCAATCACAGACGGTTGGTAACTAGAACCGTTTATGATGTGTGAGTATCATAGACAGTTTTTGGTTCAAGCTGTCTGTAATAGTTTTCTTCACAGACGGTTCTAGTTACAAACCATCTGTGTTGTCTTTATCACAGACGGCTCACAAACCGTCTATGGTAACCTTCAATTATCACTGACACATAAATACTGGTGGTTCAAAAAACCGTCTGTGACGACAGTTCCAAACCGTTTGTGATGACCCTTTTTGTAGTAGAGCCAATTGTTGTGGCAAGTTAGAGCGCACACACACAGGACAACGAGGACTCGGACTCTCTTAAGACCATGAGTACTCGTAATCATTCACGACCACAACAACTCGACCACGAGGACTCGTTTATGATCATGAAGACTAGTACTTGTACTCGTTTACGACCATGAAGGATTGCACTCGTACTCGTATACGACCACGAAGGATTATACTTGAACTCGTTTACGACCACAAAGGAACATACTCAAACTCGTTTACGACCAGTAAGAATCGACACATGTGGATGCCTAGACTCGCTGGAGAACGATGAATTCACGAGACAACAGTTTTTGTGCTGCCACGTACAACTCTTCATGATGTGCCATTCCACGTCCGAGCTATTCATGACATTCATGAATACACTTAACTCACACACTCCACGTCCAGTTCTCCACGACATGCCATCTCACGTCCGAGCTATTCATAAATTCATTTAACGCACACACTCTAGCCTCACCATGAACGCAGCATGACCCGAACCACATGCAACGTCTCGAAACGTGAGACATGACAAGCAAACATGTTTGACGTAAAATAATCTAGATGCAACGTGGTTAAGTCCAACAGCACCTAAGTTTGGTAGAGATAAAAAGTTTGACCCTACATAAGAAACAAGGCCATCTATTGCTGTTAGCATGCTGAAGCACAGGAAGGAAACAGAGCTATAAAAAAATAGAAACTAATATAGCAAGTGAACCGTAGACATGAAACAAGCTGACCTCCAGTAAGCAGCCGTGCGGTACGGGCCGAACGACCTTCGCTAAGCGGGCGGCACGAACAGGCTCGGCAGGCAGAAGTAACCAACAGCAGCGAATGTCGCACAGGCAATCTGCATCTAAACAGGCAAATAAGAAGTCACAAGTACGAAAGGATTACAGAGACTAAAGCTTTTCATCCCAGCCAAAATACGCAAATGAGTTTGAAAAGGTGGGCAAGGGAATATTTTGCCACCTTAAATACGATTGCTGTCTTTTTATGCACCAAAATAATCACCATGTTTGATGCTGCTGGACAGGGAAACAGTGATGAGTACCGTGTGCGGTCGCCTTAAGGATTACGGACACAAAAGCTTTTCATCCAATCCAAAATATGCAAATGAGTTTGAAAAGATGGGCAAGGGAATATTTTGCCCGCTTAAATACGATTGCTGTTTTTTAAGCACCAAAATAATCTCCATGTTTGATGTTACTGGACAGGGAAGCAGTGGTGTGTACCGTGTGCGGTCGCCTGAAATTCGAAGTCATGAACTCAGACCTTGTATTGACTAATTGTCTTATGGCGAAGCATGATGGGTTAGTGTTGATAACGTGCTGGGACAGAATCTAGTCTACCAAGGCAAACAGCGGCAAGCAGCAAGGTGACCTCGTCAAGCTGTACTAATAGCCTCACGCCGAACCAAGATGGGCTAGTGTTCATAACGTGCTGATCATTACTTAGGCCTAATGCACAAAGTTGTAAGCTGAACGCACCTATTGAGGATCTTGAAACAGTGGCGTGCACCGTGTGGGGACGTCTGAAATTGTAAGCCATGAATTCAGACCTTGTCTGTACTAACGGTCTCACGGCGAAGCAAGATGGGTTAGTGTTATGCTGGAACTGAAGATAGTCTACCAAGGCAAACAGCGACAAGAAGCAAGGTGACCTCGTCAAGCTGTACTAATAGCCTCACGCCAAAGCAAGATGGGCTGGTGTTCATAACGTGCTAGTCATTAGTTAGGGCTAATGCCTAAAGTTGTAAGCTAAACGCATGCAGAGTTGGTCAAAAACCCTTTAGAGCCAACAAACTTTAACTTGCATAACAACGGAAATCATATATAGAAGCGTTATACAACATTCGACTATTTTTAACGGTAAAATTAGTCAGATTTTGAAGCATTGGATCTATCCAACAGATCTCCCATACAACTCTCTCCAAAAAATAATCACGGGCATTGGATCTTCATCAAATGGATCCATCCATACAAGTCCCTATCCAAAAAAAATGATCTGGGGTTTTAAATCTTTATCCAACGGATCCACCCATACAAGCTCCTTCAAAAAAAAGATCTGAGGCGTTGAATCTTCATCTAACATCTTAAAATCTGACTAATTTTACTTTAAAAAATAGTCGAATGTTGTATAAACACACCCATCATATATATATTGGTGTTAGTGCAGAGAAGCACCGGAGCGAGATGGGCTAGTGTTGAGAACGCGTTGAAATCACACACCAGGAAGAAGTAAGGTCACCTCGAGGCAGCAGGTAAGACCGTTGCGATCGACAATCTTCGGTGAGCAGGCGCCACCGGCAGGCTCCTAAGGTAGAACACACAGCAGATAAAGCAGCACGAGGAACCTACAACCAAATCGGCAAATCAGCAAGTAACGATCAATAAGATAGCAACAAGAAGAGAAACTACCGAAGCGAGATGGGGTACTGTTACTAACGCGCCCATTCACAGAAACAGCAGCAGCGTCGGCGAGGAGAGAGAGACCGAAGAAAGATCCAGCGTTCCGTTGGGTTCCGGCGAACAGCACCGACTGGCGTCGTTGAGGAGCCGATCCACAGAAACAGAAGTAGCGTCCGCGAGGAGAGACCAAAGAAATGTGAGATCTGGACCTGGCCGCATACCTAGGTCCAGCCGGGTTTTTACTCCCCGGGCCACAGGTCCACATGGGCGGAACACAACCAAGCCCACGGAGCAACGGAGCAACAACCTTATAAGTGGTACTGGGCCTTCTCCCCCCAAAAGACTAGTCCGATGGGTGGGGGCTCCCCCACACTTATAAGTTGTGCTTTCTCCTCTTCCACAACCAATGTGGGATTATTCCCAACAATCTCCCCCTCACACATTGGTTGGACACATCTACAACCATGAGGTCCAAGGAGGTGTTAGGCACCTAGGCTCTGATACCAAATGTGAGATCTGGACCTGGCCGCATACCTAGGTCCAGCCGGGTTTTTACTCCCCGGGCCACAGGTCCACATGGGCGGAACACAACCAAGCCCACGGAGCAACGGAGCAACAACCTTATAAGTGGTACTGGGCCTTCTCCCCCCAAAAGACTAGTCCGATGGGTGGGGGCTCCCCCACACTTATAAGTTGTGCTTTCTCCTCTTCCACAACCAATGTGGGATTATTCCCAACAAGAAAGACCCAGTGGTCCATCGGGTTCCGGCGAACAGGACGGGCCGGCTTCGGTGAGGAGAGACCCGAGAAAGTCGTTGGCGAGGAGAGGCCAAAGAAAGAACCGGCGGTCGTTGAGCAGAGGAGCACGAAAATCCCACCGTTCCGGCGGTCTCCGGCGAGCAGCGCTGAGAGGAAAAGCACGTTGGAAGGGGAAGAGAGAAGGCGAGGGTCGAAGCAAACGAGAAAGAGGGAGGAGGAAGAGGAAGAAAATCCAGTGGGGGAGTGAGGCACTCTACAATCATTGTTGATCTGGTATAAAACTCGAATCAATGATAAATAGAAAGAGACCTCACCTGAGGTCCTCCCTGTAGAAAATTGCTTCAGAGGAATGCATGGCAATCGTCGGAGCAGACGAGATAGGGGTCTACACCAAGGCCCCGTGAATTGCAGAAGTTCGGTGGGGCCGCGCGCACGTCAGCGAAACACGGCACCCGGATGCACCGAACGGCATGGCCGCGCAGGCCCCGAGGCGATCGTTGCGCAAGGCTGGAGAAAACGCACAGCGCGGGAGGGAGTTGGCGGTATGGGCCGCGACGCACGGCGGGAGGAAGGGCCAGCGGCACGGGCTAGACGCCCGGAGGGCGGGGTCGGAACAGCGTGCGAACAAAGGATCGAGGCGAGGCCAGAACAGCACGGCGAGGTCGGAACGGCGCGCGAACGAAGAGTCCAACGGCGCGTGAATGAAGAGTCCAGCGGCACGCGTACGGGAAGCGATTGCCTCTCCCTTCCTTATAAATACTCATCTAAACTCAACCTCCTCTCTGTCCTCCATATCCTCGACCCTTGCTCTAATAGCCCACACAAAATAGACGATGCACAAGTCCACGGGAGGCAAGGCGCCGCGGAAGCAACTGGCTACCAAGGCGACGCTCAAGTCGGCGCCGGCGATGCAAGCATCAAACACATCTAGCTCGTGCGCTGCATCAGGGACGAGAGGGCCCAAGCATAGAGACCTCGTCGATGCGGTTGAACTTCTACTGTCTGCTAGGATCTTTGCTTTTTTTCTGTTCTTGCCACGTTTAAGAATTAGGTTCGTGGGATGAGGAGATGCATTCTTTTTATATTCTTGTTGTGTTAGCTAGATGGGTAACCTACTTATTATCTTTGGATGCTATAATGGTGGACTCTAATCTTAATGGAAATGGAATGTGCTACTGTGTTTGTAGTTGTATTTGCTTATTTCAAGATGACATAGCTAACATTTCCTGAGGCTAACCGAAAAAAGAAAAAGTTTAGATATAGAATGAACTATCACAGACAGTTTTGTAATATAAATCATCTGTGAAGGATTATCACAGATGGTTCGAACAAAAAACCGTATGTGATACTCACACATCACAGACGATTCTACCTACCAACCGTTTATGATGGAAAAGTATTACAGAAGGTTCTATATACCAACTGTCTATGATACTTGCCCATCACAGATAGTTGGTAGGTAGAACCGTCTGTGATGTGTGAGTATCACAGATGGCTTTTGGTTCGAGCCGTCTGTGATAGTGTTCTTCACAGACGATTCTAGTTACAAATCATATGTGTTGTAATTATCATAGAAAGTTCATAAACTATCTATGATAACCTCCGATTATCACTGACCTATAAATTCAGATGGTGCATAAAATCGTCTGTGATGAGAGTTCCGAACTGTCCGTGATGACCCTTTTGTAGTAGTGCACGTAGCTTCACCTAGACTTACATGAGTGCATGGACCTCAACTCTCCCACCTAGTCCTGGTCTTGCCATTGATGGCCATCGCTCTACAAGCACTCTACACATCCAAAGATCAAGCAACCATCTCTTAACACAATTTCCATATGCTTGATTGATGCTAATCAAATAATACGTCACGCAACACACACATTGATCTTAACCCCAAGGATCAAACCACAAAGCCATATCATGGCTCAAAGTGCACCATGTGCACTTCACACATCATATCTCAACCATTACCAAGCTCATCCAATCAAGATCAACCACCATGGAACATGCATGCAAAGACCCAAAGCCAACAAGCCATCCATGCTTGACAACTCTCCATCTTTGGTCCATATGCACCACCAGTCAAGAAAAATAATGCATACTATCATCAATATGAGACTGGACAATAAAATTAGGAGCACCCCAACCGGATGCGGAGATCACATAGGATGCAGAGGGACTCAAGGAGAAGCACATAAACACTAAGTGTATTCAATATGAGTGTCTAGGGTTACAAATGGCATTCCCTCTTCCCTTACAAGAGGTCCTATTTATAGAGGGGAGAGGGAGGATAGTGAAGTTACAAATTTGCCCTCGGGGCCTAGTTTACTCCTAGGGGCATCTATGTCATTTGCCTTGGGGTCCCACCATGTCTAATACTCCGAGGTTGGTTCGTGGTTTACTTCAGACTTCGCCTAGGGTTGGGCCCAGATCTCCCCTGAGGCTGGCCCCAGACCTCGCCTAAGGTTGGCCCCAGATCCCCTCTAGGGTTGGTTTTGCAAACCTCGCCAAAGTTGGTCTCAGAAACTTCATTGAGTTTGGCCTTGCGAACCTCATTGAGGTTGACTTATGGACTTGACTCAGAGTTGTCCTTTCAATAGATACTGTCACTCCGAGGTGGTGCATAGGTTTGAGGTGGTGTGGGGACCCTCCCCCAAAAGTAGTCTCTCGCCGATCTAAGCGGTCATCAATCACTCGTTTGAGCCAGTGCACCAATCGATAGAAGAGGTCGGCACATGGCCTTAGACCAACGATTCCTCCAGTAGTCTACAATGAGTTGTAGGACATTAAGGTGCCTTAGTCATTGGAGTGTGCTTAGGGTGGTAAGTCATCGCCGTTGGCCTTTACTTGTAGATCTACTCACTTGTGTCAAGTCATCCGAGAGGTTTGGGTTGTGTCGAGGTCAAGTCCTCATGGGCCACCTAGCTCGGACTGGACTTGGAAGGGGCCCACACTTCAAGGGGCACGGCTACTTGGAAGTATCTACGGATCACGGTACAAAGATGGCCTGTAACAGCCCAGCTGTTTATTTCAAAATTTTCAGTAAAAAAAAATTAATTTAATTTAAATAAAATAAAGTGTTCTTTGGTTGCCTAAATTTTGGAGATTTTATTTGTCTGTTTTTAGCTTTTAAAAAGGCTTTTATAAAAAGTAATTTAACTAAAAACATAAAATTATGATTAAATAAAAGAATATTTTGAGTTTATGTAAAAATATAATTTCAAATTAAGTATTTAATAGCATTTGGCTTTTATTCGGATTTTCTGTGCTTTTCTGGAATTTAAAATCAATTTTAAAGGTTAAAAAGTATTTTATAAAATTATTAAATGCAAATCTGAAATTAAAAATATTTTTTTACTAAGTCTAAAATGCTTCCAGGAATATTCTATAATTTTTCTGGAATTTTTAGACATTAAATACTATTTTTCCAAGTGTTTGTGAAGTTTCTAGTAATTTCTGAAATTTATTCCGAAAATAAAAATCAAATTCATCCAAGCCCGCCACGTGTCGCTCTCAGATTGAATCACTCTCTCTCCACGTTTTAATCCTAGCCACACATGATCACTTACCCCTTCATAAAATCCAAGAGCCATGAAACACTCACTTGCCACGTGTCAACAATCCGACGGCCCGTACCCCTTCACTTCCTCCCTCTCTCTATTACACATGGACCCCACATGTCATATGTTTCTTCAACCTTCCCTTCTTCCTCCTCCCACCCTCTCTCTCCTCCACCATGGATGACAAATTGGAGCTCATAAAAACCACCGTTTCTCCCTCATAACTCCCGATTAAGGCATGGAAACGGACACCCTAATCACCCTCATCAATCTCCCGGCCGTTTTCCATCCATTAACCCTCTCAAAACCGAAATCCCTTCACCTCCTCTCTCTTTCTATAAAAGGGCCTCCCCACCACCATTCTCTCCATTCCCCTCCCCTTCTTCGGCCGGCCTTCACTCCCCTCTCCTCCCGCCGCCGTGCGCCACCTCCCACCGCCTCCCGCCGCCGCCCGGCCACCTTCCTCCGGCCGCCCCCATCCCAACCGCCGCCACCACTGCCTCCCGCCGCCGCCGGCCGCCCCGGGCGTCCTCGTCGCCACCGGTAGGCCGCGCCGCCGCCCCGTCCACCCCGCCGCCGTTCGCCGCCCCGCCGCCGGCCGCCGGTCGCCGGTGAGCCGCCTCCCGTGCGCGCTCCCGTGGCCTCCCTCCATGATTCCTTCTTCAACCATATTCAACCTTGCTTATTTATTTTGTTGTTGCTCCTTTGTCAAGAAAGACTAAATGCCCACTTGGCTAGTGGATGCATGTTAGTGCATGCATGCATGAGGTTGTGTGTTCAAGTCCAATGCAATGCAATTTTCGGTTTGGGCTTGGCCAAAATTTTTGCTAGTCAATGACAACCGGGCCCCACATGTCATACACTCCAAAATACCCCAAAAATCAGCCAAAATAAAATTCCAGAGAATATTCCCTCGTTTTGCATTTTTCTGGAATTTCCAAACCGATCAAACTGCCAATTGCTCGTTCTCCGTCATCCGAACTCCGAATCCAGTGATTCAAGTTTCTAAATTCGTCTAAAATCATAATCTAAGTTGCAGTATATATTTTATAATTTTTGGATTTTATTTGGATTTTATTTGAATTTATTTGTTTGGTTCTTCGCGCGTAGATTTCGACGAATTCGGAGAGAACGACGCCGACGATTCGCACCAGGTCTTCGAGCCAGGCAAGTTACACCTTTGATCATGTTGAACCTAATATTTTAAATTAATTATGTTGTTTTTAAATTATTATGCATGCGTAATTTTATTCAAGTCTAGTTTAAATTCAGTTTAAAAGTGTAGTTATGCCTAAATCCTTTGTACAGCCAAATTTGACTTGAATGCCATTGTACCTTGTCAACCCTAGATAAAACCTAGTTAGTACAATAGCACTAACTAGAAATTTTGTAGAAATGCTTAGCCATGCTTAAGATAATTATGGTTTGGGACGATCTTTCACATAAAATGATAACCTTTTTACACGAAATGATAAACTTTTCAACTGTACTCTTGACTTTGGTGAGTCAAGGAGTGTTATGAAATGTTTTCAAACAAAATATAAAACTGGTTTAGACTTAGGCAATTGGTCAGAGTGGTGGGTGCAGGCATGCCCTGTTGGTCGGAGCCGCAGTGGTTGATTGTCGGGCACAGGGGTTTGTGGTTAGGCCTAAGTCAAGTTAAGGACCGGTCTGTGAGCTACTATTGCAAAGCCCTTTCGTACTACCACAAGTCTGGTATGGGACAGACCTGGCCGAATAATTTGTGAAGTTCCAACATGATCTCGCTATAGGCTGAATGTGAGCGCGGCGTAGGCCGTGAGAAGTCTCACACGGCACAAGAGGGGGCTCCAACATGTGGATTCATGTTGTGGTGAAACCTTAGTGGCGGCGTGATTATATTGACAACGAATCATTGTAAAGGCCTTGTCATGATCTCCTGGCCGCACACCTAAGGAAGTGTGTTAATCCGGTGGCAAAAAGGGATGATCATGTCTTGTGGGTAAAGCTGTACAACCTCTGCAGAGTGTATAACCTATCCTGGATAGCCGTGCCCACGGTCATGGGCAAGCTGAGTGAAGTTTTTCACGGATTAGACTTTGCTTTTCAAAATGGTTTGCGAAAACCTTGTGGATGGATGGAATCCATGAGAGATTTTGAAAACCGTGCGGATGGATGGAATCTGTACGAGTTCGTTTTGGAAAAGATGGTCCGGGTGGGATGCCCGTGGTTAGGTTAGTGTTTGGTCGGAGCCTGCACTAACGATATTATTTTGTTAAATTCTTGTTTCTATCTATTGTATCAAATTCAGCTTTTGCACTTATTATTGATATTTACTCCAATGATACTGTTTATGCAAATAAACCATAATATGCCTTCTTTTGTAACCCCTTATGCATGCATACACTCTGTTATATTTCCCTGGTGTAACTTGCGTAAGCACTTCGTGTGCTTACCTTGGGAGTACTTTATGTGCTCACCTTGCTAAAATCTGTTGCCAGAGGATGACGCCTACAACTTCGGTGAGGATGGTGACGACTAGGCCACGTCTTACAGTCATTCGCCTTGTGGGAAGGCTGGATGGGCTGCTGCTTTATGTATTTCTTCCGCTGTCTTCTTTTGCTATTATTGTAAACCTGGCCATAAGGCCCGTACTCTTGCTTTATAATAAAGTTTAGTTATCATGCGTGATATGTATCACTGTTCAACCTGTGTGCACTAGCTTTTCCTGGGATAGTGCGAATACACAGTGGGTTCTGGAGTTGCTGCTCCGGGTCCCGACAGAGATGGTATCAGAGCAATAATGACTCTAAGACGTGACCGTAGGTAGAATAGAATGGTTGAACTCTAAGGACTTATTTTTAATAACAAGTAATTTCAAAAGTTTTCTTATTCTTACCTCTCAATCTATGCTACCCTTATCTCTTAATCTTTGCTTGCTCTCGTCTTCCAATTCTCCCTTATCTTTATGTCATTACTTGAAAATTTATTTCTAAATCTTCTCTTGCTCAAAACAACTATAGATGGGCAATGGTTGAACTTCATCGACTCCGCCGCAACCTCAATCTTTGCACCAAAGGATCATGCTTCGTACGTCAAGAGCTGTGAAGGATCACTCCAAGACAACCCTTACCCTTTTAGGTTAAGTTGTTAAGCTAGACAGTAGACGAGGTTATGTGCTGTCATTTTTCCCTTTTGTCGGCAGCCATAACTATTGTTTGCTTAAAAAGTTTTTGCTAAGTCAGTGTTTTGCGTTGGGCAAAGACAACCCCTTCCCTTCCTTTGTCTTAACCCTCCTCTCACCTAAACTCCAGCAAGATGGTGAACACAAGAAGGAATGCTATGGAAGGCAACCCCAATGACAACAACGACGCTCAAGGAAGTCAGTCCGCCCCTATTCCTCCGCCTCCACCAGCAGCTGGACCTGACTGGGCTCAAATGATGGCAAATCAAAACCAGTTGATTCAACTATTAGCTCAAGCTATCAACAACCCTACTCAGCATGCTTCTCAGCCACCAGCTCAAGCTCCTCAAAACCAATTGCCAGAGTTTCTGAGGATAAGACCCCCAACCTTCTCAAGCAGCACCGAGCCAATGGATGCTGACGATTGGCTCCGCGCGATTGGAAAGAAGCTGGACATCTTGCAGTGCACCGATCGAGAAAGAGTCTTGTTTGCGACTCACCAGCTGAATGGACCCGCATCCGAGTGGTGGGATACCTTAACAGCCTCTCATGCCAACCCCCAAGCTATTACCTGGAATGAGTTCGTGCAAAGTTTCCGCAAAGCACACATTCCATCTGGCACCATCACTTTGAAGAAGAAGGAATTCAGAGCTCTGCGACAAGGAAACCGTACAGTGAATGAATACTTGCAGAAATTCAACCAGCTGGCACGCTACGCACCAGAGGACGTGTCCACCGACGAAGCAAAACAAGAAAGATTTTTGGAGGGCCTGAATGACAATATTTCTGTACAGTTGATATCAAGTGACTATGCAGATTTTCATCAGTTAGTCAGCAAGGCTATTCGCCAGGAGGGCAAGTTTGTGGAAATGGAAAATCGGAAAAGAAGAATGTCCACCCAGCACATGAATTCCGGAGGCTTTTCCAAGGTTAAAAGAACCTTACCACATGCCGTCAAATTTCAGCCGTCACCGATAACAGAAGAGCGAGTACCAGCTAACACCTCTGCCAACACTGAGGACAACAAAGCTTTGATATTCGACGCTCCACAGAAGGACCAGAACCCGGCAGCCGGTGTTACCTGTTTCAACTGCCATGAGACCGGACACTATGCCAACAACTGCCCCAAGAGACAGCAGACAATGAAGAAT
Source organism: Dendrocalamus latiflorus (assembly GCA_017311315.1). Lineage (NCBI taxonomy): Eukaryota > Viridiplantae > Streptophyta > Magnoliopsida > Poales > Poaceae > Dendrocalamus > Dendrocalamus latiflorus. The sequence continues at coordinate 11,969,739 of CM029657.1, read as the reverse complement.
GGTACATCCGGAACATCAACTGCCAACAACCTCCAGACAGCAAACAAAAGGCCACAGAAGTTTGCAAAGGGACGTCTGAACCAGATCTCCGCTCAAGCCACACAGAGTAAGATCCAAACCTATTTCTTTGCTAACCCGTGCGAATCTCGGGGACGAGATTCTTTTTAAGGGGGGTAGTTTGTAACAGCCCAGCTGTTTATTTCAAAATTTTCAGTAAAAAAAAATTAATTTAATTTAAATAAAATAAAGTGTTCTTTGGTTGCCTAAATTTTGGAGATTTTATTTGTCTGTTTTTAGCTTTTAAAAAGGCTTTTATAAAAAGTAATTTAACTAAAAACATAAAATTATGATTAAATAAAATAATATTTTGAGTTTATGTAAAAATATAATTTCAAATTAAGTATTTAAAAGCATTTGGCTTTTATTCGGATTTTCTGTGCTTTTCTGGAATTTAAAATCAATTTTAAAGGTTAAAAAGTATTTTATAAAATTATTAAATGCAAATCTGAAATTAAAAATATTTTTTTACTAAGTCTAAAATGCTTCCAGGAATATTCTATAATTTTTCTGGAATTTTTAGACATTAAATACTATTTTTCCAAGTGTTTGTGAAGTTTCTAGTAATTTCTGAAATTTATTCCGAAAATAAAAATCAAATTCATCCAAGCCCGCCACGTGTCGCTCTCAGATTGAATCACTCTCTCTCCACATTTTAATCCTAGCCACACATGATCACTTACCCCTTCATAAAATCCAAGAGCCATGAAACACTCACTTGCCACGTGTCAACAATCCGACGGCCCGTACCCCTTCACTTCCTCCCTCTCTCTATTACACATGGACCCCACATGTCATATGTTTCTTCAACCTTCCCTTCTTCCTCCTCCCACCCTCTCTCTCCTCCACCATGGATGACAAATTGGAGCTCATAAAAACCACCGTTTCTCCCTCATAACTCCCGATTAAGGCATGGAAACGGACGCCCTAATCACCCTCATCAATCTCCCGGCCGTTTTCCATCCATTAACCCTCTCAAAACCGAAATCCCTTCACCTCCTCTCTCTTTCTATAAAAGGGCCTCCCCACCACCATTCTCTCCATTCCCCTCCCCTTCTTCGGCCGGCCTTCACTCCCCTCTCCTCCCGCCGCCGTGCGCCACCTCCCACCGCCTCCCGCCGCCGCCCGGCCACCTTCCTCCGGCCGCCCCCATCCCAACCGCCGCCACCACTGCCTCCCGCCGCCGCCGGCCGCCCCGGGCGTCCCCGTCGCCACCGGTAGGCCGCGCCGCCGCCCCGTCCACCCCGCCGCCGTTCGCCGCCCCGCCGCCGGCCGCCGGTCGCCGGTGAGCCGCCTCCCGTGCGCGCTCCCGTGGCCTCCCTCCATGATTCCTTCTTCAACCATATTCAACCTTGCTTATTTATTTTGTTGTTGCTCCTTTGTCAAGAAAGACTAAATGCCCACTTGGCTAGTGGATGCATGTTAGTGCATGCATGCATGAGGTTGTGTGTTCAAGTCCAATGCAATGCAATTTTCGGTTTGGGCTTGGCCAAAATTTTTCACTACTACAAAAGAGGCTATACTAGACGGCAAATCACAGACGGTTTTGTGAAACCGTCTGTAATGTAAACTATTACAGACGGTTTTAATTTGAAGGCCGTCTGTCGTATTTGTGGCGGGAAAAAGGAGTATCACAGACGGTTCTTACCGCTGAACCGTCTGTGATACTGGAATATCACAGACGGTTTTTATTCAAAACCGTCTGTGATAATCTGGGATTATCACAGACGGTTTTTTATTAAAAACCGTATGTGTTGTGTCGACTATCACAGCCGGTTGTTGTTAAGAACCGTCTGGGAATGTTCACAGACGGTTTTTCACAAGAACCGGCTGTGATGTCCCTTTCTCTGTCATATTCTAGATCAGAGGTTAATATGTAAGTACACATTGCTTCTAATAACTTAACTACAGAACTACTGAGACAAGAGATCACAAATTAAAGGCAAATTTATTAATTTCAATTAGAGGCAAATTTATTACAAAAGTCGCACAGGTACAGAGTTTCCCAGATTGTATTCTTTTGGGCTTCGTAAGCTTCTTCTTCGACTTGGGGACTTGGAGGATCAGCCGCTAAATTCTCGAACGCCGTTAAGATTGCCCTTGTCCTTTGCACTTCCTCGTGCAGCCTGGGCAAATGATCAGCAGCATCCATAATGTTGTAGAGGATAGCATGAAAAGATTCCTCAGAATCTGCCGTTTCTGCTTGATCGGTAAGGCTATCCATCAGTCTCTGCAATGCGTGTAGAGCTTCTTCCGCATTGCGCACATTGTGGAGAAGAACCAGGGTGAGGGCCGTTTCCCTTTCTTGAGCGGCAGCGAGACGCCTCCGTCGACGGCGGAGGATCAGGTCAAGCTGACGGATGCAAGAAAGTCGGGGAAGGAGAGCAGGGCGGGTGCGGAGAAGCCGCTCCAGATGCAAATTGCTGGCCGCCTGTGTAAGGTTCCGGCCGAACAATTCGTGATGAACAGATGAGAGGAAGGAGATGATCACAAGAACAGTAGTAGAAGCCATGTTGTATTGTATATTGTATTGTACGTACGTAGAAGAGACCTGGATTAGGAGCGCATATTTAACCCTCAGCACAAACGGTTCGTATACCCAAACATTAATGATATAGACGCTTCGTATAACGATCGAGAGACGTTAATTAGACGATCGAAACACGAAGCGTTCTGGCATCGAAACACGCGCGAAGCAGTTCTGGTATGAAGCTTATGACAGACGGTTTTTCATAAAAAACCGTCTGTGATAATTTCATAGACCGTTAATAACATGAACCGTCTGTGATAATTGAGACTTGCACAGACGGTTCTTAATACGAACCGTCTATACCAATCGAGTAACACAGACGGTTCCGTTTAAGAACCGTCTGTAATAATCCCATGTCACTGATAATTGGTCTGTAATAATCACATGTCACCAATAATTGGCGTATACACAGGATTTCGATCTCACCCGTCTATTCTCTCCACATCGAATGGCTGGCACCAGTTCCTCCCACGGCCAGACCCTTATTAATAACTCCCCATCAACCTTTCCACCGGTACTAGTCACGCGTGAGTTCATCCACTAGCTAGCTTCCTGCATGCATCTCCCCTCCGCTGTGAGCTAGCACCTCCATCGCGGCACGTCCGGTTCATACTAAACAACACACTCTTGCCGTAAGTGTGTCTAGTTTAGTGTGAACCGTCGTGCCGCGAAGGGTTTGTTAGCTTGTTATCCTGTAATAGATCGATCTGAATGTGTTGTTGAGTTTTTGTGCTTGCCTCTGTATTTGCATGTTCCTCGACCAGCTCAACCAAGAATCTGGTAATGTCTTTTCTTTGCACTATTGTAATAAAATTGCCTTGAATTTTCTCGGGAAAGATGAACTGTTTCGTCAGGGCATGACTGCCAACTCGAAACATATATAGCATAGCATTCGAGGCACATCCGAGGCCTGCAGCTGTGTCTTGAGGAATGCCAAGAGCTGGTCTTCAGATGTGGCTGCCACATCTGAAGACCAGCTCTTGGCATTCCTCAAGACACAGCAGCAGGCCTCGGATGTGCCTCGAATGCTATGCTATATATGCTTCGAGTTGGCAGTCATGCGCCTGACGAAACAGTTCATACCCGTGTAACTATCACAGACGGTTTGTAATTTAAACCGTCTGTCAAGGACTATCACAGACGGTTTATATTTCGAACCGTCTGTGATAATGAGACTATCACAGACGGTTATTTATTCTAACCGTCTATGATATGTAGAAATCACAGACGGTTAATATTAATAACCGTCGGTGATAATTCGCAGACGGGTATTAATACGAACCGTCTGTGATATGTAATTTTCACAGACCGTTTGTAGTTGGAACCGTCTGTGATATTCTGCGTAGTATTAATTACTTGGCGTACTTGCTTGAAGGATGTCGACACCGATCTGTCTTCATTGCGCTGCATCGGTGGAGCAAGGCGGCCGGCTTTAGGGAGTTGGGGGTAAAAATATCACCGTCTTCTTATTGATCTGATCAGAGGTTAGCATACTCAATTACTTAACATTCTTAGTGATCTGATCAGAGATTAGTATTCAATTACTTAACATGCTTAGTGATCTGATCAGAGGTTAGTAGTAGAGGTAATAATCATTTTTGACACCCATTTTTCACTTGTGTAGCGTAGATGGACCGAAGCTGGATGTATATTGAGAACCGTGTGAGTGAAGAGTACATTACTGGCGTGTCTGCCTTTAGAAGGGCGGCCGAGCTGGATATGTTGAAGAAGGGGATGAAATATATGTATTGCCCATGTATTGATTGTGATAATCTTAAGATGTTTAGCAACTCAGCGCAGATTGAAGCTCACTTGATTCGAAGGGGTTTCAGAAAAGGGTACAAATGTTGGACCAGTCACGGTGAAGAGAAGAGTACACAAGAAGATAGTTATGACATAGTCGAGGGGGGCAACGATATGCCAGTTGTGGACTGTTCTTTCGATCATGAGGAAAGGTCGCAGGATGACAATCTGGATGATGAGGATAGGTCGCAGGATGACAATTTGGATCATGAGGATAGGTCGCAGGATGATAATCTGGATCAGATGTTACATGATGCAGAAGAGAACTATAGTGAGAGAGAGTTTGGTAAATTCGAGGGCTTGATGGAGGACTCGGAGAAACCTTTGTTCCCAGGCTGCAAGCCGCAATACACGAGGTTGTCATCAGTTCTAGAACTGCTAAAATTGAAGGCAAGCAATGGTTGGTCCGACAAGAGTTTCACGGCATTATTAGGTCTCCTAGTGGACATGCTTCCAACGGGAAATGTGTTGCCGAGAACCACCTACCAAGCCAAGAAGATTCTTTGTCCATTAGGAATGGAAGTAGAAAGAATACATGCATGTCGGAATGATTGTATCCTGTACCGTAAAGAGTATGCTAGCTTACATGTTTGTCCGGTGTGCAAAGCATCCCGATACAAACGTAAAAATGACTCTGATGATGGGAAGGGCATCGAGGTGAAGCAAGGACCTCCTGCTAAGGTGATGTGGTATCTTCCTGTAATCCCCCGTTTGAAGCGTTTATTTGCAAACCGCAAGGATGCAAGATTGATGCGTTGGCACTGCGAGCAGCGTAAGAAAGACGGAATGATAAGACATGTTGCTGATTCTGCCCAGTGGAGGAACATCGATAGGATGTTTGTAGATTTCGGTGTGGAACCGAGAAATATAAGGTTTGGGTTGAGTACAGATGGAATGAATCCTTTTGGTAACATGAGCAGTCGACATAGCACCTGGCCCGTGACTCTGTGCATGTACAACCTTCCTCCTTGGCTGTGTATGAAGCGGAAATATATTTTGATGTCACTACTTATCCAAGGGCCGAAGCAACCTGGCAACGATATTGATGTGTTCCTAGCCCCATTGGTGGAAGATCTTGCAACGCTGTGAAATGAAGGGGTACATGTATGGGATGCGGACAAACGAGAGAACTTCACTCTACGGGCCATGTTGTTCTGCACCATTAATGATTTTCCTGCCCTTGGTAACCTGTCAGGGTTTAGTATAAAAGGAGCCAAAGCGTGTCCGCACTGCTTAGATTATACGGAGAGTGTGTGGTTGAACAACTCCCGAAAAACTGTGTACATGCGTCACCGTAGGTTCCTTCCAAAGTATCACCCATACCGCAAGATGAAGAAACAATTTGACGGAAAAAAAGAGGATGACTCAGTACCAAGACCTTTTAGCGGGAAAGAGGTGTATGATATGGTCAAGGATATAAATGTTGTGTTTGGAAAGGGACGTAAATTGAGGAAGAACATGTGGAAAAAGAGGTCAATATTTTGGGACTTGCCTTATTGGGAGCACTTAGAAGTTCGCAATTGCATCGATGTCATGCACGTCGAGAAGAATGTATGTGACAGTTTGATTGGTCTCTTACTGAACATTCCTGACAAAACAAAGGATGGTGTTAACGCAAGGCGTGACTTGGTCGCTATGAACATCAGGACCGAGTTAGCACCGATAGAGACCGATAAAGGCCGGACGTACCTTCCCCCAGCATGTTACACTCTGTCTAAGTCGGAGAGAACTGAATTGTGCCAGTCCTTAAATGGTGTGAAAGTTCCATCCGGTCACTCGACAAGCATGAAGAAACTTGTTTCCATGGAACATTTGAAATTAATTGGCATGAAGTCTCACGACTGTCATGTGCTAATGACTCAAATGCTACCTGTTGCAATTAGAAGTATTTTGCCGAACAAGGTTCGAGTGACAATCATAAGGCTATGTTATTTCTTCAACGCAATTGCTCAGAAGGTCATTGATCCAGATGGACTAGATGCTCTGCAAACCGAGGTGGTGACAACTCTATGTCATCTAGAGATGTATTTCCCTCCATCATTTTTTGATATCATGGTCCATCTCATTGTCCACCTTGTGAAAGAGATAAAAATATGTGGCCCCGTATTTCTACGTCATATGTATCCTTTCGAGAGGTACATGGGAATTCTGAAGTCCTATGTACGCAATCGATCTCGACCGGAGGGTAGCATCATCGAAGGTTATACAACAGAAGAGGTCATTGAATTCTGCATCGGCTACATGGCTCAGGTAGAGCCGATAGGTGTGCCTCTATCTCGTCACGAGGGGAGGTTAGAGGGTATAGGGACTATCGGGAGGAAAGCAATAACCCCGGATCAAAATACGTATGCTCAAGCCCATTTCATGGTTTTACAACACATGACTGAGGTGACCCCATATATTGAAGAGCACAAGGACATGCTACGTCAGGAGAATGCAGGCCAGTCAGAAGTTTGGATCACGAGACAACACAACCGTCAGTTCAACGAATGGTTGAAGGCGCAATTGACTAGGAGGTCGTCAAATGAAACACTACAATGGTTGGCAAAAGGGCCAAAATTTACAATTGTGACATGGCAAGCATACGACATTAATGGCTACACATTTTATACAACAGATCAAGATAGAAAGAGCACAGTGCAGAACTCAGGTGTCCGCATAGATGCCTATGATTCGCACGGCAGAACCGCTGGCCCAAGCTCGTACTACGGGCTTGTAGAGGAGATTTGGGAGCTTGACTACGTAATTTTCAAAATTCCTCTATTTCGGTGCCGTTGGGTCCAACTCCCACGGGGTGTAAAGGTTGACAAGTACGGCGTCACTACCGTGGACCTCGAATGTGTAGGATACAAAGACGAACCATTCGTACTCGCGAGGCAAGTTGTTCAAGTATTTTATGTAACCGACCCGGCAAATAAGAAGCGTCATGTAGTTCTTCAGGGAAAAAGAAGGATTGTCGGGGTTGAGAATGTTGTGGATGAGGAAGAGTACAATCAATTTGATGATTTGCCTCCATTCGGAGACGGCATCAGGCTCGATGAAGAACAAGGCGATGAAGCAAGCTATATGCGTATCGATCATCGTGAAGGGCTTTATTTAAAATGATATAGCCAAAGTGTAATAAATGATATAGGTTATGCTTGTGTTTTTCATAAATGTATGTATGTTCCATTGTAATTGTAAAATGACTAAGGAACCCATGCATTGTAATTGTAAAATGACTAAGGAACTATGAAATAGTTATATTTATGGTTATGCTTGCGTTTTTCATAAATGACATAGGAACCTAGCTAGCTGCGGGTATTTATAGTGAACTATCACAGGCGGTTTATCAAAAGAAACCGTCTGTGATAACACATCACAGCCGGTTCTATCGATATAACCGTCTGTGATAATATGGGTAGCAGCGGTGGGAGGGAGCAAAACCTAGCTAGCAGGGGCGCTGCAGAGTGGAGACAAGAGACTGCGGCAGAGCGGACTCCGCAGACCTAGCGCGGGTATTTAAAGATGATCTATCACAGACGGTTCTATCTATAGAACCGTTTGTGATATGCATTATCACAGACGGTTCTATCTATAGAACCGTTTGTGATATGAATTATCACAGACGGTTCTATCTATAGAACCGTTTGTGATATTCATTATCACAGACGGTTCTATATATAGAACCGTTTGTGATATGAATTATCACAAACGGTTATATTTATAGAACCGTCTGTGATAGATCATCTTTAAATACCCGCGCTAGGTCTGCGGAGTCCGCTCTGCCGCAGTCTCTTGTCTCCACTCTGCAGCGCCCCTGCTAGCTAGGTTTTGCTCCCTCTCCCACCGCCGGTCCCTCCCGACGCCGCCGGTCCTTCCCGAAGCCGCCGGTCCCTCCTGACGCCGCTCCCTCCCGAAGCCGGCGGTCCCCCCCGACGCCGGTCCCTCCCTCCCGACGCCGCCGCTCCCTCCCTACGCCGCTCCCTCCCGAAGCCGGCGGTCCCCCCCGACGCCGGTCCCTCCCTCCCGACGCCGCTCCCTCCCTCCCGACGCCGCTCCCTCCCGTAGCCGGCGGTCCCGCCCGACGCCGGTCCCTCCCTCCCGACGCCGCCGCTCCCGCCCAACGCCGGTCCCTCCCTCCCTGTGCTTCACATGTTAGCTTTATGATATATATATGCTTCACATGATATATATATGCTTCACATGTATATGCTTCACATGATATATATATGCTTCACATGTATATGCTTCACATGATATATATATGCTTCACATGTATATGCTTCACATGATATATATATGATTCACATGTATATTCTTCACATGATATATATATGCTTCACATGTATATGCTTCACATGATATATATATGCTTCACATGATATATATATGCTTCACATGTATATGCTTCACATGATATATATATGCTTCACATGTATATGCTTCACATGATATATATATGCTTCACATGTATATGCTTCACATGATATATATATGCTTCACATGTATATGCTTCACATGATATATATATGCTTCACATGTATATGCTTCACATGATATATATATGCTTCACATGTATATGCTTCACATGATATATATATGCTTCACATGTTATATGCTTCGCAAGGTCTATTTGGAAGGCCCATAGCTCACTGCAATTAGCTAATCGTTAGAACTTTGTCAAAGGGCATAAAGCAAGTGACACACTCCAGTGCTCACTTCAGTTAGTTTTTTCTTAGAAGAGAGATGGCGTCCACACAGTCTTCGTCGTCGTCATCTGGGTCTCACGCTCCCAAGACTGCGAAATCTAAACGTGGCCGAGGAGTATCGAAAAGGCCAGAGGGCCGAAGGACCATCACGGTGGTCTCTCCGGATGGGGTCCCTCTGGAACCGTCGAAAGCAGCGTCATCATTTCGGACTACCTGCGGGATAATTGGAAGGCAACGGGTCCCCATCACCATAGCAAGCTGGAAAGATTTGACAAAGGATCACAAAAATCAGCTATGGGAGGAACTTACAAATTCGTTCGAGTTCCCAGCAGAAGCACAGGGACTCGTGCAACGGCAAGCGCTCCTCGCGATGGGAAAAGCATGGAAGAATTTTAAGAGCACTCTTGTGACGAAGTACGTGGCCGAGGATGTCACGCCCTTTACGAAGTATCCTTTCGTGTCGCCGGAAACATGGGAGGCCTTTGTGCAGATGAAGACGACGCCCGAATTTGTACAACAAAGTGCGGCGCACAAGGATCTCCAGTCACAAAACACGCACCCTCACAGACTCGGCACTGCTGGGTACGCGGGTAAAATCCCGCAATGGAGGATGCAGGATGAGGTCGCAATCCGATCGGAGGCCTCTCCGCCATTTGCCGGGATCGCAAACGAGCGCGCTCGAAACTGGTTAAGAGCGAGGTCATCAACCACATCTTCGGGTGTCTCTTTCAAAAACCCCGCAGGTGAGGAAGTGTCCCAACGCATGGTAAAATATGTTAAACAACATAGTTGTTAACACCTCTTGAACTTCATGGGTTCAAAAATAACATGATTAATTGCCTCTTGCAGCAATCATTGACTACCGAATCTTCTCGTGGCTCCTTTGAAGAAGATAGGGAGATAGATTTACTATCACAGGCCTTGGGAAACAAGGAGCACCCAGGTCGCACACGAGGCATGGGGGTTTATGTACCTTGGAGGCACGGATTTCCAGATTACTCCGACACATATAGGAGTAGGAAGAGAACCAAGGCGTACCGCAGCGAACAAATAAAACAGGAGCTTCGTGCTCAACTTGAGGAACAACTATCTGCCTCACTTCAAGAGCAGACTGCCTCACTTCGAGGAGAGATAGATTCGTTGCGGGAAGAACTGAGACAAGTCCGCAACCAATCGCAACCCACTCCTAGTACTGCGGTACCCAGTCCCCCTCAACGTCGCAGTAGCTGCGCGTCCACACCAATTTCTGAACATAGCGACGACCACTTACGTATTGATGACATTCAGGTAATGTACCTCTTTAGAATGGTACATAGATCTCTCTGGTGGACGCCTTAACTCATCTCTTGTATCGTTATGTAGGAGCCCATGCCTTGCAGCCTCAAAGTCAGGCTTGTTGGCTCTATTCCCGTTGACGCTGGGCGCGGCATGGTGTATCCATTGCTGCCAGGGACGCAGGTGCACGGTGTACAAGTAGACACCGGTTTCATAAAGGTCCAGGTGGACATGATTAATGATATTTTTAAGCCTGTCCCTCTTGAGAAGCCCCCAAACGAAGAGATTAAGACATTAGGGGATGCCGTCCACACATTCGTTCAGTGGCCCAAGAGGGACATCGTCCTCGACATGTCCGTGCCACAATCTTCACATCCAGTGGCCCAAGAGGGACGTCGCCCTGGACCTGGCACATCGGCTCCGGTGGCTCCACCTCCACCTCCAAATCCAGTAAAGTCTGTTGCATCGGCTCCCGCTGAGATGCCACCGAGAACATATCATAAGCGAGGCTCCAAGGCCTCCAAGGCTCATGCGAAGAAAATTAAGCCGAGTCCCGTGCCATGGAAGTTTATTCTAGGAGTGTCGTTGGTGCCCGATTCACAATTACGCCAGCTTGGTATGATTTGCAATACATTGCATGCCTGGTACATGGAGAAGTCCAACATGAAGCCAAACCGGCAGAGTGCATTCACTGTGAAATATAAAGAGACGCATTTCCTCCATGACTTGGGCTACATCGTCGTGACATTCGAAGATTTATTCTTACTATTCAATCTCGACGAACTCGACGCCTCACTTCTACGATGCTGGACACTGTAAGTGTACTGTACAATGAAGTTCTACATTCACGTTATACAGATAAATGTCATTACCCTTTCTTTATGTATAGATACATGATCCAACAAGCCCGGAAATTGCGACGACCGGTGGGTTTCCTCGACCCTCACTTGGTCTCCGAGCAATCTATCAACGCAGATGCATCCTTCGTGGAAGGTTACATAACGAGGGGATTGATTGCTCACACCGACAAGGAGTACGTCATGGTACCCTTCAACCAAGGGTAAGTGCTTCACTAGTTGCCACACATATGTTTCATTTGTACTTTACATGCAGCATGAACTTAGGATTAATCACTATGGCGACACATATGACTAGGAATCACTGGATTTTGATTGTGATTGTACCAAAGTGGAGCAAGGTAATATACCTTGATTCCCTCCTTAGGAGCAACCATGACTTCAGTCGTGTGCAAGAAGTACTTAACAGGTAAACTCATTTCCTCCATACATAACTCTATTGTAATATTTCTTTTGTTTGCCACGGCCGAGGCTAAGTTTTTTGAATCACGTAGGGCGTTTGCCGAATATGTTGCCCAAGGAGGAACACACGACAAATCCAGTGACACGCTACGACACAACACGCGATTTCCGGTACCCGCTACAACACAATAATCCTATATCATACTTTGTAATAATGCCTCTAGAATTGACAATACCGATGTATGTAATTCTATTTTTGCAGTGCCACCAGCAGCTACAGGGCAACGTATGTGGATTCTACGTTTGCCGCAATATGATGGAAATCATGGGTACTAAGATCAATGATCCAGAGGTTTGTCAGGTCCTTCCAATAATTATTATTTTCTGATTATATTACACACACATGCTAATTAATGACTTAACATTGCTCCTAGCGACAGCGGGTGAACTTCGACGGAAGTGCATATGATCTTGACAATCTCGTCGATATTCGTGCAATCATCTCCCAATTCTTGCTAGCAGAGGTCATAAATAAGAGGGGAGAGTTCCACACCGGCGATGATGATAATTAGATGTTGAAACATTGGATTCAACTGTACAAATCAAACAATTCCTCAATTGAATACATTTGTCAGATTTTGTGTAACAATTTTCATTCTATATATGTGATATTGTTACATTCATCTGTGTATCGAATTTTGTTGTAATTTACTATGAGTTGCAATTAACTTATATCTGTCATTTATCTGTAATCTGCTTGCTTTCAAAGGGCATGGCTAGCATATCCTGAGGCTAGCCAAGAAACAGCATATAAAATGGATGATGCACTTGGTATCACAAACGGTTCATTGTTAAAAACCGTCTGTGATACCATATCACAGACGGTTTCAAAGAGTGCCGTATGTGGTGTGACTGCTATCACAGACGGCTTTTACTACTGACCGTCTGTGATATACAAAATATCACAGACGGTTAGTAATACCCGTCTGTGATATTGTGCATATCACAGACGGTCTTTATTACTAACCGTCTGAGATAGGCGAGTATCACAGACGGTTTTTTATAAACAACCGTCGGTGATACGCGTCTATCACAGACGGTTAGTAATCAAGACCGTCTGTGATATACACAATATCACAGACGGTTAGTAATACAAACCGTCTGTGATATTGTGTATATCACAGACGGTCTTGATTACTAACCGTCTGTGATATGCGAGTATTACCGACGGTTGTTTATAAAAAACCGTCTGTGATACTCGCCTATCTCAGACGGTTAGTAATAAAGACCGTCTGTGATGTTTTTATCACAGACGGCTCGGGAACCGTCTGTGATAACCATCAACTATCACTGACACCTAAACACTGACGGTTCAGGAACCGTCTGTGATGACGGTTCCGAACCGTCTGTGATAGGGCTGTCTGTAGCAGTGTTTGCTAGTCAATGACAACCGGGCCCCACATGTCATACACTCCAAAATACCCCAAAAATCAGCCAAAATAAAATTCCAGAGAATATTCCCTCGTTTTGCATTTTTCTGGAATTTCCAAACCGATCAAACTGCCAATTGCTCGTTCTCCGTCATCCGAACTCCGAATCCAGTGATTCAAGTTTCTAAATTCGTCTAAAATCATAATCTAAGTTGCAGTATATATTTTATAATTTTTGGATTTTATTTGGATTTTATTTGAATTTATTTGTTTGGTTCTTCGCGCGTAGATTTCGACGAATTCGGAGAGAACGACGCCGACGATTCGCACCAGGTCTTCGAGCCAGGCAAGTTACACCTTTGATCATGTTGAACCTAATATTTTAAATTAATTATGTTGTTTTTAAATTATTATGCATGCGTAATTTTATTCAAGTCTAGTTTAAATTCAGTTTAAAAGTGTAGTTATGCCTAAATCCTTTGTACAGCCAAATTTGACTTGAATGCCATTGTACCTTGTCAACCCTAGATAAAACCTAGTTAGTACAATAGCACTAACTAGAAATTTTGTAGAAATGCTTAGCCATGCTTAAGATAATTATGGTTTGGGACGATCTTTCACATAAAATGATAACCTTTTTACATGAAATGATAAACTTTTCAACTGTACTCTTGACTTTGGTGAGTCAAGGAGTGTTATGAAATGTTTTCAAACAAAATATAAAACTGGTTTAGACTTAGGCAATTGGTCAGAGTGGTGGGTGCAGGCATGCCCTGTTGGTCGGAGCCGCAGTGGTTGATTGTCGGGCACAGGGGTTTGTGGTTAGGCCTAAGTCAAGTTAAGGACCGGTCTGTGAGCTACTATTGCAAAGCCCTTTCGTACTACCACAAGTCTGGTATGGGACAGACCTGGCCGAATAATTTGTGAAGTTCCAACATGATCTCGCTATAGGCTGAATGTGAGCGCGGCGTAGGCCGTGAGAAGTCTCACACGGCACAAGAGGGGGCTCCAACATGTGGATTCATGTTGTGGTGAAACCTTAGTGGCGGCGTGATTATATTGACAACGAATCATTGTAAAGGCCTTGTCATGATCTCCTGGCCGCACACCTAAGAAAGTGTGTTAATCCGGTGGCAAAAAGGGATGATCATGTCTTGTGGGTAAAGCTGTACAACCTCTGCAGAGTGTATAACCTATCCTGGATAGCCGTGCCCACGGTCATGGGCAAGCTGAGTGAAGTTTTTCACGGATTAGACTTTGCTTTTCAAAATGGTTTGCGAAAACCTTGTGGATGGATGGAATCCATGAGAGATTTTGAAAACCGTGCGGATGGATGGAATCTGTACGAGTTCGTTTTGGAAAAGATGGTCCGGGTGGGATGCCCGTGGTTAGGTTAGTGTTTGGTCGGAGCCTGCACTAACGATATTATTTTGTTAAATTCTTGTTTCTATCTATTGTATCAAATTCAGCTTTTGCACTTATTATTGATATTTACTCCAATGATACTGTTTATGCAAATAAACCATAATATGCCTTCTTTTGTAACCCCTTATGCATGCATACACTCTGTTATATTTCCCTGGTGTAACTTGCGTAAGCACTTCGTGTGCTTACCTTGGGAGTACTTTATGTGCTCACCTTGCTAAAATCTGTTGCCAGAGGATGACGCCTACAACTTCGGTGAGGATGGTGATGACTAGGCCACGTCTTACAGTCATTCGCCTTGTGGGAAGGCTGGATGGGCTGCTGCTTTATGTATTTCTTCCGCTGTCTTCTTTTGCTATTATTGTAAACCTGGCCATAAGGCCCGTACTCTTGCTTTATAATAAAGTTTAGTTATCATGCGTGATATGTATCACTGTTCAACCTGTGTGCACTAGCTTTTCCTGGGATAGTGCGAATACACAGTGGGTTCTGGAGTTACTGCTCCGGGTCCCGACAGAGATGAACATTGTTCCATGGACTGGGTGTATGTCGTGCTACAAACCAAGTGTTCACATAGCCTTAAGGTGTTGTGTAGACCCGGTTCATGGTGGACCACTTTGGGCCCTATATAAGTGCTCCCATTGGCAGGCCCCCTTACATAGTTACATTCTAGCACCTTCCCCCAATCTCTAGTCTTCCCCAGGAAAGCTCCCACGTGGGCGCTCAGCTCATTCGACCCCCGAGCCAGCCTCCAAGGCCACAATTTCCACCAGCCAAGCCTCCTCCTAACCTCTCCCGGGTGATCATCTTGGACATCTTAGAGTTCTCCTCTGGGTCCTGTGGCTATGAGCTCACAGGACCTGCTCATCGGTCGCCCATCACATGGCTCAGTCGTTACCCCCCGGATTGCTCGAGTGAATTGGGTGTGCGACTCTAGGACACCCTCAGATGAAGGGGCTATGAGACCCTAGGTGTCTCCCATGTGGAGAAGCGGTGCAGCCCTCGGCCACCACCAAGCAGAGGTGCTATGCGACTTCCGACCTCTCCTGGATGAAGAAGTCGTGTGACCCCGGGGAGCCACGGGTAGAGCAACTACGAGGCGAAGGGCCACCTTTGAGAGAAGTTGTAGGATGCCAGCCCCCATGCAAAAGATTTGTGTGACCCCGGGTGCCCAAAGGCAGAGGGGCTACGAGACACCGACCATCTCCCCCGGTGAAGGAGTCATGGCACGGGACTCTGAGACACCACTACTGGAGGAGTTGCTTGACCTAGGGGCATCCCCCGGGTGGAGGAATTGTGTGACCCTAGGGTGCCCCCAAGTGGAGTTGCATGATATTGGGTGCCCCGGGTAGAAGAGTTGCGATATGCCGGACTTCTCCCCAAGTGAAGGAGCTGTCGCACGTGAGCTTGGGACAGGGTTACAAATTTTGAACGAAATTTCACGTTTCGGACAAAATTTTATCCCTTTTGGAGGGTACCGAAATAGGTTTTATTTGGCTAAAATTTGGCTGAATTTGGCTCTATTTGAAATTTGTTCAAATTTTATTCAAATTTTGGTTAAATTTCATCAAAAATTGATTTTTTTATCCGAAATTTCGAACGAAATGAATGAAATTTCGTTCATTCGTTCCTTTCGCCAGTGACTGAAATTTTTTTTGCCTCTGAAAGTTTTAACACTGGCTTGGGACACCCCCCGAGCAGTGGAATTGTGTGACCCCGAGGCATCGGACCTCCCTCCCCCACAGGTGAGGTGATTTTTGATCTCTCGGACACCCTCCAGGCGAAGTAGCTATGATCCCTTGGCCACCTTTTGGGTGATTCAGTTGAGGGGATTTGGGGTTTTTCCAAACGACTTGGCCTTAAGGGCCTAGGCCTATCTCGGTGGGATCCGCCTTTCACTTGGTGACATGAGTGGCTTCTAAACCACTCAGTTTTGCTTAGACTTTCGCTTTTGACTTGGCTCCATTTATCATGGCTTTGAAGAAGGTAGCTGCGTCTATGGCCCTTCTACTAAGAAAGGCGAGAAAGCGAAGGAGACAGTCAAGGGAGAGGAAACTCCGAAGAAGGTCATCCAATTCTCTCATCACTTGGGCCCTTCCATCATGAAGAGGGACCTTTTGGAACAACTGGAGAAGAAGGGCAAGATCGAGAATGCCGAACTAGCCATCTTGCCCAACCCTAGTGAGGTCCACCCCAACCCAGGGCTTAGGATGCTTGTCGTCTTCACCGCTCAATTTGAAGCTGGCCTCCTCATCCCTCCAATTGGGCAGCTGAAGAATGTGCTTGACACATTCGATCTTGAGGTCTTCCACCTCAACCTGGGTTTCTTCATCCGCCTCTCGGTGTACAAGTGGGTGATATGGAGATTGAGGGTGAAACATCACTCAGCTGAGCTCTTCTGCTTCCTCCACTATGCCGTGCTCACAATGGCGTATGCCTATGAGAATGTGCACTCCTCATATAGGGTAATAGCCTTTCAGCTCTAGGGCATGACAGATTTTTGAGTTCCCCACTAAAGCCTACAAGGCCAAGTGGGAATCATAGAGAGATATGTTGTTCTACTACCCTACTTAGGGATTTGGCCTCTTCAACACGAGGAAGAGCCATTGGTGGACCACTCGCTGCACTTCTAACCTTCCCTAAGTGCGACAGATAAAGACCATTGGCACCTTCTGCAAGCACTTGCTACGAAGTATAGCATATGTGATCTCGTCGAGGAGTACTGTATGTTGAGGATTGGTCCCCTCTGCCAGGGCTAGAACTTGACCTTCATAAAGGGCAAGGTGCTGGGGGCATCCATGCTTTTCGAGGCTTCGCCAAGTCCTAGTGTGAGTTTCCATGCCCCTTACAATGCTATGCTCACTCGACCACCGATCCTCTTCTAATCCCTACTTGGACATGCAGGCTTGACGTTCGAACAATCGGAGAAGGCGGCGGTGAAATTACTTAGGCGCGAGACAAGGGCATAGCGTGGTGTAGCAGAGGAACTAATCGTGGGGGATCACCACAACCATGCGTGCGAGATGCTTAGCGTGCCTATACCAGCTCAACCGCCCTTCGACAAGGATGGTGGGCCTAGGAGAGGGGCGAAGCGCTCTCAAGAGGTCTTGGAGGACTCACCTCCATCACCAAAGTTAGCAGAGTGCAACAGCCCTCAGGGCTCATCTCAGAAAGGGCCTTCTGGCACCGTAGGCACGTCTCATCACCCTGGTAGGGGGAAGGGACTTGCGACCAGCCTCCCCCCGCCTGGTTCTCTAGGATCTCCTATTTCCTCTCCAAGCATTGCCTCGACCTTTGGCCTAGGAGGCACCCCTTGGGGAGGCACCGAAGGGACAACGACAGGCTCCATGCCCACCTCTGTCCTTCGCTCCTTTGCCCCGCTGAGGCCCCTACCGATTGACTATCCTCACGGGAGAGCTAGGGCACAGATGACATGGCTATCGAGGTCAACGCGACAGCTCGGTGGGCACGTCAAGGGCCACGGTAGGCGTAGCTCTAACTACCACCACGGAAATCCCCGTGGTGAGGTGTCTCCAGGGCCTGGACTTTAGCATGTGATTCCCACCTTTGTATTGCATGTGGACACACCCCAAGATGTGGGCTCAAGCACCCCTCTACTAGTTCGGGGCGTGTCACTACTAAGGATTTTGCCTTACCAAAGCCTATGTTTGAGTTCTTGAGCAAAGCTATCACGTGTGCAGTGCCTACCAACCTTGATTTGGCCCTTGAGGATGACCCTCTGACCAAGAGGTACATGTTTGCTTTAATCGGTGCTAGGCTTTCAGCGCTACTATGCGAAGGCTTTCACTGAGGTCCTGCTGACCTCCCTCGACTAGTAGGATGCCATCACTTCATGACCTTTGGGACACCTACCTATGAGGCGCTAGCTCTACTGACTTGGATGGGGGTTGGAAGGCCATCACCGACTACATTCGCTCTTTCTCATGTGTTTGGAGTTCACGTGGGCTGAGCTACCTTGACAAGCTCATCTGTTGAGCCCATGCCCACCCATCTGAGGGAGGCTCCTTTGGTGTTAGAGAGGGAGGGGTCTCGAGGGACCAGGTCCGTCCCAGGTGTGAGGCTTGTTGTTAGTATGTCAATACTAATGGCTTAGTTCTTTTTTGTACTTTAGCTCACTGAAGTGCCATGTAGGTGCTGACTTTCGATGTAGCCCTTTGTACTTCCTAGGAGTTTGCCCCTTTTGTAGCTATGGTGCAATCTATGGAATTGAGTCATTTGGTCCGTTTGTTCTCGGATGTGCTTGTGCGGTGGAATGCTTACAATGACTACTTGCCTTTTGCAGACGGTGGTGTGGTGCACTAAAATAATCACTAGTCGCTTGGTAACTAAAACCTCTCAGGCTAAGTCAACCAAGCACTGAGCTTCACACAAATCACCAACGTTTGAGCAGTGGCTGGGGGTGAATTGTTGAGGTTGAGGCCCAACCGTGATTCTAAGCGCCACTATGTAGATTGTCTAGGGATAGACTCTTTGTGCCCCATGTCAGGACTTATCTTCGCACGAGGGTAATGCTAGCTCATGTGACGATCGACGTAGTGTGAAGCCAGGATACCCAAAGTTTATCCTACGACTAGCTGGCCTTCTCTGGCGAGAGCGTAAAGGGGTTTTAACTACCCTTGTTTCTTTCACAAGGCTTGCACTATCATTGCTTGCGTAACATTGGAATAAAGTTCGCTTGTTGCTATTTACTAGGGGTATCCCGCTACCCCGTTCCCCATCGAAAAAACTTGGCACTCGAAACAAAGCTCATGAGTGGCAGTTTGCTTGAGGAGACAAGAACGTCGCCATCTCCCATCAAAAAAACTTTGTGCTTTGGACGAAGCTCACGAGTGGTAGTTCGCTTGGGAGGGGGTGAGAACATCGCTGTCTCCTATCAAAAAAAACTTGGTGCTCGGGACGAAGCTCACGAGCGATGATTCGCTTGGGGGAGAGGCGAGAACATTGCTATCTCCCATTGGAAAAACTAAGCACTTGGGACGAAGCTATGAGTGACAGTTCACTTGGGGAGACGAGAATGTCACCATCACCTATTGAAAAAAAAAACTTGGTGCTTGGGACAAAGCTTACGAGTGGCAATTTGCTCAGGGAGGTGAGAACATCACCATTGTCTACTGAAAAAACTTGGTACTCACAATGGAAACTCGCAAGTGGTAGTTCGCTTGGGGTGGCGAGAACATCGCCTCTCCCATCGGAAAAGACTTGGTGCTTGGGATGAAACTCACGAGCGTCAGTTCACTTGGGGGGTAAGAACGTCGCGTATACCATCGGGAGAAAACTTAGTGCTCAAGATGAAGTTCACGAGTGGTAGTTGTACTGTTGACTTGTCCCTAGGGAGGGTTGTAGGATGACTTGATTTGGAGGGTGAGTTGTCGTAGGTTTGACCTCAGGAGGAGTGTTAGGCGGCTTGATCCCAGAGGATGAGTTGTCACAGATTCGACCCTAGAGGGGGAGTGTTAGGCAACTCGACCCCAGAGGGCGAGTTGTCGCAGGCTCGACCTCAGGGGGGAGTGTTATGTGACTAGACATCAGAGGGTGAGTTGTCATAGGCTCGACCCCAGGGGGAGTGTTGTGTTAGGTGACTTGATCCTGGAGGGCAAGTTGTCGCAGGCTTGACTCTAGGGGGAGTGTTAGGTGACTCAACCTTGGAGGGCGAGTTGTCGCAGGTTTGACCCCAGGAGGATTATTAGGTGACTTGACCCCAGAAGGCAATTAGTCGTAGGCTTGACCCCAAGGGAGTGTGTCCATACCGAGGCCAAGCTATTGAGACATGTTGGAGTTCACCGAGGTGACACTAAAATAGGTCAAATGAAACCTTGACAGCCTAGAACTATCGGCAAAAGTACCAACACTGTCAGCTATGTACTTTGCTAACAGCCAACTGTCAGAGATTCCCTGTTGGTGCTGCTATGTTAGGGAAGGACATCCAATGCCGACAGCCATGTTGATGTTCTGTTTTGCTGGCAGTGCTAACTGTTGGAGAACTGAGGAGTTGGATGGGTATTCAAACACTTCATGGCCTAATCACTTGTGATTGCACTATCGGTTATCTTCAATGCTTATCAACAGCTAGAAACAATTATTTTAAATTCAATTGCCATATATGAATCGAGTTTTTGACTAATTTGTGTGAATTAGCACATTCATCTCTTGACCTTTATTATATATTTGACATCGACAGATTTGTATCCATGCAAATCCTTACCAACATATTAAAACTAGAAGTTCAAACTCCAATATATTTCTTTGGAATAAAGTAGTACAACACCATGCATAACGAAGAAATTGGAAGTTCAGATCCCATAATGAAAAGGAATTTAAGATGCAAAGAATTTGTTTAGAATATGGGTACAGCACATACAACTTCATGACTGAATATTTCTAGCTAGCATGTAGCTTTAACTTCGCCATGAGAACATCATGAAGAGATTGCCATCAGTGAACAGCTAGATCAGTTGATACTTGGGAGGTTAACATGGTCATCTTGGAACAGATACAAACTAACACTTGCAAATTTATGGAATCAATTGATTATTTAAAAAGTTAGAACGATCAGTGAGTTAGAGGGTATATACTACTTACAAGTTGCACGATGAAGTAATTGCTCATCATCATCCTCGATTGCTTGAAAGACACAGCATGGGTGCATGGCTTCCTTGCGCCTCCAACAATTCCTTGAGCCAATTAATCTCATTGACTATGATGTCGCCGTGGCGTTCAGTGGTATTGATATATCACAGACGGTTTTTACTTAAAAACCGTCTGTGATATTGTTTTTTACCCCTAAATTTATTTCTGTTTATTGGCTAGCCTCAGGAAATGCTAGCCATACCCTCTGAAACAAGCAGATACACAATTAACAAATACAATATTACACATCCAATTAACAAATACAATATTTCACAAACATAAAACATCCAATCCACATCGCACTTCATTTCACAAACATAAAGCATCCATTTCGCAAATGAATTAATTGAAATGAAATAAAGATCTGTTAACAAATACACAATTACAAAAGATGTACATTGCATTTGCACTTAGATAGTAACATTGCATTATTTATTGCTCTATCACTCCAGAATCGCGCTCTCGCGAAAGGAACAGATACATAATTTGATGAGGGGGGTTCCCAATCTTCCGTCAGGTGATGATAACTCTCGTTTTGGTGGAACGCGACACACCGATCCGGCTTCAGATCAAAAGACCCAAACCCTGCAACCTTAGCACCACGACTCCTCTGGTTATCAACCGTGTCACTAATCCGGTTGACCTCGCCAAGAAGGCTAATCCCTGCCTGCGAAACGAAGAACACAAGCAAGAACTCGAAAGAACGCAGCTCAAAGAAGTGACAATCTGCAGATGTATGCTTAAGATCATGAAAGTGGGGTTTCACGACCGATAACGGCGGCTGTTCAATGACAGATTGATCTAAAGCAAAACCCAAACCCTAATGGTGGGGGTGACAGCTGGATATAGAGGAGTGAGGGGCGTGCAAACCCCTGGACACGCCCTAATGGGCTCCAACACGATACAAGCCGAAAGGCCCAAAAGACGGTGGCACAACACCCTGATAGATTCTGAACTCCCACTTGTTTCAATGCTTCCTGTTGACTCAGAAGGAATTTTGACATGGGACTAGATCCATTGGAAAGGTCATCTTCTCAGCTTTCCATACATATGTAGAACGTCCAAAACGGAGTCCGGATACGATATGGGCGTCTATTTTAGTGCGGCCTGGTCCTGGACTCCGAATTGGATTCGAAGTCGGCTTGAGTTGGACCTCCAACATGATTCGACCGCCCTTGCTGGACTTGTGCGTCTCGTAGCCCTTCTCCAAGTACTTCCAGGTCCTCTCCATGGTTCCTAATCATAATTAAATCATTAGGTAGCAATCCATTCTCAAAACTATGAAAAGGACCGCTTAAGAACGAGCTCACCTCTAGATTTAATTGTCGCATGCGAGCTCGGGTCATTGGACCTTGCATAACGGTTGGAGGATCAGCGGTTGCATCCGAAGGAGTGATGTCCTCATCATCCTCCCCCTCTTGAAGTGGAGTCATCCTCGACTCAAGCTCATCTTCTTCTCCCAAGTATGGCTTCAAATCTGCAATGTTAAAGGTGGGACTAACCCCGAACTCGGGTGGCAACTCAAGTTTATATGCATTATCATTTATTTTCTCAATTATCTTAAAAGGACCAGCAGCTCTTGGCATTAATTTAGAATTACGCAACTCTGGAAATCTATCTTTTTTCAAGTGTAACCAAACCAAATCACCCGGTACAAGTTTAACTTCCTTTCTACCTTCACTACTAGCAATTCTATACTTTTCATTCATCTTTTCAATATTTGCCTTAGTGGTTTCATGCAATTTAAGAATAAATTCAGCACGCTTTTTAGCATCATTATGTGTTCTCTCAGTGGTAGGTAAAGGCAAAAGATCAATAGGAGCACGGGGGTTAAATCCATACACTACCTGGAAGGGACTTACCTTGGTGGAGTGTTCTGCCCTATTATATGCAAACTCCACATGCGGCAAACACTCTTCCCACATCTTCAAATTGCGCTTCAAGATCGCTCTCAACATGGTGGACAATGTTCGATTCACTACCTCTGTTTGTCCATCAGTTTGGGGATGACAAGTTGTAGAAAATAGCAGCTTTGTTCCCAATTTATTCCACAAAGTGCGCCAAAAGTGACTCAAGAATTTTGCATCACGATCTGAAACAATAGTAGAAGGCATACCATGCAAGCGAATGATTTCTTGAAAGAAAAGGTCAGCAATATGAACAGCTCGTCGCTTTGATGACAAGGAATAAAATGTGCCATCGTAGAAAAACGATTAACCACCACAAAAATACTATCCCTCCCCCTCTTAGTCCTTGGCAATCCCAAAACAAAGTCCATAGATATATTAGCCCAAGGAATAGAAGGAACGGCAAGAGGCATATACAAACCATGTGGGTTCAACCGCGACTTAGCTTTTTGACATGTGGCGCACCGAGCCACGAACCGCTCTACATCTCGTCTCATCCTTGGCCAAAAGAAATTTGTGGCCAGCACCTCCTCCGTCTTCTTGGCACCAAAATGTCCCATCAATCCTCCTCCATGTGCCTCCTGCAACAACAAAAGACGAACGGATCCAACTGGAATGCATAGGCGGTTAGCTCTAAACAAAAACCCATCATGTATCACATATTTGTTCCATGTACGTCCCTCTTTACAATTTTCCATCACATCTTTAAATTCATCATCATTAACATATTGTTCTTTAATTGTTTCAAGCCCAAATATATGACAATCAAGTTGGGACAGCATAGTATATCGTCTAGACAAAGCATCAGCAATAATATTATCCTTCCCTTTCTTGTGTTTGATGACATAAGGAAAAGATTCAATAAATTCAACCCACTTAGCATGTCTACGATTCAGTTTGTTTTGACTTCGAATATGTTTTAGTGATTCATGATCAGAGTGAATAACAAATTCTTTAGGCCATAAATAATGTTGCCACGTCTCTAATGATCGAACAAGAGCATACAATTCTTTGTCATACTTGGAATAATTAAAAACAGGCCCATTCAATTTCTCACTAAAGTAAGCAATGGGTTTACCTTCTTGCAGCAAAACGCCACCAATGCCAACTCCACTAGCATCACATTCAAGCTCAAAAGTCTTACCAAAGTCAGGAAGTTGCAGCAATGGCGCGTTAGTAAGCTTGTCCTTCAAAAGAGCAAAGGACGCCTCTTGTTCTTCTCCCCAATGAAACGCAACACCCTTCTTTGTCATCTCATTCAATGGGGCTGCAATGGTGCTGAAATCCTTGACAAAGCGACGATAAAATCCTGCAAGGCCAAGAAAACTCCGCACTTGGGAGACCGTCGTTGGCGTGGGCCAACTCCATATCGCCTCCACCTTGGCTCTATCAACCTCAATTCCCTGTGGAGTCACAACATAGCCAAGAAAAGAGACTCGATCCGTGCAAAAGGTGCACTTCTCAAGGTTACCAAACAAACGTGCATCTCTCAAAGCATTAAAAACAGCACGTAAGTGATTCAAATGTTCATCCATGGACTTGCTATAAATCAAGATATCATCAAAGTAAACGACCACAAATTTGCCAATGAATGGACATAAAACCTCGTTCATTAATCTCATGAAAGTGCTAGGTGCATTAGTTAAACCAAAAGGCATGACTAACCACTCATACAAGCCGAACTTAGTTTTAAAAGCAGTTTTCCATTCATCGCCAAGTTTCATTCTTATTTGGTGGTATCCACTACGCAAGTCAATCTTTGTGAAAATTATAGCACCACACAACTCATCAAGCATGTCGTCAAGCCTAGGAATAGGATGACGATACCTTATAGTAATGTTGTTAATGGCTCTACAGTCTACACACATACGCCAAGAACCATCTTTTTTGGGAACCAAAAGAACAGGTACAGCACAAGGACTAAGGCTCTCACGTACGTACCCACGGTCCAAAAGGTCTTGGACTTGTCGTTGAATTTCCTTAGTCTCTTCAGGATTGGCCCTGCACGCCGCACGGTTTGGCAAACTCGCTCCAGGGATCAAGTCAATCTGGTGTTCAATCCCTCGAATGGGTGGAAGTCCTGGAGGTATCTCATCGGGGAAAACATCTCTAAACTCCTGCAAAAGGTTAGTGACAGGAGCAGGCAAAGTGCAAGGCATATTATCAAGAGAAAATAAAGCATCTTTGCACACAAAAGCATAGCATGTATCATTAACATCATCAATTTCAGCAAGGTCTGATTTTGTGGCAAGCATAACAGAAATTTTCAAATGGATTACTTGCTATTTTTCAGATTTATCATGTTCCTTTGGATCATTAGCAGCAGCAGCTCTCTCCCTATCGGCCTCTATAATCTCAACTGGGGTCAAAAGCAGTAAAGTAACTTTCTTTCCCTTATGCATAAAAGTGTATTTGTTACTACTACCATGGTGTAAAGCATCATTATCAAATTCCCAGGGTCGACCCAATAAAAGAGAGCATGCTTGCATGGGAACCACATCACAATCAACATGATCAGCATAACCATCAATGGAAAAATGGACTCGGCATGTTTGCGTTACCTTAGCTTTTCCAGAATCATTTAACCACTGAATATGGTATGGATGCAGATGCGGTCGCGTGGTCAAGCCAAGCTTCTTGACCAAATCAGAACTCACCAAGTTGTTGCAGCTTCCTCCATCAATGATGACACGTGCACGCCGGTTTTTTATTGCGAAGAAAGTCTGAAACAAATTATGGCGTTGAAACTTATCGGGTTGTTGTACCTGTGTGCTGAGGACTCGCTGCACAATGATGCTCCGTAGCGTCGCTGTGGATGCCCCACCAAGGACCAGTCGTCATCACCACCGCCATTGTCATTCGAGGCAGCAGCAACATCATCATCCTCCTCAACATCCGAAGTGCTGATGTAGCCTCCATCTTCTGTGGCGATGTACGCCCGTTGACTAGGGCAATTCTTCTACACATGACCAAGCCCATGGCAGCGGTGGCACTGAATGTTGGAGGAGCGGCCCGTGGAAGCCACGGAAGAAGAACTCTTGGCTAGAACCTGCAAAGAATTTTTTGTCGTGGAAGGTGGCTTCGGTGGTGCTGCTGCAATCTTGTTCACAGGTGGTGGAGGAGAACGAAAACTCAAAGATGACTTGGGCAGTCCCGTCGATGTAGTCGTTCGCGGCGTGTGGAAGGGTCGTCGGTGCTTGCCTTCGCTGATTCCTTGCGTCCCTGCAATTCTTTTTCTGCAAGCATAGCAAGCTGGAACAACTGGTTGACAGTAGTAAATTCTTTATAATCAACAATGTCTTGAATTTCACGCTGTAACCCCCCATAGAGACAACAAATCTTATCCTCTGTGTCCTCAACAACCCCACAACGCATCATACCCTTTTGAAGCTCAGCATAATAGTCCTGAACAGAACGATCACCTTGTTCTAAGCGCTACAATTTTTTCTCAATTAAAGTTTATATGTGGAAGGAACAAAACGATTACGCATATCTTCTTTTAACCGCACCCATGTATCAGGTTGTAAGCGCATGTTACTTAGTTCATTCCACCAGATAATAGCAAAGTCCTTAAACTCACTAGTAGCTTGTCTAACTCTATGTTGTTCCAGAACCAAGTGAGAATTAAATTTCTACTCTACCATCATCTCCCAATCAAGATATATTTCAGCATCATAAAGACCAGAAAAAGATGGAATGGTAAACTTGACTTTAGCAAAAGGGTCGTCGTTACCATGATGGTTCTGGTTATTACCTCCCATACCATGTCGGTTTTGCTGAAGACGCCGACGTAGTCGTGCATCTTGTG
The DNA here is from genome assembly GCA_017311315.1 of Dendrocalamus latiflorus. Classification (NCBI taxonomy): domain Eukaryota; kingdom Viridiplantae; phylum Streptophyta; class Magnoliopsida; order Poales; family Poaceae; genus Dendrocalamus; species Dendrocalamus latiflorus. The sequence goes on along the minus strand of CM029657.1, from coordinate 11,942,906 downwards.
TCGCCCGTCGATCAATGTTGCCATCCGCATCATACACTGTGTCATCCTCAACACGATGGTCATCATTGACAAGTGGTAGGCGTGCCTCCAATGTGTCCATCCGACCAGTGAGGTCAGTCAACCGCCGCTCCACCCGCTCAATGCCATCCGTGGTGTTCAACTTGGCAATGGCGGCAACGATGGTGTCCAATCTCGCGTCGAGATTAGTGATGGAAGCATTTTGTTTGTCGAGCGCAGCTTGTAGCTGGCCGCGACTAACACACTCGTTGAAATCGACCGGTGTCCCATCCCCTTCGTCTCCTGACATGGTTAGTGGAAACACAGGGAAAACAAAAGGATTATCCCTACCAACTACAAGGGAAAGGCAGTGGGATCACACCCTTACACACTTCTTACCAAGTTCTTACCAATGCAAGCAGTGGATGGTACAACCGGCGGCTGGTTCGTGATACCTATGAGGAGGTGGCACCAAGATTGCAAGGGTCTTTTTCTGTACTGATCTGAAGAATATGTGGAGCTTGGAAGGCACACAAAGAGAATATATATACATGTGGCACACAAGTCAGTAACAGATAGCAATGCTGAATTATAGTCCCAAATACCTATTCTCGTTGCTGGCCTAAGGTGTTCCAACTACCAGGTGTGTGACAACAAGGTGGTGAAACAAGTATGATGGACAGCAAAAGTATCTGAATCAAGGACCAAGATAGCACACGCTAACACAGCTCACTTTGCCCTTCTCTATGTGCTCCTCTAGATATTGTTCCTCTTTTGCCCTTCTCTTGTTTTCTATTTTTTGGGCTATCGTTGTTTTTTTGGGAATCTTCAACTTTTTCTTTTTATTTTTTTGATATTTTTTTTCACAGAGTAGAGCACATAAATAGGAACCACACAAAGGTTCACCTCAATCTGACGTAAGGTGTGGTCTACAGAAAATAATGAATGTGCTGTAAATTCGGTGATGAACTTTCGGAGCTCGAGTACTCAACTTTCCAGGCCGCATATGGGGAAAATAAAATCGCTGAACCCGACATAGTCGGGGAGTTTCAGATGTAAAATTTAATTTCACCCTATTTCAAAAAAAATCGCCTGATTTCGAGTCCGTATGCGAAAGTTATGGCCGTTTGAAGAAAGGCCTCCGAGTTAGAGGACAAAACGGGAAGGAAGTGCGGAAAATTGGCAGAGGCGGCTAGGATTTGATGGAAACGGTGGGAGAAAACACACGAACTGGACTCAAACATAAACTAACCAGCAACAAGACTTCGACCTAGGACACAAATTCAACACGGCGGACTCTGAGACTGAATTATGCAAAGGCTAAACGAGATCTAGGACAGGGAACAACCTATGACTACAATTTTTTTTGTAGGGCTTTTTCTTGGACTCTAGGATGAAACCGAAATCAACAAGGTGGGGTAAACTCGAACCTGACGGTAAACCCGAAGCTCTGATACCACTTGATGAGGGAAGGTTCCCGATCTTCCGTCAGGTGATGATAACTCTCGTTTTGGTGGAACGCGACACACCGATCCGGCTTCAGATCAAAGACCCGAACCCTGCAACCTTAGCACCATGACTCCTCTGGTTATCAACTGTGTCACTAATCCAGTTGACCTCGCCAAGAAGGCTAATCCCTACCTGCGAAACGAAGAACACAAGCAAGAACTCGAAACAACGCAGCTCAAAGAAGTGACAATCTGCAGATGTATGATTAAGATCACGAAAGTGGGGTTTCACGACCGAAAACGGCGGCTGTTCAATGACAGATTGATCTAAAGCAAAACCCAAACCCTAATGGTGGGGGTGACGGCTCGATATAGAGGAGTGAGGGGCGTGCAAACCCCTGGACGCGCCCTAATGGGCTCCAACACGATACAAAGCCGAAAGGCCCAAAAGACGGTGGCACAACACCCTGATAGATTCTGAACTCCCACTTGTTTTGACGATTCCTGTTGACTCAGAAGGAATTTTAACATGGGACTAGAGCCATTGGAAAGGTCGTCTTCTCAGCTTTCCATACATATGTAGAACGTCCCAAACGGAGTCCGGATACGATATGGGCGTCCGTTTTAGTGCGGCCTGGTCCTGGACTCCGAATTGGATTCGAAGTCGGCTTGAGTTGGACCTCCAACATGATTCGACCGCCCTTGCTGGACTTGTGCGTCTCGTAGCCCTTCTCCAAGTACTTCCAGGTCCTCTCCATGGTTCCTAATCATAATTAAATCATTAGGTAGCAATCTATTCTCAAAACTATGAAAAGGACCGCTTAAGAACGAGCTCACCTCTAGATTTAATTGTCGCATGCGAGCTCAGGTCATTGGACCTTGCATAACGGTTGGAGGATCAGCGGTTGCATCCGAAGGAGTGATGTCCTCATCAATGACTTTTTCTCCAATATTCTTCCCCTTTTGGCAATAAACACATCAAGGAAGCAATAGAGAGAATATGACATGACATTGGATGAAATGGCTGAAGTTTGTTTATTTTAAGCAATTAGAGCCATGAAGATTATGCAAAATGACCACTAAGTACTACATCAAGCCATAACTCAATAGAATGCTATCTAGATCATGACAAGATATATAAGACAGCTAGACCAAATAGATGACAATCTGAAAATGAAATGCAATTAGTGAGCATGTCAAGTCATCCATGGGCAAAGTCTAACGAGAGATATCCAAGCATGATGCAAACCATGTCAATAAGCTAAGCGGAACCAAGAAGCTAAAATTGAGCGAATTTAGAGTGCTACACGCTCAAGAGTGAAACAATGGTTCAAGTACTTGGTTCTTTTTGTAGATTAAGCAAATTGAGCACAAATGACATATTTTCTTTTGAAGCTTATGATCGTTTCAACCAAAATTTCAAGTCATGTGCTAGATCTCAAGCCTTATACGACCATTCCAAGCAAGAAGCTTAAGGAGATGATCTTGGTCAACCAAAACTCCCCCCGAGTTCATGCCAAGTGCAATGGCAAGCAGTCTCATGAGAAAGAATTGGTGAGATCAGTTCTTTCACACAAAAGAGATCTTTTTTGCATTCAGAAAAGGTTATACTAACTTATGCATCATCAAGAACTAGCATAGCTCAAACTAAAGCTCAATTAAAGATTCAAGACTCAACTCAGCCTACTTGACATGGCATGAATCATAAAAGGATAACTAGAGAGAGACTAATCTCAAGAGCTAGCATGACAAGTTTTAATTCAAGTTGAGCAATTTTAATAATCTTATCATTGCAAGAGCTAGTCTACACATATGAAGTCATGATAAATCTAGCAACTTAAGCACAAGTCATGGCAAGAATAATGCATTGTAAACATGTCATAAAAGATAATAATCAAGGCTCCATGTAGTTATATTACAATGCAGAATGCTAGAAAATGCAGAAAATCCAGCTCCCCCTCAACATGTGATGCAACTTTTAGTTCAAGTTGAGTTATGTCAATATTAAGCTCCAGAAGCTCCCCAATGAACTCCCCCTGAACTAAAGCAATAAAATGAGAAGCTGGCAAAGAAAACAAAACAGGCAGTCCTTAAAGCATAGATAAGATATAGAGGCAACGATGGCTCAGACTGACTCTCATCTATCCTATATGACTCTAGGACTATTAGCCGGTAATCAATCTCACTAAGGAGCAAACACGTACCTTGTCTACCCAAGGGTGGCCCGACCCTTGCTAGAACCTAAAAGTAGTGAGTTGGCTCAACCTAGTGAAAAGAGAGAAGCGGCTAATAGAACAGAACCCTAGATCACAAGATGAGAAGAAGATGTCTAAGCAACTAGACTAGATAAACAATCTAACCTATGCTAGAAGGACTATCCCAATGCACCCTGAATGCAATGCAACAGGAAAGAGCAAGAGCATAATCAATATAATAAAGCAGTAAAGTACAAAGCTCCCCCCTCACAATAGTCCATAAGGACAAACCACCCAAGCTCTCCCCGCAGAGCTGAAAATCTAGAGCTATCCAATGGCTTGGTAAAGATATCAGCCAACTGGTGGCCACTCTCCACAAACTGGAGCACGATGTCACCCTTCTCTACATGGTCTCTAAGGATGTTATAGCGAATATCAATATGCTTGGTCCGAGAGTGCTGCATTGGGTTCTTAGCAATGTTAATCACAGAAGTGTTATCACAAAAGAGTGGAACACCATCGATAACTAACTCAAAGTCCCGCAGGGTCGAGACCATCCAAAGCACCTGGCTGCAGCAACTGGCGGCAGCTACGTACTCGGCCTCTGCGATGGACTGTGCAATACTGGATTGCTTCCTAGAAGACCAAGAGACAAGAAAAGTGCCAATGAATTGGCAGGTGCTAGAGGTGCTCTTCCTATCTATCCTACAGCCGGCAAAGTCTACGTCCGAGTAGGCTCTGAGGGAAAGACAGGTTGAGGAAGAGTACCAGATACCATAGTCAATGGTAGCTCGAAGGTACCGAAGAATGCGCTTCACCGCCCGGCGGTGAGATACGTGAGGAGAAGCCTGAAACCGAGCACAAAGACACATAGAGAAGTGTATGTCCGGTCTCGAGAAAGTGAGGTACAAGAGGGAGCCAATCATGCTACGATACTCCTTCTGATCAACTGGCTCGCCATTCTCGTCTGGATCAAGTGTGGCGGAAGATGCCATGGGAGTCAACACAGGCTTACCATCACTCATGTCAAAGCGCCTCAGGAGGTCACAAGTGTACTTTCCCTGATGAAGAAATGTACCCTCTCGAGTCTGCTTGATCTGGAAGCCAAAGAAGAAGGTCAACTCACCCATCATGCTCATCTCAAACTCGGTGCTCATGACATCCGAGAACTGTGAAACAAGAGCATGGGAAGAGTCGCCAAAGATGATGTCATCGACATAGATCTGGACGAGCAAGAGGTCGGTACCATGCCTACGAATGAACAAAGTCTTATCCACCTTACCCATCTCAAAACCATGACTCAACAAGTAGGACTTAAGCCTCTCATACCAAGCTCTAGGGGCCTACTTAAGTCCATACAAAGCTTTGGAAAGCTTGAAGACATGGTTTGGGTATTTGGGGTTGTCGAAACCTGGAGGCTGTCTCACATAAACTTCTTCCTCAATGAAGCCATTAAGGAAGGCACTCTTGACATCCATCTGGTAAAGCTTGAAACCCTTAGAAGCTGCAAAGGCAAGCAAAATTCTAATGGCCTCAAGTCTAGCTACAGGGGCAAAGGTCTCCTCGAAATCTAGACCCTCAACCTGGGAGAACCCCTGAGCTACCAGTCTAGCCTTGTTTTGAATAACCACCCCATCCTCACTCTGCTTGTTCTTGAACACCCACTTAGTTCCAATGACATTGTGACCTCGTGGGGGGCTCAACAAGCGACCAGACCTTGTTTCTCTCGAAATTCTCTAACTCCTCATGCATGGCATTAACCCAAGACTCATCAGAGAGAGCATGACTAACTTCCTTGGGCTCAAAAGTGGCAACAAAGGCAAAATAGAGACAGAAATGTGACATGCCAGACTTTGAGCGTGTGACACGCTCAAAGAGGTCTCCAATAATCTACTCGGAAGGAGTGTTTTTCTGGATATGCTGAGGAGGTCCAGGATGAGATTAAGAAGTGGCCTCTACCTCGTGGGCTGACGAGGTAGGAGCAGAGCCACTAGCTCCAGAGGAAGCAGAAGGCATGGGCTGATCTCCCCGAGGTGCAGTGGAAGAGGGCACCTCAAGGGGAGGAGGAACTGGATCGGGTAGACAACCCTCATCTCCATCCTCCTCAACATCCACGAAGATGGGCTTGGACTGCTCTAAAGAACCTGAGATATCGGCCTAGTCCCTGAACTGGCCTCATCGAAGGTCACCTCACAGGTCTCTACGATTTTACTAGACTCGCAGTTCCAAACCCGATAAGCCCGCGAAGAAGTCGAGTAACCTAGAAAGATCCCATCACAAGAACGTGACTCGAACTTGTCTAAGTTCCCGAACTTCAAAATAAAGCACTTGCAACCAAACACAAGAAAATGAGAGACACTAGGCTTTCACCCATATCTCAACTCATAAGAAGTGCGATGCAAGTGTGCCCAAAGAAAAACTCGATTGGAAACATGGCACGTGGTCGCAATAGCCTCAGCCCATAACTTCCTCGGTGTAGAGTACTCATCGAGCATCATCCTGGCCATCTCGACCAAGGTACGGTTCTTCCTCTCCACGACACCATTTTGCTGGGGGACGTGCGGACACGAGAACTGGTGCTCTACACCGGTCTCATCACAGAACCTCTCAAAGTAGGAATTCTTGAACTCCGTGCCATTGTCACTGCGGATCGCTCGTAAGGCACCTGGGAGCTCAACAGAAAGCCTACTAAACAAACCTTAGAAATGGGTAAACGTCTCATCCTTCGAGGCCAAGAAAAACACCCAAGAATACCTCGAATAGTCATCGACCACGACAAGAACATACCACTTCCCTCCTGCTGACTGCACTCGAGCTGGTCCAACTGTGTCCATGTGGAGCAAATGTCCCGGTGCATCGGTCATAGTGACTGTGACCGGAGGGTGTGAAGCGGCAACCATCTTGCCGTGCTGGCATGGAGCGCAAACAAGATCTTTGACCATCTTGAGTTTCGGTAGACCACAAATGAGATCGTGGCCGCTAACTCGAGTCAAATGGTCAAATCCAATATGACCAAGTCTCCTATGCTAGAACGAAAGGTCGCAGGACTCAGAAGCAACCAAACAACGGAGAGGATCACCAGAAGACTCAGAAAAATCAGCACGAAAGATCCTTCCATAACGAGAAATCCCGCAAACCAGACTACCCTAAGAATCAAGAATTTTGCAATTGTTTTTCTTGAAGCTCACCTCGTAACCGTCATCGATAAGCTGAGAAACGGAAAGCAAATTATATCGCAGCTTACTAACCAAGGCAACATCCCTCAAAAGAAATGAATCATTAACGCGCACAGTACCTTTGGCGATGACGCGCCCAGACGAAGCATCTCCGAAGGTGATCGTCTCATCACCTAGAGCGTGGGCTAGGGAAGAGAACCAACGTGAGTCTCCAGTCATGTGTCGTGAACACTCCAAGTCTACGAGCCAAACCTCTCCCTTAATACGCTTAAGAGCCTCAGCACGGTCTCTATGCGCGATCTTGGCGCACCTGAAGCATCGCTCGACCGAGTATCCATCCTTCTGACAGAAGGTGCAGTGATACTTCACCTTCTGAGAGGTGGAAGTAGCACGAGGAGGGTTCGCCTTTTGAGAGGCTGAAGCAGCAAGTGAAATCACCTTGCTGTCAGAAATCCCCTGGACAAAGCCCGCTGATTTGAATTTAACCTCATCAGATCTGGGCTCAACTTGATCACACCTCCTACTATGGGTCTAAGAATAGCAGGTGGATGCTTCCTAATGTCCTCATAGAAATCATATCCCAGACTCTGATTAAATCTGCAAATCTTAGACTGGTATAGAATAAGATTAAGCTTCTTCTTGCCTCCTACAAATCTCTCAAGAGTGTTCATAAGGTACTGACACTCCCGAAAGAGAGGTGCAAGAAGAGCAAGGAGAAGAGGGAACAACAGAGGGTAAGGGAGCAGAAGAAGAACCAACAGTAGAGGAAAAAATGGCTTGAGCACGCTCAGCCGACTCAGAGGGGACAGTCCTACTGCTAGCCAGTTGGTTCACGTCACTAGGTGTCTCTACCTTACCCTGGGGCTTCTCCCCCTCACCATCAATCACATTACAATCTTTTGGTGGCTTCACTAGTTGATCCTTAGTTAGCTTCACACATTGTTCATTCAAAGCAACGAGTTCAAGTTTTAGTTTATCACAACTAATGCATGGTGAGCTAACAGGGTCCTTAGTCACAAACTGAGCCATTTTCTTATTAGTGTCAATCATTTCTTGAAACTGTTTTGAGACAGATTCAAGTTCAGCAGTTAACTTAGGACAGTTCAAACATGAATCAACAGGCTCAAGTAATGAAGCACTCAACTCAGCAATCTTGTGATCTACCCGTTTTAGGTTCATCTTCAATTTATTGCAATTTTCACAAGACTCGGGCAGATCTAACAGCATGGTATAAAGACATCTAAAAGCATTGTCCTTATCCTCACATGAGGTGCAAGCAATAGTCTCAACAGGAGTAGATGAAGAAGGAACTACCCTACTTATCTCAAGTTCAGCAAGCAGACTAATGTTCTCCACCTTAACAATTTCAAGCTCGGAGGACAAACTATCATGCGAGGTCCTTAATTTCTCCATATCACCCAACAAGGCACAACAAGTATCACAATCATCACGGGAGGGAGCAGATGTAAGTGAAGTAAGCTCCCGTGATAGTCTATCTACTTCCTTCTCTAACTCGGTACACCTAGCCCTAGCTCTAGCATGAAATCCACCTAGCTTAAGAAAAGCATGATTGAGCTGGTCGTAGGAAGGGAATACCTCGTCCGAGCCGGAGTACAGCTCGCTGTCGCTCACTTCGCCCTCAAGGGCCATGAAGCACATACCGGAGAAGTCGTCACCGCCCTTGGGATCTTGGTCACCCGTCCTGTCGTCGTCACTCCATCCCTCCACCTCGCTGAGGTCGAGGTTGTCGAATGCGGTTGAAGAGCTTCTTGGCCTTCCCAAAGTCGCGGAACTTCTTCTTGCCTTGAGGATGCGTTGGAGGCTTCTTGTTGCGGTTCTTGTCGGTGTAGTCGTTCTTGCTCGAACCGCCGAAGTCAGCTTTGCCCTTCTCCAGCTTGGGGCAATTTGCCCGAATGTGGTTGGGGCCACCACGCTCGAAGCAAATAACTGGTCCTCCTCTCTTTCTGTCCCTCCTCCTCTTGTAAATATGAGAAAATTTTCTGGCTAGGAGGGCCAGCTGCTCATCCTCAAGTTGCTCTAACTGATCATCAGTTACGTCACATAGAGCAGCAAGGGAGAAACCACAAAGCGAATCAGAAGAGAGACCAGAAGGCAAGGTGGGATCGGTGACTAAGGCCATCGACTGTGACTTCGATTTACGAGAGACGATGTCAATCTCGTGAGTCTTGAGGCGTGAGTACAACGTGTCAAGAGTCAAAGTCGAGAGGTTGGTGGTGTCCTTGATGGAAGTCACCTTCATCTCCCAAACACGAAGGTCAAGTGCAGCGAGCATCTGACGAGCGTTGTCCGAGTCGGGGTATGTGAGACCGACCGCTCGGAGGATTCTCAGGATTTTGTGAAAACGCGCAAAACACACATCAAGGGACTCGCCAGCGAGCATTTCAAACTTGTTGTAATCTCGCTTGAACTGGTCCTATCGCACCATCTTTATCTGGGTGGTGCCCTCATGGTATGCATCGAGGGTCTCCCAGATATCGAAGACGGACGAAAGATGAGATATGTGGTCAAACTCGCTACGACTCAAACCCTGGATAATGATGTTCCTCGCCTTTGCATTTGCCTCAACATCAGCCATATTCCCGGCATTGATGTTCTCATCGGCAGGAAAAACATATCGCACCTTGACCTTCCGCCAGATGGCATATCCTTGGGCCTGGATGTATGTCTCCATCCGACTTTTCCAGAACGGATAATCAATGCCATCAAAGATCGGAGGCTTGGTGGAGTACCTATCCATCGCCATGGCTCTAGAGACTGGTTAAGATCTATGAAAAAGAGCTAACCGGCTCTGATACCAACTGTTGGACCGAAATGGCGACAGAGGGAGGTGAATGTCAACCTCTTAAAAACTCGACCCCTCAAAGTACCCACAAGAAATCTCCTCTCCGAGAGCTAAACAACTACGAAGAGGGATTCAAAAGATAACTGGAAATGCAAGCTAATGCCCACAAAACAGAAGCAAGACACTACTCTCTCCAAAAGTTATGAAAAACTAAGAAGATAAATAGTTTAAGGCTTACTGGAACCTAAACCTAAACAATGGAGAGGGAGAACCATAGACAACAAAGAAAGATCAAAAACTCATCAGAGAGGAAGGAGATCAGCACCAAGTACCTGTGGCCGGTCTGACCGCACTTAGTGCACCGGTCAGACCGCCCACTCTCCTCTGGTCTGACCGCCCCTGAGCGGTCTGACTGCCATGGCACGGCCGGTCAGACCGGTTTGTGGCTGCCGGTCAGACCGCCCTCGGGTTCAGACAACAGGGAGAGCAGAATTGTTCTTGATGAACCAATATAGTTGTAGGGTAGAATACTTTACGAGCATATTGTGGTCTAGGTGGTAGTATTCTTAGTGAATATTTGTGGTTGTGGTGTTAGCGTTCTTGATGATTATGTTGTGGTCTATGTGGTTGAATTCCCTATAGATCAATGGATTATGATCTGGGTGAACTGAATGTGGGTTATGTGGTAATTGTTGTAGGGGTGGCCCCCACCTAAACCTAGCAGGCCTGTTAGAAGATCATAAGGACCAAAGTGGAACACATGTAACGACTCAAATACCCCTAGTGGGGATAAACTAGTGTAAGGGCACAATTGTAAAAGTATACCCCACGTGAATATATATATCAAGAGGAAGGGGAGGGAAAGGTAAAACACTTCCCACTTCCTACTACCATCTCTCTCTCTGTTTGGTCCGTAACCACAACAGTTGGCGCCGTCCGTGGGGAGGACGAGGACAAGCCTGAAGATTGAAGAAAAGATGGCACCGAAAAAAGCTTCGGCGGCGGCTAAAGGGAAGAAGACGGTCGGGTCAGAGCGGCGCGTGAGCACCAGGGCCTCGGCATCGGCGGCCGCGGGCGCAAGCATCGCCGCTGCGACGACGACCACCACCGACCCCGCCGCTGCGACGACGACAACCGACCCCACCGCTGCGACGACGACCACCACCGACCCCGCCGCTGCGACGACGACCACCACCGACCCCGCCGCTGCGACGACCACCAACCCCGCCGCTGCGACGACGGCAACCGACCCTGCCACCACGGATCAGGCGGCTAGGGCCAGCCGTGACGGAGCGATCGGCAGAATGGCGCTCGAAGGCAGGCACAAGCCTCGGCGTCACCAACGTAGGCAACAAAGGGCCCACAGTGACCTCGGCGCCGGGAGTATCCTTCGAAGGCCGGATTACGGCAACTGGTGCGAGGTGCACGGTTACGGCGACCACCGTACCGAGGCATGCGCTGCGGTCGTCGCACTGCGACGCTTGATGGTCGAACCCCAGGCCTCCCCCCCAGTCCTTTCCCGAAGCTCAGAAGCATTATTCGCAGGAAAGCACCCCGCGAGCGCCCGCCGGAGAGGGCACACGGTGCCGCGCCGTAAGCGTCATCACCGGCGGGTCCTTGCCCCGGGCCCCTTTGGAGCGGCCGCACTTGTGGATGCCGCCCTGTAGCATCACCTTCGACCTGAATGACGCCAGAGGAGTGGAGTACCCTCACCAAGACCCTCTGGTCATCCAGGCCCACATAGCGCGCTGCGAGGTCAGACGCATCCTTGTTGACGGGGGAAGCTCTGCGAACGTTTTGACCGCAGGGACCCTCGATCGCATGGGAATCCCTCGCAGCCGACTAGAGCAGCCAGGAGCTTCGCTTCAAGGCTTCGGAGACCAACCGCTGCAGGCGCTAGGACATGTGTCCCTTCCGGTCACGTTCCGACAAGAAGGTAACAAGGGCAACATCCGGACCGAGCACCTCCTTTTTGACGTCGTGGACATCCCGCACTCCTACAACATCATATTGGGCCGACCCGCCATCAACTCCTTCGAGGCGATTGCGCACCCTGCCTTTTTGTGTATGAAGCTCCCGGGTCCGGAGGGCGTCATCACCGTCTTCGGCGACCAGGACCTGGCTAGGCGCACGGAGGCCGTCAGTCGAATCCCGCGTCGCCCGGTACATGCCCTCTCCGGCGCCCCCGGGGAGGGGCCCTCCGCTCCCGGATGGACGCCGAAGCCTCGGCCCGAAGGCGGAGTCAAGAAGATGCCGCTCCAGGAGGAGGGACAATTTGTGTCCATCGGCGAGGGGCTTCCCCCGGAGGTCGAACGAGATCTGCTCCAAGTGCTTCAAAGCAACGCAGACATCTTCGCATGGTCTCCCGAGGACCTCAAGGGCGTTAATCGAGCGGTTATCGAACATCGCTTGGCGGTCCGCCCCGACGCCAAGCCGGTCAAGCAAAGGCTGCGGCGCATGTCGATGGATCGGCAGCAGGCGGCCAAGGCAGAGGTCGAAAAGCTTCTCCGGGCCGGGGTCATTCGCGAGGTCAAACACTCAGAATGGCTCGCTAACCCAGTATTAGTCAAGAAGGCCAGCGGGGCCTGGCGTATGTGCATCGACTTCACAGCGCTCAACAAGGCGTGTCCAAAGGATAATTACCCTTTGCCGCGCATCGATCAGCTCGTCGATGCCACCGCCGGGTGCGAACTAATGAGTTTCCTGGACGCTTATTCAGGCTACCACCAGGTCTACATGGCTGAAGATGACGAGGAGAAGACCAGTTTCATCACGCCGATCGGGACTTTCTGTTTTATCAGAATGCCCTTCGGCTTGAAGAACGCAGGCGCCACCTTCACCCGTCTCGTCGCGCTGGCCTTGGCCGTCCAGCTCGGGAGGAATGTGGAGGCTTACGTCGATGATGTGGTAGTCAAGACCCGACACCTCGCGCAGCATGGCCGGGACCTCCAGGAGACCTTCGACAACCTAAGAAAGGCCGGCATCAAGCTCAACCCCGACAAATGCGTCTTTGGCGTGCAGGCGGGCAAGCTCCTGGGTTTCCTCGTATCCGGCCGGGGCATCCAGGCGAACCCCGACAAGGTCGACGCCATCTTGGGTATGGAGCCACCCAAGACGACGAGGGAGGTCCAGAGGCTGGCGGGTCGCATGGCAGCCCTAAGTCGCTTCCTGTCTAAGGCGGCGGAGCGGGGCTTGCCGTTCTTCAAGACACTCCGCGGATGCGATGGGTTTCGTTGGGACAACGATTGCGCGGAAGCTTTCAGTAAGCTTAAGAAGCACCTTGCAAGTCTCCCTACCCTGGTCGCCCCAGAACCAGAGGCTCCCCTCTTGCTTTACCTGGCCGCATCAGTTACAGCGGTCAGTGCCGTCCTGGTTTTAGAAGAAGGCGCTGCGCAGCGGCCCGTATACTTCGTCTCTGAAGCCCTCCAAGGTGCCAAGACAAGGTACACGGAGCTCGAGAAGCTCGCTTACGCGCTGATCATGGCCTCCAGAAAACTCCGCCACTACTTTCTGGCCCATCCGATCACGGTGCCTTCTGCCTTTCCCTTGGCAGAGATGCTGCACAACAAGGAGTCCACGGGGCGCATTGGCAAGTGGGCTGCCGAGCTTGCCCCGTTCTCCCTAACCTACGCCTCGCGGACAGCGATCAAATCCCAAGTTCTCGCCGACTTTCTCGCAGAATGGACTCCGTCGGCTCAGATCGTTCAGGAGAACGCCGACCCGGTCTGGACGCTCACCATCGACGGAGCTTACGGCGCCGCAGGCGCGGGTGTAGGCGCAGTAATTATCACACCCGAGGGGCAGCACCTGCTGTATTCAGTGCGTCTCGCTTTCCCGGCCACCAACAATACAGCCGAGTATGAGGCGCTGCTCTTCGGCCTGACGAAGCTCAAGGCAGTAGGGGCGCGGCGAGTGCTCGTTCGCACGGACTCGCGTCTGGTGGCGGGCCATGTCGACAAGTCTTATCAAGCCAAGGACCCGGAGCTGGCCAAGTACCTGGCAGCGGTTAGAGCAAGGGAACGGCACTTCCTGGGCGTAACGGTCAAGGCCATCCCTCGTGCAGAAAATGAGCAAGCCGACGCCCTCGCGAAGGCGGCCAGCCAGCAGTAATTACCACCCCCCGACGGGGCGTTCTATGAGGTATTGCCGCAGGCGGCCGTCGCGCAAGATAGCCGGGACGCGGCCGTCGTATACCACATAATCCCATAGAGCGACTGGCGGGAGCCCATCTTTAACTTCCTGCAGGGCATCGTCGAACCAGACGACCCCGCCGAGTTACGGCGTCTGCAACATCGCGCCAGATCCTTCCAGGTGTTTGAAGAGATACTCTACAAAAAGGGAGTCTGTGCGCCACTCTTGCGATGCCTCTCAGTCGAGGAGGGGAAGAATCTCCTTGCAGATATCCACGCAGGGGCGTGCGGATCTCACCTAGCAGCAAGGTCTTTGGTCGGGAAGGCGTTCAGGCAAGGCTTTTACTGGCCAACTGCCATCGCCGACGCCCAGGACCTCGTGCGCCGGTGTCAAGGATGCCAGTGGATGGGACGCATCATCCGCAGGCCCCCGACGCACCTCAATCCCATACCCCCAGTGTGGCCGTTGGCACGTTGGGGCCTCGACATAGTAGGACCACTTCCCCGAGCCCCGGGGGACCTGCGATTTGTCGTGGTCGCACTGGAGTATTTCTCCAGGTGGCCGGAGGCGGTAGCCCTAGCCAAAATAACCTCGGCGGCCATGCAACGCTTCCTCTGGCAGAACGTTATATGCCGCTTCGGCGTACCCAGGGAGCTCACCGTTGACAACGGCCTGCAGTTCGACGCCACCCTGTTCAAAGAGTATTGCGACGACATGGGCATCACGCTCCGGTTCGCCTCGGTGGGGCACCCCCAGTCCAACGGAGCTGCGGAGAGGGCGAACGGCGCTATCTCGGCCGCTGTAAAGAAGCGTCTGGTCGGGCTGCCGAAGGGCAGATGGCCGAGCGAGCTCCACAGCGTCTTGTGGTCCCTCCGCACAACGGCAACACACCCGATGGGGTTCACGCCCTTTAAGCTCCTCTTCGGCGACGAAGCAGTGACACCCGAAGAAATCAAGGCCGGCTCGCGGAGGGTCCTCGTCCCAGCGCCAGAGGAAGAGCGCCACGTGTCCTTAGATCTCCTCGACGGGATGCGGGCGAGTGCGACCCAACATGCCGAGAAGTATGCAAGACAGACAGTGCGTACTCGGGACCGATCCCTATACCCACGAACGTTCAGGCCCGGGGACCTCGTCCTCAGAGTGGCGCTCCATGCGGAGACCGTGGGCAAGCTGGAGTCCAAGTGGGAGGGTCCCTTCATTGTCCTGGAAGCGTTGCAGAAGGGGGCATATCGCCTTACCACGCTCGAGGGACAGACTCTCCGTCATACATGGAACGCCGACAAGCTGCGGCGGTATTATGCCTAGCAGCAACACGGCAAGTGTAGCGGCACCAGTTTCCTGTTGCACGATGCTCACCCGCGCAAACGGGAGTTCAATAAAGCTTGCCGTTCCTAAAAGTTGCTTACCGTGCCAGTCCACGGACTCTAAATAAGACGCAGCGGGGGGACGCCTCCGCGCGCGAGAGTCTCCGGACTATAAAGAAAGTCGTAGCGTCGAGGTTCGCCTCCGCACGCGCCAGTCCACGGACTCTAAATAAGACGTAGCGTCGAGGTTCACCTCCGCACGCGAGAGTCTCCGGACTATAAAAAAAGCCGTAGCGTCGAGGCTCGCCTCCGCACGCGCCAGTCCACGGACTCTAAATAAGACGTAGCGTCGAGGTTCACCTCCGCACGCGAGAGTCTCCAGACTATAAAGAAAGTCGTAGCGTCGAGGTTCGCCTCCGCACGCGCCAGTCCACGGACTCTAAATAAGACGCAGCGGGGGGACGCCTCCGCGCGCGAGAGTCTCCGGACTATAAAGAAAGTCGTAGCGTCGAGGTTCGCCTCCGCACGCGCCAGTCCACGGACTCTAAATAAGACGTAGCGTCGAGGTTCACCTCCGCACGCGAGAGTCTCCGGACTATAAAGAAAGTCGTAGCGTCGAGGCTCGCCTCCGCACGCGCCAGTCCACGGACTCTAAATAAGACGTAGCGTCGAGGTTCACCTCCGCACGCGAGAGTCTCCGGACTATAAAGAAAGTCGTAGCGTCGAGGTTCGCCTCCGCACGCGCCAGTCCACGGACTCTAAATAAGACGTAGCGTGGAGGTTCACCTCCGCACGCGAGAGTCTCCGGACTATAAAGAAAGTCGTAGCGTCGAGGTTCGCCTCCGCACGCGCCAGTCCACGGACTCTAAATAAGACGTAGCGTCGAGGTTCACCTCCGCACGCGAGAGTCTCCGGACTATAAAGAAAGTCGTAGCGTCGAGGTTCGCCTCCGCACGCGCCAGTCCACGGACTCTAAATAAGACGTAGCGTCGAGGTTCACCTCCGCACGCGAGAGTCTCCGGACTATAAAGAAAGTCGTAGCGTCGAGGTTCGCCTCCGCACGCGCCAGTCCACAGACTCTAAATAAGACGTAGCGTCGAGGTTCACCTCCGCACGCGAGAGTCTCCGGACTATAAAGAAAGTCGTAGCGTCGAGGTTCGCCTCCGCACGCGCCAGTCCACGGTCTCTAAATAAGACGTAGCGTCGAGGTTCACCTCCGCACGCGAGAGTCTCTGGACTATAAAGAAAGTCGTGGCGTCGAGGTTCGCCTCCGCACGCGCCAGTCCACGGACTCTAAATAATACGTAGCGTCGAGGTTCACCTCCGCACGCGAGAGTCTCCGGACTATAAAGAAAGTCGTAGCGTCGAGGTTCGCCTCCGCACGCGCCAGTCCACGGACTCTAAATAGGACGTAGCGTCGAGGTTCACCTCCGCACGCGAGAGTCTCCGGACTATAAAGAAAGTCGTAGCGTCGAGGTTCGCCTCCGCACGCGCCAGTCCACGGACTCTAAATGATATGCAGCGGGGGGACGCCTCCGCGCGCTCTAAGACGCAGATGTTTTCCCTGCGCACTCTACAGAGTATAAACAAGACACGAATCTCGTGCACGCGCGGGCGTTGCTCCCGCGCGTACTCGTCGGAGTATAAACAAGACGTGGGCGTCGACCCCACGCGCTCTCCGGAGTGTAAGCTAACAGCAAAGCGTTGTTTTCATTCATCAGCAAAACAAGGGGATTGTGTGGTTACAAGCATGGACAACATCACACTTCCCCCCCCCCCACCACCCCGACGGGCCACTCAACCCTGGCGCGGTCCTGGCGAGCTCGTGCCGCCATTATGGCCCCGGAAGATCGCTTCAAGCCAGCGGAGAGGGTCCTCTTCCCCATGCAGCGTCTGCCACACGGCAGACTTCGCCGCGGCCTCCCCAAAGCGATCCCATATCCGCCGATGGAAATTCTGCAGGCTAGGCCCGATGAAGTGAACAGCGTCCACCATCGCTTCCGGCCGATCTGGAAGATCCAGCTGCGGATTCACCAGGGCATGGGTATGTCGGCACCCATGAGTATGAAGCATGGCGAGGGCAAGGCACGCGCCAACATAGCCGCAGTGTTCCCCGAAGGTCCTGGCACCACGGAGAGCCACGCTCGCCCCTTCCCGGATCAGCTCGAGTGTCTCCGTCAAGTCCTCCGGACCGTGCGTAGTGTCTGGTACATTAACGCACAAGTCTCGGAGGGCCTCGTTCAGAGCCTCCATGGCACGCCATGCCGATGCCGATGCGTTATCCAGAGCGCCGCTCTTCGCGGCGACAGTCTCAGCCAGCCGGGTTTTCTCCTCTTCTAAGGCGGCGATCTGCCGCAAAAAGGAGTCGCGTTCAGCAGCGGCGGCGCGCTTGACTTCCTCGGTCTCTAGCCGCACTTCCGCGGCCTCCAGCTGCGCGGCCCCCGCGGCACTCGCCAGCACGCGGAGCTCCTCGTCCTTCGCTGCGCACGCATCGTCCGCCGCTCGAACGTTGGCTTCCATAGCTCGTCGCTCCCGAATGCGGACCTCGTCAAGCGCCTGGCTGATAGCAAGCGTCTGACAGGGACAGTGACTTAGCAAGTGACAAAGGTACCCTAGCAGCCGAAGTACGCATACGTACCCGTATTTCCGAAGCCTGCAGCGCGAGTGCGAGGTGGTCTCCCCCGCACGAGGACAGCACCCGTCGGTCAAGGCCGTTGTTCGCGCGCTCCGCGGCCGCCATCAGGACGCGAAGTATCTCGAAGCGTGGGAGGAAGTCCGAGAGAGCGGGCTCGGGTCCCGCCGCGTCAGAGGCCGCCGACGCCTCGGCCGCCTCCGCGGCAACGAGCACCGGAGGGGTACTCTGCACAGGATCTTGGACCTCGCGCACACCTCCGTTGCTCGATCCTTCGTGTCCAGGAGACCTTGTCTCTACTGAGGTTGATGGAATGAGCGAGCAGATCGGAGAGAGTTTCGCGAAGTCGTGCGAAGAGGGGGAGGCGCACCTACCTTCTGTGCCCCCCGTCGCAGGGGGAGGTACTGCCGGTTCGGCACTAGGTGGGGGTGCGGCCACAACAGTGCTCGGCGTGGAAGCCCCTTTGGGCGCGCCGAGCGTCATCCCAAGGTACGAGCCCGCGACACTGTATCGGCCCTTCGGGGGCGACGGGGACCGGGTCCGAGGGCGCTTCGCCTGAGGCAGTTCGGGCGACTCAACTGTTGCGCTCCCGGGCGCAGTCCCGGTAGCGCCCGCAATGTCCACCACAGGAGGCATGTCCTGGCCACCTGTAGCGGGCGGCAGCGAGCCACTATCAACAGCCCCCCCGCCGGCGGCGGCGCCCCTCCCCGGGCTGGCGGACTCTAATCCAGCGACGGCCGTCGGCGCGGGTCCGCCAGCATCGGCACGGGCTATCAGCGGAGTCGAAGCCGCGCGCCCCTTCAAGCCGGCGCTGACCGATGACACGCCCAGGGGGTCGCATACGGTGGTTGCGGAGCAAGTCCGCCGCCGCAAAGACGACGTCCCTGCTCGGCTACCGCCGCCGCGAGGGCTTTGAGCATCTGCGGAAGCCTCCGTCGGGGTCGCACGTTCAGGCACCGCAAGGCCCAGAACCTCGCAGGTACAGTTTACCCGCCCTTGCTTAGCCGCGACGACTGCGGCCTCGCGAACCTGGTGCTCTTTCAGCGTGTACGGGCCAAGGAGCGCTGCAACCGCTCGCTCCGCGTCCTCCAGCCGGGTCACTGCACAGAGGATAACAACACAATCAAGCAGGAACCACGCAGGCTTTAAGGGCGTGCATATAGATACACTCGGCGGCTTACAAGGAGCGGAGGGCGGAAGCAGGCGGGACACGACTGGGCTTGACCCATCCTCGCGGTCGCCGCCACCACCAGCATACTTCCACTTGGAGAGCGGCGCTACACCATACATGGTGAATTCCTCGGCCAGGTCCCGCATGCTCATTCGGCGGGCGACACCGACAAGGCTCTGTAGCCTTTCCGTATCACCAACCTCCGCCTTCAGGCTCGGCGAACTGTTGAACGCGATCGGCCCACATCGGCATTGCAGGCCGCTCTTGTCGGTCACAAGATAGTAAAACCACTGCCGCGTCCAGCCGGAATCCCATTTCCCCGGGAAGGCTGCGACGGGAAACAGCGTCGAACACGACGCCCGGAGCACGAAGTCCACGTTGCCAAAGTTGGACACCGCCCCCTCAACTTTCCGGGATTGGCACCGCGCATCATGCAGGGTGGCGAACAGGCTTGCACTGGGGCGCCGCCCTTCTGTCTGCATCGCCCAAGCATAAACAGCCAGGCGGATTATGGCATTTGGTGTCAGCTGGGCTATCTCCAACCCGTAGGCCCGTAGCACTTCGCCCACAAACAATGTGGAGGGAATCCGCAGGCCGGCGTCGAAGAAAGCGACGAAGACAATCGCCTCCATGCCCCGGGGCTTCGGCTCCGTCTCATCGCGGCCGGGTAGGCGGGCCCCATTACGATCGTGGATCTTCTTTTTCCACTCAAGTCGTCGCAGCACCTCGTCGGTTACGCGACTCCTCCCTAGTACGCGGGAGCAACGGCCCCCCGAGTGCTCCATGGCGTTCCACCACCGATTGGCGCGGGAGCTCACCCGCGGCACCAGCGCGTACCCCTGAGGCAAGAAAAGGCAAAGCAAGGTAGTACGCAAGGAGGAGCGCTTCCACCTCAACAAGCCGCTTTATAAAGCCCGTTCGCCTCCCTTGCGGTTTCAGATGCAGGCTGCCCAAACACACAACGGTTCGGATACCGTCGTTTCGAAAGAAGGGTTGCCAGGGCCTGGAGGAGCGTGCCGGGCAGATGGCCAGACAGCGCGCGGACGCCACCGCGCCCTCAACACGCGTCCCAGTTTTCTGGGGAAGAGGCGAGCGATCCAAGTCGTGCAACCGCCCGCATCCCACGACGCGCCAATTGCGAGTCGCCGCGTGCCCTGCAACGCCATGCCAGACTGTGCTGCAATCTCTGCCAGGATAGGCGTCGGCGCAATTCCAGCCGCCATTTAAAGCGCACTACCCGTCCACGTGGCCACAGCGGCCCCCAAAGCGGCAAGGCATACGGAGCGCGCGCGCCTCTACTCAGGCGCCAGCCTCGCTGCCACCCGTTCGAAGGGTAGGGGATGGAGCGCGCGCGCCTCTACATCAACTCAGGCGCCAGCTTCGCTGCCACCCGTTCGAAGGGTAGGGGACGGAGCGCGCGCGCCACTACCTCGACTCGGGCGCCAGCTTCGCTGCCACCCGTTCGAAAGGTAGGGGATGGAGCGCGCGCGCCTCTACATCAACTCAGGCGCCAGCTTCGCTGCCACCCGTTCGAAGGGTAGGGGACGGAGCGCGCGCGCCTCTACTTCGACTCGGGCGCCAGCTTCGCTACCACCCGTTCGAAGGGTAGGGGACGGAGTGCGCGCGCCTCTACTTCCACTCGGGCGCCAGCTTCGTTGCCACCCGTTCAAAGGGTAGGGGACGGAGCGCGCGCGCCTCTACTTCGACTCGGGCGCCAGCTTCGCTACCACCCGTTCGAAGGGTAGGGGACGGAGCGCGCGCGCCTCTACTTCGACTCGGGCGCCACCTTCGTTGCCACCCGTTCAAAGGGTAGGGGACGGAGCGCGCGCGCCTCTACTTTGATTTGGGTGCCAGCTTCGCTACCACCCGTTCGAAGGGTAGGGGACGGAGCGCGCGCCTCTACTTCGACTCGGGCGCCAGCTTCGCTACCACCCGTTCGAAGGGTAGGGGACGGAGCACGCGCGCCTCTACTTCAACTCGGGCGCCAGCTTCGTTGCCACCCGTTCGAAGGGTAGGGGACGGAGCGCGCGCGCCTCTACCTCGACTCGGGCGCCAGCTTCGCTACCACCCGTTCGAAGGGTAGGGGACGGAGCACGCGCGCACCTTTACGTCGATTCGGTCGCCAGCTTCGCGGCCACCTGTCCGAGGACTAGGGCACGGACCGCGCGTGGCCACTTCGACATCAACCCAAGCTTTGGTCGCATACGCCCCGAAGCACACCAAGACCATGCAGAACTGCGAAGCTTCACAGACCGCGGGGACGGAGGGGGCCAAAGGGCTCGGCAACATGGCTTCGGCCCGGTGAAGCCCTTCACCATGAGAGGCTCCTGTTGTAGGGGTGGCCCCCACCTAAACCCAGCAGGCCTGTTAGAAGATCATAAGGACCAAAGTGGAACACATGTAACGACTCAAATACCCCTAGTGGGGATAAACTAGTGTAAGGGCACAATTGTAAAAGTATACCCCACGTGAATATATATATATCAAGAGGAAGGGGAGGGAAAGGTAGAACACTTCCCACTCCCTACTACCATCTCTCTCTCTGTTTGGTCCGTAACCACAACAGTAATGATCTTATGAAACATTGGTATTGTGCTTAATGAGACACAGGTGGGTTATGAAGAAGCATTCATGATGATTAGGTTGTTGACCTTCGTGGTTAAATTCTTGTGGTTTATGATTATCATATCATTCATAACATGTCATGACATTTGCATATGTGGATGTTGCCGCACTTAGCCGTGACCGTACCGGTACAGCATCATATGTTGCCATAATACGACGCACACTCTTATCCTGTTGGGAAAGAGTGCTGTGGAGCATAGCATGATAGCATTCATATGCATTGCACTGTGGGAAGATCATTTGCATATCTATGCAAGGTATTGTGGTGAAGTTATTTTGCAGTCAAATACAACCTCATAGTTGTAATGTGGAATTGGCTCATGTGAGTTATTTGTGGTATGAGGAACGTGGCTGTGGTCGTGGAATGGGGTTCGTCCCTTGTGGTATGGTAGGGGTTGTGATTGCGGCATGAGATTCTTTTCTCTTGTAGTAACTGTTGATAGCAGTTGTGGAAGTGAGAAATAATATAGTAGTGAGGTAAAACATGATAATGCTTTATTGGCTTTTGTAATGGTAGTGGTTGGGTTTTTTTAAAGTAGTCAAACAAATTTTATTTGCTAATGTTTTACCGTCGTTCGTGGTGATTTGAGGTTGAGGATATAAACTGTTGGACCAAAATGGCGACAGAGGGGGGTGAATGTCGACCTCTTAACTCGACCCCTCAAAGTACCCACAGGAAATCTCCTCTCCAAGAGCTAAACAGCTATGAAGAGGGATTCAAAAGATAACTGGAAATGCAAGCTAATACCCACAATACAGAAGCAAGACACTACTCTCTCCAAAAGTTATGAAAATTAAGAAGAGAAATAGTTTAAGGCTTACTGGAACCTAAACCTAAACAGCGGAGAGGGAGAAACCATAGACAACAAAGAAAGATCAAAAACTCAGCCGAGAGGAAGGAGATCAGCACCAAGTACCTGTGGTCGGTCTGACCGCACTTAGTGCACCGGTCAGATCGCCCCTGAGCGGTCTGACTGCCATGGCTCGGCCGGTCAGACCGGTTTGTGGCTACCGGTCAGACCGCCCCTCGGGTTCAGACAACAGGGAGAGCAGAATTTCAGACTGAACTTTGAGAGCTTCTTCCAAAAGGGAAATTTGAAATTTTTTTCTAGTTTTCTCTGCCCAGAATAGTTAGGAAACAACTACAATAGCCAGAGGGACTAAAAGAAACAAAAGGATCCAACTCAAATGCAAGTATTTTAGGTTTTGGGAGAAATCTGAAAACTTATAGAGGGCTTCCTCAAAAACCAAATTCCCATTTCATCTTTGATCCTTTGGCTACGAAACTTTGAGGATAGCTAATAAATAGCCACAGGACTCATCATGCCAAGTTTCATTCCATCTCTTGAAGGGAATCACAAAAGGCACCAAAACCCTAGAAATGAGAAATATGAACAGGGGAAGGTCAAACTCAAAACTGAAATTAAACTTGATTTGCTCTTGCAACAAGCTGACCAAAGGATCTAGAGATGCAATTCCATCACAGAGCAACCCATTTCGGGCCTTCTCAACAAGAATCAAGCCAAAACACGAAAAATCAAAAATCTCCCAAGAAGAGCCATCGAAGAACAAAGAAGCAGAACAAGATAAAACTTCATATTTTCATTTATGGGAACACAAGGAATACAGAGGAATCACGATACACATGGACATTAGGACGAGGAATGATTTCATGGTGGCTCAACACATTTCCTACCTCTCCTTCTCCAATCTCCCTAAGCCTCAAGAGCACAAGAGAGGAAGAAAGCTACGAAGGGGACATTGTTCAACAGAACCCTGTCTATCCCAACCACTAAAGAGCAAAGGTAAAACCCCCTCCCAAAGCCTCTTTTGACTCACAAAACCCTAACTCACTCTCAAATCCATGCAGCCCTCAAGGAGACACCCTCTCCTTATATAGGCCTTGGCTAACGGGTCTCCAACCCATTACGCCTGCCAAACCCGAACGGAACCCGCTCCCGCTTGTGCGGCCTCGCGAAATCACCAATTCGCCCCTCCTGCACCTTCCGGGAAGCCTCCGCATTCCTAGTCGTCCAAGCCTCGCAACCACCTCGAGTCTCCACCGTCTTCGACACCTCCGACCGTTCTGACCTCAGCGCCACCTGTGCCTAGTCCGGTCACCTCGTGTCTCACCACAGCTCCGCCTCGACAACCTGTAGCCATCACAAACAAGAAACACATCAAATAGCACCGCTCGATACATGAAAGCATAAAAATCACCAAAGAGTCATACTTACTCATGATGAAGCCCAAACATGTCAAATCAACATAATCTGCATTCTAATCACTTTGACTAGGTTTGACCAAGTCCGACCGATGTCGATTGCATCGCGCAACGACATGGTCCGAACCACTCAAACCAAACTCGATTCACCTTAACCGATTTCAATTACTCATCACACACACGGGATGACCTCCACATGGTCTCTCATAAACGTGGTCATTGTGGAAAATAAATGTTGATGATTAAACTGTTGTAATTTAACTAGCCTGTTAAACAGTTTGCTTGTTGAGATTTTTATCTCACTATTGTTTCCCCCCTCCAGGTGAATCTCAAGCATGCATGGGACGGGTAGAGCGGCACATCACTAATGCACACCATATCATGTTTCATACTGTAATAAACAAATGCAGTATCCAGTTATTCATTTTTATCTCTTATTGCCGATCACTTTTAATTAAAAGGTGGGTTGTGGTTTGCTTTAATTGGTTAAAGTTATTAGCGATTGTTCTTTAATTATTAGTGTTCCTTTACCTTTGTTTTAGTATGCTTCCACTTAGCTTAACAAGATTTAGAAATTGTTGCCAGTTTATGTTACCTTGTAAAGTAAATTGGCTAGCTTGTAGCATGGTTTAGTGGCACCCAGGGTAATGCGGGTCCTGGGGTGTTACAGTTGGTATCAGAGCGGGCGTTAGGTCCATGGTAATTAAATTATTAAATTGACACACTGGTGCATAGTAGGATGGGATGGGTCAAGCATTGCATTTATGCTTTTGACATGTTGTATTGATGATTTACGTTATGAGATGATCTTGTATGATTATGATTTGCTCCTATGACTGTTATGAGTGAGGATA
Source organism: Dendrocalamus latiflorus (assembly GCA_017311315.1). NCBI lineage: Eukaryota > Viridiplantae > Streptophyta > Magnoliopsida > Poales > Poaceae > Dendrocalamus > Dendrocalamus latiflorus. Next base: position 11,918,346 of record CM029657.1, on the reverse strand, counting down.
GTCAATGATACGATGTAGAGGTTGTAGTTGCTGCTTTGGCATTGCCAGATTATATCACTGTTCGCGGTATGGGGATAGCGATGTAGTTACCTCGGGTAACTTAGTTGCAGATGTTGTGAGTGAGTTTCTTAGAAAAGTTGTTATCTTCCTTGAGTTGATTTTGGCCAATTCTTGGCCTATTGCGATTAATGAATTTCTCTTGTGTTAGCGGTTCATTGCAGTTGTTGGGTGCCAGTAGGCCTTTAATTGTCCTTGAGACAAATATTGTTTCTTTTTAGTGATGAGCTGCTTTTGTTGCTCGTGAGTAGTGTTATTTTGCGAGACGGATACTTCATTGTTGTTTCTATCTCTCTTATTGAAAAACATGGCTCATTTATTCATTTGACATTTTCTTTGAAAAAAATCAAAGCTTTATGTTGGAAGTTCGTTAACTTGTGGAAGCTATGGCTCTATGCATTTTTTTGGGTTATTTCGAGTGTTGAGGTTTGATTCCTCTCTTTTCTAAAAGGAAGTGTTAAAACCCTTTGTGATGTTTTGTTGTGTCTAAGTAGGAGGTGGCAATTATGTGAATAATTGATAAGTTGTGAATTATCAAGTTGAGATGCTAGCGTGGTGCATAAATAATTTCTACTAACATCCTTAGAAGTGAAGTTGATTAATATGATTTTGCCCTATTGTAGTTTCTTGAAGAATTATGGTTAAAAATTTGTCAATGCATGTTTAAAACTCATACAGTAGTTGAGGAATATAAAAAAATTGGTTTCATTATTGTGGTTCTTTAAATTCCCAACTTGTCGGGTAGATTGGATTGATTGATCTTAAGTAATTAATCTGACCATTCGAGATGGTTAAGTTAGGTGGTGTTGGAATATTGCCTTGGTAATATTAACCTTTAATATGTCCTCTCCTTACATACTTGTTGAGCATGTACAACTGCTAAATTCATGTAACTTATGCCATGGTAAATTATTGACACATGTATAAAGAAATAGATGAAGGTTGATGTTGACTTGTGGAATCTTGTCTTATAAAGTTGGTAGTATTGAAGTTTAAAGTTATTTCGTTCTAATTTCTGAACGTAAGGTGGGATATTGAATCTATGCTCATGATTGTTTTTATGATTGCAAAACAGAGTTAGGATCATGAATGCTGTTATGACAAAATAATAATCAATTATTGCTAGTAATGACTAGAGTGCAATCAATTTGTGCTAAATTAGAGTTGAGCATCAATAAGAATTGAATGTATGAGATTTATACTAGCAAGTTTTGTGAGATTGTCATGTTCTAGTATCATCTTGTTTAAGGGCTTTGTTTTATTATGGTGTCTTATGCACTAGCTTTTCCTGGATTAAGTAGTTGGAATCTTACTTATATAATAAGAACATGATGAAGTGATTTATGGTGTTCCTTTTGGAAAAAATATTGAGAAAGAGGATATGATGATTCTTGCAAAGAATATTTTATCTTGTTGTTAATACAATTGATAGCATGTAGTTGTGATTATGGTGTTGATGTTTTTTTTAAATAAAGGAATTTGTTAGTTCCATGATACTAATTGACTTAAAGGATTTGAGATTTGTGGTTGGGATCTTTTTGGACCTTATGACTTGTGTACGTAGTAGCCGAGATTGCTTTGAGTAAAGCGACGTGTTGAATGCTTTTAGTGTTTTTTTGCTAAACCTTGTGTTGTGGTCTTCAAGACTCTTTTGTTGGAACTAGCGGGATGCGGTGATAAAAAAAATTAATTATTTCTTGTTAAAAAAAGTGTAATAGAAGTATTGAGGTACAGATGATCTCATTTTGTAATGGAATTTATTTCTTCTTACCTCTTCTTCTAAGAAAAGGGTAACCGATTTGAGTTGTGAGGTTTTCTTTGTTGCGTGAAGATAACTGGACAGTGGTGGTCTGGCAAATGTTTTTTTTGTGAAAGCCATAAATATCATGATGTTTATGGTACATTGGATGAAATATTGTTTTCGTAAGATAATCCTTGGGAAGGATTTGATTTAAGTAGAATGTTTGTTTTGGAGCCAAATAATTTGTTGATGTTAACAATTGAGTGTGTGTAAATTGTGAAATAGTTGGGTTTTCACCTGAGGATTTCCCTGTCTTTATACGGGGAGTGGTTGTAGGGGTCTTGAAAGCTGAGTTTGAGCTTTACCTTTTGTTATGCTAGAACCTTAGGGGCTCAGCGTCTCTATGTGGGAATAGTGGATCAAAGTGGAATCCAAATAGCGTGATGATCGGGATAGCATCCTTGAGGAGCAGTAAATGAGTATGTGTGGGTGTTATATGAATTTCGAGTTGTTTTCCTTAAGTGATTGAGGTGCTTTAGGAATTATCTGTCAAAGTAATTCCATTGGTCGAGGTCTTGGCTAGAATGTGTTTTGTGGAGACAGTAGAGTCTCTCTTCAATGGTGTGGATGATGTACTCAGTTTGATCGCATTGTTGAAGTTGCCAACTTAAGATAAATGAGTTGGTGTGTTGGGCAATGATTTGAAAATCCTTGGTTCAAGAAAATCAAATTTTGCAAGGGAATGGATTGGGAAATTAATGATATCTTGAGCAGTAATATGCTCTCTTGATTCTTGTTTAAATTGTGTGTTTATGGCAGAGGTCATCTGCAAATTGAGTTGTTTTATTTTAAGGCGTAGTCTTTTCCAGTTAGGAAAAGAAAATGATTGTTTTGGTCTGTTGAGTGATTTTCACTCTTGGCTTATGTGGTGTGCATTCTCCAAAAGTCTATTTAGAGAGTGTAAAAGGTTTTGCGGTGAATTCTTTGATTTGGATCGGGGTCCTTTGAAGGAAAGCTAGTTGCTAGTGTGTTGCTTGAGAATCCTTTATTCTTCTTTTGGTTGGGTTCCATTTGTAAAAGTTATTGTTTGTGCTTCGAGTAAAATGTTATGGGTGGAATTTGTGATCGAATTCTTTAAAAGGGGTACAATATATTATCCCGATTATAATATATAGAGGAAAATATTTTAAGAAGGAGGATGGTATTAGATAGTGGCTTGATAGTTGTGGCGGGGAATATTGCGAAAACGGCAGGATCTATTGGCCGCTTAGAGCCGACGGAAGAGTTGCGGGTGCTCGGCGTTGACCGGCGTGTGTCGCGGACTTGTCTGAGTTGGTCCTGAGGAAGAGGGCCACCAGGTATGTGGAGGCCCTCTAGACGAATCAGTCCAAGCAGGAGGTGACGTGGGAGCTTGAAGTTCAAATGTTGAAGAAGAACCCGAGTTCTTCGAGGCGGGTGAGAACTCGTAGATGTTGTTCCCTTGGAATGTTCTATCCTTGGGAATTTGTTGTAAGGTATTTAAGTGAGGAATCCATAAATATAACATTTGTTGTAAATGACTTATTATTGTTAAAGATACAAAAATATTAAGCAGCGCTGCTGCAGTGCGTAGATTGAAGAATCATTAAGCAGAGAGGATTATGTGTGGGTTCGGGGTTCTAGCGACGTCTTTACTTCTTAAGACGTGTTTTCATTGCTGTTGTATTTTACTGAGAAGTACTGTTGGACAGGTGGTTTTGCTCCTGAACGCACGTGATTTTCTTCGCTTCGTCGGTAGAGGCAAGTAAACGTAGCGGTTGTGCTACTGTTTAACTCGTTAGTTATTTTACATTCACATCAATTAATTCTCTTAATTTGAGGTGCTATGTCATTGTTACATGCTTCCTTAATGTGGTCCATGTGGTAGTATTTTAAGGATTCAATTGTTTATGATCTTGATGGTTTAAGTGTGGATATGTGGAATTGTTCTTGATGAACCAATATAGTTGTGGGGTAGAATACTTTACGAGCATATTATGGTCTAGGTGGTAGTATTCTTAGTGAATATTTGTGGTTGTGGTGGTAGCATTCTTGATGATTATGTTGTGGTCTATGTGGTAGAATTCCCTATAGATCAATGGATTATGATCCGGGTGAACCGAATGTGGGTTATGTGGTAATGATCTTATGAAACATTGGTATTGTGCTTAATGAGACACAGGTGGGTTATGAGGAAGCATTCATGATGATTACTGTAATATCCCAAAAGTCTTTTGGGAAATAATTGTTTAATTGGAGAGGGGGGACCTTAAACGAAAGAATAAAATAATGTTTCAGGGGGTTTTCTGAATTTTCCAGGCAACCTGGGCCTGGGCCAAGGCCCAGGGGGGAAACCAGCCAAAGAGGGGGGAGAGGTGCCCACCCCCTCCAACCCTAGCCGCCCCTCCCTGCCCCCATTGCGCCGCCCCTCCCTGCCCCTTGTGCGCCCCTCCAGCAGTTCCTCCCCCTCTCCCTCCCCATTGAAGCTCTTCTACCGGTGGGAAAAATCTTCCTTTGGCTGCCGGTCGAACGGAGAAGGGAGATCAAGCGCAGAGGCGATTGGATCCGGAGGAAGGGAAGACGAAGGGAAAAAGGGGAAAGGAGAAGAGGAGGAGTTCGTAGGGTGTTCATCGTAATCTACAGCGGTTCGTCAAGGGTAATCCCCGTTGTTCCCCAATTAGATGCATTTTTTACTAGTTGTTTCAATGTCGGTATTCTAGACTGCTAGGACAGATTTGGTTGGACGGCTGTTTTGGGTAGTTTCGTGGGAAATCAGATCTGGACTTCTTTCCATGAAGTGCTAGAACGTGTCGATCGGACCTTTGTAGCAGAAGTTATGATTTTTCTTGTAAGATTGTTCTGCAGATCGGGAGATTTCTGTCAGATTATAGTAGATTGGATTGGGCGATTAGAAAACGAAAGAATAAGAGGATCTTCATATTATAAAAGTCGTAGACAATTGTCTTAGTTTTCCAGGAAGGTCAGGAAATCATGATTCAGACACTCGGGCTGGACATTATGGCATTTTTAGTGCTCTGTCCAGAGGACCCGATGTGAAATTGATGTTTTAAAAAATTGGATGGTGCGGGTGGAAAATGGCCGAATCAGGGAGGCTCACCAACTAGATTTAGTTAGATAATTTAATTATCCTTCCAACAGGTCTAAGAATACCCTATTCGAACTCCTGTACCAATAGATATGAATTTTTGAAGTTGACTGTCCACAGAGGTAGGCGGGATGACCTGTAGGATTTGGGAATTGGAACCAAGTTAGACGAATTTATTAGTTCGTGATTGTTTTTATTTGGGCAAAGGTCCGCTACTGTTATCTTAGCAAATATTATAATTATTATTCAGGTGGAGGACGGGTCCCAGAGGCGGCACCTTTTGCACGTTCCCCGTTTTCTCGCGGTTAAGGCAAGTATAATGATGGTTTAAAAATTGATAGTGTGGAATGCCGATGTTCGATCTATAATATGAATATATGTGTCATTGGTTGTGATAAGGATGTATTGGTGCTATTTATGGGTGATTGCAATTTACAGTGTTCATGAGTATTTTCTGGTGCATGGATAATGTGAATGCAAGATTTATTTATTTGAGACATTCACGCATATGCATCATGTTGATCTATTGTAGTCTTGGTCACGAGATGACTAAGCGCCGAGGTCCCCGTCATGTTGATGACATGACGGGCTAAAGGTCCCCATACTTGTGGAGTATGGGCAATTGGTCCCTGTGCCAGATGGTACAGGCACTTTGCATTACCGGTAAAATGCAAAAGAGAAAGAGATAAAGAGATTTTTCATCATCTTGCATAGCATGTCTTATTCATATGGTTGATGGATGAATGTGTGAAGTGATGTTCATGAATGTTCTTGTTACTATCTATTATATTTGCTGAGTCGTTGGACTCACTCTTGTTGTTGTTGTTTTTTTAGGTACTGTTATGAGGTCGGCATGCATGGGGAAAACAAAGGATTAGTTTTGTTGCACTTGCACGTTTCACCCATAATGGAAATAAAGGAACAAAAATTAAATATAAGATCCAAGGACTATTTAAGTACCATTTGATTATTACCCTTAGATTTTAATTGTAATAAGAGTTTAGAATATTTATGACGCTCATGGTCTTTCTCTAGGTATTATATCTATGAATGGTTTAGTAATCTTTAATCTATTTGCTTAGCATTGAACTTATTACTTGAGGATTGTCTATTATAATCGATACTGCTTGTGAAATCTCTGATTTAGAAAGATAAACAAAGGAGGCTCGGCCGAAATTTTGTATAACGCAATTAGTTAACATTGCTTTACTTCTAGTTGTGTAGCATTCCAGGTCATTGTTTGGCTGGGGTGTTACAGTTGGTATCAGAGCGGGTTGTAGGTCCGTGGTTAACACAATATTAATTTAGACACACTAAGCACTATAGGTAGGAATGGGGTTTGCATTGCATCTACGTTTCCGTCGGTTATCATAGTTGAATGTGTGCTTAATGTTTGACTTTGTACATGTTATGAGATGATCTTTTGTGCCTACGATTTGATTATATGATTGTTATGTGTGGTGATAGTTGATGTCTAGAAATAGAGATCGCGATGTGGCCATTGGCATGGCCAGGTTATATCACTATTCGTGGTATTGAAATGGTGAAAGATTTTTCCTTGAGCAAGTTAGTTTCAGAGGTTAGGAATGAGTCCTTTAGAAAAGTTTCTCTCTTCTCTGAGTTGAATTTGGTCAATTCTTATCCTGTGGTGGTGGATGAATTTATCTTGGGCTCGTGGTTCATTGCAGTTGAGGGTTTTCAATTGGTTTCTACCTGTTCTTTGAAGCAATTATTGTTTTTCGGACTATTGAGACACTTTTGCTACCTGTGAGCATTATGGATTTGCACGGTTGGTCCCTTTGCGGGAGTTTTGTCTTGTTGTGAAACATGCCTCATTTGTTCGCTTGGTATTCTTGTTAATGAAAGTTTTATGTTGCAAATTCTTTAACATGTGCAAGCTTTGGCTTTATGTAATTCTTTTGGATTATTCTAAGTGTTGAAGTTTAATACCTCTCTTTTCTGAAGGGAGGTGTTAAAATCCTTTTGTGATGTCTTGGGTTATGGTTAAGTCAGAGATTGTAATCAAATAAATTGTTATGGTATGAGTATCCTTGGAAGTGAAACCGAATAAGTTGATGTTGTCTTCTTGTAGTTGTTCATGAACTATGTTTAGGAATAGGGCTATTCCTAATGGAATAAATAGAGTTACTAAGAGGCGTGGAACTTTGATAAATTGGTTGATCAATAAGAGAGACAAAATTAGTAAATTTTTTGGCATAAATTGGATCAACAGGTCTCAATGGATTAATCTAACTATTTAGGATAGTTAAATTCAGAAGGTGTTGGATTACTATATTAGTGGATATTAGTCTTAGAGTTATCTTTGTGGGTACTTAGTGTTCATATGTAATTGCTAAGTGCAACTATTGTGTAATGAAGTTTGGTGTTGCGCATCAATAAGAGAGCAATGGATGGGGTTTAAAATGTGATCTATATTTACATGATGGTGGGATTATCAGATGATATTATGTCTTTGATGGAAGAGTTTTGGTGGAATCATTAAAATTGTGTAGTAGATCTCCTCTAATTTAAAGCGGTTGTTGTAGTGAGGTTGTAAGGTTTTGAAATACTTTCAATTTGAGGATGGGATGATAAAGTAGCATAGGACTATTTGATGAGATTTTGGAGGGCTTTATAATGGAAGGGTAGACGATAACGATTCTTGTTAAGAGTGTATTATTCTTGATGTTAGTAAGATTGTTGCAATCTTATTGGAAAAAAAGACACTTTGAAATAAGTTATTGTGTTCCTTTGGAAAGGTTTATGATGCACTGGTAGGCTATGATGATTCATGCTAAGAATATATAATGATGAGGTTAGTAAAACTGAGTATGAGATGATGATGGTAGTGTTGATTCTTTTAGAAGTAAAGGAATTTGTTCGTCTTCTGTGATGTCAGTTAAATGAAATGTTTGGAGTTGTGCATTCATAATCCTATGGGAGTTCATGAATTATTGTGGTATCTGAAATTAGTTGCGTAGAGTGACGTATTGGAAGGTTCAATCGGTTCTTTAGTGATTAATGTGATTTGAGCTTAAAGAATCGTTTGTTTGAAGTTGGTAAAGTGATGTTTCCATTAATGAAAATTATGTCCTTTGTTAAATTGAAGGGTGTAGTAGAGGTATTCGCGGTTGGATTCAAGTTTTGTACCTTGCAGCTTATTGAAGCATGCTTAACCTTGTTGGTTTGCCACAAAGGAATCCCTCAAGTTTCCAAAAGCAGTGCTTTATTTATTTAATTATTTATTTTCGGCTGAAGTTTGATATACTCTTCTTGTGGGACTTGTGCACTGAACTGTGGTCTCGTCTTCTATTTTCCAAGATCTTGGCTATTTGTTTTTTTTCTTTGGTCTCATGTCTACGGTGAGTGGTAAATGTTTTTGTATGTGCTGAAAATTGTTTCTATCTATATCTTCTTCTGAGGAAGGATTAACCAATCCGTGTGGCAAAGCCTTTTAGGTTGTATAATGGCAACTTGATAGTGGTGGTCAAGTAGATGATTTTGGTGAGATTGTAGGTGTCAAGTTGTTTGAGATTCATTGAGTGATAAATTGATTTCTTGGAATAATTCTCGGTGAGAATTTGATTTAAATAGAATGCTTGTCTTTGGAGCTAACTGATTTCATGGTTGCAATTAGTAGAACCTATAGTAGATTGTGGTCCAAGAATGTTTCGATCATTTTGATGGAACATTAAAATTATCAAAAGTATGAGAATCTTGATCAATCTTATTAGAGTATCATGATTGGGCACTTTGCAAGGTTTAGTAGGAGGATTATGGTGGTGTAGTTAATGAGATTATAATTGTGAAGAAGTCTAACCGTTATGGGAATCAATGGGATAGTAGGGATTGTTGAATTATCGCAATGCATGACTTGGCTTCAGTGAGTAACCCTCCAGGAGTTAGAATCTTCCTAAAGATAATTAGGTTGAGAATATGTTTTTATGAGGTTGTTAATGATTGAGCATGTACAATTATGGGAATTTTAGTCACCGAATTCGAGAGTCTTCGTATCAATTATATCGAAGTACATATTTAGGAGCCCTGGAGATGGAAAATTTAGGTTTGGTGTTTTATGCTAGAACCTTGGAGGCTAATGATGCTGTGTGGGAATATTGGAACAAGAGGATTCTAAATAGTGTGATGTTCTTTGATAGTATCCTTTGGGTGTAGTGAATGAGTGTGTGTGCTGAGAATTTCAAGTTGATTATCCTTAAAGAATTGTGGTGAAGTGATTGTGGGTGAAAATAATGAGGTGCATTGGAAATTATTCATTAAAGTAACCTGTTGGTAGCGGAGTTGACTAGAGTATGTTATTGAGAGAACAGTAGAGTCCCTCTACAAGGGTGTGGTGTATGTACTCGGTTTGAGCATAGAGTTGATGTTGCCAATTTAAGAAAAATGAGTTAGTGTGGTGTGTGATGATTTGGAATCTTGCGAATCAAGAGAAAGTTATTCCTAGAAGAAAAAAATAGTTTCTCGGGTAGTAAAATGCTCTTTGATTCTTGTTTGAGCTAGGTGATGATAGAAAAAGTCTTTTGTGGTTTGAGTTGGCTTTATGTTGGCATGTGTGGTCTTTTCCGGTTTAGGAAAAATAATGGACGGGTTTGATATTTCAGTGATTCTCCTTTGACTTATGTGTTGTTTATTTGCAAACTACCTACTTAGAATGTGGAAATGTTCTCGTGTTGAATCCTCATTTTTTCTCTTTTGATTTGACCCTTCTGATGGGGAGTTGGTGATGTGTGGTTGCAATGAGAATCCCTTATTTTTAGTTGAATTCTATTTGTAAAGGAGTTGGTTTACAATGAGCACTGTTGTGCGTCCGTAGTTAAAGGAGGTACTCCTTGTTAAGGTAAAAAGATCGATTGAGAGTTGGAACAAGAGTTACATGTATTGTGCAGGTTGTGTGGGTTGATACCAAAGGGAATGATAACCCAAGGTATATTCAGTCGCTTCTATTAGTTGCAAGGATTCGGAGGTTGGTGTATTACTAGGACCACCTTGGGTCCTAGAGTGGGGTACACACGTTTGGTACAACTCGGTATCGAGGGAGTGCTTGAAAGATCTGGAGTGTGGGTTTCCATTAAAGCCGTTGACCAACGAGTAGGATCAGCTACCTTTAGCGGAGTTCGCTTATAATAACTGCTACCATTCCAGAAATTAAAGCTGCACCATTCAAAATGTTGTATGGGCGTAGATGCAGGTCACCCTTTTGCTGGGAAGCGGTGGGTGAAAAGGCAGTCTTGGGCCTGGATTTGGTCCAGAAGACAGTTGAACGAGTGGCCCTGGTATGCAAATGTGAGAAGAAGGGATCTGGAATTTGAGGTGGGGGAATTAGGTGCTCTTGAGAGTATCTCCCACCAAGGGTGTGGTGAGGCTCGGTACCAAAGGAAAGCTTAGCCTGAGGTACGTCGGGCCTTTCACGATCATGGCTTAGATCGGGAAGTTGGCATACCGCTCGGATCTTCCAGCATCTGTGCGTGAGGTGCAAGCTTGGAGGAATAAAAAATTTTAAAGTATGTCAAGGTGCTTTGGTCGCAGCAGACAGAGAGAGAGGCCACATGGGAATTGGAGTCTCGCATGCGTGAGCAATATCCAAAATTATTCACAGCAGGTGCGTGTTTTATAATTAAGTTTAGTTGTGATTAATTCTTGGCGTAAGCATGGAAAGAATTCGGGGTCGAATTCTGTTTAAGGGGGGTAGAATATAATATCCCAAAAGTCTTTCAGGAAATAATTGTTTAATTGGAGAGGGGGGACCTTAAACGAAAGAATAAAATAATGTTCCGAGGGGTTTTCTGAATTTTCCGGGCAACTTGGGCCTGGGCCAAGGCCCAAGGGGGAAACCAGCCAAAGAGGGGAGGAGAGGCGCCCACCCCCCTCCAACCCTAGCCGCCCCTCCCTGCCCCCATTGCGCCGCCCCTCCCTGCCCCATTGTGCGCCCCCTCCAGCAGTTCCTCCCCCTCTCCCTCCCCCATTGAAGCTCTTCTACCGGTGGGGAAAATCTTCCTTTGGCTGCCGGTCGAACGGAGAAGGGAGATCAAGCGCAGCGAGGCGATTGGATCCGGAGGAAGGGAAGAGGAAGGGAAAAAGGGGGAAGGAGAAGATGAGAAGTTCGTAGGGCGTTCATCATAATCTACAGTGGTTCTTCAAGGGTAATTCCCATTGTTCCCCCAATTAGATGCATTTTTTACTAGTTGTTTCAATGTCGGTATTCTGGACTGCTAGGACAGCTTTCGTTGGACGGCTGTTTTGGGGTAGTTTCGTGGGAAATCAGATCTGGACTTCTGCTAGAGAGTTGTAGAGGACGTCTTTATCTTTCCATGAAGTGCTAGAACGCATCGATCGGACCTTTGTAGCAGAAGTTATGATTTTTCTTGTAAGACTGTTCTGCGGATCGGAAGATTTCTGTCAGATTATGGTAGATTGGATTGGGCGATTAGAAAACGGGAGAATCAGAGGATCTCCATATTATAAAAAGATGTATATAATTGTCTTAGCTTTCCAGGATGGTCAAGAAATTATGATTCGGACACTCGGGCTGGAAATTATGGCATTTTTAGTGCTCTGTCTAGAGGACCCGACGTGAAATTGATGTTTTAGAAAATTGGATGGTGCGGGTGGAAAATGGCCAAATCAGGGTGGCTCAACAACTAGATTTAGTTAGATAATTTAATTATCTTTCCAGTAAGTCTAAGAACACCCTATCCGAACTCCTGTACCAATAGATATGAATTTTTGAAATTGACTGTCCACAGAGGTAGGCGGGATGACTTGTAGGATTTGGGAATTGGAACCAAGTTAAACGAATTTATTAGTTCATGATTGTTTTTATTTGGGCAAAGGTCCGCTACTGTTATCTTAGCAAATATTATAATTATTATTCAGGTGGAGGACGGGTCCCAGAGGTGGAACCTTCTGCACGTCCCCCGTTTTCTCGCGGTTAAGGCAAGTATAATGATGGTTTAACAATTGATAGTGTGGAATGCCGATGTTTGATCTATAATATGAATATATGTGTTCATGTTTGTGGTAAGGATGTATTGGTGCTGTTTATGGGTGATTGCAATTTACAGTGTTCATGAGTATTTTCTGGTGCATGGATAATGTGAATGCAAGATTTATTTATTTGAGACATTCACGCATATGCATCATGTTGATCTATTGAAGTCTTGGTCACCAGATGACTAAGCGCCGAGGTCCCCGTCATGTTGATGACATGACGGGCTAAAGGTCCCCATACTTGTGGAGTATGGGCAATTGGTCCCTGTACCAGATGGTACAGGCATGGGTATGCATCGACGGATGCACACTTTGCTTTACCGGTAAATGCTAAAGAGAAAGAGATAAAGAGATTTTTGATCATCTTGCATGGCATGGCTTATTCGTATGGTTGATGGATGAATGTGTGAAGTGATGTTCATGAATGTTCTTGTTACTATCTATTATATTTTCTGAGTCGTTGAACTCACTCTTGTTGTTGTTGTTGTTTTGTTTAGGTACCGTTATGAGGTCGACATGCATGGGGAAAAGGAAGGATTAGTTTTGTTGCACTTACACGTTCCACCCATAATGGAAATAAAGGAAGAAAAATTAAATATAAGACGCAAGGACTATTTAAGTACCATTTGATTATTACCCTTGGATTTTAATTGTAATAAGAGTTTAGAATATTTATGAGGCTGATGGTCTTTCTCTAGGTATTATATCTATGAATGGTTTAGTAATCTTTAATCTATTTGATTAGCATTGAACTTATTACTTGAGGATTGTCTATTATAATCGATACTGCTTGTGAAATCTCTGATTTAGAAAGATAAACAAAGGAGGTTCTGCCGAAATTTTGTATAACGCAATTAGTTAACATTGCTTTACTTCTAGTTGGGTAGCATTCCAGGTCATTGTTTGGCTGGGTAACATTGCTTAACATGATTTAGAAATTGTTGCTAGTTTATGTTACCTTGTAAAGTAAATGGGCTAGCTTGTAGCGTGGTTTAGTAGCATCCCAGGGTAATGCGGGTCCTGGGGTGTTACATATATGCCTTCGAAGAAGTCAAGTAACCCAGAAAAATCCCATCACAAGATCGTGACTCGAACTTCTCTAGGTTCCCAGACTTCAAATTAAAACACTTGCAACCAAACATGCGAAAATGTGAGACCGTGGGCTTTCGCCCATATCTCAACTCATAAGAAGTGCGATGCAAGTGTGCCCTCAGAAAAACTCTGTTTGAAATATGGCACGCGGTGGCTATAGCCTCAGCTCAAAACTTCCTAGGTGTAGAGTACTCATTAAGCATCATCCTGGCCATCTCGACCAAGGTACGGTTCTTCCTCTCCACGACGCCATTTTGCTGGGGGACGTGCGGAGAAGAGAACTGATGCTTTACACCTGTCTCATCGCAGAACTTCTCAAAGTAGGTATTCTTGAACTACATGCCATGTCACTGCGTATCGCTTGAAAGGCATCTGGGACCTCAACAGAAAGACTACTAAAAAGACCCCGAAAATAGGTAAATATCTCATCCTTGGAGGCTAAGAAAAACACCCAAGAGTACCTCGAGAAGTCATCGACCACAACAAGAACATACCACTTTCCTCCTGCTGACTGCACTCGAGCTAGGCCAACTGTGTCCATGTGGAGCAGCTGTCCTAGTACATCAGTCATAGTCACTATGACTTGAGGATGAGAGGCGGCAACCATCTTGCCATGCCAGCCAGGAGCACAAACTATATCTTTGACTATCTTGAGTTTAGGCAGACCTCAAATGAGATCGTGGCCGCTAACTCGTGTCAAATGTTCAAATCCAATATGACAAAGTCTTCTATGCCAGAAGGTAAGGTCACGGGACTCGGAAGCAACTAAACACCTGAAAGAATCACCAGAAGACTCAAGAAAATCAGTGCGAAAAATCCTCCCATATCTAGAGATCCCGCAAACCAAACTCCCCGAAGAATCAAGAATTTTGCAAACGTTTTTCTAAAAGCTCACGTTGAAACCATCATTGGTAAACTGGGAAACCGAGAGCAGATTGTATTTCAGTTTACTAACTAAGGCAACATCTTTTAAAATGAAGAAATCATTAACGCGCGCAGTACCTTTAGCAATGACATGCCCAGACGAGGCGTCTCTGAAGGTGATAGTCTCATCATCTGGAGCTCGGACAAGGGAAAAGAATCAACGAGAGTCTTTGGTCATGTGTCCAGAACAGCCGGAGTCTACGAGCCAAACCTCTCCCTTCCCTGTCTGGTGAACCTAAGTCAACAAGAGAGGGATGGCTCACTACTGGGATAAATCAAAAGAGATTTTGGAACCCAATACTAAGTCACACAACGAGCAGAAGAAGTAGTCACACACGACTGACCTCTAACTACCCTACGCTCTCCGTCGCTCAGAACGCTAGAAGGTCTATGAGCAAACCTGAAGCTATTGTTGGGCTTGACTGCTATGGAAGAGCGAGCCGAAGCACAAGAAACATGCCGATCTCGCCACGGGTAGCTATCTCGACGGGGAAAACAAGATCTACCCTCAGGACGGCGGATATCAAGAATAGAGACAAATCGAGGATGAAAATCAGAGAAATTAGAAAAACCAAGTCCTCGACTCTGCCAAAACACGCCAAGTCCTCGACTCTGCCTAAACACCTCAAACTGATCAACCCTAGACCTTGTGTTGGTCTTAGGTGCACTCAAGGTCTAGGGCTGACCCTGAATACACCTGAAAGCTCAAACACGATCTCTCCGCGCGATCTTGGTGCGCTTGAAGCATCTCTCGATCCTGTGTCCATCCTTCTGGCAGAAGGTACAATGAAACTTCGCCTTCTGGGAGGTTGAAGCACCAGGTATTACCACCTTACTGTCAGAGATCCCTTGGACAAAGCCCACAGATTTAAACTCAACATTCTTGGTTTTGGGCTTGACCTCGATCACACCTACTGCTATGGGTCTGAGAACAGCAGGTGGATGCTTCCTAACATCCTCAAGAAAATTGTATCCTAGACCTTGATAGAACTTGCAAATTTTGGACTTGTCTAGAATAAGATTCAGTTTATTCTTGCTTCCTACAAATTTCTCAAGAGTGTTTGTAAGATACTGACACTCCCGAAAGAGAGAGGTGCAAGAAGAGCAGAGGGAAGAGGAGACAGCAGTAGGAGACGAAGAAGAATCAACAGCAGAAGAACACATAGCATGTGCATGACTCTCCTTGTGCACAGCCGCCTCAACTTTGAGGGCTTCGCAGGACATGGAAGGGACAGTCCTACTTCTAGCCATTTGGTCCTCGCGGCTAAGCGTCTCTACCATATCCTTAGGCTTCTCCCCCACCGCAGCACACGCATCACAACAGGATTGTGGCTTCTCTAGTAGGTCCTCAGTTAGCTTCACACATTTGTCATTCAAAGCAATGAGTTCAAATTTGATAGACCATGTGGAGGTATCCCCATGTTGGTGATGAGTAATTGACAGTTTGTTTAGTGAGTTTGAGTTTGTTTTGGGTATTCTAGAGTTTAGTACCTTTTACATATGCTATTGTGGATATGCTGTTTTGAGCGGTGCTATGTGACGGTTTGCTTGTCTGTGTGACTGCAAGACTTCGGAGCTAGGTCATGGTGAGGCGAGGAGGACCAGGACTAGGCACAGGAAGTGTTGAGGTCCAGACGGT
The DNA here is from genome assembly GCA_017311315.1 of Dendrocalamus latiflorus. Classification (NCBI taxonomy): domain Eukaryota; kingdom Viridiplantae; phylum Streptophyta; class Magnoliopsida; order Poales; family Poaceae; genus Dendrocalamus; species Dendrocalamus latiflorus. The sequence goes on along the minus strand of CM029657.1, from coordinate 11,902,764 downwards.
TGGTGATGCTGAAGATGATCGAGGCTGGTGAGGTGGTTGTGAGTCAGGAGACGAGGAACCGGAACTGGAGCTACTGGTGACGGACACGACAGGCGACGACGAGAGAACCGGGACTAGGCTCAGGGAGGAGTCGGAGGTCCAGACAGTTGGAAGTCGGTTGCGGTCGTGTGCGACGGAACAGACCAGGACTAGACTCAGGTGGAGTTGGAGGTCTCGGTCGGTGTCGGGTGGACACGACGGGCAGCGGTGAGTGGACCGGGACTAGGCTCAGGGAGGATTCGGAGGTCTAAACGGTCAGGATGCCGGGTGCGGTCATGTGCAGCGAAGCGGACCGGACTAGGCTCAGGGAGGAGTCGAGGTCCACACGGTCAAGGTACCGGATGCAGGAAGCTTCCAGGAAGGCGCTTGAGGGGCAAATTGGAGATTTGACTCAAGCAATTGTTTGGAGGCTGGTTTTCTCTCCAAAAGTCTGTGTTGACTTTCTTGCCTCATTTGGTGTGTGAGGTGAGGGAGTGGTTGTTGTATGACACTTCTTGATTTTCTCCTTGTGGGTGTTTGCTTGGAGTTAAAAGGAGTGGTGTATGTATTCTGGTAAGGCATTCCAATAGAGAGAGTTGCAAGCACAGGAAAGGAGAGTGAGCTCTGGAGAGAACTCTCAGCGTGTGTGTAGTCTGCTCTAATGGGAAGCATGTAGTGAAAAGTTTGTTGTGTGTGTTCCCCTCATATCCAACTGTGTATGGGGACTCCTATGTAATCTTTGTTTTACTGGAAATGAATCCATTGAAGATTATCACTCTTGGTTGTCATTTTCAGTTGGTTTTCAGTCTCAGCTGTTTCTCTGCTTATTTTCTTCCTTTTGATGATTGAGCTGATTCTTTGTGGAAGGAGTAGCAAAATGGATTGCTTTGTGATGGGATGATGTTTCTAGACCATTTGGTCAGCTAGGTCCCTAGAGCCAAATGTTTGAATCAAAGAATCTCTCCTGAGCTGCATTTCCTCTGTTTATGGATTTCTAGAGTTTCTTGTCAGGGGAAGATGGAAAGTTTTGATTCCCTTCGAAAGGTGGCTTGATATTTGGGTTGTCAAGCCCTGAGATCATTGCTAAGAAATTTGCAAAAGCTCATAAACAGAAGATGTGAGAATAATGAGCAATTTGAAAATCATCCTATCTTTTGTAGGATTTTCAAATTTTTGTCAAATTCTTGATTTCTTGCTCTCCTGATGAAATCCTTGGATCCCAAAGGTCCCAATGCTATTTCGGACAAGTTCTTGAGCTTGTGGTCTGAGGAGAGCACCTACATTTCACAAATAGCCTTGAAAGTTGAAAGTTTCAGTCCTTAAGGATTTTTAGTCGTCAGCACTGTCTTGTTCTCTGCTCTGATTCAGCATAACCGGTCAGACCGGGTTTTCATTGGCGGTCAGACCGCTTTATGGCCGGCGGTCAGACCGGACCTCGGGCAGTCAGACCGGACCAGCAAGGGCGGTCAGACCGGCCTTGAGCCGGGGTCTGACCAGCCCATAGGTGGCGGTCTGACCGGCCCCCTGGAGACTGAGTTGTTCTCAGTTCTTTGTGCTGCTATCTTTCTTGTTTTGGTTTTACTCCCTCTTGCTTCTTTCTCGGAGTTGTCCAGTGAAGTTCCAGAGAGCATAAGACTTCCTCTTCATAGTTTTTCATAGCTATCGGAGAGGAGTCCATAGTGGATACTTTTGGGGCATAATTTAAAGAGGCGCCATTCACCCCCCCCCCCTCTGTTGCCATTTCTGATCCTACAAAATTTTAGTTTTTCACAATTATTGCATGGTGAGCTAACAGGGTCCTTAGACGCATAATGGGCCATTTTGTTGTTGTGGTCAATCATTTCTTGAAACTGTTTTGAGACAGATTCAAGTTCAGCAGACAATTTGGGACAATTGGTGCAAGACAGAATGGGCTCAAGCAAGGAAGCATGCAATTCAGCAATTTTAGTGAGGAAGACACAATGAGAAGAAGTTCAAGGCATTTAAGTGAGGAATCCAGAAATATAACATTTGTTGTAAATGACTTATTATTGTTAAAGATACAAAAATATTAAGCAGCGCTGCTGCAGTGGGTAGATTGAAGAATCATTAAGCGGAGAGGATTATGTGTGGGTTTGGGGTTCTAGCGACGTCTTTACTTCTTAAGATGCGTCTTCATTGCTGTTGTATTGTGCTGAGAAGTACTTTTGGACAGGTGGTTTTGCTCCTGAACGCACGTGATTTGCTTCGCTTCGTCAGTAGAGGCAAGTAAATGTAGCGGTTGTGCTACTGTTTAACTCGTTAGTTATTTTATATTTACATCAATTAATTCTCTTAATTTAAGGTGCTATGTCATTGTTACATGCTTCCTTAATGTGGTCCATGTGGTAGTATTTTAAGGATTCAATTGTTTATGATCTTGATGGTTTAAGTGTGGATATGTGGAATTGTTCTTGATGAACCAATATAGTTGTGGGGTAGAATACTTTACGAGCATATTGTGGTCTATGTGGTAGTATTCTTAGTGAATATTTGTAGTTGTGGTGGTAGCATTCTTGATGATTATGTTGTGGTCTATGTGGTAGAATTCCCAATAGATCAATGGATTATGATCTGGGTGAACCGAATGTGGGTTATGTGGTAATGATCTTATGAAACATTGGTATTGTGCTTAATGACACACAACTGGGTTATGAGGAAGCATTCATGATGATTAGGCTGTTGACCTTCGTGGTTAAATTCTTGTGGTTTATGATTATCATATCATTTATAATATGTCATGACATTTGCATATGTGGATGTCACCACACTTAGCCGCGACCATACCGGTACAGCATCGTATATTGCCATAATACGATGCACACTCTTATCCTGTTGGGAAAGAGTGCTGTGGAGTATAGCATGATAGCATTCATATGGATTGCACTATGGGAAGATCATTTGCATATCTATGCAATGTATTGTGGTGAAGTTATTTTGCAGTCAAATACAACATCATAGTTGTAATGTGGACTTGGCTCATGTGAGTTATTTGTGGTATGAGGAACGTGGCTGTGGTCGTGGAATGGGGTTCGTCCCTTGTGGTATGGTAAGGGTTGTGATTGCGGCATGAGATTCTTTTCTCTTGTAGTAACTGTTGATAGCAGTTGTAGAAGTGAGAAATAATATAGTTGTGAGGTAAAACATGATAATGCTTTATTGGCTTTGGTAGTGGTAGTGGTTGGGTTTTTTTTAAGTAGTCAAACAAGTTTTATTTGCTAATGTTTTACCGTCGTTGATGGTAATTTGAGGTTGAGGATATAAACGTGGTCATTGTGGAAAATAAATGTTGATGATTAAACTGTTGTAATTTCACTAGCCTGTTAAATAGTTTGCTTGTTGAGATTTTTATCTCACTATTGTTTCCCCCCTCCGGGTGAATCTCAAGCTTGCATAGGACGGGTAGAGCGGCACATCACTAATACACACCATATCATGTTTCATACTGTAATAAACAAGTGCAGTATCCAGTTATTCATTTTTATCTCTTATTGCCGATCACTTTTAATTAAAAGGTGGGTTGTGGTTCGCTTTAATTGGTTAAAGTTATTCGCGATTGTTCTTTAATTAGTAGTGTTCCTTTACCTTTGTTTTAGTCTGCTTCCGCTTAGCTTAACATGATTTAGAAATTGTTGCCAGTTTATGTTACCTTGTAAAGTAAATTGGCTAGCTTGTAGCATGGTTTAGTAGCATCCCAGGGTAATGCGGGTCCTGGGGTGTTATATATACGCCCGCGAAGAAGTTGAATAACCCAGAAAAATCCCATCACAAGATCGTGACTCGAACTTATCTAGGTTCAAGGTATTTAAGTGAGGAATCTAGAAATAATTTTCATCAGAGAGAAGTACTCACAAAGGTATAACATGACATGCACAAGACCTACGACTGCAACCCTAGTCCATACGACCATCTCAGTGGTCTGTACGACCGATTCCCAGTGCTTACGATCACTACAGTAGTCCATACGACCGGTTTGACTCGAGTTACGACCACAACCAAAAGTTGTAACGTGGTCGAAGGGACTTCCGACCATATCTCACCACGTTACGACCGTATCCGACCGCTACCCAGGCCCGTCCAATCGCATACGACCGCCTAGATTGCACTACGACCGCCTACGACCACTTCTGAAGGGCATACGACCGGTTCCGACCGCATCCAACTGCGTTACAACCGCTATCGAGTGCTTCTGATCTCGTCTGACCGCGTCTGACAGCGCTACGACTACTACCGACCAATACCGACCACTTCCGACCTCGCTCCGAGCATGTCCGACTGTGTTCGACCGCAACCGACCGAGTCCGACCTCATCCGACCAAGTCCGACCGCAGCCAACTGAGCTACGACCACATTCGATGACTTTACAACATGGTCAAAGTCCGCCGACTTCCTACGTGGTCGTGGTTGAAGTCTGCTGACTATCGACCGTAGCGGTCGAAGCCTCGACTTCCGACCGCTTCTCGCGATAACGTGATCGTAAGCCACCAACTACTCAATGTGGTCATATACCACAGCACCGACTTCCGACCACTGCGCTCGATAACGTGGTCGTAAACTGCTGACTACTCAACGTGGTCGTAAGCCACAGCGCCGACTTCCGACCGCAGTGGTCGTGGCTTCGACTCACGACTTCCGACCACGGCTAATGTGGTCGTAGCTGCGTTCGACCACGGCCAACGTGGTCGTAGCTGCCTTCGACCATGGCCAGAGTGGTCGTAAACGATGCTACGTGGTCATAAACCCTCCTGGTGACCTACGACCACGGCCAAAGTGGTCGTAAACTTCCCGGGTGACCTCCGACCACGGCCAGAGTGGTCGTAAACCTTCCTGGTTGCCTTCGACCACAGCCAGAGTGGTCGTAAACTTCCCAGATGGCCTTCGACCACGGTCAGAGTGGTCGTAAACTTCCCGGATGGCCTTTGACCACGGCCAAAGTGGTCGTAAACCTTCCTGGTGGCCTTCGACCACGGCCAGAGTGGTCGTAAACTTCCTGAATGGCCTTCAACCACGGCCAAAGTGGTTGCAACCCTTTCCAACCACGACCAACGTGGTCGTAAACGACCCAGCTGGCTTCCAACCAGTGACTACGTGGTCATAAAAAGCCCAGCTGACTTTCTACTACTCAAAAAGGGCTACGACTTTGCAGAAAACGCCTAAACCAAACTCAATTTTTCCAAAACAATTGTCAATTACTCATCACAAATATAGGGTCACCTCCACATGGTCTCTCAAAATTCATGCAGCTTATGAAACCGTATATGATGATATTTTTATATCATCTGTAATGATCTTTTTTGTAGCAGCGAGCCTTACATGTGTGCAGCCTTGTTTGATTTTCTAGTCGTCCCATGCAAGAGTTCCAGTGTGGTTTTGCTAGTCGAGTCCTGTACGTGCATGTGGTCCGATTCAGTAAACATGTTCCATGCATGGCTTCTGAGTCCGGTACGTGTATACGTATACAAGTCGACGCAGAGATCTTTGCTTGGAGAAATAAACTACAGAAATAAAAACACCATGTATTCGGTGGCCACGACGGTGCTCGTGATCTTGTGAATCCCATCTCCGTGTCCATGTATACAGCGAGGGATTTGATCTTTACCAATTCTTGCGCGCTGATCCTAGTGGATCTTTTCCTTTGGTCGCGGGCTGCGGCGTCCACGGCTGGAGCAACTATACCAGTGTTTAGGTGTGCTACCAAGTGCTCACCGAATCCCGTATCTTTCTGCTGTTCTGCTGGTCAAGTTCTTCGGCTGGTTGATGTTTAGGCTGCGTTCTTGCAGCTTGCTATCTACAAGATGAAACCGAGGACTTTGTTTAGTTACTGCTGCCTCATTGTTGGCTGAGAGGAGACTGGAAGCTACCGTGCACATACACCTACACATATTTGCTTTGGCTTGTTTATTGATTGGTGCTGTGCAATACTGAAAGAACCCCGCCGTTCAAGTGAAAGTAAGGCCTGAAAGATTGGGCCAAACTAGTGGACAACTTAGGGTGCTCCAATTTGTGACGTACTATATACTAGACATACAACCCAAATAGACACTAGTACTGCATCACTATATAATTAACCATCCTATGGTGACAATCGAATCATGGTAATCAAATTATCAAGGAGGAGATTAATTAAAATTGGTTAATAACTACTAAGTACAGGGGTTTATAATAAATTAGCAATGCATCATAATTTTAAAACAAAACAATAATACTTAGTTTTCAAACAATAGGTTCAATATGATCAAACGTCACAACTTGCCTTGGCCTTATTCAGTTACCACTTCTTAGTCTTCAAATCCTACTTCTGCTCCTTCAAAGACGTTATCTAACGAGAGAGAAAGCGGACAAAACACAAATGAATTAAAAAATCTGAATAAAATCAAAAAATAATCAAACTAGAATCAAAAGACATAGTTCAATTTTAAATGAATTTAGTAAGTAGAATTGGGTCAATCGGAGTTCGTATGAAGGAGAATGGGCTCTTGGAAGATTTAAATCTAGGAAAAAGAGAAAGAAACTCTATTTTGTTTTTTGGATTTTCTATATTTATTTTTCTAAAGGAAATTGGGTTTATGACATCAGCAAGGATTTTTGAATTTTTCACCAAATTATTTTTCTTAAATAAAATAGGTTCGGTCCCTAACAAGTAGGGTCATGGTCTATGGACTCGGTTCATGGATCGGCTTGGCACTACTGTGGACTGGATTTATGCGTTCAATAAATGTAGTGTAGCAGCACTAAGTCTTTTCCTGAAATACTTGATTATACCATGCAACATACCCTTCACGATTGCAGCGAGAGGCATGGTGCGCGGGCCCCTAATCACCTAATTATACACCTTGGCTAGGTTGGTCGTTATTACACAATACCTTGCATCATTGGTGCCGTAAAACAAGGCCCACTTCTCTAGTGGCTCGGCCTCGATTCAGTGTGAGAAACATTTGATATTTCTCACTGTGCTCCTTGTCAACCCAGGTGGGTCAATCTCCGGCAATAGCGCCAACCATTCTGGTACATCGGTTGTGTTCCCAGTAGGTTGTTTATTCCTCTCCTCAATGTGCTTGCTCGTAAGCTCATCCGCTTCCCCTAGGGATCATCGAACTTCCTCTGCTAGTTCTGCTTACATAACCTCTTAAACATGTTCATCAACCTCTTCCTATTGAATAGCTTGAAGAAATATAATTGACCCCCAGGTGTCGCATGCACCAACCGTTTCATAGGTCATGCGAAGAAAAAGTCTTATCTGGATCTTCCTACAGCCTCTTGATAGCTTTCATCAACCCAGCATTCCAATCATGTATTATGCAAACATCTGGCTTGACGAACCACAACCAACTACTGAAGTTCTTACTCGCCACAAATGCAAAAGCCACGAGCAGAATCTGATTGTTGGCATCCATGCCAATTTTCATCAGGATCTACCCCTTTACTTCTTAGTCAAGAATGTCCCATCCACGCACATGAGTGAGCGGCAACGTCGAAAGGCACCAATATTGGCACCAAATGCAAGGAAAGCCTGTTGCATTACCACATTCACCTCCAGATTAACTGAAACCTCATCCTTCACAGCGATGTATATTTTGGGGTTTCTATCCCATAGCACCTCAAGTAGACGAGGGAGATTGTTGAAGGTGGACTCAAATGTACCAAACCTTCTCTCTATTGCATCTGCTTTGCCCTCCATGCCTTCACGTAGCTGATCTTGTACTTGTACCTCTGCTCAATGGCCAGTATGATGTGTTGGGCTTCCATATCCTTCTCCATAATCTTCCCATAAATGATATTTGCAATGAAAGAAGAAGTGAGGTTGCAGTGCATTAGCAGTGCTCAGAACACTTGAGTGGGCCTCCACCTTCGACACGACCCAGTGCATTTCATACTTTGGCTTGTAGGCGTTAACATGACATGGACACCTAGCTTTCTCACACATCACGGTGTACTGCTCACTATTTGATTTCACAAGCATAAGCGGCCTCTGCATTGATACCACCCATAATTTGATATCATCCTACAAAGCTGACTTATCTATGTACGGGGCATTAACATGCACCACATTCTTCCCATACCCCCACAAGGAATCGTGGCCATCTTTCACAACATGGCCCCTGGGTCATGCATATATCAAGCATAAAGCATCGATACCTCAAGGTCAACATCACCATCTAAATTGTCAACGTCATTGTCTTCCTCTTCCAATGCTTATTCGTTGGCCATGGCCCTCCGATCTTCACTCCATGTCATCCACTATGAATTCAATGTCCTTCCCTTTGTCTACCTGTCTGCTAGGACTAACATGGTTGTCCTCCGCCTCAACTGTATCTGCACCACCATACGCCTCAACTCATCTCCACCACCATCCTCAACCCCACCATAGTTGTTTGGATAGGGCTGCACCAATAGCACCCATTGATAGGCACGACACCTGCAACCTACCAACTAGCTCTGCCATGACTTCGTCTGTTCCATCGGCCTAAACTCCAAATGGATCACTCCATACAGTACTAGGTCCAGCAAGAAGCTCAATGCCACCCAAATCAATACCTCCCCAATTCAAAGATTCTCCGGGTTTGGGTGCTAAAGAGTGATATGTGGAAAACTACTCAAATCAACCCCACATGGCCCATCACAAACTTCTCCCTACCCGTAAACACTCTGAAAAATTCTTGGCTTGACATACCTTCCACACAACTCAAAATATTTAGAACATATGGTAATTACACAAGCTACGCTGAGCCTAACGATAAGCAAAGTAGACTACATCCCGCATGAACAAAGCAAACCATGTCTATCGAAATACTCTACATTTCACATAATCTCCTAAAATATGACTACAAATGTACAGTTAAATTAAAAAACAACACATAAATAACCTAAAACTGACATCCCTAGGTCTTGCGGATCTGAACCTACGCAACCTACGACTTGCACTAATCAATCTACTAATGAGGTACCCTAACATTTCTATGCTATAATAAAAATATAAATATTCTACATTGTAACACTATACGCGACATTAACCTCAAAATTGTCGATCTACAGCTACAAACTATTAATCTTAAAATTAATGATCTATAACTACGAATCCTAGTCCTACCACTAAGCTATATTTATTGTTGCTAACTTAACATGTTTTTATCGAAGTGACCAAAAAATTACATGAGCACAACGAACTCGCCGCAAAAGGACGAGTTCACGGAGGCACACCGAGCCAAGGGCATAGCCTCCTCCTCCTCTCCCCTTTTCTCTCGTCTCCTCTCCTCTTCCTTATCCTCTTGTCTCCTCCCCTCTGATCTTCTCTACCGAGAGCTCCTCCACTCCTCTTTGCTGGGCTGAATCGATCAAGGGCTATATGGAGCCTCAGTCACACTATGGTGGCGCGATTGGGCCTCAGTCACGCAACAGAAGTACGACTAGGTGACGTGGCTCAACATCGTCTACTCGTCAAGTGACTGAGTGTCGGCAAGCCTCAATTGCGCAACAAGACCGTGATTATAGGCCGGCTTGGCTCAAATCTTTGGCTTACCGTGCGATTGATCCCAGTCACATAGTGGTCCGGCGATTGTGAGTTATTTTTGTAAGAAAATTAAAATATCGTATATTTTTAAAATAATCAAAAAAGTTTATCTAAAAAAATCGGCCTGGGATGTGGCCACCTTGGTATACACCAAGCTCCGCCCCTATGCCCAACATAAAGGTCTGGATCTACAATTGGGTCAAATCGATCGGAAGAGCTGGGTGCCGGGACCCTTTTCATTTTTGACACGCGCCACGTGAGTGACATATGCATCCATGGTGCAGAAGGCTTTACTACTAGCAGTGCTACTGCGACAGTGTTGCACTTCTAGAACTCCTCTTCCCTATTTGCCCTCGTTCTGCCGAATCCACTCCAGCAGCCGGTGGCGCATCTTCGAGGACTCTGGGCAACAACCACTATAACACGACCAACCTTGGCCGACACTTTCTAAAGTGGGGAAAGGGTACCTTTCCTGACAGATAGCCTCCTACCAAATGTTTTGCCGACAATTTAGAAAGTGTCGCGGTACAAGCAGTCGGCGAAAGTTTTGCCGACAGTTAAAACAATCGCCGACAGTTAAGGTGTAGCCAAATGGTGGACCTACGCCGACAGTTAAAATCTTTGCCGACAGTTAAATCTACGCCGACAGTTAAGACCTACGCCGACAGTTACTACCTTTCCCGACAGTTTGTATGTTGGCGAAATCGTTTCCAAGGCATTTTATGAAACATGCCCTTATCAGCAAATAAACTGTTGGCAAAACTATATAACAGATATAGATATCAATACAATTTGGATAATTTCACAAATCCACTTTTGTTTATAGAGAAGACATCACATTGAGCAAATCCACATGATTTCATAGAAATAATATATTAGATCTTCCATACATACATCAATTGGATATATAGCAAGTCAAGTGATGATCACAGTACACAGAGCCATGCATATACAGGTCCAGGATATAGATGAGGTACTAGCAGACTTATATAGACATATACTAAAAGTCTTGTGCTAAATGATTATGGCTAAAGCTAAGAGATCAGAAGATCATGACTTGGGCACAAAAGTGTCATTCAGCACTTCCATGTGTTTGGCCTACATGATAGTAGGTGCAGTACAAAAGAACAGAACAGCAATTCATGTCTTGTTGCAAAATTCTTGGACACTTCAGAATACTTCTTTCCTTGATTCTTGGACACTGCAGCAGTCACAAACCAGAACATACTCAAACACAAGCTTTGCTCCACAAAAGGTTGCCAACCCAAAATACTTGCAACACCATATAGCTTAAGTACCTAACATGAAAAAAAGGGTGAACTGTCAGTGCAATGTGCTCTATACTTTAAATTTGTTCTATACAATTCAAACAGTTTGGATCACATATAAGTTGAACTCAAGTAAAATACCTTCGAGCTATGAAGGCCTTACTGTGCCACCACCTTTTGAATGCTGCAGTGACTTCTTGTCATCCTTCATCTAGTAGAAAACAAATATATTACTAATTAGTAAAATATAATAATATTTTTTTCAAGAATATAGAGAGGTTAGACCATTACTCTGTCATGTGGCCATGCAATGCATCTCCCACGAGCCTCTACAATGGTGGTGACCCCTTCATATGGACGAGGCAGTACAGCGTTCCTCATAAACACATGATTAACAACCACTTCACAGAACTGCACGCCAAGAGGAGTACCCCCCACAATAGCCCTTGGGTTCTTTGTTTGAATGGTAGCCTTTGCCACAGGAACATCATAGGGCCTTACTACATTATATAGTATCACATCTCTTCCACCCTAAAGCATAAAATATATTTTAGAACAACGTACATATCTATTAGCACCTCCATAGTTGACAGCATAGCCACTCAAGTCAAGCAGTTTGGAATAAATTTGCACTTAGAAAATAAACTTTGTCCATGATTTTGGCAATTACCTCATTATGCTGCTCCTCTGGAAGGACCACTCGCCTATTCAGAATCATGTCATCATCACCATATAAGTGCATATCATCCATATCATCCCCTGCATATGATCTAGCATCGTGTTCTTGTTCTTCTTCATGTACTTCTTCATCATGATGAGTTGGTGCAGCCCTTAAGTTCTACATCAAAGCAAAACCATTGAATAGTTATTGCACTAACAAAGAAAAAAATATAAGAGATAAAGGTTAACAGTTACCACCTGTGGTGTATTATTAGATCCATGAGGAGTGCTACTAGCATTTTGAAAGGATAATTGTCGTTGCATCCAGATAGATTGCTTGCTGTTCATCTGTTCTTCAATTCTTATGCATAGGTCCAACACAAATATTTAAACAACACAGTATCACAAGATTTGTTCAAGGTTTCATTTTCAGTTATGTATCCATTCTAGAAATCATGCCCCAATGTTACCTTTGTGCCAGACATAGTAGCCCCAGGCAAATAGGACTTTGGGATGCAAAATTTTAATAAATTTGAATATTGACTAGAAATCACTTGTCAAAATTCTAGGACAATAGCTCCGATTCAAGCTTGAAACAACAACTGTTAAGTGTCTGATCTGATGTACATATTTGGGGAACATATGTCCGATTGGAAAGACTGGGGCGGACATATGTGTTCAGGTAGCGCAAATGCAGAGGAAAACAATATGCACCGATCACTGATCAGACAATATATAAATCAAAATTTTCAACAAGCACCACATCTATATTGTTATTACAGGTTGTTGACTGTTGACCATACTCAATGGTGAGACACATACGTTTGATGAAGTGCTCAAGTAATAAGGAGAGCAACAAGTCCCTTGGTCTGCATTGAGGCAAAAAACAAACATGCATAGGGCATCAAGACTCCTGTACAAACGGCACAAACGTGGAAGAAAATTGGGTGGAGCATGGCTCCAGACCTGCTTCCAGACCTGTGGCTCGGTGAGTGGGGACGGAGGGTGCGGGCGGCGGCTCGGCGGGCGCGGGCGGCGGCAAATCCGAAGACGATGGCGGGTGGGGGCGGCGCCTCGATGAGTGGGGGCAGCGGCTCGGCAGGTGGGGGCGGCGGGTGCGGGCGGCGGCTCGGCGGGTGCGGGCGCCGGCAGATCCGAAGATGGTGGCGGGTGGGGGCGGCGCTCGGTGAGTGGGGGTGGCGGGTGCGGGTGGCACCTCGGCGGGTGCGGGCGCCGGCAGATCCGAAGACGGTGGCGGGTGGGGGCGGCGGCTCGGTGAGTGGGGCGGCGGCTCGGCAGAGTGGGGGTGGCGGCAGATCGGAGGACGACGCGGGTGGGGGCGGCGGGTGGGGGCGGCACGGGGGGCCGGCGGGTGGGGGCGGCGCGGGGGGCGGCGCGGCGGGTGGGGGCAGCGCGGGGGGGCGGCAGGTGGGGGCAGCACGGGGGGACGGCGGCGGAGCGGAGGAGAGTGGGGGTGGCGGGTGTCGGCGCTGAGGACCGAGCGCGACTGGGGGAGTGAGTGAATGGGTGGCGGCGGCTGTGTGCGAGCAGTTCAATGGGTGACTGGGGGAGTGAGCGTTGAAATTAGGGTTGAGGTTTCACGGCAGTGTCCAGCCCAAATTTTTAGCTCCCGCGTATGGTTTTTTTGTCCTTCCATCTCCCGCGCAGTACATGTACGGTTGGCGTCTATTTTGGTGCTAGGTGTACTCCTTTGACGACACTTAGATAGTGGCTTGTTTAGGCTACAACGACACTTGTTTTGTCTAACAACTTTAGCCGACACTTTTTCTGTCAAAAGGAGAAACGCCGACACATAACGTGTAGCCTTACAGTATTATTGGCGACAGTTTATTTGACACTAAAAAGTTATACAATTGCCAACACATAATGTGTAGTTAAAACCCTTGATTTACCAACACATAATTGTAGGGAAAAGTGGGTCATGGTGTAGTGAACTTTAGCACGTACGTACAGATCGACCACTCAGCTCAGGTTCGACTACGATCTCAAAAAGGATAAAAAAATAGAGGCCTAGCGTAGACTCTCTTGACTTGGGCCGACCGATCTGTTACCTGTGAAAGTGTGCCTCATCATGCATTGCATCCTCTTGACGTAGCGTTAAACCATACGACCTGGTCTAAGACTTTTTAGTAATAAATAATTAATAATAGTTAATTTATAATAAAAAATTGATGATGAGGTTACAAGACACCAGATAAAAAAATTCTGCTGCCGATTACAATCATTCACTCCTCTCCTCTGATTGACATCGATCGATGATCCTACACGTAGCACAGACATTTTCGCGAGGATGAGGCCGAACGAGCATTGATACGCTAACCATAAGTTTATCCTGTAATTAAAGATACACATACATTAATTAATGTGTGTGTGTGTGAATAAGGCTAACATGATATAGGACATACCGATCTGTCAACTATAAGTTCGTTCTTGTAATTAAAGATATGCATACATTAAAATATATATGAACATGATTAACTTAACGCGTTAGAGCAACATTATAATCGAAGACATCATGTATTAATATATATTGACGTGATTGACGCGTTAGAGTAAGCATCGACCTGCCAACCATAAGTTTATCCTTATACTTGAACACATACATGCATTAATATATATGGACACAACTAATATGGTAGAGCACGTATATATTTGCTAACTGTAAGTTTGTCCGACTAAATGTATACATTAATATATATGGGCATGACTAACACATTAGAGCATCCTTGTAATTGAACATGTTGTGCATTAATATATATCGACGCGACTAACGCACTAGAGCACGCATCGATATGCCAACCATAAGTTTATCCTTGTAATTGAAGACATGCATGTATTAATATATATGGACGTGACTAACACGCTAGAACATGTATATATCTGCCAACCGTAAATTTGTCCTTCTAATTGGACACATGCATGCATTAGTATATATGGACGCGACTAACACGCTAGAGCACGCATCGATCTGCTAACATTAAGTTTTTCCTTGTAATTGAAGATATACATGGATTAATATACATGGACGTGACTAACGTGCTAGATCATCCTTGTAATTGAACACATCATGCATTAATATATATATCGATGCGACTAACATGCTAGAGCATGCACCAATATACCAACCATAAGTTTATCCTTATAATTGAAGACATGCATACATTACTATATAAGGACGTGACTAACACGCTAGAGCACGCATAGATATGCCAACCGTTAGTTTGCCCTTCTAAATGCATTAATATATATATATATATATATATATATATATATATATATATATATATATATATATATATAGGGAACGTATCTAGTGCTAAAGCTCATTTGGGTGATAACATGCTAATGCTGCTTAGGAGCGTTAGATCTGCCCCCTATGGCCTAGATTTGTGAGGGTGGAAGCACCAAATCCGCTTATACAATTTTACGAAAACCTCCCGACCGGTTCGCAATACTTTTTTTTCTCACCGCCTCAGCTCCCAGTAGCTTCTCCCCGCGCCGCGCCGTTTGAGCTCCCCGCGCGTGCCGACGTCTGAACTCTCCGGCTTCGTCACGTCTAAACTGTCCGGCTTCGTCCCGCGCGCCGGCCTCTGCGAGCAGCTTCTCGAGAGCCTCGACCGACGGCGAGGCGGCGCAGCAGCAGGGCGGTGCCGCGGACGAGCTACTACTACAGAAATCCACATTACAGACGGTTCAGAAACGTCATCACAGACGGTTTTCTGAACCGTCTGAATTTATGGGTCAGTGATGATCGAAGGTTATCACAGACGGTTTTCGAACCGTCTGTGATTATTAGATATCACAGACGGTTTTTCATAAAAAACCGTCTGTGATTATCAGATATCACAGACGGTTTTTAATGAAAAACCGTCTGTGATATCCGATAATCACAGACGGTTTTTTATAAAAAACCGTCTGTGATACATATCACAGACGGTTTTTACTTAAAAACCGTCTGTGATATTCCTTCCTCCTAAATCAAAATCTATTTCTGTTTATTGGCTAGCCTCAGGAAACGCTAGCCATGCCCTCTGAAACAAGCAGATAATCACAGACAAAAAACATACAATTCACACATCTCATTTGCTTTCAGGTACATTTCGCAGACATAAAACATCCAATTGACATCGCACTTCATCTCACAGACATAAAGCATGCATCCATTTCGCAAATGAATTAATTGAATTGAACTGAAATATCCATTAACAAATGCACAGTTACAAAAGATCTACACTGCATTTACACTTAGTGATAAGACCAATAAGAAATCATGGTGCGCAGTGGAACCGTCCTCCTGGCTGTATGACTTGAGTCAGCAAAAAGAACGCCAACTCTGATTGAATCCCTCCAAGCTCAGACTGTTTCAATGCAGTTGACGGGATTGACACAGCCTGTCGATAGGAATATCAATGTGCATATATATGTAACGTGATAAGTATGAAGTAATTATGGGAAGAGTGACAAACCTTGCGATTGGTGAGCCTCGAGGAATCGAGGAGTAGTTCCATATGTTGGCAAACGTAGTATCCACATGTGTTGCCCGGCTGCTGCTGGTGGCACTGCAAAAAATGGAATGTGATAGTTCAAAAGGCATTAGTACCATCTGTTGCATAGGATTAATTAATGTGAAATAGCGAATACCTTAAAATCTCGAACATGTGTCAGCACGCCGTTGGCCCTGCGCTTCGAGTCACCTCCCTTTTCAATGTACGTCGCGAACGCCCTACGTAATTCGAAAAGGTTAACCTTAATCATTCGGAAGGAAAGAAAGAGTACAATGTAGATATGTATGGGGAATATGTGCTTACCTATCGATTACTTGGCTGACAACTGTGAAGTCCATTTTATTCTTACTTAGGGAATCAAGGTAATATACCTTGTTCCATTTTGGTACAATTACTATTAAAATCCAATGAAAGTTCTGATTGAAGGTCATAAGTACATAGTCCTTATTGCGGCAACTCAGCAGGCCTGATGCAATGTACCTCTCGACGAGGGATGGCTCCTGGTCGATGGTAGTCTTGGCGACCAATTGTGGGTCCAAGAAACCAGCTGATAAGTTCGCTAATCTAGCTTTAATCAGCATGTGTCTATATATATACACACGAAAGCAAAAAAATTAGATATGGCATTTATCGGTATGACATTAACGGAGACTGTGATTGTACACACTTACAGCGTCCAGCATCGAACGATTGAGACGTCAAGAGCGTTGAGCATGAACAGTTCGAATAAATCCTCAAAGGCGACCACGAATGTACACTCTTGAAGATTGTGGTGTAAATCTTCCGCGGAGAATTTGACACTGATACTTGAAGTCCGTTCTCCCTCTAGCTTATTGGACTGCTGCATATACCACATGTGCAATTGCATGCAACTATATGGTAGCTTTTGGAGGGCTTTTTGCTCGAGCAACGGCTCGCCAAGCACGAATTTGCGGGCCAAAGGGTGGTACGGAAGATAAGATGAGAAAGTGATCATATTGAATTGGAAGACAAGAGAGGAGTAGAGGGGAGGGGGAGAAAGTGACCAATGTACCAATGTATCAAGTCCTTCTTTTTCCCGCAAAATTCAAGTCAATTTTATTACAAAAGTGCAAAAAAAAGACATTCCAGATTCTTCGGTGAGCAGCCGACCTCGCTGACTTCTTGCGTGAGCGACTATCCATCTGCTTCTTCCCACTCCTTTTCTTCATCTCTGGTCTCTGGATCACGTACGCCAGTAGCGATGATTCATCTAACTAGATCCAGAGACCAGAGATGAAAAAAAGGAGTGGGAAAAAGCAGATGGACAGTCGCTCACGCAAGAAGTCAGCGAGGTCGGCTGCTCACTGAAGAATCTGGGAATTTCTTTTTTTGAACTTCTGTACTAAAATTTCCTTGAATTTTGTAATACTATTACTACAAGGTCTCTAAACAAAGTGCCTATCCTAACACCTAATTTAGTTGCTAATACTATAAACCAAATACTATTACTACAAGGTCTCTAAACAAAGTTCTATGAAGCAAATGACGCAAACTAGTGTATCTGGTTCATTGAACGTGATACACTAGAGTGTGTCACTTGCTTCATGCCCCTTGAAGGTCTATGTGTTCGCTCAAATTGTAGGGGTGATGTCTAGATAAATGGAGCATTTGGTTGGAAAGATCAACTGTTTCGTCAGGCGCATGACTGCCAATTCGAAGCATAGCATAGCATCCGAGGCACATCCGAGGCCTGCTGCTGTGTCTTCAAATTGGCAGTCATGAGCCTGACGACACAATGTATTTCTTTCCACCCAAATGGTCAATGTATCTTTTGCAATACTCTTCCTTGATTGGTGCTCTCAAATTGTAGGGTTGCACATGATAAGATGAGGAAGCAAGAAAAGTGAAACATGATGCTCAATGTTAGGAAGAGAGGAGAGGAGTAGAGGGAAGGGGGAGAAGGGAGGGGGTGATGTGGACAGAGATGGGTTATGTGCCTATACTATATACTATATACTATATACTAACACAACAAGCAATGTAATATGTACCAATGTAAACTAAGCAACTGCAGTATCAAGCATAAATATGTACTATATACCAATGTATCAAGCATAAAGCATAACAGCATCAAGCATCAAGTATGAAGCATCAAGCATCAATGTAATATGTACCAATGTAAACTAAGCAACTGCAGTAAACAATGTACCAATGTAGTATATACCAAATAGCAAATTAACAGTATGAAGCATCAACCCTAAACACTAACAGTAAGCATCAACCATAACACTAACAGCATCAATGTATCAAGCATAACAGTATGAAGCATCAAGCATAACAGCATCAAGTATCAAGCATAATAGTATGAAGCATCAAGCATCAATGTAATATGTATCAATGTAAACTAAGCAACTGCAGTAAACAATGTACCAATGTAGTATGAAGCATCAAGCATCAACCCTAAACACTAACAGTAAGCATCAACCATACCCCTAAATATGTACTATGTACCAGTGTATCAAGCATCAACCTTAGGGTTTTGGTGACCTTAGGGACGGCGGACGAGGAGGAGGCGGCGACGCAGGAGGAGGAGGCGACGGCGACGGAGGAGGTGGAGGAGGCGACGGGCTCGGGGAGGCGGCGACGGAGGAGGAGGAGGCGGCGACGGAGGAGGCGGCGACGGCGACGGAGGAGGAGGAGGCGACGGGCTCGGGGAGGCGGCCACGGAGGAGGAGGAGGCTGCGGCGACGTCTTCGTCCGGGGAGGCGGCCGGCGAGGGCTGGGGGAGGCAGCCGGCGAGGGCTCGGGGAGGCGGCGACGACGGGCTCGGGATTTAGATCTAATCGAATAACTGCAGCGCACACGAAAACCCTAGCGAGAGGGTATATATAGGAAGATTATCACAGACGGTTCTAAACTTAGAACCGTCTGTGATAACATATCACAGACGGTTCTAAACATAGAACCGTCTGTGATAGTTACTATCACAGACGGTTTTTAATTATTAACCGTCTGTGATAACAAGCTTATCACAGACGGTTTTTAATTAAAAACCGTCTGTGATAATCTGGGATTTTCACAGACGGTTTTTTATACAGACCGTCTGTGATACAATACTATCACAGACGGTTTATAGGTAATAACCGTCGGTGATAATCCATTTTCCCGCCACAAATACCACAGACGGCCTCCAAATTACAACCATCTGTAATAGTGCTCATCAGAGACGGTTTCACAAAACCGTCTGTGATGAGGCGTCTACTATTAGGCTTTCTGTAGTAGTCGAGAACGACAGGGCCCGCCTAACCTTCTTCGTCGCGAGACGGCGTGGCCGGCGCATCCATCTAGGACGACGTCGGGAGCGGCGCAGGACGGTGTAGTAAGTAGCAGTTGGCCGGCGCAGCCGTCTGAGACGACGTCGGGAGTGGCACACGACGTCTTGGGTGCTGATTCGAGGAGGGATATGCAGCTCGCAAGTACTGTTTGAAGTCATCTCCTGTTTGTTCTACAAAGAAGAACTATGGCCAGGTATACAGTAATGTCATGGAGTGTTTAATTGTAAATATCAGTGTTTCGTAGCTCCAAATTTTAATAAACCACTGTTAGTTAGGAAATATTTTTGACAGAATTATGTATTTCGTATATTGGTTTCATTGTGTTTTGGAATATTGCAGACCTTGGTAATGGCAATGGAGTTCTGAAGATAGGAATCTTAATATTGTGTTCAATCAAAATGAAAATAATACAAGTTGTATCACTTTGGTTGATGCAGAGTTTGTACATGTACTATACCATGTTTAGCAATGTCATTGGTAATTGTCTCATCATTGTTCTTAGTCAGACAAGACATATTTGCATGTGCCTACTGTATTCAATGGCTTGCTCACAGGTGATGTTCCTCGGGTAAATGGCCAACTCGCTGTTGCATGGGCCTTTGGTGACCAAGGCCTCAAGGCGCACTTGAGTGCAGAACCTGTATTTGAGAATACAGTTCTTAAAAATATGTTTGCAAATCAGTTCCTAAACCTATACCTTTGCTGAATGAAGGTAATGAAGAACCAGGAAGCCGTTGATACCGTGAAGTCAATCAAGGACCCCCAAGCAGGCGTTTTATCCTCTCTTTACTCATGTTCATTCATCAGTCATCGATGCATGACTCATAGGAGGAGATATTATGCAGTGAATTTTTTTACCAAGTTTCTGTGTAATGTTGAGGTTACTGGTTTGTGCCACATAAATTGGATCTGAAACTTTACCAATATTAGTTCTTCCTAACGAGCGTGGAAATGTTTGTTGGAGATACATGCCAGATGTAAACTTGTAAGTGCAAATAGTCTTATATAATTAAGTCGAGCTCACCATTTACAGTTGTATGCGTTCAGGCCTTAGCAACGCGGTGTATGTCTTGAACTTTTTTCTGAAAAATGTAAGCTTGAACTAATCCAGCTAATCATTATTAAGTGAATAAATCCTAATCATTCACTTAATTAAGGAGGTTCGCTGCTTTCGGCCTATCAAGCTGCTGGGTAGCGGCGGTTATCACATATGCATGCCATGAAGCAAGCTCTCCGATTGGCAACTTTGGCCTATCAAGCGGCTGTTCCAGAAATCATCCCACTAGGACATTTTCAGCCAGCGTTCTGTTCCCCCTACACGACACTTACAATTATTATCAGATAGGCTCCTTACATGCTTAAGCTAGTGAACTAGAGGCTTGATTGTCAGACAAATTTTGCCAGTTTTAATTGAAATTTCAAATCTAAAAAGTTTAAAAATGTGGTACGTACCATTGAAGCCTCAATGTCCACTGGTGTTTCGCATACATTCTCTATGCTTCTCAAGCCTACATAAATGGAGCGTTTCATGCAATTTCCTAGTTCGCACGATCTCTTGGGAAAACCTTCTGAAATTGATCCATGGTGCCTTTCTCCTAGCATGCCTACAACTGAATGCCTACTACAGAAACGGATGCCATCCATGGTTGTCTAAAAGTAGAGATTTGTTCCATGAGGGAGAGAGCAGTTTTTTTGGGACCGAGAACAATACATTGGAGTTACCAATATTCCATTATATGCGGACTGGTGCACACATACACATATAAACACAAAAATAAACTGTGTTGGGCTAATCTAGTGTCGAATTTCAGTCTTCTATGCTAGGAAAGAGCATGTAGCATCTTTTATCTCAGTCCATAAAACAAACCATACTTGGGCATACGCATGGATGTTCAAAATACAGAGTACCTTATATGATCAATGAGATAACACAAAATATTATTATTAAGTTGTTTTGATCCAAACCATTTCATAACTGGGTAAGCAAAATAAGGCACAATATAACATATTAAAGACAGGATAATCTTAAGTTTTGATGTGTCACTGTCTTACAAAAAGTTTCACTCCTTTTTTAACCATACTTAATCTTGTGCAAGCTCCATGATGTAGTCCTCCTTCCAGTTGTTTTAGGAAAGGAAAGCTAGCTATTGGCAGCAACTCAGGCCAGCGAGCGCCGCCCAGTGCGTGAGAGGGCGGTGGAGGCTCAGCCTGCGAGTGAGGAGATGACGGCAGCTCGGGCCGGCTAGTAAGGATAACTATTCTGGGACTTAATTGCCTCTCTTTCAGCTTCTGAATCTTCAAGGCTATAACTGCATGAGAGTTAAAAATTCAAATTACTTGGAGGCAATCATCCTGATTACTGAACACCCATATACATGTGAGACACTATGAAATTTTGGCGAAGTAACGATGTTGTGCCCATCCAAAGATAAAATAAATACATCAATACTACTTTCTGAATCAAATTTCGGTAACCATATCTAGCTTCTTTTGTGATTTTTCTTCATTGAATTATGAAACTATGCATGTGTTGGAAGATAGCTCAACTTTTGTGTTCATGTGAACTCAACTTAGCAAACTAGCTGCATCATGACTAGTGTCTTCAAGAATGATGAACTGGAAATATCAGAGTATAGCTTGTGTTGGGTAAAAATTCATGAGTACTAAACCAACTGACAAGTTACGTGAGCATGTACCGGCCGTTCCTTTTGACTTTCTTTTTAGCCAAGACCACAAGCTAGACCGAATAATTTGGCATCTATGCCTAAAAAGAGATTGAATTTAGCAGCATCGATCACATCCATGGCAACATCTAGATCCTGAAGTATTAAACGGAAAACAACGCTAAAGAGGTCAAATTAAAATGGATACACCGGACAATCATGATTGGCTTAAGTGGAGTTAAAACTCTTCTATTCTCATCTAAATCGGAAGAAGACAAACGGAACATGCATGCAGCGGAAGCGGTCAAATTAAATAGTGCTGTACCTGAATCAGCTTTATCTCCAAACGATTGATCTGATTGCGATCAGGTAGCTCGCGCGGGACGGGACGACGGCGATAGCAAACGGCGCGGATCCTGGTCTTCGCGCGAGGGAGAACAGGCGCCGTCGCGCGAGGAGGGCATGAGCGGCAGATCAAGCGAGAGGGAGGCCAGGCGTCGCGCGAGGCAGATGGAACGGCGGGGGCTAGAAAAAAAAGTGCGAACTGGTAGGAAGGATTTTGCAAAAATGTATAAGTGGATTAGGTGTTTTCACCTTCAAAGATTTAGGCCGTTTGAGATACATCCGATGGTCTACAAACGAAGTTCACATGTTAGCACCGAATAGTACATTAGCACTAGATATGTTCCCTATATATATATCCAGTGCCTCAAAAACTGGTCTATTTAGATCCCACTCAGTTTTCAAAAGTCAGATTCTTAAAATCTGGATGGATCCAAACAGGCCCTTGAAATACCCGTTCGTTAATAGCTTTGGAAAGATGGGAGGGACTAGATTGTGTGGTTAATCATGCGTAAATGCTTGTTAAGAAAAGGAAATAAATAAAAGCAAAAGACAGAAAAAAGTATTAAAGATACATACACACCTGGTAGTTTTTAACAAGGATACAAACCAAATAGGTCTTATCGGAGGGTGTATATATATATACTGCCATTTAGTAATTGCATACACGTTGCTGATGGACAGGCAGAGACAGTAGGTACCAGATTAAATTGGGCGCAGTTAATGCACCGACTCTTCAACAAGGCGAGTAATGGCGTATGTACGTGAATGGTACATGTGCTAAGGCCCTGGATCAATTTCAGATTTTTAAAAACCAGTTATTACTTCTAGTTTTTAAAAGCTAATTTCTAAGCAAAAATTGATGGGGTGTTTGAATCCCCTAGTTTTTAAAAGCTGATTTCATTTATGATTGGTGCTAATAGACTATTATACCCTTACATTTATTGCTCTTGAACAGCACATTAAACAGCCATGCGTGTGGTCTTTAATGAGGGTAAATGGGTATTTGTGCAAAAAAAAGGGGTAAAAGCTGGGTATCAACAGCTTCTTGGTTTTTAAGAATCTGGGTAGGTAGATTTTAAAAACTGCCCTAAAAACTGGTCTGTTTGGATCTCAACCCAGTTTCTAAAAGTCAGATTCTTAAAATCTGAATGGATCCAAGCAGACCCTAAGTTACTGGGCGCCCGAACTGTGTGCTATATATATATAGATACTCCTATATACATCGCTCGTAAAGGAGAAAGGCGCTCGACACCTGCATCTGCATGCACAATGACCTCGGCGCCTAAAGCTTGCGGTGTTCAGCCACATGAGAACCCTACATTGAAGGATAAAGAAGGCCCCGCAGGTGCGTGCTTAAGTGCTAATTTGTTTCCGAGGCTAATATTTCTGCAGAAACATATAGAAGAAATTTTATATATTCACTACTGGCTAGCTTTTTGTTGCGCGAGGTTGCACGAAATTTCATGTGTGTGTGTATATAGTTTGCCCTGCAGAAATTGCTAATTAATGGGCCTATGCAAATAATCAATGCATGTGCCTTTTCGTTGTTTTTAACCTTCTTCAGATTTCCGTGCACGTAATCCAAGTAATACGGTTGGAAGTGGCACCCACGCAAATAATAAAGGTAATTCGCGCCCATAAATAAATTTAATAAACATGTTTAGCTAGGTTACATACAGTTTAAATTTTCACTCAAACTTTCTCTTTACGCCTTTTTCTTTACAAGAAATTACACCAGGCAGTAGTTTTGCTGTTGCATATAGTTCTTTTATAAACATTTCTGTATGTCAATTAATAATTAATGCTTGTCTTTTTGTTGTTGTTGTTAAACTTCTTCAGCTCCATCAAATCCGGCAGAGGAAATGAAGACCGCCCTTAAAGGTAAGTCTCACATAAACAAATTTAATGTGTTTAGAGCCCTTGCTACAATTACATATGATCATTAACCATATACATTTTCAATTCGAAACACAAGAAAAAGTGAGGAGAAAACCTAAAAGGTAAAACGTTTGAAAATAAAAGAATTAAAAAGAAAAAAGAAGAAACGAAAACAAGTCACTATAATACATGCATTGGTAGTAAGGAAGTGAGAAGACGTAGTGGGAGGAAAAGGTTAAGAAATCTTCCAAGCTAAATTGAACTCAAATTTGATGTGGACCCATCGATAAGGTATATAAATGTTAAAACAGGGATAAAATACAACTATACATTGTAGGAAACACTAAAAAATCCCACACAAAAATTCCCATCTACTTGCCTCGCCCTTGAAATTTTGCAGGGTCCCACCAAGCTCAACTCGGCCCAGGTGACAAAATTAATTGTCATGGTGATCATTAATTCATGTTTATCCTCGAACTAGTGCATGTTTAGTTTTCCATCAGGGGAATGAAAAAATATGTAGTGACAAGCAACGTGCAATTCGAAAAAAAAAAGGTGTTCAACTTGAAAACTAAAAAAAATCATGACATGCGTGCATGCACACAGCCGGATCCGATTATAACTCAGTTCGGATCAGGGGCGGATCCAGCGGTGGGGCGGGGGGGGGGGGCTCGAGCCCCCCTACCGCTACCGGACCCTTAGGGCCCCCTCTGAACCCCCCCTAAATTTTTAGCCATGGATGTATAATGTAGAAGGGGCTGAGGTCGAGCTGAAGGTACTTCAGCCCCTCCAAAAAATTTTCCTGGATCCGCCACTGGTTCGGATGTAAGGACTTCTTAACTTGGCTATTGTTTCTCTCTCCTTTTCCAGTATACTTTTTAAGTAAAAGTATTAACTAAATATTTCAAAAAATTAGTATTTAAAATAGGTATTATCGTGCTAATAAAATCTATATCTCTAGACTAATTGGAGGCTCTTATAGGAGCTCCCACATTAATCCTAGGTGAAAAAATTAGAAATTCTCATATTAATTGGAGAAAAGAGAAATAGCTACAAATTCTAGCATTAATTGAAGAAAAATGTCATCCACACATCTTGTGGCCTAAGGCTCTGATATATCTATATACGAGTATCATGAAGTTACCATAAAAAAATTTCAAAGAAAAATAATTGTTGGGGCATGCATGTATCCGAATAGGAGACATGCATGGATATACATACAAATATTTTCCCTTTTTAATGAAAATATTTCCCTCTTTTTTCTTCTCTGTCGTAACTTCTCCAGCCAATATATATAGTTGCTCTCATGGAGAAAATTTGTATCTAAATCTGTTTTGACTTAAGGATCTATTAGAAGCTCCTATAATAATTAATCCTATGAGAGAAAAAAAGACAAAAAAAAGAGAGAAAAGAATATAGCTTTCAACTTCTCTTTTGGTTCTGATTCATGTAGCTTGAACTTTTATCTTCATGATAAAAAATTACAAAAAAAGATATTGACTATAGATGACATAATTTTGTGTAAAATTGAAGAGTGTATTTTTTTAAAATTGATAGTCCGTGCATATACACGGGTTGATGGCTCGTACACTAGCAATTGAAACATATCTTTCAGCACGGAGGGTCAGTGGATGCTTAGGGTTTGGAAAACTGGCATTAAAACAGAACTTATTCGCCCAGATTTTGGGGAAATCATTGTTTTTTTCTACCTCATGAATTTGAATTTTTCAAAATACTCCATTCATTTCACTATATTTATCCATGGCCTTAGTTTCAAAATTTTTATCTATTGAGAGAATACAGCGTAGTAATTGTATTTTTCCACTATCTACCCTTACTATTAAATGATTTGCAAGAGGTTAACTGGTTGTAGGATGTCATTTAATAGGGGTCTTTTTCTTAAATTTAGTGTTTTCTTGGTTTATGTGTATGGTGAGCTATGACAAATATGACGAAACAGAAAGCACAAATGATTACAAGTTGGAAATTGGACTGTATGTGATATATATACTCCAGTACAAAGTTGAAATAATTTTATTAGCTGAGCTTCTGTCCTTGTTAAAAAAATAAAGTTCCATTAATAGGTTTTAATTAGGGGGTGAGCCAGGTGAAGGTTTGGAAGACCAAAATCAACCCGGTTCTAGCTAGCTTACGGGCGGGCTCTCAAGAGTCTCGACTTTTGCAGATAAACTATTAGTTTATAAAGATTATGCTTGTTTGTTTCAACAGAGATAATGCAAACGTCACCTAGTGCTCGTATTTTAATTAAAGCATGGGCGGATATTCTGCAACAAGAGCTGGCAGGACGGGAGCTGCACTTCGAAGTAGATAAGGTTTCATTTAGTGCCACTGCCACCATTGCTGTTCGCTCTGACAAGGTACGTACGTAATGCATGTCATCTCCTTAACTATTCCCAAATATATATTTAATTAGGCGAACTCAATCAATCGACTGCTTAATTTATATATTTATAATTATCATTTGGTTAAATCTGCTGAACTATTAATTGATTTGGAACTCAGAAGCGTAAGGGCAGGGAGGGCGAGCACCAAGTGAAGCTGAAATGTGGCAAGGTCGACCCACACGATTCCTCAAAGAAGTGGGACATCGATTTTGAGTGATGGAAGATCAGAAGCGGCAGCGTCTTAAGGATTAACCACGTTTAATCCGTGCCTCCCGGCGATTATATACGTACACTATTCTCCTGTTGCAGTTACTCTCCATCGACTGATCGCAACAGTAGTACGTATATTTTGTATGCTTATAATAATTGCGTCTGTTTTTAGTTATTATATTTGCCTGGATTGGTATGTACCATTGCGAAATTACTTAGGGCCTACTTAGGGCCTGCATGTATTAAACTGTGTTGGATGGACAACATATGTTAAATAAATCGTCCAGAATCGTCATCTACAATTAAATCGTCGCCTACTTAGGGCCTTGTTCTTTTCCGCTTTTTTTCTGGTTTTTGGCTTGAGCTTTTTCTGAAAAACAAAAACAAATGGTTCAACTTCTTCAAACGGCTTCTTGAACCAAAAACCATGTGCACCATTCGCGGCATCTCTGCCATTCGTTGCCGTCTTGAAAAGTACAGACAAAAGCCATTAACCATAACCAAAAATTATCAGTCATCGCCAAAAACTATTAGCTATGTCCTAAAAAGAACAGGGTCTGAGTGCATGTACAAGGCCCCCGATGGCTTTCAGAATTAATTGGTAATAGCAAGTCCTTGGCACATTGGTTTGGAACGCACGGTTCAGGCTGATTATCGATTTTACTGATCGTATCGGTCTCTTCCAGTAAAATTTCAATCTAGTTCCGAAAACAATATTTCATATGAATTTTGTCAAATATAGAAGATTTTTTTGCCAAAATTTATTTTAAAAAATTTCGGCCAATATTTCCAACGGAATTTCAGCCAATTTTAACTGAGCCTGCTCCGAGGAAGGCAACCACCAAGAAGGTAGACAGGGCCAAGGCTCAAGGGATCTTACAGATCTGTATAAAAAGGAAAAATAAAGTACTAGGCATTAGGTGAATGTAGGGATTGGGACCCCCTCCAATCTCGCGGCCGGGAAGGATTAGGGGAGGAGGGGTTGAGAAGGGAGGCTTGGCGGAGAGCGAGAGGAAGGGCCGGGAGCCGCTGATCAGAGACGATCAACTGTAATCATGTACCAAAAGCAAGCCTCCTCGTATAATTCAGTAGCCATCACTCACACCTTGTACGGGAAGATCTGACTCGCTAGTACGTACTTAATTTGTAGAGCCTGCTGCATGGCTCATGCAAGTTAAGGCGTGTGATCGATTGATCGGTTCGAAGAACAAGCGGCTCCAGAACAAAAACGGTGGAGTGCACTATGTGCATCATCCCATGTGTGTAGTGTCAGACCTCTCGAGTCACATGATGTATAGATCAGAGGTGGAGCTACGCATGGTGCTGTGTATGCACCGGCATATCTAAAAATTTAGAAAACCAGCAGGGAGCAGGAGCACGACGGGCCAGCGGCGACGCGAGGTGAGCGGTGGAGCAGGTAGAGGCGAGCGCCGCCGCTGCTCCGAGCAGGTGAGGAGGGGGCGAGAAGCCAAGAGGGGCAGGGGTGGTTCCCGGCAACTAGCGTGGTCCGTCGACGGCAGTGCCAACGGGCGGCGCCGGCAGACGACGCCGACGTGTGCACATCTATTAAAATTTTCTAGTTCCGTCACTGTTATAGATGATACAAGGAAAAAATTGAAATGGGCCCATGTCAAGTGCCACCCCTTAGTTCAACGTAGATCCGCCCCACCATCGATTCCATCCCCCATTTGATAGCCGAATTGATGTCAGCGGACTACAGTGAAAAGGAGTAAGCTCTGCAATTATGGCCACAATATGGGGATTATGGAAAGAGAGAAACAATTCTTTAGCAATTAACAAGAAAGGCCGGTTGCGGTCCTACTTGGAAGCATTAAGGATGAGATTGGATCCAAGGCGGATGCTGGTGCAAAGCATTAGTTTGCAGCAATTCTTTAGCTTTAGGCCTTTAGCCAAGGCCGGCGTACAGTTTTCCTTCGTTTTGTTGCCCTTGTACTGTTTTTTCCTTCTTAATTGTGAATGAAACGAAGGTAGCTGTCCTGCTTTTCGTTCAAAAAAGGCGTGTTAGAACTTGGAATAGGAGTAAGAGATTGTTGCATGGCATGCCGTCGTCTCCAGGCCCCATGGCGCTTTCTAGGTCCCCCTACATATATATCTTCTTCAGTAAAATCTGTCTGCTGTGATGCATGTGCATGTGAGCGTTTCATTTCATCTGGCTAGGCAGGCTAGAATTCCTTGCACAAGCTCATTTATACGTACCTGCATGTGAGGTGAACAGCTCTCTCTGATAACTATATATTAGATGCTTGTCACAATTTCCTGATTTGCATTTTTTCCTCTTGGCGACGTAAAAGCGTGTGCGCCCTTTGTTTGTACATATCCAACGGAGATTCTATCGGAGGCTCGGAGCACATGTTCCGCCCTTGTGGTCTATCTTCTTGTAGTATTGAGGTTAATGCCGACGCTCAAGTACACAAGAATAAAAAAAAAGGTAAACAGAACATTAGACGTTAACAATTTCAGGTGAAATTTCGCTTTTTTCGTTGGTTTCGTTGCCCAGCGAAAGAAACGGCGTTCGTTCAAGTTTTTCGTTGCCATTTGAATTGATGGGCCTAGAGCACCGCACAGTCCATCTACAACGCGGTCCACATCCCACCTACCCGACTCCTTGGCTCACGGTAATGATCCGCCGATCCCTAATTCCCCATTTCCTCATTCCTCAATCGATTCGACGGCGGAGACTAGCGGCGCCATCATTGGCTGCAAGCACTTCGCCAAGATCACGGTTTGCACGCTACAGGGATTCTCGTGGTCGCTCAGCACGCATGACTGGTGGAGGTGGTACGAGGCCATGGCCTTCTGCAACGGGAGGATCTACGCACTCACCAACGACGAGGACCTCCTCGCCTTCGATGTCGGCATCGAGTGCGTCATCGACGACCGCTACACCACGAGGAACTCCACGATGCACTACCTCGTCAGGTCGCGTTGCGGCGTGCTGCTCATGGTCCGTAGGATCATGCTGGGCCCTATGAGGATGTTCAGGTTCGTGGTGTTTGTAGCGGACCTCTGGTCGTCACTACCGAGGTGGGTCAAGGCGAGCAGCCTGGCCGGCGACAAGGCACTGTTCGTCGGTTGGCTGTGTTCCCGGGTCGTGCGTGAGAGCGACCACGAGAATCTCTCTAGTTATTTATCCAATTTCATCCAAAATTTGGTTAAAATTCATCAAAATTCAAATGTTATTTGAAAATTTCGTCCGAAATTTTGGACAAAATCCTAAAATTTTGTCACTTTCGTTTGTTTCGCTGCTTGGAGAAAAATTTTTCAATCTAAGATATTTTTCCCTAGATGTAGTTCGACAGGCTTCTCTCTTGATATTTTCACATGCTATATAACTAGTCATCTGCTCGTGCGTTGCAACAAACTTTATTGGATATATAGAGAATCATACAATGAAAAAGGGCTACTCTGATCAGTTGAAAAGTGGAGAGTGATGAGAAGTTAAGAGTGGGGCGGTTGAAGGAGAAGTGACGTACTACCACCAACTTATTCTTTTATAATAGTAATAATAAGTGAGATATTTTACTGTATACATTATACTAGTAGTATAAAGATGACAGTAGAAATTAAATCTGACTGTTAATTTGTGTGGATATACTAGACTTTTGTTGTTGAAACTTTTTTTACCGAAGGGTAACACACACCTGCCATGGCCGCAGCAACAAGCGGAAGCTGCAGCTACTTGCTTCCCACGGCCGCAAGGATCGAGTAGGAGCACTGCTGCACGACGTGCGTGCAGAGAAGTTAAGCTACCTCGTCGGGTAGGTACGGTGACAGCTTCCCTTGGCGAGTGCACCACCACGGATTGTCTATCCCCGTAGACATCGACACAGGCTGCGACGGCTAGGGCCTAGGAGTGGCTCGAATTGTCCAAACCCAACCCCGAAAGTCGCCACGGTGCGCTCGTTGGCGGGCCATTTAAGAACGACTCGTGCGCGGGCAAGCGGGAGAATGTGATGTAGAACAAGGCTACGGCGTACAACAACGCGCTCATCATCGGCCTGCTCTCCGCCTCCTCCGTGGCGCTGTCCTTGTCATTATTTCTCTTGCTCAATTTTTAACCAACCCTTGTATAGAACAACTTCTTGTGATCCAACTACAACCGATATATCTTTGTTGTTCGAATGGATTAATCAGTCACTACTCACTAGGGATCACACGGAACAATGAATGCTAGGATACTATAGTGTTGTATCATGGAAGAATTCAGACATCTGTATGCGATAAGTTGGGTCACTAACAGGAGTAATGGGTACGAACTATGTTTGTGTGCTAGTTAATTTGCTCTATGTTGTTCACAATGAGATCTTTAAACTTCAAAATTATTTTAGCTGATTGAGATCTCTCTATTATACATATCCAAATTTACTTGCCTATAAAAAGCGAAAAATGAAAGAGTTGCACAGTAAGCAAATTATTCAGGAATTCAAGATGCAATAGCACTTACAACCACAATCGCCCTAGTGAGCATTGATCATTATATTAGCAAGCTTTGATCCCAACGCTTCGGTGCAAGGAGCCACTACGAGCAAACCTTCATGAAATGCCCTCCCTACTCCAGCCTACCAAAATACAAGGCTACTCCTAGATTACTTAGTCAGCTAAAACCAGAGCCCATAAACATATGTGGTTGTACGGTTAAACTTAGATGTACGGCGATAGTGTTCGGTCCTTAATTGACCCAAGTGAGAATCTCCCCCTATCTACATGCAAGATACCCTCTCACATTTTTTAGTTTATTATATAACTTACCTGCGTCTAAAACTAGGTTTTTCATTTTATTTTATACCAAACTGACAAAGAGTCCTCCTCTGGTCCAACATTTCAAAATTTTTCATATCCATTGGCAAGTTTTTTCTGAATGATCAAATTTAGTGGAAACTAGGGTACAGCTAAGCATCTAGACCATATACTTAATGTAATATACCCAATTTAATATTAGCTACTGTCTAAACCATGACCTAAGGGATACAACAGTGGGGATATTAAATTTTTAAGGAGGATCAATGCATACACGCAGTTATAACTATCGTTACGCACAAATATAGAGACTTTTGTGAAACATACATTTATGCATAATAGATTTTGCAAACAATATACAATAATTAAAATATTAGGGTAAACATGGTCAAAGAAGGTTCTTGCCTTGCTCTGGTTTCTCAGGGAATTGCTCAGGAAGGTTCTCAAAAATTTTGGCATTTAGTCAACAAAATCAAATAAGCATAAATAAAATCAAATACAGGTTCAGCTCAGCTCGGCTTGTGGAATTTACGAGCCAAGCCGAGCCCGGGGTTGAGCTCGATTTCTTAACGAGCTGAGCCCGAGCTGGCTCGGCTGGCTCGGTCAGACGGCTGGCTCGGGTGCTCGGCCCATCTCTCATCCGATTCTCGGCGCGTCAACCCATCTATCTCTCGCTTCGGTCCGACGCTTGGTCTTCAGTCTTCACAATCACACCGACACACTCCCGAGAAAATCACCTTCTCGTCTCAACCCTAGAAAATCGCCACGGTGCCGCACCGCACCATCACTGACCGCCGACGCCGGCCCCTCCTCACCTCAGCCTCCACCCCCTTCCCATCGGCCATCGCCTTCCCTCAAGTCTCAACCGTAGTGCCACACCTCCGCTGGCACCGATCGCACAGCACCCCGCTAGTGCCACACCTCCCTCGCCGTCGGTCTCTTGTCGGCGTTTGGTGCATGGAGCAGGCCAGCATAGAGTCGAAGAACAGCGGAGGGAGGAGGTCCTCCGGGTCCAGCTCCGGCTCCGCCTCTGCATTGATCAAATTAGACTACACTCTACATGAACAAAGCCAACCATGTCTGCTCTCTATTTCACATACATCTCCTAAAAAATGACTACAAATATACAATTAAATTAAAAACAACACATAAATAACCTAAAACCAGTATTCTAGGTCCAGTATTCTAGGTCTTGCTGATCTAAACCTAAGCAACCTAGGACTTGCACTAATCAATCTACTAATGAGGTACCCTAACATTTTGTGCTATAATAAATACATAAATATCCTACATTGTAACACCATACGCGACATTAACCCCCCAAATTGTCGACTGCAACTACAAACTATTAATCTTACAATTGATGATCTACAGCTATGAACCCTAGTTCTACCACTAAGCTAGGTTTATTATTACTAACCTAACATGGTTTTTTTTAAGTGACCAAAAAATTACATGAGCACAATGAACTCATCGCAGAAGGATGAGTTCATAGAGGCATGCTGAGCCGAGGGTAGAGTCTCCTCCTCTCCTCCCCTCTCATCTTCTCTGCTGAGAGCTCCTCCACTCTTCTTGGCTGACTCGTTTCAATATGAATTGGCCGAGGGGGTATATGGAGCCTCGGTCGCGCCATGGTGGCGCGTTGGGCCTCAGTCACGCAACAGAAGTATGGCTGAGCGACATGGCACAATGTCATCCGCTCTCACATGACTGAGTGTCGGCAGGCCTCAATCGCGCGACGAGACCGCGATTATGGGCCAGCTTGGCTCAAATCGTTGGTCTACTGTGCGATTGAGCCCAGTCACATAGTGGTCCAATGATTGTGCGTTATTTTTGTAAGAAAATTAAAATATAGTTTATTTTTTAAAAATAATAGCAAAATTTTATCTAAAAAAATGGGCCAGGAATGTGGCCACCTAGGTTACACGAAGCTCCGTTCCTATGCCCAACATAAAGGTCTGGATCTACAATTGGGTCGAATCGGTCGGAAGGGCCGCGCGCCGGGACCTTTTCATTTTTGACACGCGCCAGATGAGTGACATGCATGAAGGCATTACTACTAGTAGGGCTACTGCGACAGTGTTGCACTACTAGTACTCCTCTTCCCTATTTGCCTACGTGAAGTTGCTGGTGATCGATGACGTGATGGCGTGATGGTGTGAAGTTTGAATCAGCAAAAATGCGCGGCTAGATGGCGATGAGTCTTGTCGATGGAGACCGTGAGTCAACTTTCTTCGGTTAGTTAATCCCGCGTGAGACGCGTGATGGCCTCGCGTGAGTTAATTCCACGCAGCTGCCTCGCGGCAGCTCATGATGGAATTAATTCCATATTGATTCCACCTGCCGTGGTGTTGCTTCATGGGACGGACTTCATGGGAGTTGTCGACTCCATCTGCAGGCAGCTTTAATTCGCGCCAAGTATGGTGGCGTTGCTGATTTCCTCGGGAGATTCACGCAGAACGTGTGGGCGCTGGGACTTTTCTTCACTCCTCTTCCGTTTGCCCTCGTTCTCCCTTAGGGCATCTGTAGTGTATGAAAATAGAGAGTCTTAAGCCTCTTTAAGGTCAACCTTATACACTACAGGGGTGGCCTTAAGCAGGCCATAAGCAAAAAAAGTTTAAGGCTGGTCCTCAAACTAAAGACCTGGCCATAAGCATTAAAATACAATTTTTCTTTATCTGTCAAGTGGGACCATCTTAAGGCCCCTTGGGTTATATACACTATAGAGTTGGCCTTAAGGTTTAGATGGGACCTACCTTAAGACCTCTTGAGTTATATACACTACAGATGCCCTTAGAGTAAGTATAATAAGGCCTAGTCAGCAGGCTATAGCAAATATAATATCAACCAAATCTTACATGGCAGAGAGAGAAAGGAAGAGAGAGAAGGAAGCTGGCTATTAAATTACAGCTAGCTATAGCACGTAAAAATATGCATTTCACTCTCTTACACATGGGGGCAAATAGTTATTGTAATAGTTACCTTATTGTATGAATTATTTTTTTGAAAGCTATAGATAAAATAGACAAATGTTATAGCTACTAATTAACTATACTATTGTACTTGCTCTTATCCACTCCAGCAGCCGGCGGCGCAGCTTCGAGGACTCTGAGCAACAACGTTAGCACGTACGTACTGATGGACCACTCAACCCAGGTTAGACTACGACCTCGAAAAGGGATAAAAAAAAATAAAGGCTTGGTGTAGACTCTCTTGACTTGGGCCGACCGACCTGTTAACTGTTAAAGAGTGCCCTCACCATTCATTGCATCCTCTTGGCGTAGCACAGACGTCTTCGCGAGGATGAGGCCAGACGAGCATGCATTGATACGCCAACGGTAAGTCTGTCCCTGTAAATGAAGATATACGTGCATATATATATATATATATATATATATATATATATATATATATATATATATATATATATATATATATATATATATATATATATATATATATATATATATATATATATATGGCTAACAGCATACATTAATATATATTGACACGACTAAGTGCTAGAGCGCATATCGCTCTGCCAACCATAAGTTTATCCCTGTAATTGAAGACATACACGCATTAATATATATGGACGCAATTAACACGGTATAGCACACATAGATCTGCCAACCGTAATTTTCTCCTTCTAAATGTATGCATTAACAAATATGGATGTGACTAACATGCTAGAGCATCCTTGTAATTAAAAACATCATGCATTAATATATATCGACGCGACTAACACGCTAGAGCACGCATCGATTTGCCAACCATAAGTTCACCCTTGTAATTGAAGACATGCATGCATTAATATATATCGACACAACTAACACGCTAGAGCACGCACCGATCTGCCAACCATAAGTTTATCCTTACAATTGAATACATGCGTGTATTAATACATAAGGACGTGACTAACACGCTAGAGCACACATGATCTGCCAACCATATGTTTGTCGCTCTAACTGCATACATATATATATATATATATATATATATATATATATATATATATATATATATATATATATATATATATATATATATATATATATATATATATATATAGAGGATGCTGAAATGGGACACCAGAGTGCCCAGGCACCAAGCCTTCCTGTCTTTAGATTGCTTTTAGATGCGTGCAAGTGCAATGATTGGAAAGTCTTAATCATGGAGCCTGGGTACCATGGTGCCCCTATTATTTGAATTTAAATTCGGAACTTTGTGCTTTCAATTTAAATTCGGAACAAATTTGAATTTAAATTTGAATATTCGTATTTGAATTCGGAACAAATTTGAATGTTATGTGATGAACTTTGTGCTTTCAATTTAAATTCGAAACAAATTTGAATTTAAATTTGAATATTTGTATTTGAATTCATATTTATGCTTTCAATTTAAATTCGGAATAAATTTGAATTTAAATTTGAATATTCGTATTTGAATTCATATTTGAAGTCGGAACAAATTTGAATGTTATGTGATGAACTTTGTGCTTTCAATTTAAATTCGGAATAAATTTGAATTTAAATTTGAATATTCGTATTTGAATTCATATATTTAAATATTGTCCCTCATTGTGAAATCATAAATATTTTATTGTGTATTGTGCTTTTGTCCCATACATATGCATATAGTGTGTGAGGAAATAGAGGGAAATTGAGAAGTAGGGGCCCTGTTTTGAGGGCTCCTGCTGGGGTGCAGCCCAGAAAATAGGGCCCTCAAAAGTAGGGGAGCGCTCAAATGAAAAGTAGGGGCCCTGTTTTGAGGGCTACTGCTGGAGTTGCTTTTATGGTTGAAATTACACTATAGCTAGCTGAAACTGCATTGTAGTTGAAAGTAGTTTATTTAGCGTAATTAAATTTTAAAAAGATTAAAAATAAAAAAAATATGTTAGCTTATCACCAACAACGCAAATGAATACGGGAAAAAACCAGCAAAAAAACTTAAAAAAGCCAAAAGTTCAAAAAAAGATAAAATTTATAAATAATAAAAAATAAACTAGAAACTCAAACTAAAATAAGCAGCCGTAAACGTACGTTTCTCTCTTTCTGTTCTCGATCTGCATGCGCAAGCTGCCGGTGTTACGCCAGTTGTGACTCAAACAAACAAGGCAGGTGTGTGCTTATTTGTTTCCGAGGCTAATATTTCTGCATAAACATATAAAAGAAATTATATATATTCACTACTAGCTAGCTTTTGTTGCGCGCGGTTGCACGAAATTTCATGCGCGCGCGCGCGCGCGCACACACACACACACACACACACACACACACACATATATATATATATATATATATATATATATATATATATATATATATATATATATATATATATATATATATATATATATATATATATATATATATATATATATATATATATATATATATATATATATATATATAGTTTGCCCTGCAGAAATTGCTAATTAATGGGCCTATGCAAATAATCCAGTTTTTAACCTTCTTCAGCCCACGAGGCCCAGCGTCGGGCAGGGAAGGAAAGCCGCTGTGAATAAATGTAACTCGCGCCCATAAGTAAATTGAATAAACATGTTTAGCCATGTTACGTAAGAGTTTAAAATTTCGCTCAAACTGTTCTCTATGACACCCGGCAGTAGTTTTTGGTGCTGTTGCATATAGTGCTTTTATAAACATTTGTGTATGTCAGTTAATAATTAGTGCTTGTCGTTTTGTTGTTGTTTTTGTTATTGAGCTTCTTCAGCTCCATCAAATTCGGCGGAGCAAATGAACAAAAAACGAGAGGAAATGATGACAGCCCTTAAAGGTAAGTCTCACATAGACAAATTTAATATGTTTAGAGCCCTTGCTACAATTACATATGATCATTAACCATATAAAATTTCAATTCAACACACAAGAAAAGTGAGGAGAAAAACAAGAAGGTAATACGTTTGAAAATAAAAGATTTAAAAAGACAAAGACGAAACGAAATCAAGTCATAATTCATGCATTGGTAGTAGGGAAGTGAGAAGATGTAGTGGGAGGAAAAGGTTGAGAAATCTTTCAAGCTAAATTGAACTCAAATTTGTTGTGGATCGATCAATAAGGTATATAAATGTTAAAAATGTATAAAATCCAACTATACATTGTAGGAAACACTCAACCCCCACCCCAAAAAAATTCCCATCTACTTGCCTCGCCCTTGAAATTTTGCATGGTCCCACCTAGCTCAACTCGGGCCAGGTGACAAAATTAATTGTCATGGTGATCATATTTATCCTCTAACTAGTGCATGTTTAGTTTTCCAGCCGGGGAATGAAAAATATGTAGTGACAAGCAACGTGCAATTCGAAAAAAAAAAGGTGTTCAACTTGGAAACTAAAAAAAAACCATGGCATACGTGCATGCACACAGCTGGATCCGATTATTACTCTAGACTTCGGATGTAACGATTTGGTTCTTGTTTCTCTCTCCTTTTTTCCAGTATATTTTTTAGTATAAGTACTAAGTAAATATTTCAAAAAAATTATTTAAAATAGGTATTATCATGCTAATTAAATCTACATCTCTAAACTAATTAGAGGTTCTTATAGGAGCTGCTACGCTTAATCCTAGATGGACAAACTAGAATTTCTCATATTAATTTCTAAAATAGGGATTTTACGGCCGGCTCGGCTCGAAAAACCACTGCCAACTTGGTTCTGGTTTACAGACCGGCCCTCGCCGGTTTTCTCCACTGCTACAGATAGCCCTATCACAGACGGTTCGGAACCGTCAGTGTTTAGGTGTCAGTGATAGTAGGTGGTTATCACAGACGACTCCCAAGCCGTCTTTGATAACTCACATTACAGACGATTTTTTTTATAAAAACCGTCTGTGATAGTCGAGTATCACAGACGGTGTTTTATAAAAACCGTCTGTGAATTCGAGTATCACAGAAGGTTTTTTTTATAAAAAACCGTCTGTGATAGTCGAGTATCACAGACGGTTTTTATAAAACACCGTCTGTGATACTCGACTATCACAGACGGTTTTTTTATAAACACCGTCTGTGATACTCGACTATCACAGACGGTTTTTTACAAACACCATCTGTGATATACACAATATCACAGACGGTTAGTAATAAAAACTGTCTATGATATTATACATATCACAGACGGTTAGTAATAAAGGCGTCTGTGATATCATTCATACCACAGACGGCACTCTTTGAAACCGTCTGTGATATTGTATCACAGACAGTTTTTAACAACGAACCGTCTGTGATAGCAAGTGCATCAACCATTTTATTTGCTGTTTTTTTGCTAGCCTCAGGATATGCTAGCCATACCCTCTGAAAGCAAGCAAGCAAGCAGATTATAGATAAATGACAGATATAAGTTAATTGCAACTCAAGGTAAATTACAACAAAATTCGATACACAGATGAATGTAACAAACTGCCAGCTGATCACATACATATATAGAATGAAAATCGTTACACAAAATCTGACAAATGAATTAAATTGAAGGAATTGTTTGATTTGTACAATTGAATCCAATGTTTCAACATCTAATTATCACCATTGTCGGCGTGGAACTCTCCCCTCTTATTTATGACCTCTGCTAGCAAGAATTGGGAGATGATTGCACGAATGTCGATGAGATTGTCAAGATCATATGCACTTTCGTTGAAGTCCACCCGCTGTCGCTAGGAGCAATGTTAAGTCATTAATTAGCATGTGCGTGTAAATATATATACATATATATAATCAGAAAATAATAATTATTGGAAGGACCAGACAAACCTCTGGATCATTGATCTTAGTATCCATGATTTCCTTCATATGGCGGCAAACGTAGAATCCACATACGTTGCCCTGTAGCTGCTAGTGGCACTGCAAAAATAGAATTACATACATCGGTATTGTCAATTCTAGGGGCATTATAACAAAGTATGATATAGGATTGTTGTGTTGTAGCGGGTACCGAAAATCGCGTGTTGTGTCGTAGCGTGTCACTGGATTTGTCGTGTCTTCCTCCTTGGGCAACATAATCGGCAAACGCCCTACATGATTCAAAAAAGTTAGCCTCGGCCGTGGCAAACAAAAGAAATATTACAATAGAGTTGTGTATGGAGGAAATGAGTTTACCTATTAAGTACTTCTCGCACACGACCGAAGTCGTGGTTGCTCCTAAGGAGGAAAACAAGGTATATTACCTTACTCCACTTTGGTACAATCATAATCAAAATCTAGTGATGCCTAGTCATGTGTGTTGCCATAGTGATTAATCCTAAGTTCATGCTGCATGTAAAGTACAAATGAAACATATGTGTGGCAACTAGTGAAGCACTTACCCTTGGTTGAAGGGTACCATGACGTACTCCTTGTCGTTGTGAGCAATCAATCCCCTCGTTATGTAACCTTGCACGAAGGATGCATCTGCATTGATAGATTGCTCGGAGACCAAGTGAGGGTCGAGGAAACCCACCGGTCGTCATGATCGTCGGACTTCTTGGATCATGTATCTATACATAAAGAAAGAGTAATGACATTTATCTGTATAACGTAAATGTAGAACTTCATTGTACAATACACTTACAGTGTCCAGCATCGTAGAAGTGAGGCGTCGAGTTCGTCGAGATTGAATAGTAAGAATAAATCTTCGAATGTCACGACGATATAGCCCGAGTTGTGGAGGAAATGCGTCTCGTTATATTTCAGAGTGAATGCACTCTGCCGGATTGGCTTCATGTTGGACTTCTCCATGTACCAGGCATGCAATGTATTGCAAATCAAACCAAGCTGGGATAATTGTGACTCGGGCACCAACGACACTCCTAGAATAAACTTCCATGGCACGGGACGCAGCTTAGTTTTCCTCGTATGAGCCCTGGAGCCTCGCTTATGATATGTTCTCGGTGGCGTCTCGGCGGGAGCTGATGCAACAGACTTTACTGGTTTTGGAGGTGGAGGTGGAGC
The DNA here is from genome assembly GCA_017311315.1 of Dendrocalamus latiflorus. Lineage (NCBI taxonomy): Eukaryota > Viridiplantae > Streptophyta > Magnoliopsida > Poales > Poaceae > Dendrocalamus > Dendrocalamus latiflorus. Next base: position 11,862,274 of record CM029657.1, on the reverse strand, counting down.
CACTGGAGCCGATGTGCCAGGTCCAAGGTGACGTCCCTCTTGGGCCACTGGATGTGAAGATTGTAGCACGGACATGTCGAGGACGATGTCCCTCTTGGGCCACTGAATGAATGTGTGGACGACATCCCCTAATGTCTTAATCTCTTCATTTTGGGGGCTTCTCAAGAGGGACGGTCTTAACAATATAATTAATCATGTCCACCTGGACCTTTATGAAACCGGTGCCTACTTGTACACCATGCACCAGCGTCCCTGGTAGCAATGGATACACCATGCCGCGCCCAGCGTCAACGGGAATAGAGCCAACAAGCCTGACTTTGAGACTGCAAGGCATGGGCTCCTACATAACGACACAAGATGAGTTAAGGCATCACCAGAGAGATCTATGTACCATTCTAAAGAGGTACATTACCTGAATGTCATCAATAGGTAAGTGGGCGTCGCTATGTTCAGAAATTAGTGTGGACGCGCAGCTACTGCGACGTTGAGGGGGACTGACCGTAGTAGTAGGAGTGGGTTGTGATTGGTTGCGGACTTGTCTCAGTTCTTCCCGTAATGAATCTATCTCTCCTCGAAGTGAGGCAGTCTGCTCTTGAAGTGAGGCAGATAGTTGTTCCTCAAGTTGAGCACGAAGCTCCTGTTTTATTTGTTCGTTGTGGTACGCCTTGGATCTCTTCCTACTCCTATATGTCTCGGAGTAATATGGAAATCCGTGCCTCGAAGGTACATAAACCCCCATGCCTCGTGTGCGACCTGGGTGCTCCTTGTTTCCCAAGGCCTGTGATAGTAAATCTCTCTCCCTATATTCTTCAAAGGATCCACGAGAAGATTCAGTAGTCAATGATTGCTGCAAGAGACAATTAATCATTTTATTTTTGAACCCATAAAGTTCAAGAGGTGTTAACAACTATATAGTTTAACATATCTTACCATGCGTTGGGACACTTCCTCATCTACGGGGTTTTTGAAAGAGACACCCGAAGATGTGGTTGATGACCTCGCTCTTAACCAGTTTCGAGCGCGCTCATTTGCGATCCCGACAAATGGCGGAAAGGCCTCCGATCGGATTGCGACCTCATCCTGCATCCTCCATTGTGGGATTTTACCTACGTACCCAGCAGTGCCGAGTCTGTGAGGGTGCGTGTTTTGTGACTGGAGAGCCTTGTGCGCCGCACTTTGTTGTTCAAATTCGGTCGTTGTCTTCATCTGCACAAAGGCCTCCCATGTTTCTGGCGACACGAAAGGATACTTCGTGAAGGGCATGACATCCTTGGCCACGTACTTTGTCACAAGAGTACTCTTAAAATTCTTCCATGCTTTTCCCATCGCGAGGAACGCCTGCCATTGCATGAGTCCCTGTACTCTGCTGGGATCTCGAATGAATTTGTAATTTCCTCCCATAGCTGATTTTTATGATCCTTTGTCAAATCTTTCCAGCTTGCTATGGTGATGGGGACCCGTTGACTTCCAACTATCCCGTAGGTAGTCCGAAATGATGACGCTGCTTTCGTCGGTTCCAGAGGGACCCCATTCGGAGAGACCACCGTGATGGTCATTCGGCCCTCTGGCCTTTTCGATACTCCTCGGCCACGCTTAGTTTTCGCAATCTTGGGAGCGTGAGACCCAGATGACGACGATGAAGACTGTGTGGACGCCATCTCTCTTCTAAGAAAAAACTAACTGCAGTGAGCTATGGGCCTTCCAAATAGACCTTGTAGCTAACAAGTGAGCTAAACAAAGTTCTATGAAGCAAATAACACAAACCAGAGTATCCAGTTCATTGAACCGGATACTTTGGAGTGTGTTACTTGCTTTATGCCCTTTGAAGGCCTAAACAAAGTTCATCGAACAGGATAAACTGGAGTGTCACTTCCTTCTGGATAAACAGGATATATTATATGCTACAATTTAGCAAGCTAACATGTGAAACTAACATATCAAGCATATATCGTAAAACTAACATATCAAGTATATATCGTAAAACTAACATATCAAGTATATCAAGTATATCAAGCATATCAAGTATATCAAGTATATCGTAAAACTAACATATCAAGTATATCAAGCATATATCGTAAAACTAACATATCAAGCATATATCATAAAGCTAACATATCGGAGAGAGCGGCGTCGGGAGGGAGCGGCGTCGGAGAAAGCGGTGTCGAGAGGGAGCGGCGTCGGGAGGGACCGGCGTCGGACCGGCGTCGAGAGGGACCGGCGGTGGGAGCGAGGGGCGTCAGGAGGGAACGGCGGTGGGAGGGACCAAAACCTAGCTAGCAAGGGCGCTGGAGAGTGGAGACAAGAGAGTGCGCGAGTGCGGACTCCGCAGACCTAGCTGTGGGTATTTATAGGGGCGCTATCACAGACGGTTCCTTAAACGAACCGTCTGTGATAGTGATATCACAGACGGTTCTATAGATATAACCGTCTGTGATATAATATTATCACAGACGGTTCTATAGATATAACCGTCTGTGATATCCATATTATCACAGACGGTTCTATAGATAGAACCGTCTGTGGTATCCATATTATCACAGACGGTTCTATAGATAGAACCGTCTGTGATATGCAATTATCACAGACGGTTTTATCGATAGAACCGCCTGTGATAGTTCATATCCGCACCTAGCTAGGTTCCTATGTCATTTTACAATTACAATGGAACATAGATACATTTATGAAAAACGCAAGTATAACCATAAATATAACTATTTCTTAGTTCCTGAGTCATTTTACAATTACAATGGAACATAGATACATTTATGAAAAACACAAGCATAACCAATATAACTATTTCATAGTTACATAATTTATTACACTTGGCTATATCATTTTAAATAAAGCCCTTCACGATGATCGACACGCATATAGCTTGCTTCATCGCCTTGTTCTTCCTCGAGCCTGATGCCATCTCCGAATGGAGGCAAATCATCAAATTGAATGTACTCTTCCTCATCCACAACATTCTCAACCCCGACAATCCTTCTTTTTCCTTGAAGAACTACATGGCGCTTCTTATTTGCCGGGTCGGTTACATAAAATACTTGAACAACTTGCCTCGCGAGTACGAATGGTTCATCTTTGTATCCTACACATTCGAGGTCCACGGTAGTGACGCCGTACTTGTCAACCTTTACACCCCGTGGGAGTTGGACCCAACGGCACCGAAATAGAGGAATTTTGAAAATTACGTAGTCAAGCTCCCAAATCTCCTCTACAAGCCCGTAGTACGAGCTTGGGCTAGCGGTACTGCCGTGCGCATCATAGGCATCTATGCGGACACCTGAGTTCTGCACTCTGCTCTTTCGATCTTGATCTGTTGTATAAAATGTGTAGCCATTAATGTCGTATCCTTGCCATGTCACAATTGTAAATTTTGGCCCTTTTGCCAACCATTGCAGTGTTTCACTTGACGACCTCCTAGTCAATTGCACCTTGAACCATTCGTTGAACTGACGGTTGTGTTGTCTCGTGATCCAAACTTCTGACTGGCCTGCATTCTCCTGACGTAGCATGTCCTTGTGCTCTTCAATATATGGGGTCACTTCAGTCATGTGTTGTAAAACCATGAAATGGGCTTGAGCATACGTATTTTGATCCAGAGTTATTGCTTTTCATGGAAACAAGTTTCTTCATGCTTGTGGAGTGACTGGATGGAACTTTCACACCATGTAAGGACTGGCACAGTTCAGTTCTCTAGGACTTAGACAGAGTGTAGCATGCTGGGGGAAGGTACGTCGGCCTTTATCGGTCTCTATCGGTGCTAACTCGGTCCTGATGTTCATAGCGACCAAGTCACGCCTTGCGTTAACACTATCCTTTGTTTTATCAGGAATGTTCAGTAAGAGACCAATCAAACTGTCATATACATTCTTCTCTACGTGTATGACATCGATGCAATTGCGAACTTCTAAGTGCTCCCAATAAGGCAAGTCCCAAAATATTGACATCTTTTTCCACATGTTCTTCCTTAATTTACGTCCCTTTCCAAGCACAACAATTATATCCTTGACCATATCATACACCTCTTTCCCGCTAAAAGGTCTTGGTACTGAGTCATCCTCTTTTTTTCCGTCAAATTGTTTCTTCATCTTGCGGTATGGGTGATACTTTGGAAGGAACCTACGGTGACGCATGTACACAGTTTTTCGCGAGTTGTTCAACCACACACTCTCGGTATAATCTAAGTAGTGCGGACACGCTTTGCCTCCTTTTGTACTCAACCCTGACAGGTTACCAAGGGCAAAAAAATCATTAATGGTGCATAACAACATGGCGCGTAGAGTGAAGTTCTCTCGTTTGTCCTCATCCCATACTTGTACCCCTTCATTCCACAGTATTGCAAGATCTTTCACCAATGGTGCTAGGAACATATCAATATCATTGCCAGGTTGCTTCGGCCCTTGGATAAATAGTGACATCAAAATATATTTCCGCTTCATACACAGCCAAGGAGGAAGGTTGTACATGCACAGAGTCACGGGCCAGGTGCTATGTCGGCTGCTCATGTTACCAAAAGGATTCATTCCATCTGTACTCAACCCAAACCTTATATTTCTCAGTTCCACACCGAAATCTATAAATATCCTATCGATGTTCCTCCACTGGGCAGAATCGGCAACATGTCTTATCATTCTGTCTTTCTTACGCTGCTCGCAGTGCCAACACATCAATCTTGCATCCCTCCCCTTCCATTTTCCGGCCGCCATCTCCGGCGAGGGATTGCGCGCCCGTGCTCCCCCCTCCGCCCTATAAAAGCCCCCCATCGGCTCCCCTCTCACCGCACCACCTCCCCCTCCACTTCCCTCTCTCTCCCGTGCGCTCCACCGCCTCCGCGTCGTGCGCACTCACCTCCGCCGCTGTCTTGTACTCCGGTGAGGAAGCCCCGCCTGCTCAGGCAATGCCTCGCCTCTCCGCCGCCTCCGTCGTCTTCCCCGTGCGTCGGCGACCACCCCGGACCCCTCGGCCGATCCTCCCCGCCACCGGAACGTCGCTGCCCGGAGCAGCCGAACCCCTCCGCACACCCTCGCCGTCGCCTTCGTCCGCTTCGGGCCGAACCCCTCCGGCAGATGCCTCAAAAGGTATATTTACCCTTATTGGGTAAGAAACACCCGTGAGCCTAGTTGGTTAACAGCGCTATCCCTCCCTCCCCCAGTTCCCTCGACGCGCGTTCGAGCCCCCGGCTCCGCATGCTGAGGTTGAGCCTTTCCCTTATTTTTCCGCACTGACAGATGGGCCCAGAGGCCAGAGGGGTCCCACATGTCAGAGGCTGGGCCAGAGGGCTCACTGCCCAGTGGGTCCCACATGTCATAGACTCAGAGAAAATAATAAAATAAACAATTAAAATTTAAATGCTGCCAGTGGGCCCCACCTGTTAGAAATTTCATAATTTTTGGATTTATTCAAACTGAGATTTTCAAATGAGTATAACTTTCTCATTTTAACTCCAAATTGAGCAAATTTCTAAATTCTTCTAAAATCATAATCTATCCAATTATGGCCTCTATTTAAATTTTTGATTTTATTTTAATTTTGTTTGTATTTATTTGCTTTGTTTGCTTCGTCTTTTTCTCGCGTAGATTCCAACGTTATCGAATATCTCTCCACTCCGCAGCAGGAAGACCCTGAAAGCGTGCAAGAAGGCAAGTCTCCTTTGATCATCTTGAACCTATGATTTTGAAATATTTTAATTATTTTAAATTATGTGCATTGCTAATTACATAAAATATTAGCTCAAATCTTAAGGTATTAGTTAATCCAACTTTGTTATGCCCTCAATTGAAGTTGAATGCCATGTACCTTTGTAACCCTAGAATTTCCTTTGTCTCAATAATGAGAGTATTATAACTATCTGTGAATAATAGAATGGTAGTATAATGCTTAGTCACACTATTTAATACCTTTGAAATCCTGAAAATGGGAAATTATGATTTGTTGTAATAACCATGTGTTTATAAGTCTAGTGGTGATGGGAGTTGCCACTGGTTCTTTAAAATAAAATAAAATGTGGAAATTGGTTTAGATTAGGGTGGATGGCTGGTTTGGGTTGGTGCGGCAATCTCGAGATCTTGTAAAGTGTATGTTCCACCATAGTCAACTAAGGACCGACGCTTGTGTTTGTCCAGACTAAGCACTACCGTACAACCCTAAGTCTATATGGGTACGACCTAGCTAATTAACTCAGGATAGTCTAGTTAGGTGCCACCAGTGGAAAGTGGGTGCCAGGGATTTACTGGTTATTCACAGTGAGGGACAGGGATTTACTGTACTCATAAGGCGCAAGAGGGGGCTTCGGATTGGGCAGATTTAACCCTTCTACGGTGAAACCTCAGCAGGTGGTGTCTAGCTAGTCTAGAGTGAGGTAAAGGCTTTGTGATAATTTATCTGTGTCTCATGCCAAAGGAAGCGTGGTGACTGTTAAGATAATTTGTCTCTTAGGGGTAAAGTTGTACAACCTCTGCAGAGTGTCAAACTATTCGAATAGCCGTGCCCACGGTCAAGGGCGGGCAAGGAATGCATTCACATGGTAGATTTTTGGTTTTGGTTTCAAAAATCAAAGTTTTTGTATTCCGAGAGTGGAGGGAACTCTCGGAAGGGTATCCTGGCAGTTGGAGCCAGAGCGGGTGGATGGAACCCGTAGTTTTAAACTTGATCAATTGTAATTGGTTAGCTAGTGTTGGTAGATGGAACTTTCACTATAAAGTAAATGATAGTTCTGTTAAAACATTTACTTTATTAAATTGATGCCTTCAAAAATAATTAGTAGTAATTGAAATTAAAACATTGCTTTGTGCAAAAGAACCATATAGCTTTCCTTTGTCAAGCCTTGCATCTATTGCATTTTTTCCAAGACTTGCGGAGTACTTTATGTACTCACATGCTGCACTCAAAAATAATATTCAGAAGAATACAAAGCCCAAGAAGGAGATTACGACTACTTCGCGGGTGGATTCGACGAAGGATTCCAGGAGTTCTAGGTCGTGCTTCCTCAGTCAATTGCCTGTGGTGTATTGATGGGTCTCTGCTGAATTTATCTCGCTTCCACTGTGTTTCATGTGTGCGAGGTCTTAAAACCTCAATTGTAATAATGAGACCTTTTGGTCAGTACTCTTTGATATTGTAATAATACGTTGTTGGTTATGAATCATTTCTGTTTAACTGTGTGCACTAGTTTTGATCTGGGACTAGTGCTGTAATACACAGAGGGTCCGGGTTTGGAAATCCGGGGTCCCGACATTGCAGCTTGGGAACAAAGGTTTCTCCGAGTCCTCCATCAAGCACTCGAATTTACCAAACTCTCTCTCACTATAGTTCCCTTCTGCATCACATAACATCTGATCCAGATTATCATCCTGCGACCTATCCTCATGATCCAGATTGTCATCCTGCGACCTATCCTCATGATCGAAAGAACAGTCCACAACTGGCATATCGTTGTCTCTCTCGACTATGTCATAACTACCTTCTTGTGTACTCCTCTCTTCACCGTGATGTCCATAATATCACAGACGGTTCGCAAAAAGAACCGTCTGTGATTGGTGAGTATCACAGACGGTTCGTATATAAAACCGTCTATGATAGTCCTTCACAGACGGTTTACACTACAAACCGTCTGTGATAGTTCACTCGATAACTTAAATTTTTTTATTTTTTTGTCTAGCCTCAAGAAATTAAATAATGTACCCATAACCTTCGAAAACAAGCAAATAGAGACGCAAGCACAACAACACATTCAGATCTATTACAGCTAACGAACCCTTCGTGGCACGACGGTCACACTAAATAAGACACACTTACGACACTTACGGCAAGAGTGTGTTGCCTAGTATGCCGCCGTGCCACAACGGAGGCGCTAGCTCACGACATTAGTCGGCGTTGTGGAGGAACAAGCAAACACAGAGGCAAGCACAACAACACGTTCAGATCTATTACAGGATAACAAGCTAACGAACCCTTCATGGCACTTACGGCAAAAGTGTCTTGTCTAGCGTCCCGCCGTACCGCGACGGAGGTGCTAGCTCACAGCGGAGGGGAGATGCATGAAGGAAGCACAACAACACATTCAGATCGATCTATTACAGGATAACAAGCTAACGAACCCTTCATGGCACAACGGTGCGCTGAACAAGACACACTTACGACATTTACGGTAAGAGTGTGTTGTCCAGCCGCCCGCCGTGCCGTGACGGAGGCGCTAGCTCACAGCGGAGGGGAAGCTAGCTAGTGGATGAACTCACGCGTGACTAGTACCGCTGGAAAGGTAGATGGGGTAATTAATAAGGGCTGAGTAGTGGGAGGAACTGCTGCCTGCCATTCGATGTGGAGAGAATGGACGGTCGAGATAGAAATCTTGGGTATTCGCCAATTATTTGTGCCATGTGATTTTTAGAGACGGTTATTAACACGAACCATCTGTGTTGTCCAAATTATCACAGATGGTTCGTATTAAGAACCGTCTGTGAACTTTCACAGACGGTTCTTAATACGAACCGTCTGTGATGTCTTAATTATCACAGACGGTTTCAGAACGCTTCATGTTTCGATCGTCTAATTAACGTCTCTCGATCGTTATACGAAGCGTCTATATCATTAATGTTTGGGTATACGAACCGTCTGTGCTAAAGGTTAAATATGTGCGCCTAATCCAGGTCTCTTCTACGTACGTACAATATGGCTTCTACTATTCTTGTGAACATTCACAGACGGTTCTTAAGAAGAACTGTCTGTGATAGTCTACACAACACAGACGGTTTTTAATAAAAAAACTGTCTGTGATAATTCCAGATTATCGCAGACGGTTTTTTATTAAAAACCGTCTGTGATACTAAAGTATCACAGACGGTTCATCGGTAAGGACCGTCTGTGATACTCGACCACTAACACAGACGGTGTCCAAATTAAAACCGTCTGTGTTAGTGTCAATCACAGACGGTTTTGTCAAACCGTCTGTGATGTAGCCGTCCAGTATAGCCTCTTTTGTAGTTGAAGACATCCATTCTTGAATATTTATAGATGCGACTAACACACTAGATCACAAATAGATCTGTCAACCGTAAGTTTGTCCTTCTAATTGAACACATGCTTGTATATAGACGCGACTAATGCGCTAGAGCATGCATCGATATGCCAACCATAAGATTGTCCTTGTAATTGAAGCCATACATACATTAATATATATGGACACGACTTAACGTGCTAGAGCCCGCATCGATCTGTCAACCATAAATGTCCTTATAATTGAAGAGAAACATACATTAATTTATATGGACGTGATGCATCATACATATGTACACGACTAACGTAGCACGACACATAGATTAAGGAATCTTTAAGATTGAGAAAGTCATAAAAGAGAATGACTTAAAATACCCTTTTATTAGGAGCTTAATTTGCAAAGATGAGAGGGACTAGATTGTGCGGTTAATCATGCGTAAATGCTTGTTAAGAGAAGGAAATAAATAAAAGCAAAAGAGTGAAAATAGTATAAAAGATACGTGCATACACATCTGATAATTTTCAAGAAGAATACAAACCAAATAGGTCTTATCGAAATCAATCGGCGGGTGTACATATGTACTGCCATTTAGAATTGCATACACGTCGCCGATGGACAGGCCGACACAGGAGTCGGTACCAGATTAATTGGGCGCGGTGCATGCACTTACTTTGCAACAAGGCGAGTAATGGCGTATGTACGTGGGCTGCGTTGGTGGGCGCCGGACCTGGGTGCTATAGATATAGATACTCCTGTATACATCCCTCGTAAAGGAGAAAGACTTCGGATGTAACGACTTGGCTCTTGTTTCTCTCTCCTTTTTCCAGTATATTTTTTAGTAAAAGTATTAAGTAAATATTTCAAAAAATTATTTAGAATAGGTATTATCATGCTAATTAAATCTACATCTCTAAACTAATTAGAGGTTCTTATAGGAGCGCCCACGCTTAATCCTAGATGAAAAAATCTAGAATTTCTCATATTAATTTCTAAAATAGGTACTTTACGGCCGGCTCGGCTTGGAAAACCACTACCACTTGGTTGTGGTTTACAGACCGGCCCTCGTCGATTTTCTCCCTGCTTGGCCGATAGATCCAATGAAACAACAATTATATTTTGCACATACCAATGATGGAGACAAAATTTTGAAGATGGAGATTCGAAAATTAGACAGAATATTAGGGAATGGCCGACGGGTCTTTAGGAATGAAAGTAAGTATGCATCCAGGCGATCGTGCAGAAGATTGAGGAGGATTGCCAGCAATGGCAGGTGGCGGGAGCAACGTGTATTGGGCGCTGATGTTAATTATTGTATTTTGCACGTACCAATGGCAGGAGGATTATAACTCTTTTGTTCGATTAGGGTTGTGGGGGGAAGGGCTCACACTAGCTCAGCCCTGATCTTAATTATTGTATTTTTCGACTTCTCTTTTGGTTCTGATTCATGTAGCTTGAACTTTTAACTTCACGATAAAAAAATTACAAAAAAAGATATTTACTATACTAGTGTTAACAATATTACTATAAAATATATAACATAATTTTGCGTAAAAATGAAGAGTGTATTTTTTAAATTGCTAGCTCGTGCATGTGTATGAGTTGATGACTAGTACACTAGCAATTGAAATATATCTTTCAGCATGGAGAGTCAGTGGATGCTCAGGGTTTGAAAAACTAGCGCTAAAACAGAAATTAGGTCGATTCCAGTATTCGCCCAGATTTTAGGAAAATCACTTGTTTTTTCTACTTCATGAATTTGAATTTTCAAAATACTCTCCGTTTCGCTACATTTGTCCATGGCCTCAGTTTCAAAATATTTATCCAATGAGAGAATATAGTGTAGTTGCAAATTTCCCACTATCTACCTTTACTTAAATGACTTGAAAGAGGTTAAGTGGTTGTAAGATGTCATTTAATATGAGTATATATGGTCATTTCTCATTAATTATTTCTTAAATTTAGTGTTTTCTTGGTTTGTACGTATAGTGATCTATGGACAAATAAAACGAAACAGAGAGTGCAAATGATTAGAAGTTTGGAAATTGGACTCCAATACAAAGTTGAAATAATTTGATTGGGTGAGCTTCTGTCCTTATTACAAAAATAAAAAAGAAAGTTGCAATAATGGGTTTTAATTAGGGGCTAAGCCTGGTGCCGATAGACACACACTACCACGCACATATACACATGCGCGTCCTCTACATAAGCTACGAATTTATCGCTTTAACACACTCCTAAATTCAGTAGACATCAGCGCTAAGTCTAAGACTCGAACACTAGTAGGCTAGGTGCACACCCACATGTATTGCCATTTGGCCTGTGGCAAGCTTCCCACTTTGCCAATGCTGTAATCATGCCTCATTTATGTATATGAGAACGGGCGATATATATGTGCATTTGCATTTATGTATATGAGAATGTGTGATATATATGTGAATGTTAGTAGGGAACATCACAAACGGTTTTAAAGTAAAACTGTCTATGATATATATATTCACATGCGGTTCTATATTAAAACCGTTTGTGATGTTTTGTCATTATAGACAGTTTTAAATCAGAACTGTCTCTAATGATAAATAACACAGACGGTTCTTAAATATAGAACTGTCTGTGATTATTCCCCTATATATATTGTACACTAGAGTTTGTCCCCACTGTACGACCCACTAACGTTGCCGCCTTGCCCCAAGCCCGTCGCCCTCCTCCTCCCCCCAACTCCGGTGGCACTCCTCGCCTAAGGCCGTCGCCCTCCTCCTCCTCCCCTGACTTCAGTGGCCTTCCTCCCCCAAGGCCATCACCCTCCTCCTCACGAGCCTGTCGCCGCCTCCCCCAAGGCCGTCACCGCCTCCCCCGAGCCCTACGCCGCCTTGCCTGACTCCGGCGGCCCTCCTCCCCCCGTATCGTCAACTCAGTGGCTTAGATTGCCATTGCAGTTATGAGTTTTCTTCTGTACTTTGATATTTACTATCATGCTTAATTTGCCATGCTAGTTAATCTTAGTTATATTATCTCTAAAACTTGTAAGTGCTAGCACTAGGGGGACTTTGCATGATAGTTTGTGGATGTTGTGATTGCTCAATGAGGAACTTTGTCAAGTCTGAAATCACAGTGACAATGTAAATTCATTCAGCTAGTTTGATATCTCATGTGTCAGTAATATACTTCTCTAAAGTACTATAGCAAAATCCAAAAGCAACTTTTAAAAGCCGCAAAGAATGATACATAGTTTAATGTGTGCATTGGTAGCATTTTATATTAATTTGTCCTTTTAATCAACTTAAACTCCTGCATATTAAACTAAGCTCATTGGTCGCTGATTTCATCTTTTTCTTAAAATAAATCAATGAATTCTTATTGTTCCTAAACATAATGTTTTCAACACCCATATATTTATAAATTTGCTCTTTTGCTGTTCTAGGGTGGACTACATCTGAGTACAAGTAAATATTTGTAACTGATTTTCTCATGTGAATACATAGTATATTGCCTAGCTACATATTTTAGCTAGCTCTGAATTATCTCTTCCCATTTACAGAGTAGTTCATATAATGATTGCACGATGAGGAAAACCTGTCAAATTGAGTAGTTCATTTTAGGCTCGGCTTCAAATTCATAGTTCATTTTTGGGCTTTGAAGCCCATGTGTTTGAGCAAAAATTAGCAGCCAATGAATGGCATCCAAAGATGAGATATGGATATATATAGTAAAGCTAGCAATTGAGAGGATGAGAATCCAATTAACAATCAAAAAATTCTGGTTTACTTGGCACATTGATTTTTCAAACATATTCTAAATTCACCAAGAATTAGATCAAGAATTGCTCACATTATCTTTTGAAGATGTCATCCGCTCATTCTTCAACATCGTCGCTGGATACGTGTGATGCACCATCCTTTGAAGAATCCTGAAAAGGAAGAGGAGTATCGAAAAAGCCTAAGGGCTGATTTACCATCATGGATATTGATGCGTCTAGGGCCCTCTCAATCCTCATCGAGCAATATCCGCATTCCGGAGAATAGTTAGAATAGTTGCACAGGAACGGATTGAGATCACGTTTGTTTCGTGGAAGAAGGTGATCAAAGATCAAAAAAGTCAGCTGCTGATGAAAGTTTTTTAATCGTTCGAGATCCCAGAAGAATGCCAGGCCTCCGTGCGACGACATGCGTTGCTAGCGGAGTGCAAAGCATAGAAGAACTTCCAGAGCCTGCTTGGCAAACAATACGTGGAGAAGGATCTGATACCCTTCCATAGATATCAATTCCTGGAACCACAATGGCAAGAGTTTATGGTGATGAGGACAATAGATAATTTTAGGAGTGAAAGTGCAGTACACAGGGCCCTCCAACCAAAAAACATGCACCCCAAAAACTCAGCACCGCTGAGTATACAAGTAAAATCCTACAATGGAGGTAGGAGGACGAGCAGGCAATCCTACGGGAGACCTCCCCTCCATTTGCTGGGATCCCTGATGAGCGCACCCGAAACTAGATAAGAGCGATATCATTTATCATGTCATCTGGGACTATCACCTTTCGAAACCCCACAGATGAGGAAGTATCCCACAGCCTGGAATTGATGAGTGTAGAATCTTCATAAGGTTCATTCGAGGCAATTAGGGAGAGAGATTTACTCCTCGCGGCCCTAGGAAACAAGGAGCACCTGAGTCACACGAGAGGCCTTGATCTTTATGTTCCTTGGATATATGGTTTCCTAGAGGACTCCGAAGCGTACTGGAGTAGGAAGAGAGCCAAAGCTGAGCATGAGGCACAGGTACGAGAGGACATTACAGCAATAATCAGAGATGAGATGCAAAGGTTGGTCAGAGATGAGATGCAAAGATATAGAAAAATCAATAGAAAGCCCCTGCCAATCCTGTGCTAGGCAGCCCCCAACCGTCGGAGTAGCTGCCCGTCCAACCCTACATTGGAAAGCGACCATCGATTTCCTGTCGATGATATCTTGGTAATAATTATTATCTCTAGAATGCTCAATCCATTGATAGGATTATTGGAGTAGCTAATTTTGTATCGTTATGTAGATGGCTATGAAGTGCAAGCTCCAAGTGAATATACCTTCGTTGCCCTGTGCACTACTTGGGGCCAGGTGTATCCATTTGGGCCCAGGGTCTTAGTGCACGGTGTATCTCTAGTACTAGGTTTTACAAAAGTGAATATGGACGGTGTTCATTCCAATTTCGAGGTCATCCCGCTATAGATGCCCTCCAACGACGAGGTCATGACTCTAGGGCAAGCTATTGGAACATTCATCCAGCGCCCCAAGAGGGACATATCTTGGAGGCTTCTGCACCAGTGCCATGTCCAAGAGAGCCATCTACACTAGTGCCAAGTCCACTCGAGCTATCTACACCGATGCTAAGTCCACGAGAGCCATCTGCACCGGTGCCAAGTCTACTCGAGCTACCCGCATCAGTGCCAAGTCTATATGAGCTATCTGCATCGATGCTACGTAGCAAGGGCATGGTGCATTGACATCTCATGCCCGGTTGACTACCGTGAAGTTGATCTACAGCCGATACAGTAAGGGCAAACTGAAAAATATGGATGATAAGATCTCCTACTTACCGTTGGCCCAAAAATTCGTGCTAGGCAAGCCGTTGGTCATCCTGAAAAGCGCCTCCTAACCCTAGGACTATCTTACTAGAGATTTCATACATATTACATGGAACAGGCCAAGCAGAGGAACAATGACGCTCGGGTGTCAATGTCAAGTTCAGGCTACATCATCTGCAGCACAATATTCATAATTGTATCTTCACAGTGACCTTCGATGACTTATTCTTTCTCTTCACACTCGATGCTCTCGACACCTCACTCATTCGATGTTGGACACTGTAAGTGTGTACAATTATGGTCTATGTTTATGTAGTGTCAATAAATGTCATATATAACTTATTGTTTTTGTGTGTATATATATAGAGATACATTGTGACTGAAACCAGATTAATGAAATCACCGGTTGGTTTTCTCGACCCATGCTTGGTCTCCATGGATATCATTGAGAAGGATACATTCTTCATTGAGAATTACATTACGAAGGCATTGGAAGGTCACCGCGACAAGGAATTCATACTTATGCCCTACAACTAGGGGTAAGTGTTACACTAGTAGCTATACTTATTGATTGTACTTTATAAGCAACACAAACTTAGGTTTAATGACCATGATATACCTGCGTAGGTTCCACTAGATTCTAATTGTAATTATACCAAAATAGAAAAGGGTAATATATCTTGATTTCCTAAAAAAGAATAAAACCGACTACACAGTTGTTCAACAAATAATCGATAGGTAAACATATTTTCCCCATAAATAATTCTATTGTAGTCTTTTCTTCCTTTCCAATGACTAAGGCTAATTTTTTAGAATCACGTAGGCCATTCGCTATGTACGTTGTAAATGTATGGAAATTCAAGGGAGGGATCGACACCCTGCGGCACGTTCTAAATTTCCCGGTATTCGCTAGTACACATTAATCCTATATAACAATTCGTAGTAATGCCTCTCGAACTAACAAATTCTATTTTTGCAGTGCCACCAGCAGCCGTCGGGCAACAACACCTGTGGATTCTTTGTTGTCACAACATGCAACTACTCATCGGTTCCATGAAGAATAATGATCCTCAGGTTTGTCAATCTTACGGTAATTATTTTGTACTTATCAATTTATATATGTATGCATGACATTGATTTTCCTACCGATAGCTTCGTCCATCACTACAACTCCATTGGAATAGGCCGACCTCAAACATATTCAAGGACAGTGTGTGTACTTCTTGATGTCTAAAGTCATAAAAGAAGATGAGAAGTTCCACAATATAGAATGAATATTAAGCTTAATTGTTCATGTGTGTATTTGTTCATGGATGGATAATTTATTTTATTTCTATTAATTGATTTGTGAAATGGATGTTATTTATTTAAAATGAATAAATATGAATTGGATATATATATATACTGTGTTAATCTACATGTTTCAGAGGGCATGGCTAGCATTTCTTGAGACTAACCAACAAACATAAATAGATTTAGGAACAGAAAAGAATATCATAGATGGTTATTAATTCGTAAACGTCTGTGATAATTGACTATCACAGACAATTTTTAGTAGAAACCATCTGTAATATATGGTTTATCACAGATGGTATAAACAGTTTGTAGTTAAAACTGTCTGTAAACCATATATTACAGACGGTTTCTACTAAAAACCGTCTGGGATAGTCTGCATCACAGACGGTTCTAAAGTCGTCTGTGATGATCTTATGTCACTATTGACCCATAAACTCGGATGGCTGATGAAACTGTCGATGATGATGTTTTTAAACTATCCATGATAACTTTTTCTGCAGTAGTGCTTCGTCGTCCAACGTCCTCATTTGCTCATGAACAGTCCTTGTCTTTTTTAGCAGGCTTCCTTTGGCCATCTTCACGTCCTCGACTTCTGACGAACGGCAAAGTAGGTCGTCTCCTTACAGCTTGCTCGTTTGACTGTGTCACCTTGAGATTAGTTCCAAAGTATCCTGCACATCATCATACAAGCAACACGTTACGTAGCAATGCACTTTCGAAAAATCACGTCAATAATCGCCAAGTATTCCAACCTCAAATATTCAGAATTAAATCACATAAAGCAAACACAAATTTCGGTTAACTAGGTCACAACCTATGATCTGATCGCAAGAACTGGTCGTAACCAATTAATCACCGGTTGGGAGAAACTACAATCTGATCAAAAGAAGTTATGACCTGATCAAAAATAGCTGTCTGGTCGGAATCAACCACTGGTAGAGACCTAATTGAAAGTAACTGTCTAGTTAGAATCGACCGCTGGTAGAGACACTGGTCATATTCGACCACCAACACTTGTAGAATGAATATTGGTCAATGCTTCAAGATCTTCGACTACTGTTTCATACACTCCAACCATTTCTGCTCTGATATCTCTGACGGTCTAACCACATGTTCTCTGAGATCTCAGACCATATGTGTTCTGAGAGATCTTCGACCACTGTTTCAACCACTACATAGAGTTTACTCCAACAAGCACTTACTCTATCTACTATTATGACTACTGTGAGATCTCAGACCACGTATGTTCTGAGATCTTCGACCACTGTTTCAATCACTACATGGAGTCTACTCCAACAACCACTTACTCTATCTACTATTATGACTACTGTTGATCGGCCAGTAGATCACATGAGCACGAGCCATAATACACTAGTTGATGCACACGAGCAGCAACCAAACCAAACCAACCACCCAGTTTACCTCCCAAATTCTCTATGTCCACAACACATTTTGTCAATTACTCAGCGCAACAACTGTAACCAACACCTTAGTTCAATAATCTTCCCTTAATGAGTAAATTGGCAACTTCATAAGAAAACCTTTGCTTTAGAGAAGGTTGGTTTAAGAGAAAAGTAAGAAAAACTCGGAATGAAAAACAAGAAAAACTAAAAAACTAAACTAAAAAACAAAACACACCCAGAACTCCCCCTTCAATTTATCTCCCTTTGGCAATTTAAGATAACAAGTATTTTCTCCCCTGTTTCAATTTCTCCCCATCAGAACAGAAAAGGAATCTAAACAAAATCAAACAGAACTTTGAAGCAGGTGATAGTGACAATACAAAGATGATATACATATGATTGACGCGAAGCATTGTAAAATATCTACTAACTGTCCACAACACTAAGCTACTATCAAGCCATACGAAGCCTTTTAATCCTTCAGTTTCTCGTTCATCATTCATCAGTTTCTAATTTGAATACCAAAACTGTCAACCATAATGCTCATAAACCCGCATCAGTTTCCATCTCCACCAAGGCTTCCAATTAGGTTCTCATAACTGTCTTGCCTCTTTTCACATCTTTATCAAATTTTGCAGAGCTTCCAAATATTGTCATCGTCGTGAGCCCGTCTTTCCCAAACTGACCATTGCCCTGACTCATGTTCCGATCACTCCTCGCTCCTACACCATCACCACCATCTCCTCTTCATATGCCATGCATCAATTTGCCCAATGCATCGCCGAGGAAAGCTGTCAATAGTGTCACCCCATTTACCATCAGGTCACCATCGCGAGCTAATTCGGTTGCAATTCGACTTCGATTACACCCAAATTTTCACATGACTCTAAAACAAGATTATTTACAACAAATTCTAACCATTCCCCAGCCAAGCCAACTGCACCAATGTGTTCCTTGGACCAAGGTCGTGCCCATGCTTGCACTCACCGTTGCCGCCCATTGCCGGAGCCACTCCACCGCACTGTCCGACGCTCCAGGCACCTCTGTCACCGCCATTGGCTGCCGTTCGTCACGACGTCACCTCCCATGCCTTCCTCGAGGACCCCCTTGAGGCCTTGACCCATTTTGCTATTTGGTTGAGCAGCCCGCGCCTTCCCCTGCCGGCGCCGATGCCCACCACAGCTGCTCTGTTCTTCCTGCGCGTGCTCTGTTCTTCCCTGGGAAGCTGAGCGGAGCGTCATGATACTGACGGATGCAAATGTGATGCGAGCACAGCAACAGCGACCAGGTTTTCTACTCGGTTTGTTTGGGCCCACATGTCAGCATAGATTTCTTGTGAGGAGAGAGGCAGATGATTGAATCACCACCAAACCACCACCACTAACTCCTTTTAAGTAGTAGAGATGAGAGTAACAATCAGATGGGCCCAAAAGGTAGGTGGGTGGGGTGGGGCTGGCCGGTATGCCCTACTTGTTTGTCTGATATTCATATAGGTCTCAGTTGTCATATATCATTGGATGGAATGGAATAGGATAAATCTTGTGTGTTTTTTTTAGATTTTGCTTAAGAACCTTTGGTTGCTTGAAAAATTTTGCAAAACATAAGGTTTTGCGTTACTTTAACCTAAAACCTAGGGTTTTGTAAACTTTACTCTAGAACTAATACAAGGCATTATTTGGGTTAAGGATCCAAGCGACTCATGGTGACAAGAGAAGAGAAGGCAATCAGGGCCGGTCTACCAGGAGTTTCTCCTCCCTAGGTCGCCACTGTCGAACCCTAGGATGCCTCAGCGACGCTTCGTCGTGTTGAACCGTTCGGGCTGGAGAAGACCAAACTGTTTTGGTTGGGTCAAACCAATTTGTTGGATTAAAGGATCCAGCTTCAACCACTTCACCTCGGAAATCACATGGAAACATGCAACGCGCTAGTCAGGGGAAAGTGCCACAAAAATAGTCGCAGAGGAAATCAAATTCCGATGTAACACAAAGTGGGTTTTTGAAATTTTTCCGAAGTCTAATTATCACATAAGAACACAAAACGGGCGCTAGAGGGAACGACCTACTTAAGAATTCCACAGGCCGAATGGTATAATTCCCACAGCATTCCTACAAAAACTCCCGCGTGTCTGCAAGTTCTTGAATATTTCTTGAGTGAATAAACTCAGGTTTTCTTTCAAAGATCTGCTAATCATAATCCCTCTTGTTACTGTGCTAGAAGAAATTACTTAAAAAATTTAAAGCACATTTGCGCACGTAAAATAGGCCAATGTTCCGTGCTTTTCACATCAGACCAATTTTGCCGGTGACAGTCCTACAGAAGCACCACAACCAGCAAAATTACAAATTATCCAACAGTAAATGATTTCTACTTACAATCACAAAAAAAAGTTACTCTTCAACAACTTTCTTTATGCATCCATCTCAAAATTTTCAAGAATCATTACTCTCAATCTTCAACAGTAATGCATCAGGTCAATGTCAGAATCATTACAGCTACAACCATTCTGCTTTCCCAACTCATGTTTGAAGAAAGAAAAGAACCAACCTAAAAAAGAGTATTCCGGAAAGCAGAAATTAGCCTTGGCGACAACAGCAAGACGAATGCCAAGATTGAGCCAAAGAATATCTTGCTCAAGTAATGCATCAGGTCAATGTCAGAATCAGAGTCGTTAGCCTTTCTGGTTACGATTGCAGATGCAGAGGGCAGGGCATCGATAACAGCATCGGCAAGGTCAGAGATGAATGATTGGGTGCATCCAAGAGCTGGAACCCTGCCCCAGTTCTCAATGCCTGATTCTAGAGCCAAGTGCTTGTACTCCATGTCAATTTCTTCCAAGGTCTCAATGTGCTCGCTCACAAAGCTGATTTATAATAACTTGGTTAAGAATAGAGGTAACCGATCATATAACGATTATATGCAAAAAATGCAAAACTGCAAGTCAATCTTGTCCGGTTAATGAAGTGATATTGCAGCTTCAAGTTAGACCTCAGTAGTTCTTAATGAAATGAGCAAAATAATTAGCTATTCACTAAGAATATGAAAAATGAGGCCACATACTGTGGTGTAGGTGTGTCATGTTCTTGATGTGCCGATTTTATCATGCAAAACATCCATTTAGGAAGAACATCCAAAACTCACAATTTTGGTGAAAGCATGACCACTGAGAGACATTAACCAGATTGTGCTAGTGATACCAATGTAACAAACACAAACAGCATCACCATACTCACACTGCTACTACATATGTGCTTTACCCAAAGCTCATGTAGAACACACAAGCCAATGAAGACCACAGTGGAACTAATTTGCTAGATTGATAACGATCTTATGCCAGGAAATATTGCTAGAGAACTCTAATATATGTACATGTAATTGGTTCAATTGATCGGTGCAAGCAGAAGATCAAGTAATTATAAAGAGATACAGGTTTATAGAATAACCTTATTGTTGTTCTTACAGAAATGACCAAATGCGGAAATACTAGACGGATGGAATATGACAACATAACATGATGATTACCTTACTGGAACAGCCAGGAGGCTCTTTACACCCTTTTGACCAAGTTCAACTATAACTTCATCAGTATATGGCTTCAGCCATTGAACTGGCCCCACTCGACTCTGCCATGTGAGCAGAAAGGTTAGTGTTGTGGTAACTACTAAAACAAAGGAGCAGATAACACAAAATTGTACAAACTCAAATTTTAAAGATAAGATGCAAAGGACCACTTTTATATCCTTGGAATTTCCGCAAAGATACTTTTCAAAACTCTAAACATAGTGGTTAAAAAGATAAGTATTTATCCGTCTACACCTGGTAAGCCAGTGTGTGGCTGTTTAAGATTCCTCTGGATCTCAACTCCCCCATGATCAAAGCAATGCAGTCCTCCATCTGATCTCTGTAAGGATCTCCAGCATCCTCAACATAGGTAAGTGGTACTCCATGTGCACTGAAGAATATCATAACCTGCCATTTAGATTTCACCATCATGAGAAATTATCTCAGAATGATATTACTGTCCATTCAATTTCCATCATAATTATCCAACAAATGCATTAAAGAAACTGGTACTCCCTTTTTTACAAAATAGATGTCATTTTGGATATTAACATACTCTTTAACATGGATCCTTGATTATTAATTTTTATACTAAAAAGTCAATAAAAGTTATACAAGATATAATGTTATAGAGGTATTTTTATGAAAAAAATATACAAATATAGTTTTCATGCAGTCAATCTACATTCCTTATGTGTATAGTACTGGCCAGTCTGCAATGTCTGACTGCATGCAATCTGGAATGACATATTCGGTAACATAGGGAGTAAACAACAATACGACTGACTGCATTCCACTTTCCACATGAAGTCCATTAGGTTACAACACCAATCATACACTTGTAATTTCTTTAACAATTGTATTACATTAATTTTCCTTCATCAATGATGTAATAAGAGTGGATACTCAATATAAGCAGGTACACAACATATAGCTGAAAGTGACAATTATGTCATCCCAAACAATATAAACTTAGAAGAGTGGCATGCAATCAACCAGCCTACATTGTAACATTTCAGCCAATGCCTCATGATTTAACATTTGCTATACACTTTCTATAGAATGGTGATCAGACCCACAATACTATATGGAACAGAATGTTCCCAGAGGCGCAAATCGACTCTATACTCTTCACGTGCAGGTGGCACAACCCCTCTGTCTCGCTGCTCGTCGGGACGACGAGGCGTGGCAGTGGCACGAGCGCTTTGGGCACCTTCACTTCGAGGCCCTGAAGCGGCTCAGTGCCACGGAAATGGTGCGAGGCCTGCTGTGCCTTGACCATGTGGAGCAGTTCTGCGACGTCTGCGTGTTGACGAAGCAGAGGCGACTCCCCTTTCCCCAGCGGGCAAGTTTCCGAGCCAAGGAGAGGCTCGAGCTCGTGCACGGGGACTTGTGTGGCCCGGTGACACCAGCCACACCGGGAGGACGACGCTACTTCCTGCTGCTCGTCGACGACCTCTCCCGCTACATGTGGGTGATGGTCCTCGGCAGCAAGGGAGAGGCTGCGGACGCCATCAGGCACACGCAGGCTACTGCGGAGGCGGAGTGCGGCCGCAAGCTGCGCGTGCTACGCACAGACAACGGCTGCGAATTCACGGCGGCTGAATTCGCGTCGTACTGCGCTGATGAGGGCATTCAGCGCCACTACTCCGCGTCGTACAGCCCGCAGCAGAACGGCGTCGTCGAGCGGCGCAACCAGACGGTTGTGGGGATGGCTCGGGCCCTCCTCAAGCAGAGGGGGATGCCGGCTGTCTTCTGGGGAGAGGCGGTGGTGACGGCCGTCTACATCCTCAACCGCTCGCCTACCAAGGCGCTCGACGGCAGGACGCCGTACGAGGCTTGGCATGGGCGCAAGCCGGCGGTCTCTCACTTGCGGGTCTTCGGCCCCCTCGCGTTCGCCAAGGAGCTTGGCCACATCGGTAAGCTCGACGACAGGAGCACTCCGGGAGTGTTCATCGGCTACGCGGAGGGCTCAAAGGCCTACCGCATCCTCGACCCTGTCACACAGCGCGTCCGCATCTCGCGTGACGTTGTGTTCGACGAAGGGCGAGGCTGGACGTGGGACAAGGCGGTGGACGACGGTTCGACTTCGACTCTCAGGGACTTTGTTGTCGACTACGTCCACTTCGAGAGAGCCGGGGGAGCTAGCAGCTCGTCTTCACCGAGCTCGTCCACCTCGACACCTTGCTCGCCACCAGCTCCGGCGAGTGCTCCACCACCTTCGGCACCGGCTACGCCCCACTCTTCACCACCGGCCACTCCACGCTCTCCCGCACCGGCTCACCACTCTCCTGCACCGGCGGCCACACCACCGGGATCGGCCCCAACAGCCTCGGTCCACGACGAGCAGCGCATGGTGGAGCTCGCTACTCCGCTGTCTCACGACGAGGACCGCGTCGATGCCTACCACGACGACGAGCCTCTGCGCTATCGTACCATGGACAACATCCTCGGCGAGCTGCCCGTCCCTGGACTGGCGCAGCACGACTTCGAGGCGGAGCTGCACTTGGCGTGCGACGACGGCGAGCCCCGCTCCTTCGCTGAGGCGGAGGGAGACGCGGCGTGGCGTGTCGCGATGAAGCAGGAGATGGACGCCGTCGTGCGGAACCGGACGTGGGAGCTGGCGGATCTTCCTGCCGGTCACCGCGCGATCACCCTTAAGTGGGTGTTCAAGCTGAAGCGGGATGAAGCCGGCGCCATCGTCAAGCACAAGGCTCGCTTGGTGGCACGAGGCTTCGTGCAGCAGGAGGGGGTCGACTTCGATGACGCCTTCGCACCCGTCGCGCGCATGGAGTCCGTTCGTCTTCTCCTCGCACTTGCAGCCCAGGAGGATTGGCGCGTCCATCACATGGACGTCAAGTCCGCCTTCCTCAACGGCGACTTGAAGGAGGAGGCCTACGTCCGTCAGCCGCCGGGATTCGTCATCCCCGGCAAGGAGGGCAAGGTTCTCCGCCTGCGCAAGGCCCTCTACGGCTTGCGGCAGGCACCACGAGCCTGGAACGCTAAGCTGGACTCCACCCTCAAGCAAATGGGGTTCCAGCAGAGCGCACACGAGGCTGCGGTCTACCGGCGGGGCAAAGGCGGCAACGCCCTGCTGGTGGGCGTCTACGTCGACGGCCTGGTGATCACCGGCTCCAAGGAGGCCGAGGTCGAGGCGTTCAAGGCGGAGATGAAGACCGCCTTCCAGATGAGCGACTTGGGGCTCCTCTCCTTCTACCTGGGGATCGAGGTCCACCAGGACAGCTCCGGTATCTCCCTTCGTCAGACCGCCCACGCCAAGCGCACCGTCGAGCTGGGCGGGCTCACCGACTGCAACCCAGCCCACACTCCTATGTTGGAGAGGCTGAAGCTGAGTCGTGAGAGCACGGCGGAGGAGGTGGACGCGACGCAGTACCGGCGCATTGTGGGCAGCCTTCGCTACCTCGTCCACACGCGTCCAGATTTGGCGTTCGCCGTCGGCTACGTCAGTCGGTTCATGCAGCGACCGACGACGGAGCATCAGCAGGACGTGAAGAGGATCCTCCGCTACGTTGCAGGCACCTCCGACTACGGCTTGCACTACCCGAGGTGTCCCGGCGCGGCGCACTTCATCGGGTACAGCGACAGCGACCACGCAGGCGACATCGACACCAGCAAGAGCATAAGCGGAATTCTCTTCTTCCTCGGCAAGTGCCTCGTTAGCTGGCAGTCAGTCAAGCAGCAGGTGGTGGCCCTGTCCAGCTGTGAGGCCGAGTACATAGCGGCTTCCACCGCTTCGACTCAGGCGCTCTGGCTCGCTCGACTGCTTGGTGATCTCCTCGGCAGAGACACTGAAGCGGTGGCGCTCAGGGTGGACAGCAAGTCCGCTCTGGCTCTGGCAAAGAACCCCGTTTTCCACGAACGGAGCAAGCACATCCGGGTGAAGTACCACTTCATCCGAGGCTGTTTGGATGAAGGCAGCATCAAGGCGAGCTACATCAACAATACGGATCAGCTTGCGGACCTGCTCACCAAGCCTCTTGGGAGGGTCAAATTCCTCGAGCTCTGCTCTAGGATCGGGATGGTTCAACTCTCCCACAAGACGACGCACAAGACTTAGGGGGAGAATGATGAATAAGTCCCTGTACCGTGGTCTTTGTGGGGTGGGCACATGGTTCTTGTACAGCAGCTTTAGACTAGCATCTTGAGCTTTAGGACAGCTTTAGACTAGCATCTTAGACTAGCTTTAGGACAGCTTTTGACTAGCATCTTAGACTAGCTTTAGGACAGCTTTTGACTAGCATCTAGGACTAGCATCTTAGCATATGCTTGGCTGGTTAGCAGCCTATAAATTTGTATCCCCAACCCCTCAGGTTGGCATGGCATTGTGTGAGAAATAAACAAGAAAAAATTGCCCCATCCCCAAGTGTCATCCTCTCGATGAGAGTAAGGATTTTGCTATCATCAACAGCAAGACTCCAGCGAGTAACAGATCAGACCCACAATACTATATGGAACAGAATGTTAGGCGACTAAAAGACAACATATACAGAAAATGAGTGTAGTGGAGATGAGGATGCTATAGTAGATCTGTGGTCACACAAGGCGGGATTACATCCGCAATGATGATATACGTGATAAAGTGGGGGTAGCACCAATTGAAAAAAAGCTTATCCAACATCGTTTGAGATGGTTTGGACATCTCCAACAGAAACCTCCTGAGGCACCGGTACGTAGTGGAATTTTAAGACGTACTGAAAATGTAAGAAGTAAAGGTCGACCAAAACTAACATGGGAGAATGTAGTTAAAAAAGATTTGAAGGATTGTAATGTATATAAAGAATTAGCTTTGGATAGGAGCGTATAAAAGTTAGCGATCCACGTACCGGAACCATTAGAAAGTTATGGGCAGCGTTTTAGTTTCTCGGCTTAGATAGCAGGATGTACGGCTTAGAGTTTTAACATTGTAGGTTTTATTTCAAGACTCCTATCTCTTTAGCTTTGAGAAAGTTTCATTTCTAGTCTACTCTAACTTGTTTGGGACAAAAGGCTTGCTGTTGTTGTATATACTTTCTATATCAGAGTTTAGCACATAAATTAGCTGACACTACATTCTCATAAAAATAGGTACAATTAAATGAATGTAATTTATCTGTTGCAGCGTGCTCGTACTATTATTTGGGTGATTAATGCATCAAAATATTGATGTGTAAAATAGTTATAGCTTCCTCTTTACAGATCATTTCTTATGAGCATGTGCAAAATATAAATTTTCTAAAAAAAGTGTAATAAAAGTTGAATCAATCTGCACTCTTTAGTAAGAACTCATAATTATATTCCTCATTTCCATCCAACTTGATTAGAAATACTGCTGGATGATGATTATGGTGTCATTTAAAACAGGGGGCAATGCTTATGTTAAGATTTTCAAGATACAGATATATCTAATGACAAATTTTAACCAGAAGCAGGTATCAGAAATATGTCAAACCACGACCCTAAGGAAATTTCTACAAGAAAGAAATGGTACAACTGACTGAATGGCTATGTTGCAGATTTGCAACTTGTATATGGGAAAGCTGTAGAATAAAAGCAGAAGCAAGAGAATAAGAAGGGAATGAGCAGACCTCTTCATGATTGGAAAAAATTGATAGCTCTTTCTCAATTAAGTCAGCCATTGATTTCACATAGCCATCACGCTGGTACCATGATTCAATAATGGAAATTGGCAAGCCAGCAAAATACGAATCTTCCCTACAACGATGCCATCATGTTAGAATTTAAAGTTCTACAGCATCTGAAAGATGAGATTTCATATGAGAAGGCAACTGCGTACTTGACAATGTTTTGGAGAACACGGATGCTTGACCCACTTGTTGATATGGAATACTGAGGGTAAAGTGGAAGAACAACCAGCTTCGTAATCTTATCCTTCTTAATCTGTCATCAATTGAAAACAGTAGCAAACCATTTATCATCAGTTAGAATCAAGTGGACAAAACCAAAGTACAATAGAAATGACCATGAAAATGCAATATATGTTGCAGAATACTCAAGACCATACAAAAAAAAATACATAGATGAGATAGAGTAAAAATAATCATGTCTAAAAATTAGAAGAATAACAACAAGCATATTCCAAAAATAGAATAACGCATTGTGTTAATTACCATGGAAGAATTAAACAAAAAAGAAAAGTTAAGAAACTATTGCTGAGACTTAAAGGAAGAAACCTAAGGATTTAAAAGGCACTAAAATTCATTGAGGCAGGAAGTTTCACCTGATCAATGGCTTCTTCTGTGAAAGGGTGCCAATACCGCATTCCAACATATATATCTGCATGCAAATTCTTCTTCTTCAGTCCAGCCTTCAAAGCATTTGCCTGAAAAATATAGCTACTTCAGTTAGCAATGTGAAGAATACATTTTCATATCACAAGTACACTAAACGATATCCAGGATTCCATGTGTTTGAAAGTCCCAGAGTTCAATGAATTTATAACAAAGCTGCTAAATCACAATTTTGTTTTATTTTTTAAAGCAAGCTGCCAAATCACAATTTATAGCAGGAGTTATGTAAAGCTGTATAACACAGTAATTTCAGCGAGTGGTTAGACTGGTGAATTTTTACCTGCTCATCGGTAATTCTCCGCAAAGGTGATCCGCCACCAATTGAAGAGTACCCCTCTTTACTCTTAGGAGCTCTAAAAGTAGAGATAAGTTTGGCTAGTGGTCTTTGAAGAAACCTAAACAGCCTAGGCAGTCGAATGATGTCCTGGGTAGTATAATTCAAAATAAAACATTGTTGCTTTACGATAATGTGAAGTACTGAAATTTAACAATCATACAAAGTAATTAAGAACAGACAGGGGAGAAATACTTCTGAATGAGACATTCGTATCATAATGACATAACATGATGGTCAAGATGGATTCACAAAAATGGTTAATTTCTATGTTAGATGAGATACAAAATAAAAATCATATTGGCATTGTAATAGTTTTGGATTGGGTGGGATCCTTCAATCTGAATTGCACAAACATTGTTGCAAATCCGAATAGTTGATACAATTTCAATGGGAAGTATTGGTTAAACATGCAAATTGGGTTTTTGTCATTAACATTGTTTGTGCTCAAGAGCTAGTAGACTATTTCAATCAATCTTATGGGACTATAATACGATATACTACAAGGAATCATTTCATGCAAATATACAATCGTTGAAAGCTGTCAGACAGCATTGAATAAATTGGCTACAAATAATTAGCAAACAGGTGAAAATACACTGGCAATGAAACATTTAACCATGTGGTATAAAGACTTACTGGATCAGCAAACAGGTTGAATAAAAATGGTTGAACATCATTCAGGGTCTCTGGGCCACCAAGATTTAATAAGAGCACTCCAACCTTTTCTTCAACAGCATGTGAAGATACACCTTTGACATTTTCATCAAAAGTAGTACATAAATCTGTAGAGGTAGACCTCACAGCAAGATTCTGCTGCTGTTTAAGCACTTGATTTCTGTGGACCAAACAAGAGGATCCACTTGCTGCTAATCGCCAGGGTTTAACATTCCCATGCAAGTTTTGCTCACATTTGGTCGAACCAGCAAGATTTGTAGAACTAGCTTTACCACAGGACCTGTCGATGGTAGCAACAATCAACAAAGGTACAAAAAGAACAGATATACCCTTTGATGGATACAAAATTAAGGTTAATTATTTCTGTCCGTCTCCAGTGGAAATATCATCCAAATGTAGCTCTAACACATCTCAGAAAGCCATGGTAAGCTAGAAAAGTGGATGGATCAAGTTATCAACAACATTATGACCAAATTTATTGTGAATTCACGCCAAAGTCTCTACTGACAGCAAATTTCTTTTAGCAATATAACTTAATTGATGACATCTATGTTGGCAATCGTGCCTTTCAAATATACGAGCTTCAGAGCCTTCTGTGTTCTACACAATCAACACAACACTGGATAGTTTCGCAACTGACTTTTGTCCAGACCATTTGCATATGAATCCTAGGCATTCCTTCCAACCATACAATCCATAGATCCATAATACTATGGCATCTTATCCATAATACTTCGGCATCTTGTCTCTGCGTCTTATTTTTGTTTTGAAGACGCCTCCTGAGCCGCTCCCAAGCAACTCAGGGGGCGACTCAACCGCCCCACAAAACTACCCCTCACCACCGTGTTCCTTCCTCGCCGCCGCCACTGCTAGCGAGTGGCAGCGGCAGCGGGGCCTCCCGCAGCCGCTTGGTGGTGGTGTGGTGCAGGTGCGGGCCACGCAGTGGGCTAGCGGCGTGGGCTTGGCGTCCCACCCAGATCAAATCTGACTTTCCTCCCATCCTGCCGGATCGGCCCAGATCTGCCCTTCCTTGGCAGATCTGGCCGGAGTCGATGTGGCGGTGTGACGGACCGTGGCGACGGCGTGTAGTTGAAACGCAGGGGTTGTGGGCGGCCGGCGCCGATGCTAGGCTGGGAGGCGTAGTAGCATTTGATCCGCCGTGGGAGTGCCGGTGTGCGCCCACGATTCAGGTTTGACGCTTTCGTCTGGTGGAGGTCCGCCATGGCAGCGCTCTTCGGTGGTGGCTGACCGGTGTGAGGTTCCCGACCAACTGCCACCGTTGGCCTGCGTGGTTGTGGCTTCCCTCACCATTTGCCACAATTTCTCCAGATCTGGCGCT
Source organism: Dendrocalamus latiflorus (assembly GCA_017311315.1). Classification (NCBI taxonomy): domain Eukaryota; kingdom Viridiplantae; phylum Streptophyta; class Magnoliopsida; order Poales; family Poaceae; genus Dendrocalamus; species Dendrocalamus latiflorus. The sequence continues at coordinate 11,832,790 of CM029657.1, read as the reverse complement.
TCCGTCCAGTGGAGGTCCACCACGGCAACGCTCTTCGGTGAAGTGACTGGCCGATGTGGGGTTCCCGATCGGCTGTCGTTGCTGGCCGGTGTGGGGGAGGCCGGCCTCACTGTTGAAGCCGCCGTGACATATTCTATGGCGGGCGCCCCGCTTCGGTGTTGGATTGAGGGTCGGCCGGTGCATGGCCTAGCGGGGCTATGGCCGGCTGGCAGACGGAGATGCCGGCAGGCGGTGTTGTTCTTGTGCTGGGCAGCCTTGTGAGGCGGTCACGGCCAGACTGTGGCGGGTGACAGGCTTGCTCCGTGTGGTGTGGTGTTGTGCTCCAGGTGAAAACCCTAGATCTTGCTCTCTTTAGCAGGATCCAACAATGACGATGTTCTGGGACGTCGTTTCCCTCCTTGGAGGCGACATCTTGGTGTTAGTGATATGCCCTAAAGGCAACATGGAGATGTTATATATATCACATACTATGTTTATGATACATTACTTTGTTCCTTGAAATAGACATTATCATTATTGATCAATGAGTATGTGACTTATTCATGAGACTCTTAATGCTAAAATGTTGCTATTTCTAAATGATCCTTGATCATATATCACATGAGGAACAAATATGATTCAAAGATCAGCATATGTATTGATTGATGATCATGTCTCATGGATCATGGTATGGTGATACCAAATCAATAATATGGACATGTGTTAGTGAACATATGTTGGATAGACCCGCCATAAGACACTACAGAGATTCCATGTGTCATCAGTTGGTCTCAAGTAGTGTTTATGTGGAATCCTTAGACTTGAGATCATCATGGTTCCTAACATGCGTAGTAGCTTATTTTGGGACTACTAAACACTACTCCGTAACTGGGTAGTCATAAAAGTAGTCTTCGGGTTTGCCATGAAACATGTAGTGGGATGTGAATAATCAATATAGAATTTGCCCCTTCTTATGGGAGAGATATCTCTGGGCCCCTCGATGTAATGGATTATGAAAGTGCATAGCCATGCCAAGGTGATTGAGGAGTCAATCACAAGTTTATAATCCATCACGGAATCGAGAGAGTGATTGAGCTATTAAGAGGATGACACAAGTCTCGCCTTGAGCTAAATCTATATCGTGAGGCAAAGGGATTCGTACATGAGAACATTACAGGTTCAGTCGATATGATCTTTACGTATACTTTGGGGTTAATGTCTTACTAGAGGCCGCTATTAACAGGGTGACCGGAAAGACGTTTCCGGGTCGCGACCAAGTATACGTGAACCTACAGGGTCGCACACTTAACGGGTTGGAACACTAATTCGAATATGATTCGGCTGTGGGCTCAATTCGGATAGAGATCCGAATAGACTCCTATTGGGCCTCGATCTACAAGGCCCAAGTGAGGAGGTCTATATATATGGTGCCGAGGGGCTGAGGGGTGCATGCTTCTGTTAATCTCTAGCAAAACCCTAGCCGCCACCTCCTGAGCCAAAACCCTAGCCGCTCACGAGTGCTAGTACACTCGCGATCGGCGTTCCAGCCCCGGACGTGTGGATACCGGTGGAGGCGCTGCCCGTTGCGGCGTTGATTGGCATCAACAACCTACAGATTGGATCTGCTCGTGGTGTGGTTAATCGCGTGGAGGAGACGATCGGTTCGGGACGATCGGCTAATTCCACTATTACCTCGACGCGCGTGGTTGGATCGGTTTCTCCAACTCTTCTTCCGCTGCGCTGCGCGTCTAGTGGTAACGATCCATGATCCCTCCTTAAGCATGATGTCCTTGTGTGCGCGGTAGAAAAGTTTTGTTTTCTGCTTGCGTAGCCTACGCTCATTCCTTTACTTGGAGCTGTACGTCACTCACTGCGGGATCTTGTGGCATTTGTCCAGTGTGAAAACTTCAAATCCGGTTCTTGCCAGATCGGGTGACGGAGACGCCTTCGACGTTGTTCCCTCCGTGGAGGCATTGCCTTGGACCACCTGCCCTACCCTCCTCGTTTTGTTCCGTTGTGCTGATGCATGCTGTTACGAGGCGTGCTGCGGTAAAGTCGGAGTAGCCAAATCGTGAGCGCGATAGGTGGCGACGATAATGCGTGTGCTTGTCCATCGGTGGTGGTCTCCCTCTCATCGTCGGGGTGTGTTAGCCACAGACTTTTGTCTTGTTGGGCTCGGAGTCATGTTTTGTGTACACGGTCCTATCTTGGACCTTTAATTCGGCCTCTAGGCCACCGCTGTACTGATTTTCTTCTTAATGAATGAAACGCATATCTCCTGCGTTTTCAAGAAAAAAAATAACAAAGTTTGATTTTGCTATTATAAACATTGATCTTACTCCCGTGTTAACTTCCTCAAACGTGTGCTGCTCGACAGATGTTCACAAGTGAAAAACTATTTTTATTGCTAGTTCCACGAGCTCCAAACAATTCATTAGTGTAAGGATTCATGACAAGATTTTTAACCCAAAAAAAACATTCTGGCAAGTGCACAAAACTCTTACAATACCTATGAAGGTATGATGTGATACACTAATTCGATTTTGGTGCTAGTTTTCTTTTTCTTAGTAAATTCCTACCGAATCATGACTACCAATTTTGGTAGTTGCAAAAGCGCACCAGTATAAAACCCCACCACCACCAGAATCTAGTTTGCGTCAAACCCTCCATCTAGATCACTCCTCATAACAAAAAGAAAAAGAAAAAAGAAAGAGCAACGCAATGACAAGGAGAGCGGTACTCACGTGGTCGGACCACTCTTCCCCAAGAATTGTCCCGAGCACTTCAGATCAAGAACCCCGGAGCGGACGCACTCCATGATCCTGCAAGAGGAAAACCCAAGAAACTTCATCTCACAGCAACCCGTGCAAATCGAAGAGATCTCCTAATCCAAGAACTCGCCAACAACACGATCCATCAAGAATCTTGTGGGCGCACGGCCTCCCATTAAGCATCAAGAAACCCACGCACGGAAAGAAGAAAAAAAGGAGAAAAGAACCAACCGGGGGAAAAGAAAGGGAAGGAGGCGGCAGTTTCTCGACGCGCCCGCGGCTCACAGCGCGGAGGGAGATCTACAGCAGGTTGCGCTTGCTTGCTTGTTGGGGGAAGAGGAAGCAGATGGGAAAGAATTTGCTCGCATGGATCTGTCTTCCCCTCCCACTTGTTGGGGAGAAGAGGAAGCGCATTAACTGCGAAGGGGCAACTACCCCACGCTTGCTTCCTTCCTTCTCTCCCGTTCTTCCACGGAGGCAGTGGGGCCCACATGGAACCGAGCAAAGGATCGCACCGTGCACTAATCTTAAAGCAGTTCTCTTTTATTTTCTGCATTTTCCGGGTATTGATGATTTGCTTAAGTTAAAATGTGCCTTTCAGGATTTGTCGTTAATATCACATTAATATATGCCTAAAACCCACATGTTAATGAGACTAGTCAAATACTCGTGCATTGCTACAGAATATCTCATGTGTGTATTCTCAATCAATTGGTATACATATAATATATAACAGTTGGGATTAAATGTGATATATAAGCATCTCAGCCAATAACAATAAGACATTGCACAAAAACAATGTACACATCACAACCAAATTTCTGTTGTAAGTCAACTTCTAAAGTTGAACAAAGCAAAAGAAATTGTTAGCTCTACGTGCGTGTCCAGAAAGTGAAGTGACTAAAAACTGGTCCGTCATTCATCAAGTACAGATGAACCTAAAACAAATAGAAACATCCACTCATTTTTGTTTTCATTTGCTACCTTTATTGTAAAAAAAAGAGAGAGAAATCATCTATGAGGTCCAACTTTCCAAATAGTAAGGTCAGTATCATGATCAATTTGAAAGTTACAACATTAGTTCTACATGCACACAGTGGTTTGTTTGAGAATATACATTAGACAACCAGAGTCTTCCATATAGATATATTCACTCAGTTTGGTTTGATCAAAATTATATACACTACTGTCAGGCACTTATATCAACTTATATAGTAGAGTGCTTGTGCATTGCAACGGGATGCTAGAGCTTACACTAAATAGCATTTCCTTTCACATATCAAGTGAACTAACCAATTAAAAAATGCTCATATGTAAGACCATGAAAACTAACCTCATATGCAAGCCATCCAAACAAAAGAAAAATAATGACAGTCTTGAGAAAAAATTAAAATAAGCATCTAAGATTATTTGCATACGTACCTCTGACTAAGTCATCACTTTCTACAAATGACTAATTGTTCTACGAATGGAAATTTCTGCAACTAAAAAAACAAAAACTCATGAGTATAAACATTTATACTAAAAGAGAACCACAATATACAAGCTGAAACACATCTCTACAATTTCTTACCAAACTGATGTTATCTATAAGATAACCAATCATTGAATTGTAATTTCTAAAATTAGAATTGGAGAGGGAAAAAGAATTCATCAGAAGAAGAACCAGAATAAACAAAAGATTCTCAATCAATCTCTGAAAACTGTTTAGGTCAACTGTAGATAAACAAATCCAACCACAGTATAGATATTCGCATCTTACAACTTTCTGACCATATGTATATCTTTAGTTTATGCCTTTCATGGAATTAAATTCTTATTTCAAAAAATGAGTCTAAATGCATGGTGACACATGGTCTTACAGCACTACTACTAAAACCAGAAATTCATGTAATATACAAATTGATCATAATATCATGTGAATTACAAAAATAATTTGCCTATCATCCTATCACAAATTTATAATAGTCATATCACATGCAAAATGGATAAAGCAAAAAAGACAACATGCAACAACAAAGAGTGCAATGTAACATGAATCTTAATTATATTTGTGAACAAAGGGCAAACAGAGGGAGTAACTAATATACCTCAAGGTGACGCTGAGATGGATCAATTTGGCCATAAATCTACTCGTTATAAACCTGCAAGAAGGTGAAAAGGTTAAGAATAAAAATTTTGTTCTTAGTTCTAGAAACCATATGTATTTTCAGTTGATGCATTTTCGGTTCACATGCAAATGTGGAGATTAGGCTCAGATTGTGCACCTACAAGACAAATAAGTAGAATAGTCAATTAAGAAATCAAGTACGATGACTCAGTGCTTCCACTACATCCGTATCAATTATCATGTCATGGGCGACCAATCCAAACTGCTTAGAGCCAAAGAACATGAACCTTGGGTCCTAATCCCATGGATGACCTTGAAGGCATCCCTAAGGTCGTTGACACCTTGTAGCATGGTGGTGTGGTGCCAACGCCGAAGGCCACCTCCTTCGCCGCATGCCCCTGCGCCACAGCCGCTGCTTGGCACCAGGCGCAAGCTGCTTCCCCACGGGGGAAATCGTTAGCACATCAAGGAAGAGAGAGAAACATCAAACAAAAAGATGGGGTGGGTGGGTTACCTCCTTGTAGCAGTGGCGGTGGATGGTGGCAAGTATGGGTAGCGGAACCGCAGTGCTAGGGTGGTCAGCGTGAGAAGGGGTTTAAATGGTGAGGTAGAGGACATGGAGCAGCCATAGCGATCAGCCATGGTGCCGGCACCCATTTCCTCTTCTGTCACCCTTTCTCCCGCTCTTCTTCCCCTCCACCACCATCCCACTGCCCCTTCCCCACCGCCTTGCCCTGCCCTTGCTGCTTTGTCACCAGCCCTCATAGCTGTTGCCTCTCCTAGACCTGGCCTCCACTTGAGAGAGGGGTGAGGAAGGGAGGGGTGAGGGGATAGGGACAGGATGATGGGAAGGAGGGGTGCTTCTGTTTCCTTTCATGCTTGTTTACTCAGCAGCCTCGATCTGGTCGTGGTCGCCGACAATGAGGAGGTGGCCGGTAATGATGGAGGGCATCGGATCTGGCTGGCAATGAGGGCTTGGTGGCGACACGATTTGGGCTGGCATCTGTGCGAGTGAGTGGGGGAGTGAGTAGAGGGGGATGAGGTGAGCCGATGGAGGCCATCGAGGGCTGCAGATCGATCTGGAGAGCGAGAGAGAGGCCACCCTCGGTCTGGAGAGTGGACAAGAGAGAGAAATGAAGGGGCAGCCTGAATGCGCAAGGAGGTGGGGAAAGTGGAGGGGAGGGGCAAGTTCTAAAGTGCACATCTTTACAGTGGCAAATAATAAAATATCTCTTTTTTTGGGTCATCTCTAATACAGAAAATGCTCAAAAAAGAAAGAAGAATAATGCCATGTCGTCAACATGAAACATATAGATATTTAGATTGACAAGCTTAAGAAATAGTTTTTTCCAAAGCATCAGTAATTGCTCATATTGATATCCACCATGGCACAGGTTTTCCTTCAATCGTCTGCCAGATAATGCGTTGAAGATGAACTTCTATGAATTTAGTGGGTTTACATTATTAACCACTCACGGAGGGTAGTGGAGACCAAGGTGGGTCCTGCCCCCCTTTCCTTCCAAAAATCTTTAAATATAGATATAGGAGGTGTTTTTCGGGCTATAACTTATTGCTTTTTGTTGTGGCTACAGACCAAACAGAGAGAGAGAGTATGGTAGTGGAGAGTTAGGTGAGTAATGGCTTAGGGTTCTTCCCCATGGCCTGTGTTGTGTATATATGTCCACATGGGAAGTGCTTTTTACAATTATACCCTTACATCCGAGCGTTCCCCTTAAGGGCACTCATGTCATTACACATGCCCCATTTTGGGCCTTATATTTCTCTAACAGGCCTGTTGGGCTTAGGTGGGGGCCACCCCTACAACAGGAGCCTCTCATGGTGAAGGGCTTCATGGGCCGAAGCCATGTCGCCGAGTCCTTTGGCCCCCTCCGTCCCTGCGGCCTGTGAGCTCCCTAGATGGTTGGCGGAGCCTTATTTGCTTGTATTTCACTAGACCCGCGGGTGGGGGTGCGATGACGAGTGTGTTGGCAAAGCTGCCTCCCTCGCCGGGCTTCTCCGCGGGACTTGAGGCGATGGTGTGGCCATACTGTGCTGCGACGTTCCTTGTTCCGCCGGTCTACGTGGCGAAACATGCTTGGTGCTGCGCGGGGCTTGAAGCGCCGCGGCCGCGCAACGCTGCGACGCTCCCCTGCTGGTTGAGCTTCCTCGGGTTGGGCTCCTGCCGGTTGAGCTTCTCCGCTGATCGGGTATATATATTGTGCTGGTGTTGCATTGTACCTGCATTGTACAGTTGAACAGATGGCCTCCTGCTCGCGCACCGTGCTCCCGTACGGAGATGGCAAGGTTTGACCTGTTCTCGTAGACAGATATGCTTGAGTTCATCTGCGTCTGCTGATTGTGCCAACTGGCGCTATCATAAGGGAATGTTGATGTACCGAAGGTTATCTGTCTATGAGAACCCGTCAAAACTTGCTGTAAATCAGCCCTTGCGTTTCCAAAGTATGGGAAACCTAGGCGGCTGGATCCCCGCCGGTTTAGGCTATGAGGTTGTCACGTGAACTCTGAAGCTGAAGTGGCCGGCTGTGCTGCTCCCACGGCTCGAGGACGGCAGTTGGGTGCATTGTAGGTAGAACGGTGTTCGCTCGCCTCCACCCTCTGTTTCACCCGGAACGTCTACCGAGGGGACGCCAGACTCCTAACGCGTGGGGCTGAGTCGGGGGCCCGGCTAGGTCCCAGAAATGTAGGCCAAACTGGGCGTTCTCGCGGAAGTAATGCGGAGACCCAAAGTCGGGGGTGTCGCGCGAGTGTCAGGCCGAGGCGGCGTTGGACGAGGTGTACTCGCCATGCAAGAATGCAGCCTGGGTGCATGCACGAGGACGAAGTGCCGACGCTTGAAAGCATCTAGGCCCCTAAAAATGGTTTTGGTCATTAATGAAATTATATGAATATGGGACTAACGTGTTTTATGAGCATGCAAAGGGTTAGTTCACATATGAGCAAAAAGATGCAAGCCAAAGGACATGTGTGAAGACAAATTTGGCGCAAGACAAAGGTGCACTTAGCGTAGGATCCATTTTATTTTTACCGGTCTTAGGTGAATGGTGGAAGACCGGATTATAGGGTAGATGATCGTACCATCAAGAGGGATCTTGGCAAGTAGCTTGAAAACATATTTCTTGTGCCATATGGATCAACATTAGAAACTTGCATCCATAAAAAATTGGTTTTAAAACTAAATCTGTGCTCTGTCTGGAAGGGCGGTAGTACCGCAGTTTTGAACGTCGGAACTACCGGAAAGCGATAGTTTCGCACCCAAATGCGGTAGTACCGGCAAGCGGAAGATCCGGTTTTAGAGCGGATCAATTTTTCCAGAGAGCACCCTCGGTTCGGCCTAAAATCTTGCGGGAACGGAAGTACCGGCCATTTGAACGCCGGAACTACCGCACTGAGCGGTAGTACCGCATTATAGAGCGGTACTTCCGGAGCCCGGAAGAACCGGAGGGAGAGCGGATCGATTTTTCCAAAGAGCACCCTCCGGATGAAGTTCGGATTTTCCCGGAGCGGAAGTACCGGCGATTCCAATGCCGGAACTACCGCTGGTAGCGGTAGTTCTGCTTCTCAGAGCGGTACTTCTGGAGTCCGGAAGATCCGGACTCAGAGCGGATCAAGATTTCCAGAGAGCACCAAAATTGGGACCCTTTGGAGGTCGGCTGGAGTGGTAGTACCGCACCGACTTTGCGAAACTACCGGGGAGCGGTAGTACTGCAAATGTCAACGGCGGTAGTACCGCGCCGCCAAATCCAACGGTCACTGCAGAGCTCTGACATAACCGTTCTGGTGCGAAGATTTGATTGCGGTAGTACCGGCCCCTGGGGGCGGTAATACCGCTCGACCAGAATTTTTTCTGCATTTGTGTCAAACGGCTAGTTTTGGTTGGTGGAGGCTATAAATACCCCCACCACTGCACAAGGGTATTCTTTAGAGACTCATTGCATATTCCTTGAGCCCAAGAGCATTCATTCCGCCCATTTTCTCATATTGAGCATTAAATTGAGGTGGCTTTGCAATTAGTGCAAGATTTTCATTTGTTGATCCTCATTGGCACTAAAATTGCATTCAAGTGAACACTGGGGTTTATTACTCTTAGTGCTTGCTGGCACTTGGACGATCCGGTGGAGGTTGGCTTGGTGATCTTCTCAAGAAGATTGTGAGAAGACCCGGCAAATTGTGAAGGTTGGAGCTCGCCTACCCGGAGCGGGGAAAGAGCTACAATAGTGATCGAGGTGATTGGCTCAATTCGTGGAGCCGGTTCGATTCGTTCGGGCTAACCTCAACGTGGACTAGGGGAAACCGACAAGTTTTCGATCACCACGGTAAAACATCGGTTGTGTTCTTTTGTGCTTAACTCTTACTTAATTACATCATTGTTGATCTTTTGATTGTGTAGAGCTAGGTTTGCTTATTGTTAACTAGAATTGCATAGGATTAATTGCTTTACATTCTTGTCATCTAAATTGTAAAGAATTAATCATTTGAACAAGAAAAAATTTAAAAACCTCCTATTCATCCCCCCTCTAGTCGGTATCCTTGATCCTACAAGTGGTATCAGAGCTTGGTCTCTCATTTATAGACTTAACCGTCTAGAGAGAAAAGGATGGCTAGTGAGGGGATTGCGGTAGGAAAGGCACCTTTGTTTGATGGATCTAATTATGCTTATTGGAAAATTAGAATGTCAATTTATTTAAAGGCTATGAGTCCTAACATTTGGAAAATCGTAAATGATGGTTACGTCATGCCACTTGATCCCGAGAATCTGACGGAACAAGATGGGCGTAACACTCATTTAGATGCCCAAGCCATGAATGCTCTTTTTGGAGCCTTAAACGCGGATGAATTCAATAGAGTGAGCAATCTTGAGACGGCTCACGCTATTTGGACTACCCTTTCGGAAATACACGAAGGGACATCCACGGTTAAGGAGACAAAATTGCATCGGCTTAGAATTAAGTATGAGACATTCATAATGTTGCCCCATGAGGACATCAATGAGATGTACACACGGCTAAACAACATTGTGAATGAGCTCAAAGGTCTTGGAACTAACTTTTCCGATCTTGACATTGTGAGAAAGATGCTTAGGGCCTTACCGGAGAAGTATGAGATGTTGGTGACACTCTTCCTCAACTCACCGGAGTTGGCAAGGATGACTCCAACGCAACTCTTGGGTAATCTAATTACCAATGAGTTGTACAAGAAGGACAAGGAGGAACTCTTGGAGCAATCCACCTCCAAAGGAAAGAAGATCACCGCCTTCAAGGCAAAGGCGGTGGCAAGTGAGGAGTCCGAAGATGAAGAAGAGGATTCCGAAGAGGAGCTTGCACTTCTCGTGAGAAGGATGAACAAGTTCATGAAAAGGCGCTCAAGCCGAGGCACAAGTTATGACAAAGGCAAGAAGTGGAAATCCTCCTCCAACAAGAAGTATAGCAACATTCGTTGCTATGAATGTGATGAAAAAGGGGCACATAGCATCACAATGCCCCACGAAGAAGGATGACAAGGAGAAGTCGTCCAAAAAGAAGAACTATCAAGGCAAGAAGAAGCTTTTCAAGAAGCTTCACAAGGACGGCAAGAACGAAACGCACATTGGTGAGTAGAGATGGCAACGGGTAAATACCCATCGGGTATTGCCATTCCATACCCGTACCCGCTAGGTGTAAATTTACCCGTCGGGTTACCCGTATCCGCACGCGGGTAGGAAAATTTACCCGTACCCACGCGGGTATTACTACCCGACGGGTAACCCGTACCCGCAAGCATACCCGGTTCGACACATACGAATATCATCAATTTAAACATTCATTAATCATACATGCCAAGCACAAAAGCGTCTAATGATCAAAATTACTACATCACATAAACATACTTGACATGACCATATCAACATATGACAAACAAATAAACAATCAACAACAAGTAGATAATAAAATTAACATTTGAGTGGGATGTCTAGTTGTCTAATGCGGGTATTCATTACCCGCGGGTAGGCGGGTATGGGTAGTATATACCCACACCCGCACCCGCCTACCCGGCGGGTAGAGGATTTCGCCCAATAACGTACCCATGGGTACATAAAATTTTCCATACCCGTCTTTTTATCGGGTAAAACCCGTCGGGTATTCGGGTATCGGGTACCCATTGCCATCTCTATTGGTGAGTGGGATTCCGACGCGGAGTACTCCGACGCAAGCGAGGATGAGTCTCCCAAGAAGAAGGGACTTGTTGGCATCGCCATCAACGAAGCTCTGTCGCTATTCTCCACTCCCACATGTCTTATGGCAAAAGGGGAGAAGGTAAAAACTCTAGACGACGATGAGCCTTCTTATGATGATTTGATGGATATGTTAGTAGAATTAAATGAATTTCTTGGAAAAGAGAAGTCAAAATTTAAGGTTTTGAAGAGGGAGCATATATCTCTTCAAAAATCCTATGAGGAGCTAAAGGAAGCTCATGACTTGCTTCTCCAAGAAAATCAAAAGAAGTCTAGTACTAGCATTGGTATATCTTGCAATATTTTGAATGAGATGCCTAGTATAGAAAAATCAACATCTAGCATGTCAACCTCTTGTGATGATTTACTTTCTATGCCATGCTCATCTAATGTTGATTCATATAATGTCTTATCTCATGCTCATGATAATGTGCTAGTAAATGAAAACAAGAATTTAAAAGAACAAGCGCTAAAATTGAACAAAAGCTTAGAGAGAGCTTACAAGGGAAGAGATACTCTTGATAAGTTGCTAAGCGGGCAAAGATGTTCTTTTAACAAGGAAGGACTTGGGTACATTCCCAAGAAAGGTAAGAAGCCGGTATACAAACCTCCAAGGTTTGTAAATGAGAATGGTAAGTATTGTACCAAATTCCGGAATGTAGGACATATGGTAAATGATTGTTCTAAAAACAACTTGCATTCCATTGGATTATATGATTCTTGCTATATGCTTAAAAAATCTAAGAATGGAAATGTAATTGCTCATTTTATCAGCACCTCAATTTTGGGTGCCAAAAAGAAATCCATTTGGGTGCCCAAAACCTTGGTTACTAACCTCCAAAAACCCAAACAAATTTGGGTACCTAAAAAGGCTTGATTTTCTTTTGTAGGTGAATTACAAGACCGGTGGAAGGCATTGGGTGTTGGATAGTGGATGTACTCAACACATGACCGGAGACCGGAAAATGTTCACAACATTCGAGAGCGGAAGCAATGAAAGAATCACCTTTGGAGACAATAGCAAAGGGAAGGTACTTGGTTTGGGTAAAATTGCTATATCCAATGATCTTTCCATTTCTAATGTATCCCTAGTTGAAACTTTAAACTTTAACTTGCTATCCGTTGCTCAACTATGTGATTTAGGATTAACATGTTCATTCTCTAAAGAAAATGTAATCATTTCAAAAGAAAATAATAATGAACTTGTTTTCAAAGGCTTTAGATTTGGAAATCTTTATTTGGTAGATTTTACTTCAAATGATGCATGTCTAAAAACTTGTTTAATTGCAAAAACCTCTTTGGGTTGGTTATGACATAGGAGGCTAGGCCATGTGGGTATGGTGCAACTTAAAAAGCTTTTCAAACATGACTTAGTCGTTGGCTTGAAAGATGTGAAGTTTGAGAAAAATCGACTTTGTAGTGCTTGTCAAGCCGGAAAGCAAGTCGCTAGTTCTCATCCTTCCAAAAGTATCATGTCAACCTCTAGGCCATTAGAGCTCTTACATATGGATTTGTTTGGGCCAACAACCTATAAGAGCATCGGGGGAAATAGCTATTGTTTAGTCATTGTGGATGATTACTCTAGATACACATGGGTCTTCTTCCTAAATGACAAAAGCGAAACCTCCGGGATTTTCAAAAGTTTTTCAAGAAGAGCCCAAAATGAATTTGATTTTAAAATAAAGAAAATTAAGAGTGACAATGGTTCCGAGTTCAAGAATACAAAAGTTGAAGATTTTTGTGATGAACTTGGAATAAAGCACGAACTTTCCACAACCTACACTCCGGAGCAAAATGGAGTAGTAGAAAGGAAAAATCGCACATTAATTGAAATGGCTAGGACAATGCTTGATGAATATAATACTTCCGACAAGTTTTGGGCGGAAGCTATTAACACCGCTTGTCATGCCATAAATCGCCTTTATTTACATCGACTCTTGAAAAAGACTTCCTATGAGCTTCTCGTTGGAAGAAAACCGAACATTTCTTACTTTAGAGTATTTGGTTGCAAATGCTATATTCTAAGAAAGGCTGTTCGGCTCTCTAAATTTCAAAGTCGTTGTGATGAAGGTTTCTTATTAGGTTATTCTTCAAATAGCAAAGCATATAGGGTTTATAATAAAAATTCGGGATTAGTTGAAGAATCATGTGATGTACAATTCGATGAAACTAATGGCTCTCAAGAGGAGCAAGAAAACTTGGATGATGTAGGTAATGAAGGATTGCGCAAAGCTATGGAAAACATGCAAATTGGAGACATCAATCCAAAGGAAGATCCATCTTCACCAAGCTCGTCAAGACAAGTAGAGCTACCCACACCGTCTACTCCAAGCAATATTCAAGTTATTGAAGATGAGCAAAAGGATCAACAACAAAACAACCTCAAGATTCACAATGCAATTGCCAAGGATCATCCAATAGATCAAATATTGGGTGATATGAGTAAGGGTGTTCAAACTCGCTCTAGAGTAGCTTCATTTTGCGAACATTACTCTTTTGTTTCTTCTCTTGAGCCTAAACTTGTAGATGAGGCTCTAGATGACCCGGATTGGGTGAATGTCATGCATGAAGAATTAAACAATTTCGCACAAAATGAAGTATGGACCTTGGTGGAGAGACCCGAAGAGCATAATGTGATGGCACTAAATGGGTCTTTCAGAATAAACAAGATGAGAACGGTATTGTGGTAAGAAACAAAGCAAGGTTAGTACCTCAAGGCTATACTCAAGTTGAAGGGTTAGATTATGATGAAACATTTGCACCCGTGGCTAGACTTGAGTCAATTAGAATCTTGCTTGCTTTTGCATCTAGCTTTGATATTAAATTATTTCAAATGGATGTTAAAAGTGCATTCTTGAATGGAACAATCTCCGAACTTGTATTTGTTGAACAACCTCCGGGGTTCGAAGACCCTAAATATCCTAATCATGTTTATAAACTTTCAAAGGTGTTATATGGTTTAAAACAAGCTTCTAGAGCTTGGTATGAACGCCTTAGAAATTTCCTTATTTCGAAAGGATTTAAAATTGGTAAAGTAGATACAACTTTATTTACAAAGATCATTGGTGATGATTTCTTTGTTTGCCAAATTTATGTTGATGACATTATATTCGGTTCTACTAACCAAGATTTTTGCGAAGAATTTGGTGAAATGATGTCTAGGGAATTTGAGATGTCCATGATAGGAGAATTAAGCTATTTTCTTGAACTCCAAATCAAACAACACAAAGATGGGACATTTATAAGCCAAACAAAGTATACTAAAGACCTCTTCAAGAAGTTTAGCATGGAAGATGCAAAACCCATCAAGACACCAATGGCAACCAACGGGCATCTAGACCTCGACGAAGGAGGTAAGTCGGTAGATTCAAAGCTTTATAGATCCATGATTGGTAGTTTGCTTTATCTTATCGCATCTAGGCCCGATATCATGTTTAGTGTATGCATGTGTGCTCGCTTTCAAGCTTCACCAAAGGAGTGGCATTTAAAAGCCGTAAAGAGAATCTTGAGATATTTGAAACACTCCCAAAATATAGGGCTTTGGTATCCCAAAGGTGCTAAATTCGATTTAATTGGATATTCAGATTCCGATTATGTGGGTTGCAAAGTGGATAGAAAAAGCACTTCGGGAAGTTGTCAATTTCTAGGTAGATCTTTAGTATCTTGGTTCTCAAAGAAACAAAACTCCGTAGCACTCTCAACCGCCGAAGCCGAATATGTTTCCGCCGGGAGTTGTTGTGCTCAATTATTGTGGATGAGGCAAACATTGTTAGATTATGGAATGAATTTTGATAAAGTGCCTCTATTGTGTGATAATGAAAGTGCCGTGAAAATTTCCAATAATCCCGTCCAACACTCAAGAACCAAGCATATAGATATACGCCACCACTTCTTGAGGGATCATGTTAGCAAAGGAGATATTTGCATTAGCCACATCCGGACTGAAGATCAATTAGCGGATATCTTCACCAAGCCATTAGATGAAAACTGGTTTTGCAAGCTTAGGAGTGAATTGAATGTCTTGGATTACTCAAATGTTGCATAAATTTATGGTAAATTCAAATGCATGCTCATTTGAGGAAGCTTGAAAGGTTGTTTGAAATTGTGCTTTTATGCAAAAGGTTTTGATTCTTAAAAAGAGCATGCAAAATTATTTAAAATGTAATATTTTGTTCTATTTAATGCATAATGATCCTTAATGACTTTAGTTGAACGCAAAAACTAGGGATCATTTGCATCTATCCTCTTCAAATTCCATTTCTGCAAAGTTCCAGAAAAATCGGAACTACCGCTGTCTCCTGCGGTACTTCCGAGGAGCGGTACGTCTGGCCGAGTGTAACAGCCCAAATTTTTCTGAAAATAAAAATAAATAATTAAATAATTAAAAATCAATTAAAATAAAATTTAAATTGCCTAAAGTTTAAATTTGGATTTACCTTGAATTTCTGTTTTTGAAAAAGCTGGATTTGAAAAGTATATTCAGAAAATCCTAAAATTATTATTAAATAAAATGATATTTTTATTTTATATAAAAATTCTATGTCAAATTAATTATTTGGAGTTATTTGGCTTTTATTTGGTTTCCTGGATTTTCTGGAGTTCAAAAATGTATTTTTGAAATTAAAAAGTATTTTAAAGTATGAAAATTAAATACCAACATTAGTTGGAAATATTTTTATTAAGTCCACAATGTCACCAGGAGATTCTAGGAATTTTTCTAGAATTTTTGGAGGTCATTTGGTACTTTTCTGAGGCTTAATGGAATTTCTGTGCTTTTCTGAAAATCCTAAATTAAAAATCAAAAATAAAAATCCCCTCCTCTCCCTCCGGCCGCCACGTGGACGGCCAGATCTCCTCCACGTCGCCACCATCCGGCCGTCGACCCCATCCCGCCTACTCCCTCCGGATGGCCGCCACGTCGCACCCCTCCCCCATCCTGGCCGCCCGCGCCTCCCCTCCCGCCGACAGCCCGGGCCCGCTGTCAGGCCCGTCTCCCTCCTCCCGCGCGGCACCCTTCTTCCCCGGCCGCGCCGCCGCCAGGCCATGGTGCCGCCCCGCCCGTACCGGCGCCTTTCCTCTCTCCCGCGCGCTGCCCCGTCCCCCTTTCTTCTTCCCCACTCCTCGCGCCGACTCCCTCCGACCGAATCCCGCCATCCCCGCACCCTCTTTCCATCCGCGGCCGCCTTTCCTTCCCCCCCCACCTTCCTTTCCGCCGCCGCCATCTCCGGCGAGAAATCCTCGCGCCCCCGCTCCCCTCCGCCCCTATATAAACCCCTCCCCGGCTCCGTTTCTCCTCGCACCACTTCCCCCTCCGCTCCTCTCTCCCTCCCGAGCTCTCCCTCGCCCTCGCGCCGTGCGCCCAAGCTTCAGAGCGCCGGAGCTCCTCCGGTGAGGAATTGCGGCCACCTCCGTCGCCCTCGCGCCCCGCCGTCGCCTCCCTCGGCTTCCCCGCGCCCGTGCGAAGGTCCTCCGCCCCTCGGCCGCGCCTCTCCGCCACCGGAGCCCCGTTCCCATCGCCGCCCGAGTCGCGCCGCCGCCTTTGCTCGCCGCCAGCTCGCCGCCGGTCACCCCGGTAATGTTCGCGCCCACCCCCGAGTCGCCCTCGGCCTCCACTCCCGGTTGCCGCCCTCGCCGCCGGCCGCCACCTGCCGGAGCGTCGGCGAGGCCCGCTCCCCCGTGCGCCACCGGCCGGCCTCCCACGTCGGCGTCCCCGTGCCCACGTGGCCGGTGATCGGGCGCCATGCCAGCGCCACCTCGGCGCTAACTCGCCCGCCCCTGCCCCGTCAGCACACCCACCACCTCCGCCCCTTTCCGAGCCGATGGACCTGGTCCATGGACCAGGGCCCCACCTGTCAGTGGGTTTATCCCACGCTGACGCCAGCATGGCGCAATAAACCCATTTTTCAGTTCAAAAATAATTTGGCCGAAAATAAAAACCCTGCTGACGCAATAATTCAGATTTTCCTTTAGGAAAATAATTCCAAAAATCCCGATTTTCCATTTTCTCTCTTTTCAAACTTCCCGGAGCCCGTTCTCCTTCATCCTAACTCCGATTTAGCCCATTCAAATTTCTAAATTCATCAAAAATTCCCCTCTATCCATTTCTAGCCTCAATTCAAATATTTGAGTTCAATTTGAATTTAGTTTGAATTTATTTGAATTTGGTGGGTTATTTTGACGTGTAGACTTCGACGATTCGGGAAATTTCTTCGACGAAGATTCAAACAAAGTTGAAGAGCAAGGCAAGTCACACTCCTTGACCATGTTGATCCCAGATTGCAAATAAAATTATGTTGATTTAAATTATATTGCATGCATAATTTTATTCAATGTATTTCAATTCAGTTTTAACGTTAGTTAATACCTCCTTTGACATTGCAAATCCTTATATCTTGTCACCTTAGAATCAAACTCTAGTTAGTACACTAGTATTGGCTAGAGAATTTTAAATCAAATGCTTAGACTTGCTTAGAAATACTCTTGATTTTGGGATACCTTTTCACATAAAATGATAAGCTTTTCGAATGTATTCTTGACTTCGGAGAGTCAAGAAGGATGATAAAATATTTTAAAGCAAAATATAAAATCTGGTTTAGACTTAGGCTAATGGTTAGGTGGTGGGTGCAGGCATGCACTGTTGTTCGGAGACACAGTGTTGATTGTCGTGCACAAGGGATATGTGGTTGAGCCTCAGTCAATTAAGGACCGGTCTGTGAGCTATTGTTGCAAAGCCCTATCGTACTACCACAAGGCTGGTATGGGACAGCCCTGGCTGAATAATTTGCGAGTCCCAACCTGGGTCATGTTGTAGGATGAAAGTGAGCGTGGCGTAGGCCATGAGAAGTCTCACTCGGCTCAAGAGGGGGTCCCGGTCTGGTGGATTCCTTACTGGGGTGAAACCTTAGAGTTGGCTTGGCCAGGTTGAAGGCTTTGCATTGTAAAGGCCTTGTCACGACTCCTCGCCGCACACCAAAGGAAGTGTGTAAACCGGTGGCAATATGGGATGATCGTGTCTTGTGGGTAAAGCTGTACAACCTCTGCAGAGTGTATAACCTATCCTGGATAGCCGTGCCCACGGTCACGGGCATGCTGAGTAAAGTTTTTCATGGATTAGACTTTGTTTTTCAAAATTGTTTTCGAAAACCTTGTGGATGGAATCCACGAGAGATGAAAACCTTACGGATGGATGGAATCCGTAAGAGTTTGAAATCTGGTGAATGGATGGAATTCATCAGAGTTGCGCGGTGAAAGCGTGTGGATGGATGGAATCCATACGTGATCTTTTGGAAAAGATGGTCCGGGTGGGATGCCCGTGGATAGGTTGGTGTTTGGTCGGAGCCTGCACTGACGGTAATATATTCAATTACAAGTACTGTCTTTACGTATTGTATTAACTTCAGCCTTTTCAATCTATTTATTATATTTCATTAAATGCTGTTTTATGCAAACTAACCCTATGAGCCTTCCATTGAAGCCTTTATCATTATATTGCATTTCTCCGTGTGACTTGCGGAGTACAAGTTTGTACTCATTGTTGCTATCTCCACACAGAGGAAGACGACTTCGACTACGGTGAAGACTAGAACGAGTAGGCCACGTCATGCAGTTGTTTGCCTGTGGGCAGGCTTGGGCTTCATCTTTTTAGCTTCTCTTCCGCAGTTTCTTTTGCAGTTACTTTTGCCAATGTGCGATGATGTAAACGCTGGCCATAAGGCCGTACTCTTAAAATTAAATAAATGTCATTATGCTTGGTATTTGTCTTTGTTGTCCACTGTGTGCACTAGCTGATCCTGGACTAGTGCGATTTACACAGAGGATCCTGGAGTTGCTGCTCCGGGTTCCGACAGAGATGGTATCAGAGCCTTAATGACTCCAAGCCGTGACCGTAGGTAGAATAGATTGGTCAGACCATAAGGACTTATTTTTAATAGTCAGTAATTTCAAAAAGTTTTGCTTATTCTTACCTCCTAATCTTTGCTTATCCTTATCTCAATCCTTTCTCGTCTTTATGTCATTTTTGAAAACCTATTTCTGCATCTTCCCTTGTTCCAAAACAATTACAGATGGCAGCAGCTGGAATTCTTCGACCCTGTCGCCACTTCAATCTTCGCCTCGAAGGATCCTGCTTCGTACCTCGAGCACCACGCAAGATCACACCAAGGCGACCCTTACCCATTTAGGATGAGTTGTTAGGCTAGATAATAAAACGTTATTATGAGCTGTCAGTTTTCTCTTTTGTTGGCAGCCATAACTATTATTTAATAAAGGTTTCATTAAAGTTGAAATTTTGGTTGCGCAAAATATCCCCTATTCCCCCTTTGCCTTGAGTCTCCTCTCTCCTAATTCTTGAAAGCACCCAGCAGATGGTTAACACAAGAAGCAACAACAACGACAATGTCCACGACAACAACCCTACTAGCAACCAGGCTGCACAAATCCCTCCACCACCTCCGGTTAATGGACCAGATTGGGCTCAAATGATGGCCAATCAGAATCAGCTTATTCAACTACTAGTGCAGACCATCAACAATCCTGCACAACCTGCTCCACTAGTACCAGCACAAGCTCCCCAACCAAGCCTGGCTGAATTTATGAGGTTGCGTCCCCCGACCTTCTCCAGCAGCGCTGATCCTATGGATGCAGATGACTGGCTTAGAGTCATAGGCAAAAAGCTGGACATCATCCAATGCAGTGACCGGGAAAAAGTCTTATTCGCTTCTCATCAGTTGAACGGACCAGCGTCAGAATGGTGGGACACTTACACCGCTGCTCATGCCAACGCACAAGCCATAACATGGGATGAGTTTGTGCGGAGTTTCCGCAAAGCTCATATTCCAACCGGCACCATCACTCTCAAGAAAAGGGAATTCCGAACTCTGCGCCAAGGAAGCTGCACCGTGAATGAGTATCTACGGAAATTCAACCAATTGGCACGTTACGCGCCAGAGGACATCGCTACTGATGAAGCTAAGCAGGAAAGATTCCTTGAAGGACTCAATGATGACCTGTCGGTTCAACTTCTCTCCAATGACTACACTGACTTCCACCAGCTTGTCAGTAAGGCGATTCGCCAAGAGTCCAAGCACCAAGAAATGGAGAATCGGAAGAGACGTATGAACACCCAGCACACGAACACCAGAAGTTTTCCCAAGATCAGAAGGACTCCACTATAGGCCAACAGATTTCAGTCTTCATCTTCAGCCCAAGAACAAACCAACACTTTCCCCAACAACGAAGACAACAAAACTTTGGCAATTGACTTCCCAAAGGACTCAAACCCTGCAGCAGGAGTCACCTGTTTCAACTGCCATGAGACAGGGCATTACGCCAATAACTGCACCAAGAAGCAACATGTAGTGAAGAATGGAACACCGGGAGCACCAACTGCCAACCACCTTCAAGCAGGAAGAAAAAGGCCCCAGAAGTTCGTCAAAGGACGACTAAATCAGATCTCGGCAGAAACCATGCAGAGTAAGATCCAAACCCATTTCTTTGCTAGCCTATGCGAATCTCGGGGACGAGATTCTTTTTAAGGGGGGTAGATTGTAACAGCCCAGGTTTTTCTGAAAATAAAAATAAATAATTAAATAATTAAAAATCAATTAAAATAAAATTTAAATTGCCTAAAGTTTAAATTTGGATTTGCCTTGAATTTCTGTTTTTGAAAAAGCTGGATTTGAAAAGTATATTCAGAAAATCCTAAAATTATTATTAAATAAAATGATATTTTGATTTTATATAAAAATTCTATGTCAAATTAATTATTTGGAGTTATTTGGCTTTTATTTGGTTTCCTGGATTTTCTGGAGTTCAAAAATGTATTTTTGAAATTAAAAAGTATTTTAAAGTATGAAAATTAAATACCAACATTAGTTGGAAATATTTTTATTAAGTCCACAATGTCACCAGGAGATTCTAGGAATTTTTCTAGAATTTTTGGAGGTCATTTGGTACTTTTATGAGGCTTAATGGAATTTCTGTGCTTTTCTGAAAATCCTAAATTAAAAATCAAAAATAAAAATCCCCTCCTCTCCCTCCGGCCGCCACGTGGACGGCCAGATCTCCTCCACGTCGCCACCATCCGGCCGTCGACCCCATCCCGCCTACTCCCTCCGGATGGCCGCCACGTCGCACCCCTCCCCCATCCTGGCCGCCCGCGCCTCCCCTCCCGCCGACAGCCCGGGCCCGCTGTCAGGCCCGTCTCCCTCCTCCCGCGCAGCACCCTTCTTCCCCGGCCGCGCCGCCGCCAGGCCATGGTGCCGCCCCGCCCGTACCGGCGCCTTTCCTCTCTCCCGCGCGCTGCCCCGTCCCCCTTTCTTCTTCCCCACTCCTCGCGCCGACTCCCTCCGACCGAATCCCGCCATCCCCGCACCCTCTTTCCATCCGCGGCCGCCTTTCCTTTCCCCCCCCCACCTTCCTTTCCGCCGCCGCCATCTCCGGCGAGAAATCCTCGCGCCCCCGCTCCCCTCCGCCCCTATATAAACCCCTCCCCGGCTCCGTTTCTCCTCGCACCACTTCCCCCTCCGCTCCTCTCTCCCTCCCGAGCTCTCCCTCGCCCTCGCGCCGTGCGCCCAAGCTTCAGAGCGCCGGAGCTCCTCCGTTGAGGAATTGCGGCCACCTCCGTCGCCCTCGCGCCCCGCCGTCGCCTCCCTCGGCTTCCCCGCGCCCGTGCGAAGGTCCTCCGCCCCTCGGCCGCGCCTCTCCGCCACCGGAGCCCCGTTCCCATCGCCGCCCGAGTCGCGCCGCCGCCTTTGCTCGCCGCCGGTCACCCCGGTAATGTTCGCGCCCACCCCCGAGTCGCCCTCGGCCTCCACTCCCGGTTGCCGCCCTCGCCGCCGGCCGCCACCTGCCGGAGCGTCGGCGAGGCCCGCTCCCCCGTGCGCCACCGGCCGGCCTCCCACGTCGGCGTCCCCGTGCCCACGTGGCCGGTGATCGGGCGCCATGCCAGCGCCACCTCGGCACTAACTCGCCCGCCCCTGCCCCGTCAGCACACCCACCACCTCCGCCCCTTTCCGAGCCGATGGACCTGGTCCATGGACCAGGGCCCCACCTGTCAGTGGGTTTATCCCACGCTGACGCCAGCATGGCGCAATAAACCCATTTTTCAGTTCAAAAATAATTCGGCCGAAAATAAAAACCCTGCTGACGCAATAATTCAGATTTTCCTTTAGGAAAATAATTCCAAAAATCCCGATTTTCCATTTTCTCTCTTTTCAAACTTCCCGGAGCCCGTTCTCCTTCATCCTAACTCCGATTTAGCCCATTCAAATTTCTAAATTCATCAAAAATTCCCCTCTATCCATTTCTAGCCTCAATTCAAATATTTGAGTTCAATTTGAATTTAGTTTGAATTTATTTGAATTTGGTGGGTTATTTTGACGTGTAGACTTCGACGATTCGGGAAATTTCTTCGACGAAGATTCAAACAAAGTTGAAGAGCAAGGCAAGTCACACTCCTTGACCATGTTGATCCCAGATTGCAAATAAAATTATGTTGATTTAAATTATATTGCATGCATAATTTTATTCAATGTATTTCAATTCAGTTTTAACGTTAGTTAATACCTCCTTTGACATTGCAAATCCTTATACCTTGTCACCTTAGAATCAAACTCTAGTTAGTACACTAGTATTGGCTAGAGAATTTTAAATCAAATGCTTAGACTTGCTTAGAAATACTCTTGATTTTGGGATACCTTTTCACATAAAATGATAAGCTTTTCGAATGTATTCTTGACTTCGGAGAGTCAAGAAGGATGATAAAATATTTTAAAGCAAAATATAAAATCTGGTTTAGACTTAGGCTAATGGTTAGGTGGTGGGTGCAGGCATGCACTGTTGTTCGGAGACACAGTGTTGATTGTCGTGCACAAGGGATATGTGGTTGAGCCTCAGTCAATTAAGGACCGGTCTGTGAGCTATTGTTGCAAAGCCCTATCGTACTACCACAAGGCTGGTATGGGACAGCCCTGGCTGAATAATTTGCGAGTCCCAACCTGGGTCATGTTGTAGGATGAAAGTGAGCGTGGCGTAGGCCATGAGAAGTCTCACTCGGCTCAAGAGGGGGTCCCGGTCTGGTGGATTCCTTACTGGGGTGAAACCTTAGAGTTGGCTTGGCCAGGTTGAAGGCTTTGCATTGTAAAGGCCTTGTCACGACTCCTCGCCGCACACCAAAGGAAGTGTGTAAACCGGTGGCAATATGGGATGATCGTGTCTTGTGGGTAAAGCTGTACAACCTCTGCAGAGTGTATAACCTATCCTGGATAGCCGTGCCCACGGTCACGGGCATGCTGAGTAAAGTTTTTCATGGATTAGACTTTGTTTTTCAAAATTGTTTTCGAAAACCTTGTGGATGGAATCCACGAGAGATGAAAACCTTACGGATGGATGGAATCCGTAAGAGTTTGAAATCTGGTGAATGGATGGAATTCATCAGAGTTGCGCAGTGAAAGCGTGTGGATGGATGGAATCCATACGTGATCTTTTGGAAAAGATGGTCCGGGTGGGATGCCCGTGGATAGGTTGGTGTTTGGTCGGAGCCTGCACTGACGGTAATATATTCAATTACAAGTACTGTCTTTACGTATTGTATTAACTTCAGCCTTTTCAATCTATTTATTATATTTCATTAAATGCTGTTTTATGCAAACTAACCCTATGAGCCTTCCATTGAAGCCTTTATCATTATATTGCATTTCTCCGTGTGACTTGCGGAGTACAAGTTTGTACTCATTGTTGCTATCTCCACACAGAGGAAGACGACTTCGACTACGGTGAAGACTAGAACGAGTAGGCCACGTCATGCAGTTGTTTGCCTGTGGGCAGGCTTGGGCTTCATCTTTTTAGCTTCGCTTCCGCAGTTTCTTTTGCAGTTACTTTTGCCAATGTGCGATGATGTAAACGCTGGCCATAAGGCCGTACTCTTAAAATTAAATAAATGTCATTATGCTTGGTATTTGTCTTTGTTGTCCACTGTGTGCACTAGCTGATCCTGGACTAGTGTGATTTACACAGAGGATCCTGGAGTTGCTGCTCCAGGTTCCGACACCGAGGAAGCGGTACTACCGCTCTGAGCGGTACTACCGGCCGCATCTGTGGTACTACCGGACCAGCAGTTAAGGGGGAGCAACTGCCCGGACCCGAGGGTCTTTTCCTTCCTTTTTTCCCCCATCTCCGGTACTTCCTCTCCTCTTCCGCCCGTGCCCGTACTCTTCTTCTTTCTCTCTCTCTCTCTCTCTCACAAAAGAACCTCCAATCTAACGCCCCTAGATCCACAAATCTAGCGGCATTTTCTTCGATTCCTTGCATCAAATCAACTCTCATGGGTTCAACTCCTCCAATTCTTAAGGTATTTCGGATCAATCATCTCTTTTTGATCTTCTTTCTTTTGAACCCTAGGTCATGGATAGGTTAAATCGAATGTAGTCGTTTTTGCTATTTAATTCTAGGGAAATTGAGTATATTTGGTGTTTGAGGGTATATACAAACCTATTTCATGGATTCAATCCAAGAAATCACCAAAAATTCATTCTCATTTCCAAAACCCTAGAATCTGCCAGGAAGCGGAACTACCGCCCGTCTGGTGCGGTACTACCGGCCCACAACGGCGGTACTACCGGTTTTACCTAACAGTGCAGCAAATTCAATCCATTTCTTTTCAATCTAACTTGGCTATACTCCTTTGATTCTCATGACCCTTTGCTTCTATCTTTAGATGCCTAGAACAAGGAATGCGGTGAGGAAGGCATACTCTTCCATCTCAGGGGATTCCTCAGCCACCCCTGCTCTCCCATCTCCTGAGGCAGTCCAGCAGGCAGCCCAAGATAAAGGGAAGGCGCCTGCCTCTGACAGTGAGTCTGATTCCGGATCTGAGACGGAGTCTGAGCAGCCCCAGCCTGCGAGCTCTCCCATGGAAGAATCTGAAGAAGATCTAGCTGGGAGAGAATGCCTTGAGATTGATTTCAAGAAGATCTCAGCTGATGAGTACGCTCGCCTTCGCCACACAAATCAGTATGAGTTCCCCTCAAACTCAATCAATCCTAAGTTCCATACCAAGTTCCAGGAGAAGGTATTTGATGAGATGTATGGACCAGATCGCCAGTTTGCAGATCATAAATATATTGACTGGGATCATATTGATAGCATTGAGAAGTATGATGGAACTTTCAGGCAATTCCAGAGAGTTGGCCTTCGACAGCTTGTGGCCCTAGGACGTGACTACAATGAGGAGTTTATACATCAGTTTTATGGTACTGTGCACATCTCTCCTGATCTTTAGCATATGACTTGGATGACAGTGTACACAAGATATGAGGCCACCAAGCATGAGTTTGAGATAGTGTTAGGAGCGGAGCTAAGTGCTTATGAGAAGGTATATGACAAGCCCGCTCTCGATATTCATGCCATGTATCCTTACTACAACACCGAAGAAAAGTATGTGCTTGGCAAGAATATTGGACTTCACCCTATTCCAAGCTTGATCAATCGCATTATCAATCATACCATTCTCCCAAAAGGTGGCAACTATGATGCCATTCGAGGCCATGTTTAGAACATCATTGACTACATTATGAAGGGTGAGAAGTTTGATGTCGTGGATGTGATCATGAGGGAGATAGTCTCCTCCAAAAATGATCGCAACAAGCGCATCAACTATGCGCCCTACATCATGGCTCTGATTGACTCCAAGTTTCACTATCGTGGAGGACGGGGTGGAGTGCATAAGCCATACAAGCCAAGACCGGAGCCTCCCATTCCCACTGGTGTTCGAGCCCGACAGACGACGGATCCAGGAGCAGGCTCATCCACCGCAGCAGCAGGAGCAGCAGCTCAGCCTCAGGAGCCTGGCCAGCCCTCTCTCTCTCAGATTTATTCTTCCATGCTTGAGGGGTTCTCTACCCTCAATTCCCGGATGGATAGGGTTGATGCGCGCCTGGACTCCATCGACAGCGGATTGACTTCTCTGGATGGTCGAGTTACAGCTCTTGAGCACCCTCCATCGCCTCGTCGCTACACTCGCCATCGTCTTCGTAGTGATCCTCCTTCTCCTTCTCAGGGTTGATCTCTCTTTTTGGTACTTGATGCCAAATGGGGAGAAGATTGGATTGGGGGCTTACTTACTCCTTTGGACCTATGGGCTTATATCTACTATCTTTTTAATATCTTTAATGGTTGTAATGAACTTATGGTTGGATGTAATGAACTCATTTATCTTTTGAACTTGTGGATGTAATGAACCTTATGGTCATAAATGTTTATGCTATTATCTGTTGCTTAATTGTCTATCTACTCTCTTTTGATGTCATAACTTTGTCTTGTGCATCTTGTATGAAATGTTGTAATCTTTAACCATGCACATATTTAGGGGGAGTCATCTCCTCTCTTGGACTTTAAAAGGAGATAGTTCATTTCTTGTTAAATTCAAATTTTTTATTGCTAAGAACTACTCTCATTCAAAGCCAACATAGAATATACAAGTTGTTGTCAAACAATTTGATATATTCAAAACTTTTATCTCTCATATAACATGAGTTGTCATCAATTACCAAAAAGGGGGAGATTGAAAGCATCTAGGCCCCTAAAAATGGTTTTGGTAATTAATAAAATTATATGAATATGGGACTAACGTGTTTTATGAGCATGCAAAGGGTTAGTTCACATATGAGCAAAAAGATGCAAGACAAAGGACATGTGTGAAGACAAATTTGGCGCAAGACAAAGGTGCACTTAGCGTAGGATCCATTTTATTTTTACCGGTCTTAGGTGAATGGTGGAAGACCGGATTATAGGGTAGATGATCGTACCATCAAGAGGGATCTTGGCAAGTAGCTTGAAAACATATTTCTTGTGCCATATGGATCAACATTAGAAACTTGCATCCATAAAAAATTGGTTTTAAAACTAAATCTGTGCTCTGTCTGGAAGGGCGGTAGTACCGCAGTTTTGAACGTCGGAACTACCGAAAAGCGGTAGTTCCGCACTCAAATGCGGTAGTACCAGCAAGCGGAAGATCCGGTTTTAGAGCGGATCAATTTTTCCAGAGAGCACCCTCGGTTCAGCCTAAAATCTTGCGGGAACGGAAGTACCGACCATTTGAACGCTGGAACTACCGCACTGAGCGGTAGTACCGCATTATAGAGCGGTACTTCCGGAGCCCAGAAGAACCGGAGGGAGAGCGGATCGATTTTTCCAAAGAGCACCCTCCGGATGAAGTTCGGATTTTCCCGGAGCGGAAGTACCGGCGATTCCAATGCCGGAACTACCGCTGGTAGCGGTAGTTCTGCTTCTCAGAGCGGTACTTCCGGAGTCCGGAAGATCCGGACTCAGAGCGGTACTTCCGGAGTCCGGAAGATCCGGACTCAGAGCGGATCAAGATTTCTAGAGAGCACCAAAATTGGGACCCTTTGGAGGTCGGCTGGAGCGGTAGTACCGCGCCAACTTTGCGGAACTACCGGGGAGCGGTAGTACCGCAAATGTCAACGGCGGTAGTACCGCGCCGCCAAATCCAACGGTCACTGCAGAGCTCTGACATAGCCGTTCTGGCGGGAAGATTTGATTGCGGTAATACCGGCCCCTGGGGGCGGTAGTACCGCTCGACCAGAATTTTTTCTGGAATTTGTGTCAAACGGCTAGTTTTGGTTGGTGGAGGCTATAAATACCCCCACCACTGCACAAGGGTATTCTTTAGAGACTCATTGCATATTCCTTGAACCCAAGAGCATTCATTCCACCCATTTTCTCACATTGAGCATTAAATTGAGGTGGCTTTGCAATTAGTGCAAGATTTTCGTTTGTTGAGACTCATTGGCACTAGAATTGCATTCAAGTGAACACTGGGGTTTATTACTCTTAGTGCTTGCCAGCACTTGGACGATCCGGTGGAGGTTGGCTTGGTGATCTTCTTAAGAAGATTGTGAGAAGACCCGGCAAATTGTGAAGGTTGGAGCTCGCCTACCCGGAGCGGGGAAAGAGCTACAATAGTGATCGAGGTGGTTGGCTCAATTCGTGGAGCCGGTTCGATTCGTTCGGGCTAACCTCAACGTGCACTAGGGGAAACCGACAAGTTTCCGATCACCACGGTAAAAATCGGTTGTGTTCTTTTGTGCTTAGCTCTTACTTAATTACATCATTGTTGATCTTTTGATTGTGTAGAGCTAGGTTTGCTATATTGTTAACTAGAATTGCATAGGATTAATTGCTTTACATTCTTGTCATCTAAATTGTAAATAATTAATCATTTGAACAAGAAAAAATTTAAAAACCTCCTATTCACCCCCCTCTAGTCGGTATCCTTGATCCTACAACGCTGCTGTTGACTGTGACGTAGGCACGGAGCTCGACGTGGTGAAGGCCGCCTTTGGGAAGCCCAGCGTCGCGGAGTCGGAGCGAAGTCCGAGGCACTGGCATGGTGTGGTGAGCTTCGGCCTTGTTGCACAGATTTGTGGCGTGGAGGCAAGGTACTCCCCCGCGAGGTGGGGCGGGAGCGACACCGGCCTTGTTACCGAGGCAGAGCTCCCGTCAAGACTGCCACCGAGGTTGCTTGGCCCGTGGCGACTTGCTGTTACACCCTGGCGTAGGGCCGAGGCATGAGACCGGGCCGAGGTGGAGGGCGGAGTTTCTCTGCTAAGGTGGGGACTCGCCCGTCTTAAGCTGCTGATGTTGACCGACCCTGGTGGAGACAGACCTCGCGCCTCAGACTCCCTGGATGCGAGGTGGTCGCAGCTTCGTGGTCTCCCCGCTAGGACGGGGGCTTGCCTATCTGGAGTCGCGTAGGCCCGAAAAGGCTTGCCGGTTGGTGGTCCCGATGGGACGGGGTGCACGCCGGGGTCTCGTTTGCTGTGCTTAATCCCGCGGGCGCAAGCGTGTGGCGAGGCGGCCTTTCTCGGAGTCCGTGTGGCTTCCAACGCCTTCGCCGCAATGCCCCTTCGCGCGGGTGCAGTTAGAGTCGGGGTCAGGGCCTCACCGCTGGGGCGGGGGCTCCTGTTGGACTGTTGCGGTCGATTGGCCCCAAGAGTTGGTTGACACGCGTCGGAGGCTATAGTGGGTCGTGCGACCTGTATGTAATTCCTGCGTTGGCCGACACGCGGCGAGATGCGACTGGCGCGTCGTGCAATGTCAGGCCCCTGTACGGTCGCAGTCGCAAGTGGCATACGTGCGCCATCGCGACGCTTCGGCTTCAGTTATGAGGAGACGAGCGGTTGTCATCTGCCGGTTGCGCTTATCGGCGGTGGGGAGGCGAGGGGTCTTTAAATACCCCCCGTGGTACCACGTCTGCGCCTCCTCTACGCACTTTCCAATCGTTCATGCCGTCCTCTATACTTGTTCTTCTTGGCCGTGCGCTCCTTTTCATCATCGAGTAGCTCGTGGACACCGATGGCGACTTGCGGCGAGCATGCTCAGATGGCCGGCGGTCCTTGCCACTTGAGGTGAAATATACGTTGGAGGAGCACGATCCGACGGCGGCGGGCAGGTGGTGGGCGGCGGCAAAGAAGAAGGAAGGTCTGTACTCCGGCGATTTAGGCCGCACGCTTGTGACGGAGGATACGATCCGGGCGCTGCTGCGCGAGGGGAGGCTATCAGACCGCCAGGCGGTGCGGCTACCTGTCGATGACGAGACGGAGCCACACCCTGAGAAGTCAGAGGTGATCATCTTCATCGCCTACTTCGAAGCTGGATTCCGCATTCCAGCCGCGGCGATTGTTGGCGATGTGCTGCGGACCTTCAAGCTGGAGTTGGCGCAACTGACTCCGAACGCAGTGGCTCGCCTTGCCGTATACAGCTGGGCCCTGCGCTCGGAAGCGTGTTGGCCCAGCACGTCAATGTTTGCATACTTGCATGACGCATGGTGTCAGCCGAAGGAGCGGAAGGACGGATGCTGTCGAACTTTGGCAGCGTCAACTTCGTTCTGCGGGCATCATGCGGGAAGCTCTTCCCCGTGAACTCGACGCGAGGGAAATGGGAGTCCAACTGGACGAGACAGTGGTTCTACCACTGTGTGGCAAGTGGTAGCGGCCTTGAGTGCATGGGCCGGCCGATTGCCTTCAAGACCACGCCTGGCCTAACCCTCGACCACGAAGATAGGCGAAGGGTGCGCAGACTTGTGGGGGTTACCGCCCGCTTCAACATGCGTGACATCACCGAGGAGTACATAATGTATGGTGTGGCGCCGCTCGCCAGTGATTGGCGCCTCACCGCCGGGAAACTTCGGGACGACAACGTTCAGCCGGCCGTGTGTTCACTACCGGCACCAACTGGTCATCGTAAGCCTCGACCACGCCCTCCCCTCCGTTTGTATGTAATGTGTCGTGTCTGATCGCGCTCTTTGTGCCGCGTAGGAACTCACCTGGAGGACGCGGAGCGTGCAGCGCGCGTGTTCCTTGGGCCATACACCGCCAGGGAGCATGAGCAACGCGCGACTGCAGCTACGGAAGCGGGATTAGGGCGGATAAACCGCGTGTGCGAGGTCTTGGGTCTTCCCGTGCCGGATCGTGCCCCTTCGGCCCCGCAGCATCAAGACGACGGCGTCGCAGGGACGAAAGCGTCGTCCCGCAAGAGGACCCGGACTGCTGCGACCATGCCCTGCACAACGGCTGTCGTCGCTCCCGTCGGCGCGGCAAGCGCAGAGTCGGATTCGGCGAAGTACGCCGACTCAAACTTGGAGGAGGGCGTGGGTACCAGTGGCGAAGGTGCCAGGGGCAGGGAACGCGCCGAGGCGGAGCTGGCGTTGGTTGGCGGTACCGGGGCGAAGTCCTTGTCCGTGGCCGCGATCGTGCCGGGTCTGTCCTCCGCGGGGGTAGGTGGGGCGCGGTCTTCGCCAATAGTGGCGGCTGAGACGGAGGTGCCCCCTGCGGAAGTTACAGGGTTGGCGTCCCCGCCCGCCGAAGTTGCGGCTGCGGAGGCCCCCTGCGGGCGTTGCTGTTGCGGAGGCGCCTTCGGCAACAGTTACCGAGGCGGGGCCCTCACCTCCAACGAAGCGGCCACGTCTGCCATCCTCCCTTCACCAGACTTCGAGGGGGTTTGCCGTAGCGACCGGCATTGGGAGCTTATGGGACCTCGCCTCGTACACCGAGGTTCCCCTGTCGCGCACCCTTCCGGCTCCTCAGACCGTAGTGGCCGTGGCGGAGGAACGGGTGTCGCTGGGTCCCATCCCGGAGGTTCCTCGGCCCTGCGAACCGACGCCGTCTGTCGGGGCCGGTGTCGTCGCTACCCCGCCCGGGGTTAGGGAGGCGTCCCAGCGAAGTCCCCCATCCGCCATTGAGGGTAGGCTATGTTAGTGATATGCCCTACAGGCAACATGGAGATGTTGTGTATATCACATACTATGTTTATGATACATTACTTTGTTCCTTGAAATAGACATTATCATTATTGATCAATGAGTATGTGACTTATTCATGAGACTCTTAATGCTAAAATGTTGCTGTTTCTAAATGATCCCTGATCATATATCATATGAGGAACAAATATGATTCAAAGATCAACATATGTATTGATTGATGATCATGTCTCATGGATCATGGTATGGTGATACCAAATCAATAATATGGGCATGTGTTAGTGAACATATGTTGGATAGACCCGTCATGAGACACTGCAGAGATTCCATGTGTCATCAGTTGGTCTCAAGTAGTGTTTATGTGGAATCCTTAGACTTGAGATCATCATGGTTCCCAACATGCGTAGTAGCTTATTTTGGGACTACTAAACATTACTCCGTAACTGGGTAGTCATAGAAGTAGTCTTCGGGTTTGCCATGAAACATGTAGTGGGATGTGAATGATCAAGATAGAATTTACCCCTCCTTATGGGAGAGATATCTCTGGGCCCCTCGATGTAATGGATTATGAAAGTGCATGGCCATGCCAAAGTGATTGAGGAGTCAATCACAAGTTTATAATCCATCACAGAATCGAGAGAGTGATTGTGCTATTAAGAGGATGACACAGGTCTCGCCTAGAGCTCAATCTATATCGTGAGGCAAACGGATTCGTACATGAGAACATTACAGGTTCAGCCGATATGATCTTTACGTATACTTTGGGGTTAATATGTCTTACTAGAGGCCGCTATTAATAGGGTGACCGGAAAGGCGTTTCCAGGTCGCGACCAAGTATACGTGAACCTATAGGGTCGCACGCTTAACGGGTTGGAACACTAATTCGAATATGATTCGGATGTGGGCTCAATTCGGATAGAGATCCGAATAGACTCCTATTGGGCCTCGGTCCACAAGGCCCAAGTGAGGAGGTCTATATATATGGAGGCGAGGGGCTTAGGAACACATGTTTTCTGTGAACCTCTAGCAAAACCCTAGCCGCCACCTCCCGAGCCAAACCCTAGCCGCTCACGAGTGCTAGTACACTCGCGATCGACGTTCCAGCCCCGGACGTGTGGATACCGGTGGAGGCACTGCTCGTTGCGGTGTTGATCGGCATCAACAACCTACAGATTGGATCTGCTCGTGGTGTGGTTGATCGCGTGGAGGAGACGACCTGTTCAGGACGATCGGCTAATTCCACTACTACCTCGACGCGCGTGGTTGGATCGGCTTCTCCAACTCTTCTTCCGCTGCGCTGCGCATCTAGTGGTAACGATCCATGATCCCTCCTTAAGCATGATGTCCTTGTGTGCGCGATAGAAAAGTTTTGTTTTCTGCTTTCGTAGCCTACGCGCAATACTTTAGTATGGCATACCTTTAGTGTAATTTTCTCGTGTCTTGTAGGACTCTGACGGGCACCTCCTCCTGCAGCGGCACTTATCCCAGAAGAAGAGGTGCCCCTGAACATAGGGGTCTTGGCGCTGACGACGCAGGCGTCGCACGCCTGAGACCAGCGGACTTCGTCCCTCCATCGGATGCGCTAAGGGCATGGCGCGGGATTGCGGACGATGCGGCCGCCAGCATTGGTCAGCAAGCGCTACAGACCTATGGGACGGGGTGCCTTGGGGACGCGTTAGAAGTGTCGGGAGTGAGGGTAAGCATATGTCCTTAGGACCACTCCTGGCCGAGCAACACTTGCTAACTTCTTTGCCGTGCAGACACTCGTGTTGGCCCAGGCCCTACAGGCGGCTTACGCCCGCGAGCGAGGGGCACTACAGGGCAGGCTATAGGCCGCCGAAGGGGAGCTTCGTGAGGCTGCGGGGGCGCGCTCCGCCCAGGATGCCCGTATCCGCCGCTTGGAGGCGGAGTGCGCGGGGGCGAAGGCGCACACCGAGGAGTTCGTCGCTGTAGCGCGGGAGTCGGCGGCCGAAGCGGTGCGACAGGAAGCTGCGGCGGAGTGAGACGGCCTACTGCAACAAATCGTCGCGCTGGAGAAGGAGAAAGGCGAACTTGCATTATCCTTGGCAGAGCGGGACCGGGTCCTGGGCGACGCTTCGATGGTTGCGTGGGATGCTATGCTTCCCCTGGAGGACACTCTCCGAGGGCTTATCGCCGGGGTGCCAGACCACTCCTTCGGGCCTAAGGAGCTATCTCGTACGCTCCGATGGATCAGAGACGTGGCCAACATTGCGCGCGACGCCGCGACGACCTTCCGCAACCATTGTTCGTACGTGACTTCGTGCCTGATCTGCGCGCTCCTGCGACACCGGGGCTGCCAGCACGTCAACAGGCTGGCTGATCCACAACTGGAGATGCCGCCCGGAGCCGGGGTGATGTCCAGCGTCGTCCGCACCATTCGTCGTCCCGTGCGGTTTTTCCACGAAAGGATTTGGGAATACATCGGGGCGGATGCGGCGAGGGTGGAGCTTCGGAACAACCTGTACGGCGAGGGTAACCTCGGCCAGTGGCTAGACGAAGTCCCACGGCGCGAAGAGGGTGGCCCCGCGAGCACGGGGGGCGACGCAAATCCACAGGTGTGACAGCGTGGCCTTCGCGCGTTGGTGTGCATTGTAACATGAGCCCTTTTGCCTTATTAATAAAGTACAAGTTGCCTCACCCATATTCTGACTTGCGTGCCCCCGTGTCTCGAGCAGCTACCCGACCGGCTGCTAGTTTCCAACCTTGTGACCCGACGACGCCTGCGGCGCTGGCGGAGGGCCAAGGAATCGCTAGATTTCTAGGCAAGCCGGACTTCCTCGGGTGAACCCGTGGCGCGAACACAAGTGAAGGAGGAGCCTGCCGAGTAGCGGCCCCTAACACCCAGAAATGCCTGTACCCTTATTTCGTTTCCTTGTGAACATCTTTTGATGAATATAAACGAAATAAAATGGTGTTGTCCACGCTTTCGTTCTTGTTTACGATTACGTGGTCCCCCTATATAAACAAAATAAAATGGTGTTGATTACGAAGTAGATATACGGGCGCGGGGCTAGCACCGCGAGCGCTCCGTCCCCTACCCTTTGAAGCGGTGGCAGCGGAGCTGGCGCCTAAGTCGAGGTAGACGAGCGAGCGCTCCGTCCCCTACCCTTCGAAGCGGTGGTAGCGGAGCTGGCGCCTAAGTCGAGGTAGACGCGCGAGCGCTCCGTCCTCTACCCTTCGAAGCGATGGCAGCGGAGCTGGCGCCTAAGTCGAGGTAGACGCGCGAGCGCTCCATCCCCTACCCTTCGAAACGGTGGCTGCGGAGCTGGCACCTAAGTCGAGGTAGATGCGCGAGCGCTCCGTCCCCTACCCTTCGAAGCGGTGGCTGCAGAGCTGGCGCCTAAGTCAAGGTAGACGCGCGAGCGCTCCGTCCCCTACCCTTCGAAGTGGTGGTTACAGAGCTGGCACCTAAGTCGAGGTAGATGCGCGAGCGCTCCGTCCCCTACCCTTCGAAGCGGTGGCTGTTGGTGATATGCCCTAGAGGCAACATGGAGATGTTGAATATATCACATACTATGTTTATGATACATTGCTTTGTTCCTTGAAATAGACATTATCATTATTGATCAATGAGTATGTGACTTATTCATGAGACTCTTAATGCCAAAATGTTGCTATTTCTAAATGATCCCTGATCATATATCATATGAGGAACAAATATGATTCAAAGATCAGCATATGTATTGATTGATGATCATGTCTCATGGATCATGGTATGGAGATACCAAATCAATAATATGGACATGTGTTAGTGAACATATGTTGGATAGACCCGCCATGAGACACTGCAGAGATTCCATGTGTCATTAGTTGGTCTCAAGTAGTGTTTATGTAGAATCCTTAGACTTGAGATCATCATGGTTCCCAACATGCGTAGTAGCCTATTTTGGGACTACTAACCACTACTCCGTAACTGGGTAGTCATAAAAGTAGTCTTCGGGTTTGCTATGAAACATGTAGTGGGATGTGAATGATCAAGATAGAATTTGCCCCTCCTTATGGGAGAGATATCTCTGGGCCCCTCGATGTAATAGATTATGAAAGTGCATGGCCATGCCAATGTGATTGAGGAGTCAATCACAAGTTTATAATCCATCACGGAATCGAGAGAGTGATTGAGCTATTAAGAGGATGACACAGGTCTCGCCTTGAGCTTAATCTATATCGTGAGGCAAAGGGATTCGTACATGAGAACATTACAGGTTCAGCCGATATGATCTTTACGTATACTTTGGGGTTAATATGTCTTGCTAGAGGCCGCTATTAACAGGGTGACCGGAAAGGTGTTTCCGGGTCGCGACCAAGTATACGTGAACCTACAGGGTCGCACACTTAACGGGTTGGAACACTAATTCGAATGTGATTCGGATGTGGGCTCAATTCGGATAGAGATCCGGATAGACTCCTATTGGGCCTCGGTCCACGAGGCCCAAGTGAGGAGGTCTATATATTTGGAGGCGGGGGGGCTGAGGGATAGACGCATATGTTCCTCCCGAGCAAAACCCTAGCCGCCACCTCCCGAGCCAAACCCTAGCCGCTCGCGAGTGCTGGCACACTCGCGATCGGCGTTCCAGCCCCGGACGTGTGGATACCGGTGGAGGCGCTGCTCGGTGCGGCGTTGATCGGCATCAACAATCTACAGATTGGATCTGCTCGTGGTGTGTTTGATCGCGTGGAGGAGACGATCTGTTCGGGACGATCGGCTACTTCCACTACTACCTCGACGCGCGTGGTTGGATCGGCTTCTCCAACTCTTCTTCCGCTGCGCTGCGCGTCTAGTGCTAACGATCTATGATCCCTTCTTAGCATGATGTCCTAGTGTGCGCGGTAGAAATTTTTTATTTTCTGCTATCGTAGCCTACGCGCGTTCCTTCAGTGGTATCAGAGCCATCTTGCTTAGTTTGCGATCTGGATCAGCGCATATGATGATATGCGGTTGTAGTAGATTGGATCTATTACAGTCTAGATCAGTCGGTTCATGTGATGAATCGATGGTAGCACGGGTTGATGAGATCAATCGGTGAATAGGGGTTGGATGAGGCGCAGATTGTATCACTACTAGTGCCCTAGAGATTGTCTCGGATCGGCATAAGGTGGTTATGTCGAATACTAGTAGGATACGAATCTGATAGCCTCGGGCCAGTGGGAATACTAGTGCCCTAGAGATTGTCTCGGATCGGCATAAGGTGGTTATGCCGAATACTAGTAGGTTACGGATCTGATGGCCTCGGCCCAGTGGAAAAACTAGCATCCTAGAGAATGTCTCGGATCGGCATAAGGTGGTTGTGCCGAATAGTTTTTCCGCCGTGCGTACCCGCCTTGTATAGCGTCTTGGGTTCACATCGTTAGGTAGAATACGATTCTACGTCTAACTTGTTTTTGCAGAGAATGATGTGAATAGTATGGCCCTATATCTTATTGGAATGTATGAGATGTATGTGATGCATGTAACATTCGTTCATGGCCTGCGTGTCATGATTATTTCAGCTATTGTTAGCTGTCTATATTGTATTTAACGACCTGCGTGTCGACCTTAATGCTTGAATCTATCTTTGTAATCTTCAATTTCTAGCTATTATAGGTAGTAGCCTAGTTTTGAGGTTACAAGCTTTCAAGCATGGTGGCCTAAAGGAGTGATGTGGAGGATGGAGATCGTCTACACCTACATGGAGATGGAGATCACCATTTGTTTGGGCCATACTACTTCACAGTTAAATGTTTTTATCTGTGATATTATCTATCTTATTCTTATGCAATGTTTTTGTCATATGTTGCTTTGGTAGGATCGAATCCCTCATAAAATTAGGTGTTCATGCCCTTCCATATGTTGCACCAAAAGATAATGATCACCGCATGGTAGGTCTACCAAAGTAGAGTGCCGTCGGTTATCATCATTATTTGGGGTAGATGTCGGACATCTACATGCGGAAGCATTTGGTTTACTTAACAAGGTTATCAAAACAATTTTGGACCTTGGGGCATAGGTTGGGGCCGGGGCATGTTGATGTCACCCAACAAGCAAGAGTCACATAGGGATGTGATTAGCAAGGTGTTGCTTACCCATGTCACTAGTTTTCTAGCCGTGATGCCAAAGCTCACTAGGAATTAGTGAAATGAGGATCTTGACCCACTATGTAACTTAGAGGGAGTTTTGTTGCAAAACACATAGTGGGAGTCTTTTGTTAAATAGTTTAATAAAAGATGAACATAAACATAGTGCTAAACTTTGCATATTCTTTGTTGTAGATCATGTCAACTAATGCCGCATCCAGTTCTTTTAATTTGCGATCTATTCTTGAGAAAGAAAAACTCAATGGAACGAACTTTATGGATTGGTATCGCAACTTGAGAATTGTTCTCAAGCAAGAGCGCAAGGAGTATGTCCTTGAGTCTCCTTATCCTGATGACTTGCCTGATAATGCTACTGCGGCTGCACGGAGAGCTTATGAGAAGCAAACGAATGATTGCCTTGATGTGAGCTGTCTCATGCTTGCCACAATGTCCTCTGAGCTTCAGAAGCAATATGAGAACACAGATGCCTACAATATCATTGTGGGGTTGTGTGGTATGTTTGAGAACCAAGCAAGGGCTGAGAGGTTCAACACTTCAAAGTCCTTGTTTGCGTGCAGGCTTGCAGAAGGGAATCCCGTCAGCCCTCATGTGATTAAGATGATTGGCTACATTGAGAGTCTGGAAAAGCTTGGTTTTCCCCTTAGCCAAGAGTTGGCTACTGATGTGATTCTCCAGTCGCTCCCCCCGAGCTTTGAGCCATTCATACTGAACTATCACATGAACAACATGGATAAGACCTTGGCAGAGTTGCATGGGATGCTAAAAGATGCCGAGGAAAGCATTAAGAAAAGCAGCAATCATGTGATGATGATGCAGAAAGGCAAGGGCAAGCCCAATGTCAAGAAAGGCGCGGTCAAAAGAAAGTTAGCTCCCGATGAGATCGCGAGCAGTTCTAAGGCCAAGCAAGTCAAGAAGGGCGCTGCTCCTAATGCAGATTGTTACTACTGTAAGCAATCAGGTCATTGGAAAAGGAACTGCCCAAAGTACTTGGAGGATCTTGAGAAGAAGAAGGGAAGTACGACTTCCTCTCCAGGTATAAATGTTATAGAGATCAATCTTGCTACTTCATCCACTGATTCTTGGGTATTTGATACCGGATCGGTTGCTCACCTTTGCAAATCGTTGCAGGGGCTAAGAAGAAGTAGAAGTTTGAGGAGGAGTGAAGTGGATCTTCGCGTTGGCAATGGAGCAAAAGTTGCTGCGGTCGCTGTTGGCACCATGCCATTGTCTTTACCTTCAGGATTAGTTTTGGAATTGAATAATTGTTATTGTGTTCCATCTCTTTCCAAGAACATTATTTCTGCTTCATGTTTGCAAGCAGAAGGTTATGACTTTAGATCTGTGAACAATGGTTGTTCTCTTTATTTCAAAGATATGTTCTATTGTCATACTCCATTGGTGAATGGGTTATATGTTCTTACTCTTGAAGAGTCACCGGTCTATAACATTAATGCAAAGAGACAACGTTCGAATGATTTGAATCCCACGTTTATTTGGCACTGTCGCTTAGGTCACATAAATGAGAAACGCATGGAGAAGCTCCATAGAGATGGTATTCTGCACTCATTTGATTTTGAATCATTTGAGACATGCGAATCTTGTTTACTTGGCAAGATGACAAAGGCACCTTTCACCGGTCAAGGTGAACGGGCAAGTGACTTATTGGCACTCGTACATTCTGATGTATGTGGACCAATGAGCTCAACAGCCAGAGGTGGTTTTCAGTACTTCATAACTTTTACTGATGATTTTAGTAGATATGGGTATATCTACCTGATGAAGCATAAGTCTGAATCCTTTGAAAAGTTCAAAGAATTCCAAAATGAAGTGCAAAATCATTTAGGCAAGACAATCAAGTTTCTACGATCTGATCGTGGAGGCGAGTATTTGAGCCATGAGTTTGGCAATCATCTGAAGGATTGTGGAATTGTTCCACAATTGACTCCGCCAGGAACACCTCAATGGAATGGGGTATCTGAACGGAGAAATCGCACCTTATTAGATATGGTGCGCTCCATGATGAGCCAAAGTGATCTTCCGTTGTCTTTTTGGGGGTACGCTCTTGAAACAGCCGCTTTCACACTAAACAGGGTTCCATCAAAATCAGTAGAAAAGACACCATATGAGATGTGGACAGGACAACGTCCTAGCTTGTCTTTTCTTAAGATTTGGGGATGTGAGGCTTATGTAAAACGTTTACAATCTGATAAGCTCAGTCCTAAATCTGATAAATGCTTCTTTATCGGGTATCCTAAGGAAACAAAAGGATATTACTTCTATAATCAAGGAGAAGGCAAAGTGTTTGTCGCCCGGCATGGTGTCTTCTTAGAGAAAGAGTTTCTCTCAAGAAGGGATAGTGGGAGCATGGTGCAACTTGAAGAAATTCGGGAAACACCTGAAAACATTTCAGCTCCTACAGAACCACAACAGGATGAACAAACTGTTGAAGAACCTGTTGTGGACACACCGGCACCACGTAGGTCAGAGAGGTCACGTCGTGCACCTGAGAGGTACATGTTCTTGACTACTCAACAACGGGACATATTGTTGTTAGACAACGATGAGCCTAAGACCTATGAAGAAGCGATGGTGGGACCAGACTCTGAGAAATGGCTTGAAGCCATGAGATCCGAAATTGAATCCATGCACAGTAATCAAGTTTGGAACTTGGTTGATCCACCTGATGGTGTTAAAACCATTGAGTGCAAATGGATTTTCAAGAAAAAGATAGACATAGATGGAAATGTTCACATCTATAAAGCGCGATTGGTGGCCAAAGGTTTCAAACAAATTCAAGGTGTTGATTATGATGAAACTTTTTCGCCCGTCGCAATGCTAAAGTCTATTCGGATCATTCTAGCAATTGCTGCATATTTCGACTATGAAATATGGCAAATGGATGTCAAAACAGCTTTCCTTAATGGAAATCTGAGTGAGGATGTGTACATGACACAGCCCACGGGTTTTGTCGATCCGCAATCAGCTGGAAAGATATGCAAGCTGCAAAGATCCATTTATGGATTAAAGCAGGCATCTCGGAGTTGGAACATTCGTTTTGATGAAGTAATCAAAGGGTTTGGTTTCATCAAGAACGAAGAAGAGCCTTGTGTTTAAAGGAACGCGCGTAGGCTACGATAGCAGAAAATAAAAAATTTCTACCGCGCACACCAGGACATCATGCTAAGAAGGGATCATAGATCGTTACCACTAGACGCGCAGCGCAGCGGAAGAAGAGTTGGAGAAGCCGATCCAACCACGCGCGTCGAGGTAGTAGTGGAAGTAGCCGATCGTCCCGAACAGATCGTCTCCTCCACGCGATCAACCACACCACGAGCAGATCCAATCTGTAGTTTGTTGATGCCGATCAACGCCGCAACGAGCAGCGCCTCCACCGGTATCCACACGTCCGGGGCTGGAACTCCGATCGCGAGTGTACCAGCACTCGCGAGCGGCTAGGGTTTGGCTCGGGAGGTGGCGGCTAGGGTTTTGTTCGGGAGGAACATATGCGTGCATCCCTCAGCCCCCCCCCCGCCTCCAAATATATAGACCTCCTCACTTGGGCCTCGTGGACCGAGGCCCAATAGGAGTCTATCCGGATCTCTATCCGAATTGAGCCCACATCCGAATCACATTCGAATTAGTGTTCCAACCCGTTAAGTGTGCGACCCTGTAGGTTCACGTATACTTGGTCGCGACCCGGAAACACCTTTCCGGTCACCCTGTTAATAGCGGCCTCTAGCAAGACATATTAACCCCAAAGTATACGTAAAGATCATATCGGCTGAACCTGTAATGTTCTCATGTACGAATCCTTTTGCCTCACGATATAGATTAAGCTCAAGGCGAGACCTGTGTCATCCTCTTAATGGCTCAATCACTCTCTCGATTCCGTGATGGATTATAAACTTGTGATTGACTCCTCAATCACATTGGCATGGCCATGCACTTTCATAATCCATTACATCGAGGGGCCCAGAGATATCTCTCCCATAAGGAGGGGCAAATTCTATCTTGATCATTCACATCCCACTACATGTTTCATAGCAAACCCGAAGACTACTTTTATGACTACCCAGTTACGGAGTAGTGGTTAGTAGTCCCAAAATAGGCTACTACGCATGTTGGGAACCATGATGATCTCAAGTCTAACGATTCTACATAAACACTACTTGAGACCAACTAATGACACATGGAATCTCTGCAGTGTCTCATGGCGGGTCTATCCAACATATGTTCACTAACACATGTCCATATTATTGATTTGGTATCTCCATACCATGATCCATGAGACATGATCATCAATCAATACATATGCTGATCTTTGAATCATATATGTTCCTCATATGATATATGATCAGGGATCATTTAGAAATAGCAACATTTTGGCATTAAGAGTCTCATGAATAAGTCACATACTCATTGATCAATAATGATAATGTCTATTTCAAGGAACAAAGCAATGTATCATAAACATAGTATGTGATATATTCAACATCTCCATGTTGCCTCTAGGGCATATCACCAACAGTGTTTACAAAAAGGCTAGTGGGAGCGCACTCGTGTTTCTGGTCTTATATGTGGATGACATATTACTGATCGGAAATGACATTCCTATGCTCGAATCTGTTAAGTCTTCATTGAAAAATAGTTTCTCTATGAAAGACTTAGGAGAGGCGGCATATATTCTGGGCATCAAGATCTATAGGGATAGATCAAGAAGGCTAATTGGATTAAGCCAAGATACGTACATTGACAAGGTGTTGAAAAGGTTCAACATGCAGGATTCCAAGAAAGGCTTCCTACCTATGTCACATGGTATACATCTTAGCAAGAGTCAGTGTCCTAGTACACCTGATGAGCGGGATAAAATGAATGCGATTCCATATGCTTCGGCTATGGGATCCATTATGTATGCCATGCTTTGTACACGTCCAGATGTCTCGTATGCTTTAAGTGCTACAAGTAGATACCAGTCAGATCCAGGTGAAAGTCACTGGATTGCCGTAAAGAACATCTTGAAGTACTTGAGAAGAACTAAAGATGTGTTCCTCGTCTATGGGGGTGAGAAAGAGCTCGTTGTAAATGGTTACACCGATGCTAGCTTCCAAACAGACAAAGATGATTTTAGATCGCAATCTGGATTTGTGTTCTGCCTGAATGGCAGTGCGGTGAGCTGGAAGAGTTCCAAGCAGGAGACGGTTGCTGATTCTACAACAGAGGCCGAGTACATAGCAGCTTCTGAAGCTGCTAAAGAGGCTGTTTGGATCAAGAAATTTGTTTCTGAGCTTGGTGTGGTGGCTAGTGCCTCCAGCCCAATGGACCTCTACTGTGACAATAGTGGGGCCATTGCGCAAGCCAAGGAGCCTAGATCGCACCAGAAGTCCAAGCACATTCTACGGCGATTTCATCTCATCCGCGAGATTGTGGAGAGAGGCGATGTGAAGATATGCAAAGTACAAACGGATTTGAACATTGCAGATCCGTTGACAAAGCCGCTTCCCCAGCCAAAGCATGAGGCTCACACTAGGGCAATGGGTATTAGATACCTACATGGTTGACTCTAGTGCAAGTGGGAGACTGTTGGTGATATGCCCTAGAGGCAACATGGAGATGTTGAATATATCACATACTATGTTTATGATACATTGCTTTGTTCCTTGAAATAGACATTATCATTATTGATCAATGAGTATGTGACTTATTCATGAGACTCTTAATGCCAAAATGTTGCTATTTCTAAATGATCCCTGATCATATATCATATGAGGAACAAATATGATTCAAAGATCAGCATATGTATTGATTGATGATCATGTCTCATGGATCATGGTATGGAGATACCAAATCAATAATATGGACATGTGTTAGTGAACATATGTTGGATAGACCCGCCATGAGACACTGCAGAGATTCCATGTGTCATTAGTTGGTCTCAAGTAGTGTTTATGTAGAATCCTTAGACTTGAGATCATCATGGTTCCCAACATGCGTAGTAGCCTATTTTGGGACTACTAACCACTACTCCGTAACTGGGTAGTCATAAAAGTAGTCTTCGGGTTTGCTATGAAACATGTAGTGGGATGTGAATGATCAAGATAGAATTTGACCCTCCTTATGGGAGAGATATCTCTGGGCCCCTCGATGTAATAGATTATGAAAGTGCATGGCCATGCCAATGTGATTGAGGAGTCAATCACAAGTTTATAATCCATCACGGAATCGAGAGAGTGATTGAGCTATTAAGAGGATGACACAGGTCTCGCCTTGAGCTTAATCTATATCGTGAGGCAAAGGGATTCGTACATGAGAACATTACAGGTTCAGCCGATATGATCTTTACGTATACTTTGGGGTTAATATGTCTTGCTAGAGGCCGCTATTAACAGGGTGACCGGAAAGGTGTTTCCAGGTCGCGACCAAGTATACGTGAACCTACAGGGTCGCACACTTAACGGGTTGGAACACCAATTCGAATGTGATTCGGATGTGGGCTCAATTCGGATAGAGATCCGGATAGACTCCTATTGGGCCTCGGTCCACGAGGCCCAAGTGAGGAGGTCTATATATTTGGAGGCGGGGGGGCTGACGGATAGACGCATATGTTCCTCCCGAGCAAAACCCTAGCCGCCACCTCCCGAGCCAAACCCTAGCCGCTCGCGAGTGCTGGCACACTCGCGATCGGCGTTCCAGCCCCGGACGTGTGGATACCGGTGGAGGCGCTGCTCGGTGCGGCGTTGATCGGCATCAACAAACTACAGATTGGATCTGCTCGTGGTGTGTTTGATCGCGTGGAGGAGACGATCTGTTCGGGACGATCGACTACTTCCACTACTACCTCGACGCGCGTGGTTGGATCGGCTTCTCCAACTCTTCTTCCGCTGCGCTGCGCGTCTAGTGGTAACGATCTATGATCCCTTCTTAGCATGATGTCCTGGTGTGCGTGGTAGAAATTTTTTATTTTCTGCTATCGTAGCCTACGCGCGTTCCTTCAGTGGCTACGGAGCTGGCGCCTAAGTCGAGGTAGATGCGCGAACGCTCCGTCCCCTACCCTTCAAAGTGGTGGCAGCGGAGCTGGCGCCTAAGTCGAGGTAGATGCGCGAGCGCTCCGTCCCCTACCCTTCGAAGTGGTGGCTGCAGAGCTGGCGCCTAAGTCGAGGTAGACGCGCGAGTGCTCCGTCCCCTACCCTTCGAAGCGGTGGCAGCGGAGCTGGCGCCTAGGTCGTGGTAGACGGGCGAGCGCTCCGCGGGAGCCAACCTCTAGTGCATCTCATCAAGACTCACGGTGTAGATCCACGCTTTATCTATACTCCGTAGAGTGCGCGTAAAGATAACA
Organism: Dendrocalamus latiflorus; assembly: GCA_017311315.1. Lineage (NCBI taxonomy): Eukaryota > Viridiplantae > Streptophyta > Magnoliopsida > Poales > Poaceae > Dendrocalamus > Dendrocalamus latiflorus. The sequence goes on along the minus strand of CM029657.1, from coordinate 11,788,000 downwards.
CCCATACACGTGTGGGGGCATTTGCGTCTTATTTATACTCCGTGGAGTGCGTGCGGAGGCGAACCTCGACGCTAAGTCTTGTTTAGAGTCCGTGGACTGCGCGCGGGGGCGAGCCTCCGCGCGTTGCGGGCGGTGAAGTTGCGTGGGAGGCGGACCTCAACGCTACGTCTTATTTATAATCCGTGGAGTGTGTGCGGAGGCGAACCTCGACGCTACGTCTTGTTTAGAGTCCATGGACTGCGCGCGGGGGCGAGCCTCCGCGCGTTGCGGGCGGTGAAGTTGCGTGCGGAGGCGGACCTCGACGCTACGTCTTGTTTAGAGTCCGTGGACTGCGCGTGGGGGCGAGCCTCCGCGCGTTGCGGGCGGTGAAGTTGCGTGCGGAGGCGGACCTTGACGCTACGTCTTATTTATACTCCGTGGAGTGCGTGCGGAGGCAAACCTCGACGCTACGTCTTGTTTAGAGTCCGTGGACTGCGCACGGGGGCGAGCCTCCACGCGTTGCGGGCGGTGAAGTTGCGTGCGGAGGCGGACCTCGACGCTACGTCTTATTTATACTCCGTGGAGTGCGTGCGGTGGCGAACCTCGACGCTACGTCTTGTTTAGAGTCCGTGGACTGCACGCGGGGGCGAGCCTTCGCGCGTTGCGAGCGGTGAAGTTGCGTGCGGAGGCGGACCTCGACGCTACGTCTTATTTATACTCCGTGGAGAGCGTGCGGAGGCGAACCTCGATGCTATATCTTGTTTAGAGTCCGTGGACTGCGCGCGGGGGCGAGCCTCCGCGCGTTGCGGTCGGTGAAGTTGCGTGCGGAGGCAGACCTCGACGCTACGTCTTATTTATACTCCGTGGAGTGCGCGCGGAGGCGTCCCCCCACGCGTCTTGGTTTATACTCATGCCCGCATTTTTCACAGAGAGTGCGCGCGGACGCGTGTCTTTGTTTATACTCATGCCCGTGTTTTTCACGGAGAGTGCGCGTGCGAACGCATGTCTTTGTTTATACTCATGCCCGTGTTTTTCACAGAGAGTGCGCGCGCGAACGTGTGTCTTTGTTTATACTCATGTCTGTATTTTTCACAGAGAGTGCGCGCGCGAATGCGTGTCTTTGTTTATACTCATGCCCGTGTTTTTCACAGAGAGTGTGCGCGCGAACGCGTGTCTTTGTTTATACTCATGAGAAGCAAGAAAAGTGTGCAAACAGTGGATTTTATTAAATTCCCGTTTGCGCGGGTAAACGGTTACAAAAGGCGGGATATTGACCACTGACCGCTTAAGGACGGGAACCGCCACCGCTGTCGTCGCCCGTTGATGATGTGGGGCACGGTGGGAGCCTCTGGCCTCTGCACTCGCACGCCCGACCTAGGTGCGCTGGCGATCCTTGTAGCATGGACCCCTGGTGCTGAGCTCGATGCGCCGAGCCATATCCTGATCGTCACGGACGGTGATGATGGCTCGCGGTCCAGGGAGCTTCATGCATAAGAAGCCATGGTGCGGGACTGCCCCGAGAGAGTTCAAAGTTGGCCGCCCCAATATGGCGTTGTAAGGGTACGGAATGTCGACGACGTCAAAGGTGGCGTCCTCACTCCTCACGTTGTCGTGCTGGCCGAAGGAGACTTGGAGGCATATCTGGCCCAACGCCCGCAGGGGTTGCCCTCCGAAGCCCTGCAACGGGATGCTTGAAGGGCCCAACCGACTTCGGGGGATCCCCATCTGGTCGAAGGCCGCGGCGAGCAAGATATTCGCGGAGCTTCCTCCGTCAACTAGGACGCGCTTGACTTCGCATCCTGCCCTGAGGACCCGGACGACCAGGGGGTCTTGGTGGGGGAACTCCACACCTTCCGCATCAGCGGGCGTGAACGTGATTTCGTGTTGCGCCCATTCCGGTGGCGCTTGCGCTGGGTATGCCGCGACATGGTGCAGCCTCCTCGCATAGGCCTTTCGCTGTCGCGCCGAGGCGAACTCCAGCGAGGAGCCTCCGGAAATGACGTTTATGACCCTATCCTGGGCTCCTTCCGGGGCTTGCAGCTGCAGGAGGCCCTCCCGAGGTTGCTGCACATGGGCCTGGATCCGCAGGGGGCCTTCCTGGGGATGTATTGCTTGATCATGGGGGTGTTGGACGTGAGCAACACAGGCGCGCGTGCCTCCGGGTTTTTATCTCTGGCGACGCTCTGCCGGAGCGCTGCGATAGTGGCGCAGGCCCACGTGTCGTGGTTGCCCCAGCCATGGACTTCACACCACTGCCCGTGGTGCTGGTCGTTGTACTCTTCGCGGGATCTGTCGTCGCGCCCGCGCCCCCGTCCCCGGCCACGGCGCCCTCTGCCGCCCCGACCAGCGGAGGCGTTGTCTTCGGAGCCGCCCTCGATGTCGAAGACATAACGAGGTTTCCTAGACTTGCGTTGGTCGCACTTGGACCTGTCGCCCGACGAGTCTTTGTGTTGGGTATCCTTGCGCTCGGGGGCGTCCTTCGATTGCTCCTGCTTACGCTTGACTTTCGAGGAGCCTTGCTTCGGCGAGCCATCGTTCTTTGCCGAGCCCTCCGCCTAGTTGGTGTCGGAGTCGTCACCGTGTCGCCGTCACGCGTCTTGTTCCGCTCTGGCGTATTCTTCCATCTTGTCGAAGAGCTTCGCGACCGTCTTGATTGGTTTGCGCGCGTTGTATTCGGCCATCGGTCCCGGGCGAAGGCCTTGTATCGCTGCATTGATGACGGTTGTCTCGTTGATGTCCTTGACCTGGCAACGTACTTTCGCGAAGCGTTTGAAGTAATCTCGGAGCCTTTCCTCAGGTTTCTACTTAACTGTGAAGAGCTGGTCCGCATCGACGCGTTCGACGTAGTTTCCCTGGAAGTTGTTGTAGAGTCGATCGCGGACCTGCTCCCACGCGTAGATGGACTGCGGCTCGATGGTGAAGAACCACGAGAGTGCCACCCCTTGTAATGCGAGGGGGAGTCCTTTTGCCTTCGTGGTGTCGTCTCTGCCAGTCGCTTCGATGGCGGTTTCGTACACGCGTACGAATTCTCGCGGGTTTGTGTCACCTTTATACGCCTCGATGACACGCGGGAACTTGAAGTCCTCAGGCCATGCCACCTGCTGTAAGCCCGCGGAGAGCAGGGACTCCGGGTCCACGCGTCGTAGTAGGGCGCGACTGGACGTAAGAACATCGCGGCTATCCGCCCTCTCCGGAGTGGGCTCGGATGCAACCACCGATGGGGCGTGTTGGCTCCGAGCCTCTTGTATGTCTCGCACGGCCCCGCGGAGGTCCGTCAGCTCCCGCTGAAACGCGCTGAGGGCCGCCAGCAGGGCGGTTTCCACCGTGGACGTGGTTGGGGCCGTCGGTGACCACGGCCTGCGCGCCCAGGCTTCCTGCAGCACTGTCGTGGAGGACCCTGGAGCCGGTGGCAAAGCCCACGTCGTCGTCGAGACCGCTCACCGCTCCTACGCCGGGTGGGAAAGTAGACGCGCCTGCATTGCCACCACCCGCAACCCAGGTGGCGCTGTTGGCGATTGTTGTGGTGCCTGCTGCGGGGTTACCCACCATACATGGAGCAGTTTCGATGGCCGCAGTGACGGTGGCGGGGTTGATCGTCGCGGCGGTGGTGGCAAGGTTGGTCGTCGCGGCGGTGGTGGCGGGGTCGGGCGTCGCGTCGTTGGTGGTGAGGTCGGTCGTCGCGGCAGTGGTGGCGGGGTCAGGCATCGTGTCGTGAACGTCGGTGTTCGCAATCGTCACACTCGCACCGCCACCCGTACCCGCGGCTGCCAATGCCGAAGCCCTAGTATTGACGCGGGATTTCGTCGCTCCCCCCCCCCTTTTCTTTGCCGCCGATGGTGAAGCTTTCTTTGGTGCCATCCTCCTTCGGACTTGGAGGCTTACCCTTGTCCTCCCCACGGACGGCGCCAACTGTTGTGGCTACAGACCAAACAGAGAGAGAGTATGGTAGTGGAGAGTTAGGTGAGTAATGGCTTAGGGTTCTTCCCCATGGCCTGTGTTGTGTATATATGTCCACATGGGAAGTGCTTTTTACAATTATACCCTTACATCCGAGCGTTCCCCTCAAGGGCACTCATGTCATTACACATGCCCCATTTTGGGCCTTATATTCCTCTAACAGGCCTGCTGGGCTTAGGTGGGTGCCACCCCTACAACACTTTTAGTTTAAAATTTTGAATTTTGGCTGTTCGTAAGAGAAAGTACGGAGAGAGACACCCATGTGTAATTTTGACAGATGTAGATGAATTCAGTACAGTGTCTACTGTAGCAATATAATTCCAAGAGTTAGCCCTCTTTATTCCTTATAGTCCTTATAGGTTTCAATATTTTCCTCTCAAAGCTTTGGTCTAACTCCTATTTATTCGAAAATGGACTAATCCCTACAACTCTTTGCTTGTTGTTATGTGCTCTTTGATAGCAAGGGCCAAGGTTTGTGCTAGTTTTCTTCTCCTTCCTCTAGTTGTTGATGCTATCTTCTGTGCAAAAAAAGTTGTTGTGCGCTATGCTCGCCTTTGCTACTCCAGTTTTTCTGATTTTAGTCGCTTCTTTAAAATTTTAATTAAGTAGACAAGTAGCTTCATTGTCTTTGGCAATGGCTTTTGGTCTCCCCTTACTTTTGGTCACGCTCCGCCACTTGCTATTTACTTACTTTAGGGTCTGTTTTGTATTGCACAAAGTGAGATTTCATTTGCAATAGACATAATAATTTGCATATAGTAGTTTGTGGAAACAAATGACAATTATAAACAATAATAAGTAGTAATAACCATAGAAGTACTCGAAAACAAATGGCAGCCCTTCGCCATAGCTTCAACTTTTGAAGGTCCTTTGTCAAATCATTTTTTTTCAACATGGTTTCCCACCATCCACAAATTTTTCAAACCATTTTAAAACCAGAAAATCTAGCCAAGTATGTATTACCAAGTAATGTTATAATTGGGAAAATAGCTATTCAAATATATTTACACACTACAGAGGTTAACTTTACCCACAAGATATGATCACCTTGTGTGGAGAAGATCATAACATGGCTTTTACAAAGCTCCACCGCAACCCAGTTCTGCCCGCTATGTTTTCACCATCGGTTAACTACAACTAAGTGGGTGGCCTCCTCTTGCATCATGTGTATCTCCAGTGGCTCCAACCACAACCACATTCCACAGGGTGGTGAAACCGAAGTTGAAGCATTACTAATTAGTTAGCCATGTCTATCCCTTTTTATACTTGTGGTAGTACGGTATAACCTTGGATCAATGGCACTAAAATTCATAACATCCACAAATCGAGATCTCATGCCAACTACATTGGCCTCCACAAATCATTCTCCATGTCCAAACCATATTACTTTCACATTTTTAAGAAAAAATATCAGAGGTAACCCCTCTATCCAAAATGTTTTAAAACATTTCCCAAAGTGTCCAAAAATTGAGTGTTTAGCGAGATACAACATTTATGCCATTATCAAGCTAAGCATTTGACTCAAAATCATCCTAAAGTTCCAAGAGTGAAATAAGCAAAATAGTAAGGATAATATTCCAAAAGTGACAACAGTAAGGATATCAAAATAGTTAGTATGTGTGCATCTTGTATAAGTAGTGGATAATATTCCTAGTTGTTAGTGGACATGCATACAAAATAGATAGTGGAATTAGTCAAGTAGTTAGTCTTGTATAAGTAGCATGCCTCTTGAATGAAATAAGCAAGTCATTTGGAGCAGTGGTAAATCAATGATTTCATCGTGCCTCGAGCTAAACTTTAACATGCTAACATCCTATAACTAACGTTAATTTATACCCACACCATGGCATAACAAAAGTAAGTCACAAATATATCACTGACCTAAAACTTTAATCCAATGCTTCAACATACAACATAATAAGAAAAACATGATAAAATATAAATAATGTAGCATAGTAGAGATACAATTTAAATACCTAAATAATAAGATTTTCTTTCTATCCTCTTCATTTTGTTTTGATCTTCTTTATTTTGCATCCCTAATTTGGTACTAATTCAGCAATTCATACATAGAAAAAACACATAACACACGGAAGTATCAAACATCAAAGGGGAAGAGAGGAGCTGAGGAGTGGGGAGTAGTGGAGTACCATATGGTCTAGTTGGTGCGGCGGCTCCTACGGGCTTGCCTCTGCATTTTTGCCAAACTACCCATCCCCAGTCCTTGTCTTGCTAATTCCAAGGGCCTGCGCAATGGCAAGGTGGGACAAGCTCCCAATGGCACGTGGCAGCCCGCAACAGCGAGCCCCCAAGGAGCAATGGTGGCCAGTTACGGCGAGTCCCCAAGGAGTGGCGGTGGTGGAAGCCCAAGTAGCGATGGCAACGAAAACTACACACGCCAACATGAACACACGAGACGGTGAGAATGAGATGTGAGAACGAGGTCAAGCAATAAGGGCGACTAGACGAGCATCAAAGGGAAGCGATAGGGTAACTTCTGCTATGCCCTTTCATGTTTCAATGGACCTTTCACATTTCAATGAGCATGCCTGGCACTAATAGCACTTTCACCCTAGACTGTGCCATGGGCCTCGGGCTAGACTAATACTATTTGGATTTACTTGGGCCACACTACAAATGAGGGCACCACTGATAAGATTTTCAGGTCTCAGGCTATAGTTTACCCAACCCGAGGCCTAGATCTACCCCTGATTTGGAGTGAGTCCATTTGCTTCCTCTTGTGTGTGTGTGTATTTTTCTCTGTGAAAGAAACCCAATGAGAGAGAGAGAGAAGAAATCAGTGAGTAATTTCTTACTTGAGAAGGGTGAGGGATCGATTCCCAACATTTGGTATTAGAGCGAGGAGATGTCGCATGGAGGTGGTTCACCAAGCAGTGCCACTATGAGTGGTGACATCGGCAACAAGGCTATATCAAGGCTATCAACAAGAGAAGGCATGACATCTCTCCCATACTCGGTGCTATCCAGGACGAGCTACATAGCATGGGCGACTAGAATGAAGATCCTTATGCGAGCACAAGGAGTATGGGATGTGATTGATCCCAACGGCTCGCCTATGGTCATTGATGAGAAGAAGGATCAAATGGCCTTGGCTGTCATCTCTCAAGCACTCGGTGATGAGATGTTGATGTAAGTTGCAGAGAAGGATACCACCCTTGAAGTTCGGACAACGTTGCACTCTATGCATATGGGCACCGAGCATGTCAGGGAGGCAAAGATCCAGACCCAGCGCTAGGAGTTTGAAAGCCTCAGCATGTGTGGCACAGAGTCAATGGATGATTTTATAGTGAAGATCATGCTGCTTGTTAGTCAAATCCAAGGATTGGACAAAAGATAGAAGAGAAGTATGTTGTCAGGAAGTTGCTATGAGCTGTGTCAGAAAAGTTTATTAACATTGCTTCATTGTCAAGACCTGAATATACAAATCTGGACCCTTTATGTATTCTGCACCAATCTAGAATCACGCTAGTGTATAGTAGAAATATAGATAAAATATCGATTATGATCATGATTAACTATGAAAGTAGCAAATATTATTAATTATTAGAGTAGCGACCTTATGGCTAAGCTTACAAATAATAGCATAAAGGGCCTAACAAAAACTAGTAGCGAACTATAAAGATAAATATAGTAGTCATTCACATACCCACAGGCCATCAACTGGGAAGCGAAGTCCTAATCCATAAAGCTATCGAAGAATCCTTCCTCAAGTATCTTTGTTTCATATGGTTCTTCCTCAGCAACTAAGTAGCAAAGGATATAGCCGTGAGTACATAGAGTACTCAGTAAGTCGTTTGTAATAAGATACAATATATAATAATGCAATGCTTATCAAAGAATGGCTGAGTGGTTATTTTACATAAAACAATAATTTAGAGTAAATACAATATAATAGACTGAAAGTGCACTTTAAAATGAATAATAAGTAAATATATCAAAGGAATTGAATAACCCACCAGTGAACTGACCATTCACCTCCTAACCAAATTTAAGGTTTTATAAAAAATCTACCCCTCATCTAAAATCACCAAGCGTTATCCATAACTGGGGATATGATTATTCGAATAGTTTTACACTCTGCAGAGGTTGCACAACTTTACCCACAAGACATGTTCATCTCATACTGCCACTAAATTAACATACTTCCTTTGGTGTGCAGCAGAAAGACCATGACAAAGTCTTTACAATGTTTAATCTCAATTCGATTTCACCGCTAATGTTTCACTACCAAGTAGGCTAACCACCTAGTCAGAAAGTCTCCTCTTGCGCCTATGTGAGCTAATGGTTATGACCACAACCCATATTTGTCTCAATGGCAAAACCAAAGTTGAAACATTACAAATTAATTAGTCAGGTCTATCTCATACTAGACATATGGTTGCACGATAAGGCGATCAATAGTACATAAAGTTAAGTTCTTAATCATTACTTTAGCGAGGTATGCACGTCCCAATGTGCTAATTACACCCCTTTACTACATGATCACTCGCCCAACTGAAAATCATTTTATTTAACCAACATCAATGATACTACCCAAATCATGGTATACAAATTTTATAAGTATGGATATCACCACAATTCAATATCTCATTAAGTCAAAAATAATTAATTGATCAATGTGATTATGAGCCCAATGTAACAATAAGTACGGCTAAACATACTAGACGTACAACCCAAGTAGATACTAATATTGTATCACTAGATAATTAACTATCTTATGGTGATAATAAAATCGTGGCATTCAAATTTCAAAGGTGGGAACTAATCGAGATTGGTTAATAACTACCGAGTACAAAGGTTTGTAATAAATTAGCAATGCATAATAATTTAAAACAAAATAATAATACTTAGATTTGAAACAATAGGTTTAACATGATCAAAGTTCATAACTTGCCTTAGCCATACTCAGTTACCACTTCTTGATATTTAAGTCGTGCTTTTGCTCCTTCAAGGACGTTATCTAACGAGAGAGAAAATGAACGAAACACAAATAAATCAAAATAAAATCCAAAAATAACAAAAATAGAATCAAAAGATAGAGATCAATTTTAGATGATTTTAGGGGGAAAAATTGGGTTAATCGGAATTCGTATGAAGGAGAACATGCTATCGGAAGTTGGATCGGCCGGGGAATTCTGAAAAAGGAAAAACTACTCTGCTAGGGTTTACTGTACAGTGGTCTGGGTCTATAGAATAATGCATCGGCTAATGGGGGTCCACACTTCAGCCAGTCAGTTCATGGCAGACCAAGTCCACCAACCGATCTAGATCTAGGGCTAGCTAAGGTGGCATGGCTGTTTACATGGAGAATGACAGGGACGTGAAGCTGATGTGGCTGCTGACAAGGATGGTGAGGTGGTAGCTGACGTGGTTCTATTGGTAGGTGGAGCTCGAGTTCCCAAGGTCATCAGCGGCAAGGGGCCACAGCGGAACGCACGGAGGGGTGCAACGCGAAGAGGAGATCATGGCAAACATGCTGACGTGCAAGCAGGTGATCTCCTAGGTCACTGGGCTTGGTCGGCGGCGAGCAGATGGTGATGGCATAGCTATGGCTTCAACGGCGGCAACGAAGCGAGGGTGCTCCGATGACAATGAGATGAGCACTGGGTAAAACACGAAGAGGGGAAATGTAACACCCCCATTTCTGGGAGTATTATGAATCTCTCGCAACTGCCCAAGACTGTTCAGCTGCGAGTTACATCAAACGAGCGTATAACATTGCCAACACAAGCTTGAGAGCAAAAGCCAACTTTATTACAATATAAGGGCTAAAAGCCAAGTTTCACAGAAGGGCATACAACCTTTAAATACATTACACCAAAAGACACCACAGGCACGCCTGAGCAGAGAACGACCCTAATCCCAAGCTTCGTCTATTTCGTAGAGTACCACCTCTTCGTCTTCACTTGCGTCCTCAAAGCTGGCTGTTTCTGTTGATGTTTTTAGCAAGTATGAGTACTACTACCGTACTCAACAAGTCACACGGAGCTTAGCAATAACTACATGCAAGGTATAACAAGTGAAGGGGAAACAAGTCTATTATTTTATGTGGATGCAATTTTAGTTGGGAACCAGTTAAAGATTGAAAAAGGTACTTCATTAATAAAAGGGGGTTTCAAGCTTGATTATCAACCTTCAACATTACCAAACCATTCTCAAATCTATTTATGCCTTGTTATTGGATTCACCCAGTAAACACAGCTTCATTTACCGGAAGCACACGTATTCGAATACCATTATTTCATGACTCTACAGAGCTGCCCTGCTTTACCCACAAGATCCCTTAACTCCCGCTAAAGAGTTAAGAAAAATAAAGAAGGAAAATCCAAAAAACTCAAATAAATAGGGATTTGGGCTTATAGGAGGGCCAAATGGGGAAATGGGCCTGAGATTTGGGTTGGCGGGCTTGAAACGGTTCTAAGGAGTATAAACATGGATTTTCGGGTTTTGAGTTGGGTTTACTGTTCATGCGGTCAGCACTATTCCTCGGGCTCGGTCGGCTGGACCCGTTAAGGCTAGTTGGTTCGATTCAGCCACGTCGGTTAGCATTGGTCGAATGAACAGTGCCGGCCACTATTCATCTTCCCTGTTTGCCCGCGCGTGCGCAGAGGAAACAGAGCAAACGGCGGTGGCTTGCGGCGGGGCTAGGGAGTTTTGCGACGCGATTTGAAGCTATGGATGGGTTTAGGGGACCAAGGGGAATCCATTTTGGGTGGTGGTCGGCTGGGCGGAGGCGGCAATCGCCGGCGGTGAGCATTTCTTTCCTACAGCCATTTTTAAAATTGAGGGTTCATGGGAGCTTCTCCGGGCAATTGAGCTGGCGATTAAGCATCTGTGGGGCTAGGGGAAGCTCTTGGAAGAGTTGGTTTGAGCTGAGGAAGGGGGAGCTAGGCTGGCCACGGCGGGGATTTTCGGCGGTGAGGTGGTGTTTGGCACTAGGGAAGAGGGGTGGCTGGGGAGCTAAGGCGGCAGTTGGGGTGTGTTCCTGGGAGCTCAGGGGTGCTACAGGCGAAAGGAATTGAAAAACTGTGGAGCGGGGAGTCGACATTGGGCTAGGGCTCAATTTTGGGGATTTTGCAATTACCAGGGATGGGGAAGACAATGGGGGCTTTGGGGGTTCGGTTGGATTCGAGGAAGTGATGAGTTCACCTTGGAGGGTTCAGAGTTCTTAAATAGGTGAGAAGAGGCGGTTTGGCACAATGCTCGACCAAGGCGATGTCGGCGCGTGGCCATTTCGGGAGAGCACGGCGTGGCTGCCAGAGGGCTGCAAGCTGGAGCTTTGGGCGGCACAATGCGGTGGTCAAAAGGACGCTGGGGAAATTCAAGTCGGCTATGAGAGGAGGTTGCGAGAAGGAGCAGGGGTGGCGGCAATGGGCGGCCGGCGGTGTTGCCACGCCTTCTGGCTGAGCCAGGGGCTGTCAGGGCATAGAAGGCGAAGCTGTACGGGGTGGCTACGGTGGCAAGGCCCGGAAGGCGCGGGAGAGCACGGTTTGCAGAGAAACCGGCGGCGGCAAGAAAAATCAGTGCGCGGGAGCGGCGGGAGTTTCTGGCGGCAGCTGACACTGGTGCAGGAGCATTGAAGGGCGCGGTACGGCTACTGGCAGGTGGTACGAAGCTGGCAGGGGCACGCTGGCGCGAGAGGGGCGCGGTTGGCTTGGCGGCGAAGAAAGGAAATCGGGCAGCGGCGATTTTTTAGACAGGCAACAGTGCCGCACCAAATCCCTCTGTTCAAGCAGCAATGACAATGGTTAGGAGCTGCTTTGCTTCAAGATTAGTCGGATTAGGTTGGGAGGCAAGAGAAACTCAAATCCAAATCAAACTCAAAATCGATTTTGATTTTTCAATTTTTTGGTTTTGTTTCAGGAAACTTGGGATATGGATGACGGTGGCAGAGACTCACTGATGGTGCAAATATTTGATGGCGACGGTGTGTGACTGACGACGAAGGAGATGAGGCCGATCTCCTCGTTGAAGACCCTCCGGCCCGATTGCTTGAGGGTTCTCGATGAGTTTGCTTGGGAACAACCGTGGCGCACTCGGGCTTGGCAGAGACATAAGGATTCTACGGATCAAAGAAGCTCATTTTTGGCTCTAATGGCGGCGATGGAAATTGAAGCTCCAACTCAATGACCTCGCACAGGGATTAAGGCAATGGTTTAAGGTTCTGACGGGCGAGCTCGGGTGCTCGTTTTGAGGCGCATGGGTGCTTTTTATAGCATGGAGAGGCGGAGCCTGCGGCGGTTACGGTGCGGCACGTGAAGGAGTTGGAGTCAGCATGAGGTAGAAGATGAATAGTGATGTGACCACGCCACCAACACGTACGACCATAGCGGCCAATATCAAGAATGAACTAAAGATGAATTCGTTTCTTCAACTTCAACATATTTTAAATGAGAATATGATGCTACCTAATGATGAAAATATATATATTTGTAGCACTACATCACTTTGGAACCAATTGAAGCAAGGGTTCAAGTTGGACAGGTTTTGGAATCCAATTCGGCCTCCAGATCAATTCGGATTCAGCTTGACAAGCCAACTTCAAACAGCCATAACTTTTGATCCAGAAGGCTTCTCGGGGCCCGTGAGTACTCGTTGGAAAGCTCTTGGAGTCTAATTTCAGATGGATCTAGTCCCACCTCCAAACTCCACCCGAGCAGATCAGAAACTGCAAAACAAGTCACATCACCTTTCCAGTCCAAGTCAAAGTGGGCCGAGGGCCTTGTAACTTGGGCTATTTGGGCCGGTACTGTTCACATAAACAGTACCACGTGTGTGAACAGTAACTAGGAATAGTACCACATCCCTTTTCATTAGATAAGTGCGGCTTCCCCCTTCCCTATTTAAGGAAGCCGCAGCCCTTTAGTTTTCCTTGGGTTTTTCTTAAGAGATTATTCTGCTTAGCAGTTTCACCGCATGTTCGGTTGAGGAACCCCAACTTGTGAACTTAAACATTATTCGCAATTTCAGATTGCATCTTAAACTCTCTTGCTTGTGTTCTCGATTCGCTTGCAGGAGATAGCCTTCTTGGCGAGGTCAACCGTGTTCGGCACGGTTGATAACCAACGGAGCAGTGGTGTAGTGATTGCGAGGGGTTCGATCTGTTTTGGTCGGAGCCTTTGGATCATCAACGTCGAGATCTCCATAATCGACTTATCAGTACCTCTCGGAAGATCGGGCCATCGTCACATCAGTTGGTATCAGAGCAACGGTTGCCTGGGAGGTAATTCTTGTATCCCTAGTTAGTAGATTGGTTTTTATTTCCTATAGTCCAAAAAAAATTGCCCCACAAAAAGAGTTAATTTCCGCTGTCCAAACCACGTTGTGCCTTTCAATCTGTTAATTTTGGTTTGCTAAATTGAATTTGTTTCCGTCATAGCATTGTCTAGTTGCTGGTCGTATCTTTGTTCCATTGAAAATCCAAACAAAAAAAAATTCCCCACCCCAAACCCTAATTTCCAAATTCGGCTGATTTCTCCTTTCTCTGCAGCCGCCACCAAAAACGCCATAACTTTTGATTCCGAGATTAGTTTTGAGTGAGACCACTGCCATTAGATTCAAAAATTCCTTATCCATCTATCTGTAAAATTTCACGTAATTCCAGCAAGGAAGTTAAGAGATATGTGCGGTGAAAGTTGACCCAATTATCTGTTTTGAATCTGCAACAGTCAGCAGTTGTGATTTTTGTGCGAATTTTTGTGTCGGGATTCAGAAGTTGGCCCCAAAATAAAATATGTAGAAAAAGCCGTCAGAAAACAGAGAAAAAAATAATTAGTGAAAAATAGGTATCTGACAAAAAGTTACGGCCAAAATACCGATGCGCTGTCCAGTGGACATAAATCTTCAGTTTTCAGTTTTGGGTCAATCCTTGTGTTCTTCAATTCCAGATTGCATTGGATTGAATTATCTTGTATTTAACACTCCTACACATTGCCATACACTTATTTTTAGCCTTCTTCCATTCTTGGTTGATCAGCAACATAGGCTAAGTGCTAGATACGAACTATAATTCAATTCTATGCAATTCTGAAATTAACTGATTGTTCTCCATTGCTACCATATTGTGCCTTCCAAACTACACCTACTCTTGATCAGAACATGTTCCCTCTTGCAATCATACCCACGCTCGACACGGTGTCACGAACCAGCCACCGGTTGTACCACCTGCTGCATTGGTAAGAACACTTGTAAGAGTGTGGTAAGACGCTTGAGAATGTGTGATTCCACCTTCCACCACCTAGTAGTTGATAGGGATAATACCTTTGTGTTGTCTTTGTTTTCTACTAACCATGACAGGTGAGCCGTCTGATAATCAATAGTGTGTTTTAAAGGGAGAGCTCATGACGCTTTTGGATGAACAACGCACTACCATTACTGAGGACATCGATAGGAAACTTCAAGCTACAACGCACTCTATCAATGAGAGATTTGCAGCACTCACTGCACGCCTTGAAAGAATGATAAATCGACCACCAAACAATGGACGCGAGTATGATCACTATGCAGGCCAAGATCTCGAGGAGGGAGATGATAATGAGAGACAAAACCGTGATGCCAGCGCTGCATTTGCTGCCCAAGATGCACATCCACGACACCGCCTACATCACAACCGTCACAGTATGGGAGGTAATAATTTTCAGCACTACAATGCTCGTGTTAATGATAAACCATTTGCTAAAGTTAAATTTACCATACCATCTTTTGCGGGTACTTATGATGCTGAAACTTATCTAGATTGGGAGATGACAGTTGAACAAAAATTTAATGCCCATCTAGTTCCTGAAGTGCATAGAGTTAGACAAGCTACTAGTGAATTTAAAGATCGTGCTATCATTTGGTGGACTCATGTAGTTAATTCTTGTTTAGCACCTGATACATGGGATAAATTGAAGGTAGCTATGCGTGCTAGATTTGTTCCTCCTGCTTTTAAACATGAAATGCATAAGAAATTGCAGTGCTTAGACCAAGGTCATAAATCTGTCGAGGAATATTATCAAGAACTACAAATAGGCATGTTGCGTTGTAATGTTGTAGAAGATGAGGAGGATAAGATGGATCGTTTTTATGGGGGCTTAAGGCGTGAAATTCAGGACATAATTGATTACAAAGAGTATAACGATATCAATAGATTGTTCCAGCTTGCTTGTTTGGCAGAAAAAGAATTGCAGGGTAGGCAACAAAGGACAAGGAGCAACTTTAGAGGAACATCTACATCGAGATCGACGCCTGGGCAAGCCAAGATAGCCCCACCTCCTGTTTGTCGAGCTGCTGCCCCCTCTGTGAGTAGGGCGCGTTCAGCAGCACCGCCGCCACCATCACACGCACCCGAGACGAGCAAATCTACTAGTGTGCAAACACCAGCAAAGAGCTCTTCATCGGTTGCTTCCACGGGCCGTACGACGGGTATTGTGTGCCACCGTTGTAAAGGGATGGGCCACGTCATGAGAGATTGCCCAAGTCAGCGGGCGTACATTGCGACAGAAGATGGTGGTTATGTAAGTGCTAGTGATGTTGAGGATGAATATGCTCTTGCAGCTAACCTTGCAGTTGAGAACCATGCCGAAGAGGAGCATAAGCTGATTGAATCACTAACCCCATTGGTTGAGAATGAAGATAAGGAGATGGATGCACTTACATCATCTGAGGAGAGCCAAAAAGGTAAAGAACATGGTGCTATCATCGCTCACGGTAATGATTTGGTGCTACAACAAGATATAGAGCAACCTTGTGAGTATATACCTGCTGTAGTGTACTCTTTTGATGTTCCTTGTGTTGACTTAATTGAACCATGTCCTGATCTAAATTCTCATAATTTTGCACATGTCGAATTAATAGCACATAAAGAAGTTTTGACTAGAATTTCTCCTGCTAATTCATTGTGTTACATCATGTTGGATCTACCTATGAAATTGTCACATGCTATGGAGAAAGTTTCTGAACTTACATGTTCGAAATTCTTGTTTAGTGCCTACACCCCTGGATATAAGTTTAATTTGATTGGAGATTATGGTGTGGAAAATCAATTTCTTGTATATCGAATATGCATAACTTGTGATCACATGGATGAATTGAAACTTGCTATTTGGAACAACAATTCTTGTATGCTGAATCATGTTCAATGTGAGAGGGAAGTAAAATTTAGTACTCATCCAATGCCTATGTGTTCATCTCTTTTTGCACCATCTAGTATGGACAATCTGAATAAAGATGATGAATTATGGCAGAACATACAAATCTCTTCACCCTGGCTAGATGAATTTACTATTGTTCGATTGAGATACGATTATATGGATGAACTTTGCTTGATTCCAAAAGTTGTAGTTTTGTCCATATATGCCACCACTACAAGTTTACGAAATCAAAAATTTGAATTGCATAAATGCTTCACTTACATTTGCAAAACAAGTTGCAATAATTACTGTGTGAGAAATTTTGAATTGCTCATTAACATATATGATTACTCTTGGGTTAATAATACAATGAGCTTTTATGATCATTGCAGTTTTATAACATTAATTGTGCAACAACGAAGAACTGTTAAAATGGATGACATATACATATACCATGCATACACCTTGGCTTCTTTGTTACCATATTTTCAGCTTATCAAAAGCCGAGGACGGCTTTGTTTGCAAGAAGGGGAGGATGATAAGAACATGAACCCTATGGATACAACCATATTTGCTCTACTTGTTGTTACAATTACAAGAGCTCCTACGCATCACTTAAATTATGAGATTTATGATCAAGATCATGCAATACGTGACACTACACATATGTTAAAATCGAGGACGGTTTTCCATCAAGAAGGGGAGGATGATGTGACCACGCCACCAACACGTACGACCATAGCGGCCAATATCAAGAATGAACTAAAGGTAATTCGTTTCTTCAACTTCAACATATTTTAAATGAGAATATGATGCTACCTAATGATGAAAATATATATATTTGTAGCACCACATCACTTTGGAACCAATTGAAGCAAGGGTTCAAGTTGGACAGGTTTTGGAATCCAATTCGGCCTCCAGATCAATTCGGATTCAGCCTGACAGGCCAACTTCAAACAGCCATAACTTTTGATCCAGAAGGCTTCTCGGGGCCCGTGAGTACTCGTTGGAAAGCTCTTGGAGTCTACTTTCAGATGGATCTAGTCTCACCTCCAAACTCCATCCGAGCAGATCAGAAACTGCAAAACAAGTCACGTCACCTTTCCAGTCCGAGTCAAAGTGGGCCGAGGGCCTTGTAACTTGGGCTATTTGGGCCGGTACTGTTCACATAAACAGTACCACGTGCGTGAACAGTAACTAGGAATAGTACCACATCCCTTTTCATTAGATAAGTGCGGCTTCCCCCTTCCCTATTTAAGGAGGTCGCACCCCTTTAGTTTTCCTTGGGTTTTTCTTAAGAGATTATTCTGCTTAGCAGTTTCACCGCATGTTCGGTTGAGGAACCCCAACTTGTGAACTTAAACATTATTCGCAATTTCAGATTGCATCTTAAACTCTCTTGCTTGTGTTCTCGATTCGCTTGCAGGAGATAGCCTTCTTGGCGAGGTCAACCGTGTTCGGCACGGTTGATAACCAACGGAGCAGTGGTGTAGTGATTGCGAGGGGTTCGATCTGTTTTGGTCGGAGCCTTTGGATCATCAACGTCGAGATCTCCACAATCGACTTATCAGTACCTCTCGGAAGATCGGGCCATCGTCACATCAAATAGGACACGGGCGGGTTTGGGCTGACACGGGGGGCCCGCATGGTGGTGAGAGAGATGAGGTGGGGATGGGCTGGGCGGGAAGGAAGACGGCCCGATGAAGGAGATTGGACCGGGCCTGAGAAGAGTAGTGTACCAGGCCAGAAAAAGAAATCGGGCCGGAGCAAAGTGGAATTTCGGCCAGCGGAGATTTTCTGGATTTTCCAGGGAATTTCTGCATTAAAACATTGAAATAAATTCAATTGAGCTCCAAGAAATAGTAAATAAACTCCAAGAAATTCAAGAAAATACTGAAAAAATTGTTTGCACAATAAAGAACTCAAATAAATCTGGCTTTGATTTAATTTATATTTAATTTATTCATATTAAATATTTTTAATTTCTAAAAATTTCAATTAAACTTTAGTTAATTCAAGAAAAAAAATCCAAATGGTTATTTTTATTTTAAATCTTTAAAAAGGAACTAAAAACCAGAATGTTACATTCATCAATAGAACAATTTGGAGATATTAACAACATGACCTTGAAGTTGGCCATTGGGTCCATAAAGGTGCACGAGGAGCATGTCCGGGGACAGTAGATACAGATGGAGGAGCAGGTTCTCGTGGAAAGGGGTTATGACTCATTGCAAGAATGAGTGTGTGGCTGTGGCGAAGAACGACACAGGGATAAAACCAAGATTAGCCAGACGTAACTAAAAACTATCAACCATAATCTAAAATAACAAGGCTTATGCCGTGCCTGCTGCAACGCTTCTGTGCCTCACGCGCTTGCGTCCGTGTGCTGCTCGCAGTCGCACCTCCGGTCGAACCGCGCACATGCCGCGTGCACTCACGCGCCTGTGCGGTCTTGTGCGTCCGCGCCCAACGCCACGGACGCGCCCCTTGCAGGGGGCGGAGCTGCATGGGCTTGAGGGGTTCCCAGGAATCCGGGTCCAAAAAAATTTTAGTTATTACTAATAAACATTCACCCTTTGTGCATCCCCTTGGCCCAATATGTGTACCCCTAGCCCAACAAACACCCTCACTCGCCCCTGTCTAGCCCATTCTCCCACCGTCCTATGCTCTCACGCGTGGCCCGTTGCACCCCCCTCCGTTTTGCTCTAGCTCCGCCACTGCGCCCTTGGTTTAGGCTTCCAACTTCCAAGCGCTCACATGGCCCAATTTACGTATGTACTCCATGCGCACAGGGACGGAGTCAAATTTAGAAATGAGGGGTCAACAACCTATATAATATAACTACATTTGTGAGGGAGACCAAATAGCACCAACGACAACAAAATTCTTTAAAATATCAATAGCTATAGTACAAATTTATCTAATCATGAAGGGGCCTGGCCCTACCAGCACCCTCTCCCTCTGCCCCTGTCCATATGCTCCATGCAATGCATGCATAATGGGGTTTTCTTTCTTCTTCTCTCCTTGTCCAGCCTCTCACCGTCCTCTTAGCCACCATAATTCTAGTAGTCGTACTTGGCGCCATATCAAGATACAGGGGTAGAGCTAGAAATTTTCTATAGCTCAGGCACATCACCCACACCCACGCGTCCACAGGATGCCCGGTTCTTTGCCGACGTAATGCCTGGCTCTTCGGCTCACACGACGCTGGCCCTCTAGCTCACGCCCACGCGAAGTCCATGGCTCATCACTGGTGAGCCTTGGTGTTAGAGGTGTTCAAAAATGGTTTTCCAAAGCCGTTTTACCCGTTGGTAGTGCCCAAAATTGCATGCATACATACAGTAGCTGCGTGGATGAGTGGTGCATTTGATCCATTCACCGGTTTTGGCAAAACCGTGAAACCCGGGTTTGAACACCAGGTGTGCATCTTTTGTGTCCTGAACGTTGTGAACCCCTGTGTTTTTAGCTCAATAATACAGACTGGGTCCTAAGCTTGAGAAATACAATGTTGAGCTAAAAACACTAAACTTGGTCGGTGAAACTTGAGAATGGCACGTTTAGTTCAACACCCTGATACTTGTGTTGCCTCACGTGTCTACATATTGTAGTTAGGTTGCAATGTGTATAGATGCATGCGTGAGTTTTACCTGCAATGCAAAACTTTGTTGATACATTAGTAGTTGATTTAGAGTTGGAATTTTTGGCATATATAGCGTATTTTCGACTCATAATTATAAAAATAGTTGTATGCGACTAACAATGACAAAAAATAATACTTCTGTCGTTTGGTCACTGGGCGACAGCACCCTGCAGGTGACACGTGGCCCAGCCACTGGTTGCCTATCGCCTGACCACTGGGCAGCCACGTGCCTGCCGCCCGGCCACTAGACGACTTATGCCTACCGCCCCTCTACAAAACACCAGGTAATTAAGCTTGCTTAACTACCTATCTAAATTTATAATTTATATATCATATTTATTTGAATTTTTAAATATATCAAATGTGCTTAAAGCCTTTGGACACAACGTAATTCATTTGCCTTTGGACATAACGTAATTCATTTTGTAATTTTTTTCACAATTTTATACACTTTGAATGTTGCTCAAAAATTCATAAAATTTTGATATTTGTAGGAATTGTTTCGTATAGCAAATGAGCTCCCAAAATTACAAAATTTTATGTGAAGCCTTCCAACATAGTCAACCTAATTGTGAAATTTTTTAGAATTTTATGTGCTCCAAATTTGCCATGTTAATTCGTGTTAATTTAATCATAATTAGCAATATATGGTGCTCATTTAATTAGCCTACATGTGTGATTGCAATTGATTTCTAAATTATAAATCAAGATAATGGTTCAATTTAGTTCAAACTTGATTTATAGATTTCGAACATTAGGATTTGGTTGTAAGATGGTAATAAAGAGACTTTCTTTCGAATAATTGAATGTGAAAAAATGACGACATTTGATGTTGCGAATTAAAATAAATTTTATAATAAAGTTAAAAATGACATGACACACATGATTTAGTTACGTGCATTAAAAACAGCATCATACACGATGGAACAAAACGAAGTACTCCTATAATACATATGCGCCTTTTTGGAAAGGAAATAAATTCGACCTTCGGGGGACTAGTTTGGAACAACCCGACCTACTGTGTGTGGACTGAGGTTATTTTTTTTCTTCCTTGCAAGCTTGGCGTTGAACTCCTCGGCGAACTCTTTGGCCTTAGCCACCATTTCCCTCTTTTTTCGTGCTTCCTCTTGCGAGCCTCGCACTCCCTACGTGTGCACGCCTCGAGATGAGCTTTTGTCTCCTAACGTATATGCTCGATTTGCTCGTCATTGCGGCGCTCCTCCTCTCAGATCTCACAGACCCTTTTGACATTCCACTCTTCGTAGTCTAGAGTCCATTAGTCATGTGGGTGGATCTCTAGGTTGATCCACTTGCGCAACCCACCCCAGTAACGCATGCCTAGATTGAGAAACTGCGTAGACTTGAAGAACTTGCATGGTTCCCTGCACCAACAGAGGAGCAGCGTCCCCCCTTAAGCAGGTGTTGCAGCGAACGCTCGGTTGGAACGTTCAGGATGGACATGCACCTACGGGGGGCGTCACTGCGGGGAGGTGATCTCCTGGCACGCTCCGCTTGTTTGTCCCGTGCCATAGCATCCCTTGCTTGTTCATCGTGGGCTGCAGTAGACCTTGCTAGTTCGTGGTCTCCTGCCATTGCTTCATCATCTTATCCCATTCCTTCTTCCGTCTCTTGTCCATCCCGACGTGGTAAAGGAAGCTCTGGTGTAGTGTTGAGTTTGGTTGTATAGTATTCTCTCTCAGATCTCTTCCACATCCTTTTATAAGCCAAAGGGTTAGCATGGTGTGGTTAATTTTATGTCACTACCCAGCGAGGCAGAGTGTTGCACTGTGTCTGTGCCATCCACCCTCGCCCGCTCCTTCTGGGCACACTTGTCTGTGTGTCCATGCTGTCCCCTTCACCCTCTCCCCCGTGCATACACTTGTCACTCTATCCGTGTCACCCTCCTGCTCCGCTCACTCGTGCTTACACTTGTCACTCTATCCGTGCCATCCATGTCATTCTGAAGCACCGCCGTCTGCCGATGTCCCTTCACAGTTATTTTGAACTCCTTGTTAGGGGCCCATTGCAGCATATCCACCTAAAGATCCATGTAGTTCATGTCCAAGCCATAGGAGTGAAATTCTGTACTCCATGTATTGAAAAGGTGTTGTATGTCATAGTACTCTGAGATGTATGGCTCAGATATCTACCTCATTTGCGCACATGCCTTGTACACATGCGAGCATGTGGCTTGTATAGGAGCTTCAGCTTGTTGTAGGTGCATGTTGCCACATCACCCAGGGTGTATGCCTGTTTCATTTCACTCTTGGTATGACTGTTCACATATTACTACCAAAACCTGATGTCATACTTCCTCAAGAGGCCATTGATTACACGAATATCGCGCATTTGGACCTTCTCTATCTTCTGGTTCATGTGTCCCTGCATGTTCTCAGACCATTTCTTGTCTTCGTCTATTTGACACTTGGCTGCGGTGGCTCTATTAACGAAATAACCGATAATGCGAGTCCATGTCTCCTCCACGATCGTGGTGATGGGAAGGCACCGTACACCTATTAGGACGTTGTTGTACACCTCGGATATACTGGTCATCATAATCTCATACCTCGCACCGTCCATGTCATAGAAAAGGGACCATTTCTCTAATTTTCAGAGCGTGCCGACAAATCCACTCTGAGAAACTTATGGTGCCGCAGGGTTGCTCTCCTTCCGTAGTTCGCCTTTCTAGTTCTGTCCAGATGGACTCGAACTTCCATCTTTGGTTTTGCAGACACAATGTCTTGAACATTTTCAAAACATCCTGGCTGCGGAACCATGTAAACAAGTTAGGTGCAAGATGCCTCATGCACCACTGGATTTGTATGTCATTCCATTGTTGAGGGGGTTCGGTCCCATGTTGTATGGTGTTCAGCACGGCTATCAACCCAACATGCGATCCGTGATGACGTAAACATTGAGTCGGTCATCAACCATCGCTTGCTTCACGTTCACCAAGAACCAGAACCTACTGGACGTGTTCTCGCTTTCCATAATGTCAAAAGCCACTAGAAGAAGCTGGTCATTCGCATCAGCTACCACCGCAATGAGAATGATTCCCTTGTAACTCCCTGTTAGGAAAGTACCATCCATCGTGCGCATAGGACTACAAAGCTTGAAGCCCTCAATGACTTGGGGGAAAGCCCAAAATAACTAGTCTAGTATGAAGCAGTTTGACTCTCCATCAGCATTTGGATGCTCAAGCTTGTTTATGTACGTGTCGGGGTTTAATTCGGCTATCTGGTGAAGCAATCTCGGCACAAGGTTGTATGCCTCTTCATACGTCCTGTACATGGAGTCGATGACCTTCTGCTTGCCTCGTTGGACCTTACTATAGAAGAATGGTTAGCTAACTACATTGACGACTTCTGACATGCGCATCAATGCAGACGAGGAAGCACACTACGCAGGACGACATGGACAAAGTGACAATTGTGCGAAGGACGCAACGGGAAAGGAAAGATAGCAGCAACAGGCTGACATATGTGCGAAAAACAGAAGTCACGCACTGTAAAAGATGCCTGAGCATCACATATCGCTAATTACCTCGATTTATAATTTACAAATTAACTGCAATCATGCATGCAGGCTAATTAAATGAGCATCACATATCGCTAGTTGCGATTAAATTAACACAAATTAACCTAGCAAATTCAGAGCACATAAAATTCTCAAAACATTATACAATTAGGTTGACTGTGTCAGGAGGCTTCACATAAAAATTGTAATTTTGGAGCTCGTTTGCTATATGTAACAACTCCTACAAATATCGAAATCGTACAAATTTTTGAGCAACATTCAGGTTGGATAAAATTGTCAAAATATTATACAATAAAATACGTTATTTCGAGAGACTATGTATAAAATTTTGTAATTTTTTGAGCTCGTTTACTATATTTACAAATTCAAACAAATATATTGTACAAATTAAAAATTTAGACAGATAATTAAGCCGGCTAATTAGCCACCTTAATTACCTGCCGGCCACCTGCTGTCTAGTGGCCAGGCAGCAGGCGCCTGCAGCTAGTGGCCGGGCCATGTGTCACTTGGAGGATGATGCCGCCTAGTGATTGGGTAGTAGAAGTGCTATTTTTATCATTGTCAGGTGTATATGGCTATTTTTATAAATATGAGTTGAAAAGACGCTATATATATACCAAAAATTCATTTAGTTGGCAGGTTCGATCCATGCGTCGATCATGATCTAAATATTGACTGCAATCCTCATCTAATCTAGAACAAAATGCTTTAAAAATTAAACCAACTTAACACTTACATAATTACCAAAATTTTCAAATCACATACGTGCAGTATAGTGCTTAATTCTACAGCTTTTTCTATCGAAAATTAACAAAGGAACGGATACATACGTACCAGCTCCCTGAAGAAGCCGTACTTGAATCATCATGATTCATGCATGATACATACTCTACGTACATATATGTATATATATACTGCAAGAAGCAACTATATACAAACATACATAAGTATACGTATGTGTATATATGTACGCACTTATATCTTTAATCCTTAAAAAGAAGGAGTTGGTGATTGGTACGATCTCTCCCACTCCTTCTCACAAAAAAAACTTGCTGACTAATATGTAGCCTCTTCCACCCTTTCTGACGAAACCGTACGCTGCCTCCCACCGAATCTTCCTCCCACGTTCTCCGCGTCTCCCTACATTCTCCGCGCCGCCTCCTCCCCTGAGTCCCCTCCCTCCTCCGCTCTTGCCTCCTCCCCTCCCTCATCCGCCGCTCCGCCCTCCGCTCCGGTCCGGTGCGCACGAAGCCGTCACGCATGGATCCGAGTAAGAAGGTGGGTGGGCTTCTCCGACTCCGTGACCGCGTTTTGGATCGCTGTGGCTTGTTTTACTGCTCTCTTTTGGCCGTTTCTGTTCCATCTGCGTTGATGTTTGGATCCGTCCGCGGCTAGCCTCGTGGTGAGTTACGAGGCTCGTCCAATGGCATCCGTCTCGTTCGGTGAGATGCGGGAGTTGAACTCTGTACTGTGCGTTCAGTTGTGATCTCTTCTTCATAGGGTGAAAGCAAATCCATGGTATTGCCTTGTGCTTGCTTTCTTGTCAGTTCTTACGGATCTGCTCGGTTGGATTTACCGATTTAGATATGGTGGTGCTCGATGCGGCATCCAAACGCTTTCATAAACCAATGCCCGGGTTATTGTTAATGTGATATTAGTACGAACTGACATACATCAATGCGGCTTGACTTATATGAATCCGTGACAACTTAGTAAAGTGCTGCAGTTTAGAAGAAGTTATCAGAAAGGTTGGAAGATTCAGGGACCTAGTGCCTTTTCCTGTTCCTGTCTCATTTGGTGTTGAATTGATACCACACTAGAAGAGAATTTTTTTTCTTTCTTACTCAGTGTTCTCCTTTTACCTTTTGATGATTCCATGGGACAGACTTTTGTCACCTTATAGTCCATGTGAGAAAAAAAAATCACTGTTTACAGTTTAACAATGTTCAATCACTCTCTGATCCAATCTAAATCAAAATGTCGTGTGTACATTTTTCCAGTAGTGTGCATGTCTTTCGATTCCGAGTTCCAGGTTCCAACCGTTTTACAGCAGCGTCCATTTAATGAAATGTGATTTTTTTGCTTAATACTTTTTATTAGTAGTACATCAGGATGTTCACACCATATAGCATTCAGTATTAATTGTACTAACATGAACCCGCTTCTTCCTTTTCAGACCTCGGAATCCGACTTCTTCACTGAGTATGGTGAGGCAAGCCGGTATCAGGTCAGTGAGGTCATTGGCAAAGGGAGTTACGGTGTTGTGGCTGCGGCTGTCGACACCAAGACCGGTGAGTGTGTGGCGATCAAGAAAATCAATGACGTCTTTGATCACGTCTCCGATGCCACCCGCATCCTTAGGGAGATGCAAGTTGCTCCGATTGCTGCGTCACCCGGACATAGTTGAGATCAAGCACATTATGCTTCCCCCTTTGAGGAGGGAATTCAGGGATATATATGTAATCTTTGAGCTGATGGAGTCAGATCTCCATCAGGTAATGAAAGCAAACGATGATCTCACACCGGAGCATCACCAGTACTCCTTGTATCAGCTGCTCCGGGGGATCAAGAACATTCATACAGGTAATTAGACTCCGCATAGGAGGAAATTGGTAATGGTTTATTGGATTTTTTTTTCATGTGTGATTTTTGTGTTTATTGTCTAAGTGATGGTTTTGCAGCAAATGTTTTCCATCGGGATCTTAAGCCCAAGAATATTCTAGCCAATGCTGATTGCAAGTTGAAGATTTGTGATTTCGGCCTTGCCCGTGTATCATTTAATGATACCCCATCAGCCATATTCTGGACGGTATCCATTTTAGTAATGTTGACCAGACATTTTTTTTATGATGAGAAGCCAAAGTTTGGTTTCTTATGATTTTGCATTCCTTGTCCTAGGATTACGTTGCAACTAGATGGTATCGTGCTCCAGAATTATGTGGCTCATTTTTTTCAAAGGTTATGGAGTTTTTGCCCTAACTTCGTATTACCAACAACAATAATCATGTTATGAATTTTCTCCCAAATTGCTACATTTCTATAACACGTTAGGATCCAACAAAGAATACATGTACAAGTTATATGAAATAAACACATAAGTAGCTGTCACCTTTAGATGCAAAACTTTGTAGAAACAGGTGGCATCATTGTAATTATTTTTGTGTTTCTACGGTTTGTAAAACAAAAGTGAGGCAAAGTGTAATTTGAGAAAGGTAAGATAGCTGAAATGGAAAAACAATAGGCTGAAATATAAAATATTTTAGGGGTTTTAGAGCATGTAATATGTTTTTTTATTCCGTAGCAACGTGCGGGTACTCAACTAGTATGTAGATGCTTTCTACGCCATCATGTAGTCGGCGAGGCCGCTCATGACCCGTCCGACGTACGGATGCCGGTGCTGCTTGTACCAGCACCAGCGGTTGAAGACGAGCAGCATCTTCTGGCACTTGTGCTCCGGCAGGTCGCCGAGAAGCCGCCCTCGGCCGCCGCGCGCCCGCTCTACGACGAACATCTCCTGGCCCTCGAACACGACGGCGCACTCGCCTCCGCGCCGCCGGCACGCCCCCGACCACGACTCCTGCCACGCGCTGCTGAAGAGCGCCATGCTGCGCATGTAGTTGCCGTCGCAGGCCCACTTGCACACCACCCGGGCGCGGGGCACCGGCTGGAGGAATGGCAGCTGCACCTCCCGCCCCTGCTCTGCGCGGAAGCTGTGGTAGAAATGGCTCCGGCCACCGCCTTGCACAGCATAGCAGCTCAGGTGCATGTTCGCCGGCATGTGATTCTCGACGAAGATGTGGTAGTCGTCGTCGGAGCGCGCCTCCCAGCTGGAGATATCCGCCTCCGCGGTGGCGGCGGCGAGGGCCGTGGTGATGGCTGAGACGACGACGGCATCCAGGGTCGCCGGCCGGCCATCGCTGGGGTATGAAGCTGGGTGGCGCCAATGCCTTACCTTGAAGCCTCCAGGTAGAGGTGGGAATTGGGTCGTGCTGTGCCGGCACGGCCCAAGCCCATCGTGCTTCGGGCCACTTCGTGCCGGCTCGGCCCGGTCATCCAGTCGTGCCGTGCCGTGCCGGCCCACCTCGCCTCCGGCCAGGCCCAAGCACGGCTCAAAGCCCACCGTGCCAGTGTTCGTGCCAGCCCAAGCCCAGCCCAAAGTAACTATACACGACGAAAGTGACGGTGACGATGGTAGCGGTGGCCGCCATCTTCCTTTCTCTTGTACCCGCCTTATTAAAAACCTACTTAAAATTCAATACTATTGTCTCATGCCATTTCACCTCCGAACTTGGTCATTTAGTCCAATGGTATACATATCTTGGTGCAAATTAGACTGTGGCGTATGTGGACATCTAGCTCATCGCCCGGCAATCTAGCATAGGGCTGCCCAACTAGTCAAATAGAAAAGCTCAAAGAGAGTCATGAGTGCAATTTACTATAGTTAAGAAATCGATTTTAAATAATTTCTCGAACATTTAGTAACTACTTGGAATACACACACCAATAACGGTCTATCTCTGTTTACATAATGGTTAATTGTAACACATATGGGGTGATTATCTCATCAAATGCTTGAATTAAAAAGGCAGTCGGTGAAGGGAGCTATGTTAGAATTAGAAGCGCATGTAGTAGTAATTTGCTTACATAAAATAAAATCACAATGAAGGTGAGCTATGTTGTCAAATTATAATATATGTTAGAATATGTTGATTTGATTGATCTTCTTCTCCAGTAGCCCAGCCCTACCGATTTTACACAAAGAAGCAAGAAAGCCGTGAGGATGCGTCCTAGGGATCAGTAGTGGTAACCTAAGGAGGAGCAACATTGAAAATACTCATTATTCTTGTATGATGATGTTTCTTAAGAAAGAACAATAAAAGACACCTCATATCATAAGTGCAAAAATGAACTCGGCCTAAATCACATCATATCGCAGTCACTTTTTCAGCTATTAGATTAAGATCTAACCATCCTTATCTTTCTCCTCATCTCATATATATACACATCACACATTCACATCTCCAAAACCTAACTCAATATTCAAATTTGGCATTGTTAGGACTATTCTGTACAGATGTACATGTCACAACAGATGTATAGGATCTTTCCATGATAAAATCAGAATTTATGAGGGCTAGAATAGAACAAATCAAAATAGATAAAAACCTATTTATAGATTTTAGAAAATCTGAAGGACTAAATTGAAAAAAATATACAAAACCCTAATCCCCCGATCCCTCCTCCCAATCTCACTGCCGCCCGATTCTTCTCACCTGCTTCCTTCCCCGATCCCTTCTCCCAATCTCCCCGCCAGCCCCCTCCCTCCCACGCGCCCGGCTCCCCCGCCGCCCCCTCCCTCCCTCGGCCTCCCCCACCGCCGCGGCGCCGCCCCACCCCGGGACCCCGGCTCCCTCTCCCCGCCGCGGGGCCGCCCCATCCCCACCGCCCCCTCCCTCCCTCGGCCCCCTGCCCCCTCCCCCGCTGCCTCCTCCCCCTCCCGCGCTGCCTCCTCCCCCTCCCGTGCCGCCTCCCCCTCCGCCCCCTCCCGCGCCACCTCCGCCCCCTCCTCGGCTCCCCCTCCCCGCCACCCCATCCCCACCGGCCACCGCCCCCTCCCTCCCTCGGCCTCCCCCACCGCACCCGACGCAGCCGGGCAACCAGTCCAGCGGGTTCTGCAACCGGTCCATGAGCGCGGCGGTGTGGGCGGCCGACCTGGTGGGGCGGTTGACGCTGGCGGAGAAGGTGGGGTTCCTGGTGAACAAGCAGGCTGCACTGCCGCGGCTGGGCATCCTAGCGTACGAGTGGTGGTCCGAGGCGCTGCACGATGTCTCCTACGTCGGGCCCGGCACGCGGTTCTCACCTCTCGTGCCCGCCGCCACCAGCTTCCCGCAGCCCATCCTCACCGCCGCCTCCTTCAACGTCTCCCTCTTCCGCACCATCGGTGAGGTCAGCAACAGCTCAACTCCCCTGCTATTTCATATGCTTTTCGATTTGCATTGCGGCAAAGATGCAGTCTTTCTCCCCTACACGACCCGCATTGCGATTCCTCTGCTTGGTGGGACGATTTGACGGCGACTACCCGACCTCCCCGGCTTCGCCTCCCCGTGCCCGCCGTGCCGCCCGAGCCCGCCGTGCCATGCTGGCCCAAGCACGGCCCAATCTGCCGTGCCGTGCCGCCCACCGTGCCAGATTTTGAGGCCCAGCCCAACCCACCGTTCGTGCCATGCCGGCACGGCCCGCCACGTGTGGGGCCGGGCCGTGCCGGCCGTGCTTCGGGCTGGCCCAAAGAAGCCCGGCCCAAGTCCCACCTCTACCTCCAGGTGGTGGGTGGCCGCCTATAAGTAGGGCAGCTTTCCAAGGTCGTACGACATCCGTGCAAGCATAAATTTTCACGGTTGTCTTTTTTAGGGTTTGTTTATAGGGTGTTGATAAACATCACCCGGATGTTTTCTTTTTAACTATCATTCAAATTTGTGATCATTAGATTAGAGATCCAATGGCCATGAATTCTCCCCCACCCCCTCCTCCAAAAAAAATCTCCCCCCTCCAAAAAAAAGAAGCCGTTGGATCTCTAATCCAACGGTCTCAAATTTGGATGATTGTTAGGAAGAAAACATCCGGGTGATGACTAGACACACCCTTGTTTATAATAGGTCATGATGATTGACGTTCTAGCTAGTGAACCATTTTAAGTGCGCTCACTTCGCTTTGAATTTCTGATTTATTTTTTACTATTTTTAAATTTTATCTTTTTTTGATTTTCCGCTTTTTTTAGCTTTTTTATCAGTTCTTTTTTTCTCTGTATTCATTTACATTACACATGATAGGCTAACCTATTTAATTATATCAAATAAGTCACCATTAGTTATAGTGTAATTTTAGTTAGCTACAGTGTAATTTCAGCCATAAGCCACCAAATTCCAGCCTAAATGAGTGGGTTGTAAGTCTAACTCTGCGTATTTGGGTTGCTTTATTTTATGGTTAAAACTAGATTCTGTGAGGTTTTCGTTTTTGCTTTGGGTGGTTGAGAAGCTAGTAGTAGAAAATTGCATCATAACATAGAAGTGCCCTCATTCCTTTTGCTTTTGCTTTGCTTTTTTTTTTTGAAACAAAAAAATGGCTTTTGAGAGATGGATATGCTCCAATTAACGGCATAATGTTTTCTTCGATTAATGTCGCACGATCTTACTGACACCGTGTACACACGGAAAATATACACACAAGATCTCCCTTTGCATAGCTGCGTGCCATATTATTCTACTCTAAGTGCTACAAAGTAGTAACTATTTTATCCAGGGCTCAGCAAACCGGAAATGGATTGGTTCAAATCCCTCACATGCAGTCTAACAGAAAACGTCCAGAAACAGTGCAGTTCGCAGAATTTACCAAGAAACCAAGTGCTACAAAGTAGGAATGGATCCCAATTGTCAAGAATCGTTCGAATCATCAGCAAAACTGGTACCAGTGTTCATGAAAAATCCTGCTGGATTTTTGGTTCGCAGGCAGTCCACCTCTGCCAGAGATCCCAACCCAAGTTCGAATGACACTGCCAGCCACTTACCACTTTCAGATGGTCTAGCCAGCATGCCGTGTACAGTGGCGGAACCAGGGATTTTGATTAAGGGGGGCCGGAGTAAACATGATGACACCTCATAAGTGTGATAAATATATACATCAAGTGTATGTCTCAACGGTTTTTTCAATGTTTTTATATATGTAGTTAGTATTCATAACGAAAAATCACAATATTATGATCAAAAATGGATGAATTGATGATTTACTGTGCTGTGCACTGAAATATTTACAGGGGTATTAAAAAAATTTACTGTGTTGGGGGGGGGGGGCACGGCCCTGCTAGCCCCCTGGTTCCGCCACTGCGTGTACAACATTGGCCATCTTCATTTCAGGTTATGTCTTCTCTCGAATAAATAAACAGAACGACTTTTTCGTCTTTTTCAAAATACATTTGATTCGTTCACATAAGCACTCACGCTAGAACCAAAAGTCATCCAACACAGCAAAAAAGAACACAACCATTGACTACAAATGACATAGTGCACATGCATGCTCATTCTACAGAGCCATGGATTACAATATTATTATGAGCATATGATACGAGTGTAACTTGGAAATGGTACATGTTGAATTACAGTAACATGGCCCAAAAAGTTAACAAGTAATTTTTGCTATTATCAGATTATGTCCACTGCATAGCGCCTCTCGTGTCAACTTCTGTTGCTACTTGCGCGATCCCCGTGATCCGAGCATTAAACAGAGAGATCCTCATTCAAAATGGTGTATAAATAGAAAATCTAAAAGAACTATAGTGCCACTAAGACCGTTCGTATTGGCTTTTACCGATGGCTTTCAACTGAAAATAAATAATAATAGTTGAATAAAGTTACTTTTAGTAGAGGGTGAGTGGTGAAAAAAATGATAGAGATACGTGTGCCTAACGGAAGCGAAAAGAGTGAGGTGTGGTGCACTGTGACCTCTGCCTTATCCTCGGAGCGAGACGGTAGTGAGAGGAGTGGAGAAGCTACTTCAAGAAGTCGGATATATTTGTATTGGCTTTTGGCTTTTAAGTAGAAGCCAGAAACAGAAGTCAATATGAATAAGACCTAAAGTTGTTTTCTTTGTTAGCATCAGGTACATAAATTAGAGGTCCACCTATCAGCCAGATATAAAATTCCTGAAACAGCCTGAAACAAATAGAAGCAGCGAGTGAACAATTTGAGGATTATAATAGGCTCTCATAATAATTTCCAGGCAATGAACTGATGAAGTACGTTCACCAATGCCCTTTCCTTTCTCTCTTGAGCACAAGTGCACAGCGATTATATTTGTCCACAAGCACTTCAACCATTTAGTATTAGATGAACTGTGGATTTAAAGGAATAAGTAAAATGATGATACTTGCTAAAGTATGCAACTAGGTAGATGAACTGCAGTTTTCTTCCGTGTATTAACGTTTGACAAACATAATAGGCCTTCATGTACCAATAATGACACATAGGGGCATCTAATTTGCCTACTTAGAAAATTCTCACAGTTGTAGATATGTTTAAAAGTTCGATTATTCAACCACTGCAGGACAAGAGATTGTGGCTTTGAAGTCAGGACACATGCTAGAAAGATAAAGAATGCTATAGTTATTTGCTATTATTGTTAGTTGTTAAAATTCATTTGAGGCCATTGTGATACATTAAGTGTAGTCCTATATAGAACAGTAAATTTTCACACCAAATAATCAAAAGCTGCAGTATGCGGTTGTTGATCAGCGGAAAAAGTAAGCACTCAATAATGGAACAATAAATCCAATCCACATTGATTTTCTGATTCATTCAAACCCACTAGTTAAAACGACAATAGCAAATGATTATAACAGGTGAATCAACTTACATGTGAATGTGAGTGGTCACAAAATCATGTATGCTTCAAACATTCTTATGTATGCTAGAGAGTCAGTCCATCGAAATCAAATGTCAATTCCACATCAAAATTCGAAAAATGGTTCAGGATCCATTGGAATCACTTCTTGATGAAAGAATATGTTCTCGGAAATAACCTAAATGACAAATTGTAACACCCAACTTAACAAAAGCCCAAAATATCAACCACAACTACTATCACTACCAATTTTGTTAACCAATAATCAAGCATCTCCATCAACTAGACTTCATTGATAAACTTCAACATAATAATAAACATAAAATTCAGCAACTCTGTAAACCATAAATTGAGCTAAGATGATCTAAATAGTTACCAAAATAAGTCTTGTATAAAGCTAAACCAAAGAACTCATAAAGAAACAATATTATGCACCATAAAGAGCTAAAGAAACTAGTCATTAACTAATTATAGCATGGAGAATACTAAACTGGTTATGGCAATAAGTGATATAATACTAGATGGAGTGAAGAGCTATAAAAGTGTAGTGTTCTATGTTTTACTTTCATCTAATGCATGACACCTTTAACGATCACATAAAAATAACAAATAAACAAGGGTGAGTCTACGATTCAGCAAGTACACAACAAAACAATAGGAATAACAATATACTCATTTCACTTTCAATTGTCACCATTCTCTTTTCTCATCTTAATTCCTTTTAGTGCAATGCAATGGTTACGTCTCCTTCTGTAGTTGATACCGTATAGCAAAGGGAATACCTATCGATGTTCATCCTCTACCTCCATCCCGTGGAGGTGCATATTGAAATAGGTCTTTTCTTTCATCCCGTGGAAGTGCCTACATCTATAGGTCTTACTCAAAAGCATATTGAAATAGTCAAATAACTTTACACATAGCTATTTGATTTTCTCACCGCCCTGGCTCGGAATGTATGTGTCATGTCATGAATGCAATCTTCTTTCATTTTACCACATATCACAATTACTATCAAATTAATATCATACTAAACAAAAGATGATAACATATTACATGGCATAATAAATAAACAACAATGAACAATTATCAACCATTATTTTATTATCACTTACCTCTCTAGTTGTGACGATCAGGTTGATTAGAAGATGACACCAACCCCAAAGTTACTCCTGCTACAGTAAAGGCCCAAACTCAATACAAGCTACATCAATACGATACAATACAATACTAAATCAACAACACATCTACACGCTCCCCAAAATCACCACTTTCCCCCCCTTTACTGGATAGTCAACCCTACCATCCTGTTAATAAAATTATCATAAGTTTCAACTCACAAATCATGTTATAGAAAACCATACCAGTTCTGGAAACTATACAAAATTTTGTACACTTTTTTAGTTGAACACATATCCAAATTAAATCTAGACCCCCATTTTTAACCCACAAGACATATCCATCATCTTCTGGACAACAGACTTAATATTTTGTATCTTTTAATATACTTATACAAATATATTGAACTAAGGTATTTTCAGAGACTATAGGAAAGTATTTATCTCTTCTTAGTTATTTCCAAAATTTAATTCTTCCATTAAATTAGTCAAAGTAATGATTTCCCACGACTGCGTCCAACAACAACCCAATTCTGAATAGCAGCCTCCCAAACACCATAACCGCTATTCTACTCGTCCAACAATCATGTTCTTAGACTTTCTAAAGTCCTTAAGAAATTATCTACGCTTTTCATGTAGACCAAATCCTCAAATTATTTCACCTTCTATTTTTAATCTATAGATTAATACGTGCTACCAACAGTTGATAATTTACTAGACAGCAGGCTTACAAAATTCATAACTTACAATCTATTCATCCGATCAACATGAATAAAAATTATATAGAAAGCTATCAAAATCCTTCACAACTTTCTAGTAGATGGTATTCTCAAATTATGCCCTTACAACACCCAAGTTACAGTAAAACAATACAGCAAATTAAATCGATCTACTATTCAATCCCTGTGATGAACACGTGTTATCTCTCTCTAATCTAGATTCTAATATCTAATTAAATGAAAAATAGAGGAAATAACCAGATCGTTACCACGTGACAATAACCCAGATCACTATTCCCTTCTCTCTCTCTCTCTAGAACTTTGCTTCAACTACACATCTTTTCTTTTGTTGCTCTTTGGCTGGTCCTGTCCAACACCGAATTGAATTTGGCTGCTAGGTGATGCGGCAGCTATTGCACGTAGGCATTAGCTTGAAACTGGCTTTGCCGCGAGGCGGCCTCACATGGCAAACGCCTGTGCTGGTGCACAGGGGAATTGGTGTCGTCCCCTTGTGTGGCTGCTAGGGCATCCACATGCGGCGACGCAAGCAATCAATCAACACGTGTGTGAGCTGGTGGCGGCCAAACCATGAGCAAGCGATGGAAACCCCTAGCAGCATTGATGTGATGCACAGCATGGGTGACGTCGCAAACTGCATGCACAACAACCGTCAAGCTGAACACAGTGACTCCATGTGTGATCGGATGGTTTTGGGCTTAACTCTCCTCCACGTTCCCTATGTATCACAGCTCAAGACCCTAATCTGATTCCAACCCCGTATGACTCGCTCCAGGAAACCAAACCCTCTAAAAATTTCACACATCCCCTTTTCACGTACCCCTTTTTCCTTAACTTACACACAGGTCCTCAAGAGGGGTATTCCTGGAATATTACATTCTACCCCCTAATAGAATTCAACCCCAAATTCTACGCCTCTAACTCTAACCGAGAAACACAATTGAACTGGAAATTAAACCACACATACCTAAAGTGAACAACTCTGGATGCTTCTCACGCATATGAGACTCCAGTTCCCAAGTTACTCCCTGCTCAGTCTGGTGCATTCAAAGCACCTTGACATATTTCAATGTCTTGTGCCTCAGAACTCGCTCCGTCTACCCTAGAATCTGCACTAACTAAAACTCGAAGGTAATGTCTTGCTCAATAGTCAACGGCTCCAGTGGTATCTCGTGCTCTGGATCTCTCAAATACTTCCTCACATGGAGACATGGAACATATTGTGCACACCACGCATGGACTCATGAAGGTCCAACCGATAAGCCAACTTTCCAATCCGTGCCGCGATCACAAATGGCCCAAAGTATCTCAGGCTAAGCTTCCTTTTGGTACCAAACCGCACAATGCCTTTAGTGGGAGACACTCTCAAGGACACCTGATCCCCCACCGCAAACTCCAACTTCCGCTTCCTCACATCAGTATAACTCTTCTATCAGCTCTGAGCAGCAAGCAGTTTCTGCCTAACCTCTCCCACTTAGTCAACAATTTGCTAAACTCAGTTGGGACCTAGAATTGCTCTCTCACCAACAACATCTCAACACAATAAAGGCCTACACCTTTGTCCATATAGAACCTCAAATGGTGCAGTTTAAATACTGGTATGATAGCTATTGTTACAAACGAACTTTGCCAATGCCAAGTGATTATTCCAACTCCCCTACCTCGTCAAGACATAGGACCTAACCATGTCCTCTAATGTCTGAATAGCGTGCTTAGACTGGCCATCTGTCTGAGAATGAAACACAATGCTAAGACGAAGTTGTGTGCCCAAAGAACTCTACAAACTCTCCAAAAATCTTAGAGACAAACTTTGCGTCCCAATCTGAAATGATAGTCTTAAGCACACCGTGGTAACAACACTATCTCTCGCACGTAAATAGAAGCCAAAACGCTTGTTGTATTTGTAGTGTAGATGGATATAAAGTGTGCGTACTTGCTGAACCAGTCTACCACAATCCAAATAGCATCCTTCTCTCACTGCGTGTGAGGTAAGCTAACCACAAAGTCCATGGAGATATCATCTCATGGCTACACTGGAACCTCCAAAGGCTACAACCCCGTTGGATGATTATTCTCTGTTTTGACTTGCTAGCAAACACCATAGGAAGCCACATACTGAGCAATATCCAACTCTTCTTCAAATCCCGATATATCTTGGTCTCATTAGGATGTGTACAGTGTATGGAGTACGATGACCTTCTGGTATCCTTTTCCACCATAGGAGTTCGTTGGACCATTCCTGATCGTGACACAAATTGGGAAGTTGGCTTATCGCTTGGACCTTTCCGAGTCCATGCGTGGCATGCATAATGTGTTCCATGTCTCCATGTTGAGGAAGTATCTAAGAGATCCAGAGCACAAGATATCGCTAGAGCCATTGACCATTAAGCAAGACATTACCGTCGAGTCCCAACCAGTGTGGATTCTAGGGGAGTTGGAGCGAGTTTTGAGGCACAAGATATTGAAGTATGTCAAGGTGCTTTGGACGCATCAGACTGAGCGGGAAGCAACCTGGGAACTGAAGTCTCGCATGCGTAAGAAGTATCCAGAGTTGTTCGCTTCATGTATGTGTGTGGTTTAATTTTCAGTTCAGTTGTGTTTCTCGGTTAGAGTCCTGAGGCGTAGAATTCGGGGTCGAATTCTATTCGAGGGGTAGAATGTAATATTCCAAGAATACCCCTCTTGAGGATCTGTGCGTAAATTAAGAAAAAAGGGGCACATGAAAAGGGGATGTGTGGAATTTTTAGAGGGATTGGTTTCCTAGAGCGAGTCATATGGGGTTGGAATCAGATTAGGAACTTGAGCCATGATAAATAGGGAATGTGGGGAGAGTTAAGCCCAAAACCAGACCCCAATAACCCTAGTCACCAATTTTTTTCCTATGCGCATCCGGCCGCAAGTGGAGTCACTATGTTCATCTTGGTGGTTGTCGTGCATGCGCCGTGCAACGTTGCCCACGCTGCACATCACATCAACACTGAGTTTCTATTGTCTGGCCGTGGTTTAGTTGCCACCTGCCCACGTGCGTGTTGACTGACTGCTTGCGTCGCCGCGTGTGGACGCCCCAGCAGCCACGCAAGGAGAGGATGCCAATTCTCCTGTGTGCCAGCACAAATGTTCGTCGTGTGAGGTCACCTCGCGGGTGAGCTAGGCACAATTCAACACCTACGCACGACAGCTGTCGCGTCCCTTGGTAGCCAAATTCAATTTGGTGGTGCACAGGACCAGCTAAAGAGCAACAAAAGGAAAAGACGTGTAGTTGAGGCAAAGTTCTAGAAAAAGAGAGAAGGGAAAAGTAA
This sequence comes from Dendrocalamus latiflorus, assembly GCA_017311315.1. NCBI lineage: Eukaryota > Viridiplantae > Streptophyta > Magnoliopsida > Poales > Poaceae > Dendrocalamus > Dendrocalamus latiflorus. The sequence continues at coordinate 11,750,215 of CM029657.1, read as the reverse complement.
GAAGGGAGTCATGATCTGGATTTTCGTCACGTGGTAACGATCTATGTATTTCCACTATTTTTTTATCTCAATTAGATATTAGAATGCAAATTAGAGAGGTACCATGCATTTGTCACGGGGAATCGAATAGTAAATCGATTTAATTTGTTGAGTTGTTGTACTGTAACTTGGATGTTGTAAGTGCATAATTTGGAAATACTATCCACTAGAAAGTTATAGAGGATTTTTTGATAGTTTTTTGTAGAATTGTTATTCATATCGATCGGATGAATAGATTCTGAGTTATAAATTTTATAAGCCATAGTCTGGCAAATAATCATCTGTTGGTAACCCGTATTAATCTATAAACTAAAAATAGAAAATGGAATAATTTGATGATTTGGTCTACATTAAAATATAGATAATTTCTTAAGGATTTCAAAAAGTTGAAGGACATGATTTTTGAATGAGTAAAATAAAAGTTATGATTTTTAGGAGACAATTGTTCAGAACGGGTTGCTACTAAACACAGTCGTGGGAAATCATTAATATGATTGGTTAATAGAAGAATTAAATTTTGGGAATAAACAGGAAGAGATAGATAATTTCTTGTAGTTTCTGGAAATGTCAATAGTTTAATATATTTGCATGAGTGGATTAGAAGATATGAAAATATTAAGTCTATTGTCCAGAAGATGACATATTTGTCTTCAGGGTTAAAAACGGAGTAATTTGGACATGTGATCAATTAAAAAGTTGTAGGAAATTTTGTATAGTTTTCAAAACTGATATAATTTGCTATAACATGATTTGTGAGTTGAACATTATGATAATTTTACTATCAGGACGATAGGGGTGACTGTCCGGTAAAGAGAGAAGTGCTTGTTTTGGGGAGAGTGTAGAAGTGTTATCGATTTAGTGTTGTTTTGTATTGCAGTAACTTATATTGAGTTTATAATGTTTACTGTAGGAGGAGAAATGCATAATAAAATGATAGTTGATAATTATTCATTGTTGTTGGTTTAATTATGTCATGCAATATTTAATTATATTCTGTTCAGTATTATATTAATTTGATGATAAATGTGATTTGTGGTAAAATGATGAAAGATTGCATTATAGCATGACATATGCATTACAAGGCAGAGCGGTGAAAAAATCAAATAGCTATGAGTAAAACTATTTGACTATTCGCCGTGCTCTTGAGTAAGACCTACAAAGCTAAGCACCTCAATAAGATATAGGAAAAAATCTATTTGGTAAGCACCTCCGTAGGATGAAGGTAGAGGGTAAACAATGATGGATGTTCCCTCTGCTATACCGGTATTAGCTACAGAAGAAGACATAAGCATGAGTATCGCATTGCACTAAAAAAATTAAGATAAGAGTAGAATGGTGAAAATTGAAGAGTGAAATGAGTATATTGTTATTCCTATTGTTTTATTGTGTACTTGCTGAATCATAGACTTACCCTTGCTTATTTGTTGTTTTTAGGTGATCGTTGCAGGCATCATACATTAGATGAAAGTAGAACATGAAACATTGCACTTTTGTAGCTCTTTACTCCACCTAGCATTATATCACTTATTGTCATAACCAGTTTAGTATTCTCCATGTTATAATTAGGTAATAACTTGTTCATTTAGCTCTTTAGGGTGTATTATATTGTTGCTTAATGAGTTTCTTGGTTTAGCTTTATATAAGACTTATCTTGGTAACTATTTGGTTCATCTTAATTCAGTTTATGGTGTATAGAGTTGCTGAATTTTATGTTTATTATTATATTGAATCTTTTATCATTAAAGCCTAGTTGATGGAAATGCTTGATTACTGGTTAAAAAAATAGTAGTGATAGTAGTTGTTGGTGACATCTTGAGTTTTTGTTAAGCCGAAGTGTTACACAAATAAGGCATAAGATCCCACTACAAAATGACTTGAGATGGAAAATTGTAAATTTCTCATATACCTCTTTACTTGTAGTCGACTCCTTTCATTAAGTGCCAATAGTTTCGTCCACGTATCACACGTTGGCACAAGTATGCTATTGATTTTTGAAGGTTCAACTCTAATCTCTGCTGAACAAGCCTAGACATAACCATAGACAAGAATGACATCAGAAGTTCAAAACACAAAACATTTCCTATAACACATAAGGAGTACAAAAACGAACCATCTAGCAAGACAACACCGAATCCCACGAGTGATTGCCCACATAAAGGATGGATCTCTCTGTTGATAAAGCCAACCTAGCAAACAACAATCATGTAAGCATCATATCATTAGGCCAATATTCAATAGTACTTAATCAGAATACCTCCATCATGGCAACAGCTGCAGGATCATCCAATATTTCCAGGCTGTCATCTGCTAGGTAGTTCACCTGTGAATTACAAGATATATTATCTTGTATTTTCCATGCATGTTTATAAGAAATGAAAACAATGGAAAGTTGTCACCAGCCTAATACTATCCAATGCTTATTTCTTTTAGTAATCATCAAACAACGCAAATGCCTGGCTTGTAAAAGGAACAGAATTATTACCCCAAATTCAGTGTTGACAGGATTGGACAAAATCCATTAGTTGAATTCTTACCCGCCTAGGAAGCATTGCAGGACTCACAACAGACACCTGGTGAGCGGAAATGAAACAACAGTCATGCTTTTTTCCCTCTTATTGTATCTGCATTCTCCTAGTTCTGATATTCAAAACAGAAGCACACAATGACGATGAAAGAGCAGATTAGGAAGGGGGAACTAACTACACTTTACAAGTTCAGACAAATGTCATATTGTCATCTCAAATAGCATGTATGCCTAAGCTCTGATTGAAACTTTACTTACTTGCAAGTGTGCCAGGTATGTGTCAATATTTTCCTCAATGCAATGGAGATTATTTTCCTCAATGCAATGGAGATTAAATAATGATAACAGTATTATGCAGCATGGCACAGTTAAAAACATAAAATAACTAAGAGGGGTGCTCTTATAATGTATGTTTTAAAACCTGAAAATATTATTCAAATATGGTACTCAAGAGATTTAACTGCAAACCATAAACCGCTAAAGAATATGTGCTTGAAAGAATAACAATGGCTTGAGAAACTAAAGACTTCAAACTCCACAGATAAGACATAATCAGGAAACACCCAAAATTTTCAATTAACCTCTTCCGTTGTGAGGTATGGTAAACAGTACAGCCTAATACACAGATTAAATAGATAAAATTGAAAAAACAGAGAGTCAAACTGAAACTGTTGAACCTATAGAATTTGTTGCAAAGGATAAAAACATCTAGATTTGGTCAGTTTGCCCTTTCTGTGATTCCAAAAAAAGGAATGCAATCTACGAGAGCAACAAGCATAGGCTAATTCTCCTGTTTATAATCACAACACAACTGACAACGGTAGAAGACATAGAATTAGCACCCCCCCCCAAAAAAAACTAAAATGTTAAGATACTCACAGCCTGGGATAAAAAAAAGATTAATGACGACCAAAGTGGGCATGCTACTTACTCTGGGCTATTCACCTTTTGCTTCAGCATATATATGTCAGATAATTGTTGTGGATTTGGCCCAAGAACCTCATCTACAACTTTCCACTACAACTTCAATAAGCATAAGAAAGAATTATGCATAGGGTTTGCAGAAGGGAGAAAAAAATAAAGGTCGCATGTCTAAAATCTTACTACCTCCTGTTCACTGAAGAATTCAGAAACCATATGTAGCTTAGCTTCTTGTTGTGTCCAACCAAATGTCTATGACATCCAATTATCTGCTGTAAGTAAAGAAGGCAAAAAAAAGGCACAACAGTCCAAAGGTAAACTCAGCATACCTCACGAGAAATGAAGATATTAGGATTTAGGAAAACCAAAATCAACGAATGCTTGAGGAGAATAGAAGCCGCAACAATTTGAAAAGGAACACGAATTCATCAGTTTCCCTATAGAATTGTCTTCGCAGTCATGTAGCAGATTATTTATTTTACAGAAAGAATTCCGTCAACCCTTAGCATGCCAGGAGGGAACTATATTCAGGTAGTTGTTGCTACCTTACTTTCTTTATAGATTCCTATTGGGGCAAACACTATACTCGATGATCCAAACTGGCCCAGGCTGCAGTTCGGCAAGGAAGGCAGGCGGAAGGAGTAGTATTGAGTTAGTATTCCGATTGTAATTCCAGGTCTAGAGTTGGAGTCGGTCCCGGATTAGATTACAACAAAACTTGCATGCAGACACACAAAGGCTGTTTTTTAGACTAAGCATACTTCCTTGAGTTGTACATCTTATTACAGTTTTTTAGACATATCCTATTTGTAACGTTCTGGAGGCTGTAGCATCACACACATTTCTGCTCCAAGATGGTAACATACTCTATGACAATTGTCCAATACAATATGCAATGTGTAAGTTATCAAAAAATTTCACTCCAGTATAAACATGGAGAAAATAGTAAGATGTCAATCTATATACAATTCAATGCAGAGGTACTAAATAACATGTAACTGATGATGTCAATCTATATACAATTCAATGCAGAGGTACTAAATAAAATGAAGTGAAATGGTCAAGACATGGATTGAACAACGTTGTGCATTGGAATGTAGATCACTTGCATGTGCTGTCATATATGATTCTTGCATGTGCAATGTTCAAAAAGACACTAGACGACGTTAGGTGGGCGGCTAGGGAGCCTAGACGGCCGAATTAAAACTGAGGACAGCACGCGAAGATAAGCAGTCACACACACACACCTATCATAGATTAGCAAAAATTCCAAAATTCCAGCAGAAAGAAGATTCCAGGGAATATTCCCCCATCTTGGAATTTCCTAGAATTGTCGTTCCGTTCAATCTTCCGATCGCTCATTCTCCGTCGTCTGAACTCCGAATCCAGTGATTCAAGTTTATAAATTCATCTAAAATCCTAATATTTCTTCTAGCATATATTTTATATTTTTGTGTTTTTATTTATATTTATTTATTTATTTGTGTTTCTTGTTTTGCTCATAGAACCTGACGCCGAAGAAATTTTTGACCTACAACAAGAAGGTCCAGTCAACATCCAAGAAGGCTAGTCTCCTTCAATCATCTTGTACTTATATATGTTTATTAAAATCATGTTATTGCTATGTTACATAAAATGATAACTTCTGTCTTGAGGATAATAGTTAATTTGATAATTGTTATGGCTTCATTTAGCGTTGAATACCCTGCATCATTGTTGCCCTATGCTTTCCTTATCTCAGTATTGATATTATAATATTATTTGATAATTTTAGAATGGTATAATTACTTAGACATGCTAGTCGGTCAATATAACCCTATAGGTGAAAAATTGATATCGTATGCTTTAATAATTTTATTTAAATAATCTAGTGGCAATAGGTATTTTTGTTGTTTTTAAAATAAAATAAAATGATAAAAATAATTTAGACTTGGACGGATGGTAAGATTGATTTAGTGCAGATGGAGCACCAGATCTTGTATTGTGAATGTACCACCCCAGTCAATTAAGGACCAACGTTTGTGATTATCTAAACTGAGTACTACCGTACAACCACAAGTTTAAATGGGTATGACCTATCTAATTAATTTGCAATGTATTAACTTAGAATTCCCCGGTGGTATAAGTGGGTGTCGGATGGAGACAGTTGTCCCACATGGCATAAGAGGGGGCTTTTGACTGGGTGGATAGAATCCTTCAATGGTGAAACCTCAGCAGGCAGAGTCTAGTTGACTTAGCGCATTGTAAAGGCCTTGTGATAATTACTTAGTTGCACGCCTAAGAAAGCATGTATTGGCCGACATGATAAGTTGATTATCTCTTGTAAGTAAACTATATAACCTCTACAGAGTGTAAAATCATTCGAATAGCCGTGTCCACAGTCAAGGACGGGTAAGATGTGTTTTCATATGGCAGACCTTTGGTTGGTCTCAAAGTAAAAGTTTTGGGAACTCGGGAGTGGATGGAACTCTTGGGAGTGTGTCCTAACGGATGGAGCTAGTGCGAGTGTTTGGAACCTGTAGTCTTGAACCTTAGCAATTAGTGCATGTCTACTGGTGTTGGTGGTTGGAACCTTCACTAGAAAATTTATTTAGTTCCAGTTATTGAAATTCTTTGTTAAATTGATGCTTTCAAAAATATATAATGGTAATTAAAATAAACTGCTGTTTTATGCAAAAAAAAAACCCATATTATCCTTCCTTTGCTAAGCTCTACATATAATTGCATTTTTTTCAAGACTCGCGGGGTACTTTATGTACTTACATGTTACACTCAAACAAATCTCAGATGATTATGAAGATCAAGAAGGAGACTACGACTACTCCGTGTGCGGATACGATGAAGGGCACCCGGAGTATTAGGTTGCGCTTTTCCAGTCAATTGCCTGTGATATATTGATGGGCCACCGCTAGAGTTTATTATCTTTTGCTTCCGCTGTGTTTTGTAAGTATGAGAGGTATTGTAATCTCAGTTGTAATAAAGTGGCCATAAGGCATGTAGCCTCTTTTGTTGTAATAAAACGTTGTTGAATATATAATCATCACTGTTTGGTCTATGCACTAGTTTTGATCTGAAACTAGTATGGTAATACACAGAGAGTTCAGATTTGAAAATCCGGTCCTAACAAATATCTAATGGCAAAGTGTTTATATCTACACAGTGAAAGTGTAGGCCTAGAAATTTGAGGCCCGAATGGATCTGCTTTTGTTCCCTCCCTGACCTAGTGACATCCTCCTCTGCATGCAGTTCCACACCGTTCCCTCCCTGACCAAGTGATATCCTCCTCTGTATGCAGCTCCACTCCAGCCATGGGTACGAGTAGTCTCCCTCCAATCATTCAGTCAATCGATCAGAAGCAAAGCCAAGCTTGTAATGATCCCAGGTCCTTGTAATGGTTCCATTGTGCGGCCAGGATCTCTCTCGCTCTGTAGGCCCATGCAATCCTACCGTCCAAGAAGCAAACCACAGAGCCTGAAATGAAGATCTCCCATGTCGTGTGTGCCTCCTGCCTCCTCCCTTCACTGAAAAGGCAGCATTGTTTTAGTGAGCACTGAGCAGTGGTCCATGCAGATCGGCAACTAGCGAGGTAACGACAGCATGCACTCTACACAAAAGTGAAGTGACGCTGCTAAGTGGAGTAAATAAAGAAAGCTGATTGGCATCTGCCTTCTGTTGATTGTCCTTGTACGGCTGGATCCTAGGTAGCACATGCACGGTTGGTAGGTTAGGGGTGGGGGAAAACGCTTCCGGCTCACGAGTGGCTTAGAAAACGAGCCGAGTTTGGGGTTGTTGGCTTAGGAAACGAGCCGAGTTTGGGACTGTTCTTCCGTATGATAGGGTTCTATCTATGTAGGTGAATTTGCTTGAGTTGCCTAGGCTTGTTATCGTTTAAAATAGGTTCGGCAGATGATTTTTTTTATTACGGCTTTTAGTTGAGAAGTTATTCTGTTCAAAAAAACTTCTGGCTTCTCCATTGAAGAACCTGAAAACCAAAAACCGTCTTGAATGGGACGACAAGAGCATAAAAAAAGTGCCCATTTTTTAGAGGCAAAAATGTTAGATTGGATTTCAGTTTTTTTTGTTTTATTTGCCCCCCTTCAAGGATCATCTAGTCCAACTCTACATTCCATATGCACCCGTGGATTAACGATTTTTTCTAAATAATTCATTTTTATTAATATTACATAAATATACCATCGCTTAAATAAATTACAGAAGTAATCCTTTGTCGCCATTTGAAATGGCAATAATCCTATGTGGAGCCCTGCGTGGCAGTGTGTAGTACTTTGTCACTAGTCGAACTGGCGGCAGAGTCATTTCTTTAAATATTAATTTTTGTAGTAATAAAAAATGTATGTTTTCCCCCAAAAAATCTTATATTTTTGTGTTTTCAGTAGTTTTGAAATAATAGCTAACTATTAACGTTCGAATTTGACTTGTGCAACTCATGTTGCATTTATGATTCTAGTTTAAGTAATTATGAATTTCAAGCTTGACATAACAGTAGTAGTGAAGGCGCGAATTACATGTCATGTAGGATCTGGTTAAATGCATATGTGTTGCCTTACTACTCTTACGACACAAATGGTAATATGCAAGAACCATCACCCCAAACTACAACTAAGATACGTATACGCCTTTTGAAATCGAAAACACTAAGGATGAAAAAGAAGTCAGGCTTGTGGTCATGCATCCTATGTATTTGGGTCTGTTGGTGCCTTTCCCTTGTCTCCCCTGCAGGCTTTGGCCTTCATGACGGCCACCTAGTAATCAGCTTTCAGGACATATACAGGCTTGTCCCATCCAAAATAACCTCCCATTCAGCAAGGGTATCAGGGGGCCATCAGCATCTTTCCCTTGTCTTTCCCCCTCTCGGCCTTTCCTTTGTTCTCCGGCGTGTAAGATTTCCAATGGGTGAAGTTCTCAGGAGCCAGTGGGTAATTGAGCATCTATTTTTGCTCGATAAATACCCTGTCATACCTCTCTAGGTCATCGATCTATTGAAAAAAGTAGCAACGCTCTGTTGCCTACCATCATGCATGTTGCAAGTTAGCGATATGTGAAATAAAACATGCAGTGTGATTCATCAATACGTGACATTCACTTACACATTTATCGCTGCATGTGTAGTGAGCCCAGGCAGCGGTGGTTGGATATGTTGATTGAATGGTCTATACATAATTACTGCAGTCGCACTACAGGCATGGAAACTCTGGTGGCACATGTGTACCATTGCAAGAATTACCAAGATAGGATCCATTCTTTTTAGCAACCCACTTTTGCTTCTAAAGCATCTCTCCGTAGTTTAACATCTCTAACTCCAACGGAGTGACATCATCTACCTCTCATCTCTTCTCCCTCCCCTCTCTCCCTATTTTTGAGATAGCTTAAGTAGAGTGTTGGCTCTGGTCATGGAGTCTAGCCCCTTTTATAGGCAGTCAGTGCATAGTATTTGGGAGAAAATTTTCCCGAATAGAAGTGCACTCACGTCCACAAGAGCAAATCTTGTAGGCACAAGAAATGTCACATCGTTGTTAATTCACCGAGAAAAACTAGTGTGTGTTGACAACTCAATGAGAAAGCTAGTGAGTGTTGTTAACTCACTGAGAAAAGCTAGTGAATGCTATCAACTCACCGAGCAAAGCTAGCACATGCTATCAACTCACTAAGAAAAGCTAGTACATGCTGTCAACTCACTAAGAAAAACTAGCACATGCTATCAATTAACTGAGAAAAATTGGTGCGTACTATCATTTTACTCGGAAAAAGTATTGTCAAATTTCAATAAATTTTGTGAACGAACATGGCACGCCTTGTTGAATTTTAAATTGTATTACTCATATGATACAAATGATAACATGTCAAACCATTAAATTGAATTACATCTAAGATACATATGGGCCTTGCTGAACATAAGCATCATTGATGGACATATTTCTAGTAGGGCATGAGGGGATTGCCCCTAGGGCAAAAATAGAACACCGTAGGGAACTCAAATGGAGTGGAGACCAACAAGGTGGTATAGACATGGATGGTTATTGCGGTAGTGGCAGACATAATTGCAGCTCGGGCTGGCACAACAACACTACGAGTGGTAATCATTGCCAAGATAGACCACCTCCTTGTTGTTCCTCTCCCTGATCCTCTACCTGCGGAGCTTGTCGTTGTTAGTCCTCTCGGTCTGGAACTCCTCCGCAACTCTTTTAGGTGGATTTGGAGAGTGTTGATATAAACCTGAGCAGGTATTTGATATGATTGATCCACCTACTTGGTGAACTTGCATTCCACAATCTGCAAGCTAGATGAGGTAATTACAAGCGATGCATGTGTGGAAGTGTAGGTAGTAAATGAACCACTTATCATGAACAAAGTGCAATGAAAGAATCAACATCCTAGGTGTGTGCTGTGGTTAGAAACCTAAACCACCATGTCAAGTTTGTGATTGCATTGTGGCCAAGACTCGAGGATGTGTGTGTAGTCATGAAGGGATTTCTAGGGGTATAAGACTTCCTAGTATTGAGCGGTAGATCAGAGCTTAGGGGTTGGGAGTCTAGAGGACCGTAGATGCTTGTATTTTCGAGGTAAGGGTCATAGCCTCAAAACCTAACCCATGTTCGTCGTCTCTCTCACGCCTTGAGCTTCCAACCCTTTCTGCCATGTTTTCTTGTCTTCTCTTCATCTCCTCGCTTTCTTTTTTATCGAATTAAAATGAATTTTGGTCAATTTTTCAGGCTTAAAATGGAGACAAGGGGTTTAGGGGCCTCTGACGCCATTTAAAATGGCGATTGATACTACAGAGGCATATGTTGCCATTTCAATGGACGTTGTTCTCTCTATTGTCAACTGAAATGGTAACAGAACCCGTGGCATCGATGTGGCACCCTGTCAGCTATTGGTTTGATGAGAAAGAGCTCTATCCCAAATTCAAATGGCGACAGAATCTCTATTGACATTTCAAACGGCGACAGATGATTATTTCTACAAGTTTCTTAAGCAATGGACTACCAGAGCTCGGAAGCGGCGCATGACGACAGCGACACCAGGCTGCAGCGACATTAGAGCATGGGGGAGAGAGGAAGGAAGAGAAAGAGAGGAGAGAGTAGGGGAGAAAGAAGAAAGGAGAAGGAGGTGGTGGCGTTGGGCTCACCACCGACAAGGGGGCGATGACATCACACGCAGAGGGAGCTGACGACAACATCAAAGCATGGGGCAGAGAAAGAAAGGAAGAGAAAGAGAGGAGAGAGAAAAGAGGAGGAGGTGGTGTCGGGCGGTGGGCTCGTGTAACACCCCATTTTCAAAACCTGGCTTATTGTAAAATTCAAAGGTATGTTAATGAAAATTTAAAAGCTTTTATTCTCAGTTGGCTATTCTTTGTGTTTTAATGTGTTTATATATATACTAGAAAATGCAAAAAAAATAATTTAAAATGAAGACCTTGTTTATTTCCAAAGGAGTAAATCAAATTACCCTTTTAAAATCTGGAATCTGAAATATACTTCAAGGATTAAAGGATTTAGGAGGCTAAGAATGTGAAGAAAAGATATATGCATGTGTATATGTATATATACCCGTATACATATATGCGTATGTATATATTATTAAAGGGAATTTCTCCCCAGCCAATCCTGGCCATCCATTTCTTCTTCCATGCCATTCCAGCACCCTCCCATTCTCCTCCCCTCTCTGAGGGCAGAGCTTTTCCCTCCTCCCACCTGGTTCCAGCACCTCCTCTGCAGCTTGTCGTCATGCGCCACCAACTCCGTCAGTGAGTTATTGCGCTGTCAGCCCTCGTCTTCAGCACCGCTCCTCGCCATCAGCGCCTGGCAGCGGCAGCGCCTCCTGTCACCTCTCTCGCGTCCCCGGTCGTGCACCATCTCCCTACGCCAATGGCTGCCATGGTACTCTCTGCCAGCAGTCACCTTGCGTGCACTGTGGTGACACGGCTCACTGTCGCCTTGTCCCCGACGAGCCGTCCCTGTCCTCCATAAAGAGCGCCGGAGCTCGCTGCACATACCACCGAGGCGCACCCAAGAGCATTGCACTCCGTCGCCTCTCCTGCCGCTGGTGCGCCTCCGGGAGAACTCGCCGTCGAGCACCACCGGTCACCCCCGAGGCCTTCGAGCGCTTTGCCCGCACTCACATTCACCTCCTCTTTCTCCTCCCCCAGCTAATTGCCTTCTCGTTTCCCGCAGGCCGCCGGCGCTGCCCCTCTTCCTCTACTCCGGCGTCGGTCCCCGCCGGAGAACCGCTGCACCGCCGGCCGATTCCCCGCACGTGGAGCGTCGCCCGGACACCCTGAACGCCGTCCCCTCCTCGCCGGACCCCGCTGCACCGCCCAGCGAGCCGCCACCGTGGTCTTCCTCACCGCCAAGCCCCTCCCCGTCGCCAGCTTGCTCGGCTCCACCCCGGCGGCCGCTCGAGCTGCAGGTGCGCTCCATGACGCCCCGAGATGCCCTCATGCCGAGCAATTGGGCCCCAATAGCCCGAGCCGCCGGCGCCCTCCTCCCCTGTCCCCGCGGCCGCCTCACCCGCCGTCGCCCTCCACCCGGCCAAATCCGGCCAGCTCCGGCCGGGTTTCCCCCTCCCTGAGGCGTGCACCGGGTTGGGCGACCCGTTTGGGCCAGCGCCGCCTCGCCTCTGGGTTCCCTCCGCCGCCGGCCGGCGCCGCTCTCCGCCTCCCCCTCGGTCGGGTTGAGCCCGAACGGAATGCCTTAATGCCACTATTAAATGGTTACCTTAACCAGCCATTTAAACTGTCCTAAGCACCCACTAATCGCTAATTAATTACATTATTGATGGCCCCAACTGTCAGCTAAATGATTTTCCCGAATCTAAAACTTTGAAGCACCATAACTTATTAACCGTAAATCTGAATTAAACGAAACCAACTTCTAAATTTTTCTAAAATCAAGACCTGTCTAATGGTTCTGGTTTGGTTCAATTTCAAGTTCGTTTGAGTTGTTTTATTTTATTTGGTTCTTACTCGGCTCTCGTTTTCTCGTGTTGCCTTTTTCCGATTTCTCCCGTCCGAGTAGAGTTCGACGACGCGAACGAGACCCCGCTTGAAGCAGCACAAGACCCCCAAGCCTTCGATCCAGGCGAGTCAATACTTTGATCATTTTGCGCCTACATTTTGTGAAACTATGTTCGTTTAAACTATAAAAATTGCATGCGTTATTTTATGTGCTAAAAATATGTAAGTCTTAAGGTAGATAATAACCTTATGCCCACCTAATGATATAATACTTTACCAGTAACATTTGAACTACCATGATCATTGTCGCCCTAGATGTAAACACTGGAATGGTAGTTATACGACTTATTATTGCCATGCTAAAATTTGTCAAGTTCAGGGTTCTAGTAACCCTGTTACTCACTCTTTAATCATGAACACTAGATTTGGGATAGTCATGGGATGTACATGGCTGAGCAAATATGTTGATTTGTGTTATGCTTCTCAAAACCCTAAAATCTGCTGAACCTGTTTGGGCGGGTGGAAAGAACGGTGGGTGTGGGTGTGGATGTAACACAGGGGATTGTGGAATGAACCGCCCGAACAATTTAAGGACTTAATCCTGTGTGGACCCTCCGTGTATAACAGTACAACCACAAGCTGGCATATTGTAGGCTTGGCTAAATAATTTACTGAACTCTCTAGTCATTTCACGGAGAACGTGTGTAGGTGGGTAGTGAAAGCCCCACTTGGAATGGGACACCGGATGTAGGTGACGTCGCCTAGGATAGCGTATGTGGAGAGTGGAGTCCGACTGCGCTAACCTATGGTGGACATCCCGCACAACCTATGGACGTAACCCCATAGGAGTGAAATGCTAGAGTGTGAGGTATTGTAAAGGCCTCGTGATATTTTCTCGATCTGCATGTCGAAGGAATCATGTAGAACCATCGGGACAATTATCTCTTGTGGGTAAAGATGTACAGTCTCTGCAGAGTACTACACAAACTATTCGAATAGCCGTGCCCACGGTCAAGGGCAGACATGGAAGTCTTCCTCGAGTTAGTTCTGTTTAAAAACTATTGTGGGTGGGGAGAAAACTGTCAGGCGGATGTAACCTGGCTTTGATAATTTGTCCTGGCGGGATGTACTCCAGTGTTGGTATTAAGGTGGAAGTAACCTGTTTGCAAAAATGTTAGGCATTGGTGGATGTAACCATAAAATATGGTGGATGTAACCATAAAATTTGGAATTGGAAACTACTCCGTTTATTGTACACTTTCAGTATTTAAACCATAAGTTCTTGAAAAATGCTAGGTCATAGAAATTTTAAATTATGGTATTTCCACATGTCGCTTTATGCAAATAAAAGAACCCAAGCCTTCCTTGAATAGCCTTGCATATATAATTATATGCATTCTATGTGTTGGCTCGCGGAGCACGGTTGTTTGTGCTCAATCTCGCTCTTAACCCCCCTTTCAGAAGATGTGAATCAAGAGCACTACGCTTATCATGAGGATCAGGATGTCGAAGGAAATGAAGATGGTGGTTATTAGAATAGGCTTCGGTAGTCTTGCCTCTCGCCTCAGTAAAGTTGACCAGGCTAGTTTTGGCGGGTGCCTTCGTTATTAGTCAGGTCCCTAGTTAATAGCGTTGGTACTCGGGTTATCCCAGTCGCTTGCCTGTGGTGAGTTGTGCCCCTACGCTATGTACGCTTCCGCTTCCGCTTTTATGTATTGTAAGACATTTGGCCTGACGGCTCTATTGTAACTTCGACCCGACGCGGTCTATTTGAACTCTGGTATTGTAATGTATGAATTTATCGTGTATGAAATGATGCAGCGATGTATCTGTGAGCATTATCTACTGATCCAGGGAATAATGCAGTGTTATCACAGAGGATTCCAGGTATTAAACTTGGGGTCCGACAGCTCGCCGCCGGCAAGGGGTGGTTGCGTTGTGCGCAGAGGGAGGCAGCGGCATCGGGTGCCTAGGACAGTAGGAGAATAGAGAGAAGGAGAAGTAGGGGGAGAAATGAAGGGGAGGAAAGAAAAAGAAAAGGAGGAAGGAAAGAGAAAAGGGAAAAGGAAAAGAAAAGAGGAAAAAGTGAAGAAAATTAGGAAGAGAAAAATAGGAAAAGGAAGAAAAAGGAAATTTGGCTAGATTTGTGTTGATTCAAATCAGAGTCGAGTTTGTGGGATTTTTGAGGATTTTCTATGAAGATCAGAAGCCTGTGTAAAAATTACGGATTATGATCTAGTATGCCTGTATGTGACTCGATAACTTGGCATTTCAGTCTTCGTTAGTGATTAGAGAAGATCGAGCCGTCCAATTATGACTTCATAGTAATTTCTCTATTTATTATTTTGCTAATTTTGATTTTATCACTGATTTTGCTAATTTTGATACACAGATGACAAATCGCTACTCACCAAATGTATATTTATATATTTTTGTGATGTGATTTCCAATAGTGAGTCACTTTCGTTGTATTTCTCTCTCTCTTTGTTTGCTTTTCTTCTATTCATATATGAATTTATATTACATAAAAGTAAAATAATATATTTATATCAATTTAGCTTAGTTCTTTAAGCCTACCCATTATTTTTCATTCTAACTTCGCCACTGATCTAAACCACATAAAAGTGAACCAATTAGATGAAATAGGTCACCAGCCGGCCTATTTGGCATCCCTACGCAAGGACTTGCCCATCTAGTGACCTAGCTCATAGCTCCACCGACTCAAGAGCCGTTTAGAGCAAGTACAACAATGGTCTTATAGCCAAGCTAGTCAGCATTTTTGCTGATGTGGAGGAGAGAAGAGGGGAGAGAGAGGAGAGCTTGGCTCTCATGCAAGCAACAAGCTGCACACGGGAGCCTATGCAGTGGTGGGTCCAGATAATAAATGTATGTGAGGAGGAGTAGGAAAGAGAATGTGAGACATGGTACCACATAATAATAAAAAATCTTTTGTAGACAAATAGAAGACAGATTATTGTATAACTTGGCTCTTATAACTTAACTTATAGCCAAACACTTGGCTCTATTATTGGACTTGCTCTTACCAGCCAAGCCAAGCCAGGCCGAGCTCGCGCACACCTAGCTAGCTGGCTCACTAGTACCCGCTAGCTACTTTAGTAGCTCCTAGACCTTGGTAGCTCCTAGTCCTAGGATTGATTGATTATTT
Organism: Dendrocalamus latiflorus; assembly: GCA_017311315.1. Taxonomy (NCBI): domain Eukaryota; kingdom Viridiplantae; phylum Streptophyta; class Magnoliopsida; order Poales; family Poaceae; genus Dendrocalamus; species Dendrocalamus latiflorus. Next base: position 11,734,591 of record CM029657.1, on the reverse strand, counting down.
GGTGCTGCTGGCTGGCTGGGCAAGCAAAAAAAAAAAGGATTCCGCGGCCACTAGGGGCCGTCTGGTCTGGCCTCGTCTCTCCTTTCACAAGCAGAGGGAGACCAGCAGACCACGATCATGCATGGCCGCTTTGCAGCAATTGCTGCGCAGTCACGGTCACGAATTCACCATGGGAACGGAGTGCGCTCTCCCCTCACCGCACAATCACGCACCACCAAAAAAGAAACCGATAGAGGCATTTTTCTTTTACTTTTCAGGAGAAGGCGACGTCGTGTAGTTCTTGCGTTACCCGAAGAATTCGAAGCTTCAGTTCCTGGTTTTCGAAGACGTCGTGTAGTTTTTTCTAGTTTTTTGTTTTTGTTTTACTTTTTTGCCTTTTCTTTTTTTCTTATTCTTCCGTATTGTCCGCGATGGGTTAATATGTTTTTCTATTTTTAAATTTTAATTACACTAAATAAGCTATCAACAGTTACAGCGAAAAATAAATCCGCTATAATAAAAAAAGGTCATAAATCAACGCCAAACTGAGCACCACCAAAAGCTGGTGACGAACCGGGGACCATACAAAAGTTTTTTGAAATTGGTTATACCGTAACTTGGGTAGAAATCTCTACCCCTACGAGCTCTTTTGCGCAAGCGCAACTCTAGTGTTGGCTGTAGCTTCACAAATGAGGTAAGACGTTTGGTTTGCAGCCAATAGTTACCAAATACACAATTCAAGTTGCCCACCAAATTGTGTCGCAGCACTGGGAGGAATCGAAATCAATTCTTGCCAAAAATTTCGGCAATACTGGTTTCATCATCTAACACCTCTCTTCCTGATTCTCCAAATTCCTTCACCTAGCTATGCTCGTGCCAGTCAAAATTTCCATCGATCACAGTCACCTACCTTGTCCAAACTCCAAAGTAAAAACCAAAGGCCTCGAGTATCTCAGCTTATAGCACTACTACAGAAAAGGTCATCACAGACGGTTCAAAAACGTCATCACAGACGGTTTTGTGAACCGTCTGAATTTATGGGTCAGTGATAATACGAGGTCATCACATACAGTTTTCGAACCGTCTATGATGCAAATATCACAGACGGTTTTTAGTTAAAAAACCGTCTGTGATATATAGTTATCACAGACGATTTTTAGTTAAAAACCGTCTGTGATATTCCCTTCTATTCCTAAACCTATTTCTGTTTATTGGCTAGCCTCAGGAAATGCTAGCCATGCCCTCTGAAACAAGCAGATCAACATGTACATGTATACATCCAATTCACATCTCAATTCATTTTACAAACATAAAACACCAATTTTTATTAAGATTAGAGTCTACCATTACAATATCTCAAAACAACGAGCAGGTTACACAACAAGAACAATGAGCATGTTACACAACAAGAACAACGAGCAGGTTATACAACAAGAACAACAAGAACAACGAGCAGGTTACACAACAAAAACAACGAGTAGGTTACACAACAAGAACAACGAGTAGGTTACACAACAAGCAAAGATCCTCTATGCCTTCTCGCCCCTGATGCAACGCATGAGCTGAATGTCTTTGACGACCACCATCGTCAGTGTTGATTGAGTGTCTGCCCGGTTGGCATGGGCTAGATGCTTCTGCGTCGTCTGCAAGGAGGAGGACAGCAAGGAGGAGGAGAACAACATGGAAGAGGACAGCAAGGAGGAGGACAGCAAGGAAGAGGAGACCAGCAAAGAGGCTGGATTTTGGTTATATTTATAGGGGAGGGAGAGGGAGGGAGAGGCAGGAATTCACAATTTTTGGCGCGGGAACGGAAAGGCGGAGCTACGATTCATGGGGCTGAGGATCGACGGGCCCAGCGGTCAGATTATCACAGACGGTTCTATATATAGAACCGTCTGTGAATTGGAGCACAAATTTTATATACCGATGCAATATAAACAACTAGTCTGAAAAGATAAAATAGCAAAGGTTTATATATTTTATATATACTCATTTGAAAGGTTTTGACGAGATCTACAACTTTGCAGTTGAAGAAAAATCCAAATTCCGAAAATAAAACCAAGAAAAAGGGCAAAAACAGAAACCAAAAACTTGCGACGCAGGTTTAGGTCCAACGATGGCCAATTTTTGGTGTCTTGGAGGGCGACTAGCGCAAGCTGGACTACTATTTTGGATCGAGCTCGTCGTTAGCTTTCCAACGAGTACAAGAACGTCGAAAACGGACATCGTATGTAAAAGTTATGCCCGTTTTACTGAAGGTGTCTCAAAACTGAACCATACTCGGACTTAAGCGGGGAAATATGAAATTTTCAGGGATTGCAAGGCGGGAAACGTATCACAGACGGTTTTTATTATAAAACCGTCTGTGATATTCTAGTATCACAGACGGTTTTATAATAAAAACCGTCTGTGATAATCTGGAATATTACAGACGGTTTTTATTATAAAACCGTCTGTGATATTCTAGTATCACAGACGGTTCAGCGGTAAGAACCGTCTGTGACACTCCTTTTTCCCGCCACAAATACCACAGACGGCCTCCAAATTAAAACTGTCTGTAATAGTGTAAATCACAGACGGTTTCACAAAACCGTCTGTGATTTGGCGTCTACTATTAGGCTTTCTGTAGTAGTGTAGTTTTCTCTAAACAAACAAATATGATTACTTTTTATCTTTTTTAGAAGTAATTTATTGGAATAGTTTTTTAAACTGGCTTATCGACATTTAATTCGTCCACATAATGCTTATTTTTGAAGAAAAACTACTAGTTATAGCTATAAGCTTATCAACTGCAGCAAAAAAGGAAAGCCCAAATCTTCCCAAATTTGACAGAAAAAAACATGAATAAATATACGACACTTTGCTTCGACAACGTGAATTTTAGAAGAAAAACTACTAGTTATAGCTATAAGCTTATCAACTGTAGCAAAAAGGAAAGCCCAAATTCTTCCCAAATTTGACCCAAAAAACATGAATAAATATACGGCACTTTGCTTCGACAACATGAATTTTAGAAGAAAAACTACTAGTTATAGCTATAAGCTTATCAACAAAAAAGGAAAGCCCAAAATCTTCACAACATTGACAGAAAAAAGAACATGAATAAATATACGGCACTTTGCTTCGACAACATGAATTTTAGAAGAAAAACTACTGGTTATAGCTATAAGCTTATCAACTGCAGCAAAAAAAGAAAGCTCAAAATCTTCCCAAATTTGACCAAAAAACATGAATAAATATACAGCACTTTGCTTCGACAACATGAATTTTAGAAGAACAACCACTAGTTATAGCTATAGGCTTATCAACTGCAGCAAAAAAAAAAAGAAAAGCCTAAAATCTTCCCAAATTTGACAGAAAAAAAAACATGAATAAATATTCGACAACGTGAAGAGCCGCGGCCTGGGCGCGCGTGGGGTTAAAGGAGGGCTTTTGGCGTCTACCTCTTCAGCCTTTCTGCTGCTGTTGTTGTATTGCTCCCGGGTCTCTCTCCCTCCCTCCCTCTCTCCGCGCTGCGCCGCGAGATGCGGAGCCTCGCCGTCGCAAGCCCGCTCCCGCCCGCCGCCGCTCGCCGGTGGCCACGCGCCTCCGCCTCCGGCAGGTCCGCGATCTCTCCCCATTCCCCTCCATTAGCCTCTTTTGGTGGGTAACGCAGATATACGGCCGCGTGAATTCGCGATTACATTGCGGGCGTGGATGCGGCGATCCTTGGCCGTGGTCACGGCTCCGGCGCGGCCGCCGCTTCGACCGCGTTGGCCCGTCGGGTGCCGCTGGGGGAGATCAGCAGTGGTGGCCGTAGGATCGTGGTTCGCAGTTGGTGGGGCTGTGGCTTAGATGTCAAAATGGTGGTTCAAATGTGGGTGTTTTTTTTTTCTGATGGTGCATGGCCACTCGACGCTGGAAATGGTGGACGGAATTATGTCTTTTCTGTTTTGGTAGAACGTTGTTCAATGTTTAAGTAGTTTGAGAAGGGCTGGAAAACACATCGGCGTGTCAAAGGTGTTAACAACGTGCTGAGGGAACAGGGAAAAATTGTAAATTGCTAATCCAAGGTTACAATTTCTGCATGTCATCCCTCTAAACACAACCACCCGTGCTACGCAAATTCTCTTATATGCGGTATCCGAATGGTAATCAGTAAGAGTTGTCCCTTGCCAGGCCATGAAGTTTGTATCAAATAAGAAATGGACGGTTTTTTACTTCAAAATTAAGGAATGGACGGTCGATTTGTTTGGATTCGTGTGCCAAAAAAAGGAAAGTCAGGAACAGCAGGAACTACGGATTAAGAAGTGGGCATTTCAACTTGTTTGGATCCTTCCAATAAAAACTGGGAGAAGGCAGACACAAATTTGAAACTTGTGCTTCATATACCAGTCTCCTTAAGTTGCGAAACACATGGATGATTAATGGTGTATTTTTAATTAATTGCATAATTGTGAGCTTCGGTGTTGATTAATTTAGTCAATGCCAATTATAGTTTCCATGTTATATCTTTTTAGATTAGACACACTGTTGATAACTTGATATTACTATCTGTTCCTTCCGGGATTGTACAGGAGTTGAATGTTTTATATCTAAGTTTTAACCGCCATTCTTTCAATCTGTCTACTCATTGCATTAATGTTATGCTGATTGACAAATCTCCAGGGAAAAGGTTCCACAATGTTGGACATGCGAGATAAATCAGGACCGACCTTTGGGAGGCTCCCTAAGGTAGCATTTTGTCCAGTGAATGCTGTTGTTCATCAATAAAGTACCTTTCAACTAGAAATGATCTGGCTTATACTTCTTTTGTTCAAATTACATACACACAATGTGACAATGATCATGTTGTCACTTGGTCATTTCATTTAGTTGCTTGGCATTTCCACTTTCCAGCTTCAGTTGCATGTTCAGTGCTCATTGCTCAATGTCTGATCTTCTCAAAGCTGTCTAATAAATTGTTCCTAGAAAGTAATTTCAACCTTATCCAGGGCAGCTAACATCTGAAGTATTGTGTTATCCTATCTGCATTAGGTTCTACAAGTATTAGATAACTTACTCCTTCATCAGTTCTATTTTCTGGATTTCCAGTCAGTTATGCCTTGCCAAATTTCAGTTTATATTCCCTTTTGTTTTTTTACTTTCTTGTTCAGGATAGGTCACTCTCAAGGAAGTTTGCAAAGACATGGTTCCAAGAATTTGCTAACACCAGCTGCTGGTAGTTCTGCCTTCCATCATGCACAGCCATTGCTTGAATTTCTTATCCTTCAAGACCTGTAAATTAGCACTACTTTACTTCTTCCTGAAATATTATAAAATCATTTAACTCTTGAACTATAGCCATTAACACTACTTTTTTTTGAGAATCAACACTACTATTTTTTGAAGACTATAATTTGGCCTTCATTTGATCTAACTAGACCCTGTGAATACTTCTGCTATATCCAGACCTGTTCAAAGTTTTAGCTGGGGAGGACTTCTGGATGGGTCGAGTTCAGGCCCACCTCAAAGTGCTTGGCCTGAGCCCAACCTACCCTTGGGCCCGAAGCCCGGAAAAGTAGTGTTTTCTGTTTTTATGCAATGGGATATGCTAGTTTATATTATGTTAAATGAGAAATTGAACAATTATATTAAAAAATACGCTCTTTATTTAGTTGCTGGCCTGGGCCCAGCTTGGGCATACGGGCCTCAATTTCCTAGCCCAGCCTGATCCACACCTTGGCTGTGCCAGGCTGAGAATAAACAGGTCTGGTTATATAGCTTCTTTTAACTTCCACTTGCTACTTCTTTGGAACAGTTCATTTCAATCACTCTGTTACAAAACAATACCACAATCTTGTAATAACTTATTTTGGGACATCTACATTATTGGTCCGTTTCTTTCTGTTCTTCATCTCAGGTTTCAGTTTCATATACTGCCATTGGTGTTAGATGTTGTACATACCATTCTAACCTTTTTTTGGAACCAGACATGTAACCATCTAACATTTGTTTCTTTTCTTTGCATACGTACTTTTTGCTTGCAGCAGCTATTTCAGTTGAAAAAGATGAAGTTACTACTTACCTTCCAAAAGGTGATATGTGGTCTGTGCACAAGTTTGGTGGGACCTGTATGGGAACTCCCCAAAGAATTCAGAATGTTGCTGATATAGTTCTTGGTGACTCTTCCGAGAGGAAGCTGATCATTGTTTCTGCAATGTCCAAAGTCACTGACATGATGTACAGCCTTGTGCATAAGGCTCAATCAAGGGATGATTCTTACACGATAGCATTGGATGGAGTTTTTGAGAAGCATATGGCTGCAGCGAAGGACCTTCTTGATGGAGAAGACCTTGCAAGATTCTTGTCTCAGTTGCATTCAGACATCAGTAACCTTAGAGCAATGCTCTGTGCTATTTATATTGGTTTGAGCTACTAATTCTTCGTATTTCATTTCATTTTATTTTTTGAGTGACAAGTTTTCTTTCTTAGGTCTGAAAGTATACTCTCTGACTATTGAATGCTTTGTTTTATGTTGTTATTGCTGTCATGGAGAGTTTGCTGATGACTGCCAGATCCTGAGTTGATCATGCTTTGACTTTTGCATGAGAAGCACCATCTTCTTGTTAGAATTTATTTCTTATAGAAGTTTATATTGTTTTGGGCTTATGTATTTGTTTGAGCAGTCATATTTTATCCATCGCTGCCCCAACTCCCCACTGTCCCTCCCCACACGTGCGTCTCTTGTCACTATAGTATGGACACAAACTAGTTGGGGGCTGCCTTAATATGTGATTAGCTGCCAGTTGGGGTAGCCATGTGCTGAACCCAGGACAATTTATCAATGTATTAGCATCACCTTTAGTTAAACCTCATTTTAGCACAACATAGAATGTTGGATTGCAACTCTTTTTTTGGGCATACACACAATCTAAATCAGTTATGGCTTCTGTTGGGCTACATCTTCTACCAATGACTATTACTCCGGTATATGCCGTCTTCCATCATACTAATGGCTGACTTATCTGCTGTCATTTTAGTAAATATGCGATGACATGAACTTCATAACTTTTTAGATGTGTAATACCTTATTTATTTATGTTTGCAGCTGGACATGCAACAGAATCTTTCTCTGATTTTGTTGTTGGGCATGGAGAGTTGTGGTCAGCTCAGATGCTGTCGTATGCTATAAAGAAGGTATACATGAAAATGTTTGAAACATTCTACAGTTTATGTCTAATTTCAACAATTTATGAATGTTGCAGAAAATTTAAGCTTTATGCATTCTGACATCGTAGAACTGGCAAATGTCTTACTATTTTTTATGCTACTTGAGTTGCATTGTTTGTGTGAATGGCTAACTAAACTACAACCATAGTTGTCAAGGTGTCGCCTAGGCGACGCCAAGTCGTCCTGGCAGTCAGAGGGGGACGCCGTAGACGATCGCCCAGCACGTGACGAGTTAGGCAATGCTGGGCGACGCCTAGGCGTCTAGGGCATCGCCCAACTCATTGTGGCGGCCACCTGGGGGGGGGGGATCTGCAGCCGGAGGAGGTGGCCGGGGTGGCCAATGGGAGTGGTGGGTCGAGGCGGCGGCGGCAGTCGGAGGAGAGATGGAGCCGGCCGAGGCAGCTGACCTCAGTAGCGGGTCGAGGCGGCGGCGGCGAGTCAAGCCCAAGGCAGCGGAAAAGGAGGCCGCGGTGTTGGAGGCGATGGAAGAGGTGGAGCGAGAGTAGCGCGAAGAGGCGGTGGTGATGAGGTGGCACGCCGGTGGTCGGTGGTGGAGGATTTGGGGTTGGGGGAGACTAGGAGAGCACGATAGGGGCAAAGGGAGATATTGCTGGCGGCTAGGGTTATAAGGTTGGGCAATTTTTTGGTCTTTTATAATTTAGTTCTCGGAGTTTCTAAAAATTACGAATAGGCTCTCCTCTCAATGGATTTCTTCTGATTTAGAGTTTCTAACAATTATGAATAGACCCCTCCCTCAATGGATTTCTTCTGATTCGGACCTCCTAAGCTCTGTTGCATGGTTATTTGAATAATTTGTGCTATTATGTTGCATGGTTATTTAATTTTTGGTCATATAAGGTATTACTTGTATTTATTATTATTGTCTAACTACTATCATCTAAATGTCACCATGGCAACCGCCTAGTTGGCTAGATGTCCAGGCGCCCCGGTCTCGCCGCAACTTGCCGGAGCGCCGTGACAATCTTGACCACAACGATGCAATAACATTGCACTTATACCAATACTCTCTCTCTCTCTCTCTCTCTCTCTCTCTCTCTCTCTCTGGATGAACAATGCACCTGAGGAAAAAAACGAAGGTAAGTATGAACATTGAGAGTATGTGAGCTTCATGTTAAAGTACCTTACATGATGTGCAACCACCACCATATGCACCAGTAGTTCAGTACTGAAATGATGCAAATTCATTGTCACTGAATTTATTTACGGGAGCAGCAGTGGCTTCATGGCTGCTGCTTTCTCCTAACGTCGTAGTGCCAAAATTTTCGTGCAGTAGGACAGTAGTTTAACTATTGTAATCAAATGTTTTCCTTCTTAAACAGCGATATATCTTCCACAACATATGATAAGAAGAAAATCTTCCTTTTCCTTTATTGCAGAATCCAGAAAATTTGACCTAGTGTTTTACCTTTCTGAACAAACTGACATGTACTGCCCCATCTAAATTATGCAGTCTGGGACACCTTGCAGTTGGATGGATACAAGAGAAGTTCTAATTGTAAAACCCAGTGGTTCTAATCAGGGAGATCCTGATTATTTGGAATCTGAGAAGCGACTCCAGAAATGGTTTTCACGACAACCTGCTGAGATAATAGTTGCTACTGGGTTTATTGCGAGTACAGCTGAAAACATTCCTACTACTCTGAAAAGGGATGGAAGTGATTTCTCAGCAGCAATAATCGGTTCCCTTGTTAGGGCACGTCAGGTTACAATCTGGACTGATGTTGATGGGATATTTAGTGCAGATCCTAGAAAAGGTTTGTCTTACATGGGTTTTCTTATGCTTTTGAACTAAACGTTTGTCATTGGTTTCATGTTGACTTGATGTATTAAACATTAGCATACACATAGTATTTTAGGGAAGAATTAAGTGCATGGAAATTCTTTATTTACACAGGGCAATGGCCCTTCTCTTGTACCAAGTAATTAAGCATGTATCTGATTAAGAATCATATGATCAATGCAGTCAGTGAAGCGGTGATCTTAAGCACATTATCGTATCAGGAGGCCTGGGAAATGGTAATTTCTCTATTCTTAGGACATGTGTTCTTATTACTGTCATTCATTTTTTACTTATGTCTGAGCACTGATGCACAACAGTGCATGGGAGCTGCACGGTGCAACAGGGGCTCTTCCCCTAAAAAAATGTTTCATCACTTTAAGGTCTTTGATGGAGCTGGAGTTTCTTGCTGGGCACTGGAACCCAGCAATAGTGGGAGCCCTATGCGCCAAGATCATGCTTTTCTTGCATTCCAAGCTATTTGATCTCTTGCCACATCAAACCTCATTGCTAACTCGACTTTGTTCTGTGCAGTCGTATTTTGGGGCAAATGTGTTGCATCCGCGTACCATTATACCTGTGATGCAAGACAATATTCCCATTGTCATTAGGAACATGTTCAATCTCTCTGCCCCTGGAACGGTGATTTGCAAGCAGCCTGCCAATGAAAATGGTGATTTAGATGCTTGTGTCAAATCATTTGCTACTATAGATAAAGTGGCCCTGGTTAATGTTGAAGGGTAAGTTAGCATCATTTCTTATTTTGAACTTCCGAATCGTAATTGTATAATATTCAGTTATGATTTTAGTCTTTGTGATATTAGCTTCAGAAGACAATGTTTGTGCCTTATATTGCTTATGAGATATGTTAGAGTTCCAATTTAACACGAAGTTTTCAACTCTAAATGTCGTTTTGTGCTGATTTAGCAAGGTTAACACATAAGAGAATAAAACCATTGATGTTACATGCAAGATGGCCTAAATTTCTATTATTAAAACTGGTTTCTTCTATTGTCTTAATGTTCTCCGTATCTTCAATACAGAACTGGAATGGCTGGTGTCCCAGGTACAGCAAGTACCATATTTAGTGCTGTAAAAGATGTTGCAGCTAATGTTATCATGATATCTCAGGTATGTCTTTTCATCTTTTGTATATCTGTATGATTCATTAAGGTTCTTTCTCACTGCAAGATATGTGTAGGCTAGCAGTGAACACTCGGTATGCTTTGCTGTTCCAGAAAAGGAAGTTGCACCAGTCTCTGCAGCCTTGCATGTCAGGTTTTGTGAGGCATTAGCAGCAGGAAGGCTATCTAAGGTAAGTCTAGTCTTGTACAATGATTATTTGAACGCTTTCTTTGACAAAATCCCACCAAATAATGTTATCTTCTAAAAAAACTACAATTTCTCTACTATAAATGTACTCCCTCCATCTCTAAATATTGGTCGCCGTGCGGTCAACATTTTGAAACTTTGACCATTAGTATATGTGAAAAGTACATAGATCGATTATATGAAAATAATGGCATAGTATTTATTTTGCAACATGCTTTCACAATATGTTTTTTGCTAGTATATTATAATGAGAATGAAAATCATAGTCAAAATTTTGCATTGGAGACTGTGAAAAGTAAACAACGACTTATGTTTGTGGATGGAGGGAGTAGTAAATTTATTCATATGAGCAAATATGACTAGGAGAATAGACACGTCCAAGCAAGCTAACTCCTCAACAGAAATAGCATCACCCATATGATGTAATAAACTATTCCTTGCAGCAAATACACCAATGCAGGCATTATAGTTTTGGAAGTCTTCATTTTATGGTCTTCACTAATATTTTGCTAAAGAAAATATCACTGTCATGCAAAAGTATAACAAAGTCTTCATTGTATGGATTTGATCACTTCCAATGTACCTACCATGCAAATAATTCTTTTCAGGTTGAAGTCATTCATGGTTGCAGCATTCTTGCTGCTGTTGGCCTGAGGATGGCCAGTACTCCTGGTGTTAGTGCAATCCTTTTTGATGCATTAGCAAAGGTACTTGCAATTTTGGGTGGTAAAATTGGGATTTCCATTGATGCGGGGATTGATTTACTCTGTAACAATGGGTGCAGGCAAACATTAATGTACGAGCGATAGCTCAAGGTTGCAGTGAGTACAATATTACTGTTGTATTGAAGCAAGAGGATTGTGTGAGGGCCCTGAGAGCTGCTCACTCGAGGTTCTTCCTCTCCAAAACCACACTTGCTGTTGGGATTATTGGACCTGGTTTGATTGGTGGGACACTGCTTAACCAGCTGAGGGATCAGGTATCTTGAGTTTCATACTCATTATGTCATGAACAATATTCAATCATTTATTTTGGAGTTGTCACATCTCATGACTAAGATTATAAAAATGTGTACCCACTGTATATACAAAATTGTTGGGGAAGATTTTGAAAATTCCACTGGTGGAACAACTATTGCTGAAAATGCAGCTGAAAAAAAATGACAAGAGATTGTGCCACTCGATTTGAAGAGTAACAGAAATTAGGGAGTTCTGACAAATGATATATCAAAAGGAAAAGAAAAGGAAAAATATTACTATCTGTTATGAATAGCAAGAAAAAGTAAAATGTTACTATCTGTTATGAATAATGTTTGGATTCATCATGAGGTGTCAATATATATACAAATATAGGTATGGCATATATGCAGAAAACTCCTTATATAACAGGAAAAATACATAGCTAATAGTACACATCTAACACATCCACTCAAACTTACGGTGGATTAATAACATGAAATTTGAAGAGATAGAAACTGTGCTGGGCTCTGATTTGTGTCTTCGTGAAGAAAGCTACTAATTGAAGCTCTGAATGTACATACTGAAGAGCAATAACCTAATCCTGTACCAGTGTCCACATGTAAAAAGCATCAACACCAATATGCTTGGTAGGCTCATGCTTCCCCGGATCTTTAGCAATGCTAATAATACCTGTATTGTTGGACAAAAAAGGAATCGGTGCAGAAACAAACACCAAAATTCTTAAGTAACCACCGTAGCCAAGCAACATCCACGGTCAACAAAGCCCTAGCTCGCAATTCAGCCTCAGCACTCGAACGAAAAACCGTTGCCTGCTTCTTAGTCTTCCAAGCAATTAGAGAATCACCGAGAAAAATATAATTGACAGAGAGACCAGCGATCAGAGTGATCACTAGCCCAGGTGTCATCAGAACATGCCTAGAGCTGTAAAGAGCTGGAGATAGGGAAAAAAGAGACGGCGAGTGATGGTTCCACGAAGATATCGTAAAAGGCTTTGTTGTTGTTTGTTGTTGTTGTTGTACAGGAAACCCCTTATACAATAGGGAAAATATACATCTAACACTATCCAAAGCAAACTTATATTTTTTATTTCTTCCAACACACTTTTGAGTTTAAAGTTGAAATTTTAAAGGGTACTACGACACTCCGTATACTATATCATCATTTTTTGTCAGAATTTCCCATGTTGATTTGGCACCCAAAACGAAGCTGGATTGCATGATTACAATGTAAAGGCGGATTGCAGTTGATACTCTGCCAGCAGATATTATACTAAGGAACAGGGTTGAGAAAACCGGCTGTTACCGGCCGGTAACCGGAAAACCCGGTGGCAACCGGGTTTTGAAAAACCGGCCGAAAAATTTTAAATGAAGATTTGAATTTTTTGACTTGCTAATGCAGTGGGTATATTAGTTTGGGTATTGTTTTTGATATATTAGGTTGATTAGCTATTGTAGGAAGTAAAAAAAAGGGTGCTGCCATAAAGAAGGGTGTTAGTAACTTGATCATGAAACTTAGCAGAGGACCTCTTATTGTAAATCTAAGGACTTTACAACATTATTCTTTGATTTAACAATGCCCAATTCAAAATTAGATCAGTTATCGCTATTAGTTACTATACCAGCACATTTATCTTCATTTGAGAGACAATAACAATAGCACCAAAACTATGATGACTGAAGAGAAAGAAATATTGAATGACTCTTGAAGATATAGCCTACTTCTAATTCATAAAAAATAGCCTTGTAAAGTGCTATACTATTATAAATAGCCTTGTAAACAGCCATAGTAAGTCTATACTAGTATATATTTGACAAGTTCATAACATGACCATAGTAGAGTATATGACATTAACATAGCTTAGCTTGGATGCCTCACGAGTCACGACACTTGAGGGAGAGGGCTTCATGACGTGATCAAGGTAGTAATGAGCTATTTTTACGTACAACTTCAGGTCTTATTACTTTCTTAAACACTTTCTATGTAATATTTATATTATTCGAATTTCTAATCACCCAAACGTTTTTCACCGGTTTTTCCGGTTTTTACACCGGTTTTTTTCCGGTTACCGGACCGGTTTTTCCGGTTACCGTTTTCAAATTCGAATTTTGGATCGCAAAATTTGACCGGTTTTTCTTGGTTACCGGCCGGTTTTTCCGGTAACCGGCCGGTAACCGTTACCGGCCGTCCGGCGGTTTTTCCCCTGGTTCTGGTTTTCCAAACCTTGCTAAGGAATATGTAAGAAAAGGGCAATAAACAGCAGTTGGTAGGTTTATTTTTGAAGCTAACTGTTGTTTATTGACAGTGAGCAGTAGTTGTATAGTGAAATTGCTGTTGGGTAGTTAATACATTTTGTGGTTAAGTAATCTTTTGCAGCAGCAATAATATGTGACACTGCTGTTTTTGTTTAATGGCTTGACCAGAATGGAAAGAAAAAATTAAGATTTGCCTGCCTAACATAGGCAGATGGGCATGACAGGAATATAATATAATTAATTTTTTTTCGAATGTTGCATGATCAGAAACTAAAATAAGCGATTTATTTTGCAAAGTCTACATGGAAATGAAATTTGGGCTTGACGTGACAACAGAGCAATTTGAAGCTGGAATTCGAAGCACCTTTACACTTTTACTGAATGAAAGTGTTCCGCAGGCTGCTGTGCTCAAGGAAAATATGAACATTGATCTACGTGTCATCGGAATAACTGGCTCAAGCACAATGCTTTTGAGTGACACGTATGTAACTGAATCTGTTCCTATTTTCTTTTGGTAAAGTCATTGTTCCTCTGTTGTGCATTATGCTGCAAACAATTTACCTTAATTTGACTAGAAGTCAGAAATCTATAAAATGTTTATGTTTTGTCGATAAGCCCTACTCTATGTTTGACTAATAGTAGTGATGTACCATGAATTTCTCTGTTGGTCTTTCTTTGGCCAATTCTTGTGGCTGTCTATGGCATCATGTGACTGGCATGTCTGGTTGCCCATCAGACTTCTGATTACGCCCTCATTGTGCTTCCCTAATAATGATTAACAGGGCAGTACTCAAGATGTACGGTTATTGATGATATTTTGTTGCGCAGCAGCACTGTTGTGCACTGTTCACAATGCACTTTAGCAGCCAAGTACATTTCTTATGGGACCACCGTGCAATATTAGTTGCAAATTAAATATAAGAATAGTTAGTTTCCTTGTTAGTTGGATTTATTTCCTTACTACTTTCGAAGTAACAGAAAGAAAAGCAGCAACTGGAGTGGGGGAGTCAGAGTTGAAAAGAGAATTCCTCGCTTCTTTCTCATGCAAAACCGTGTATGAGACTCATCTCGCATGGCTCCTAAGTGATATGTTTTGTGTATTAGAGATAAGTTTTCTTAGAGATAAACATTGTTTCTATGAGGTCAAGTTATGGCATCCCTATAAAAGGGTTAGTATCTATCCCTTTTCTGTCAGCAAGAATAATGAATTACTTTTTCTCTCCCAAAGTTCTCTCATCCTAGTCTATGTATATCCTTCTCTAGGAACACTGATCTCCTTCAAGCCATGCCATCTGGCCATCTTCCGCATGGTACTTACCCTTGATGTGAACCGTTCACATCAATATCACATTAAAATTTTAGTTGCTTCTTTATGATCATGTGCATTTCCAGGATCCTCTACATGGTTAGCTAGGCAGGACCACGAGAGATTTTGTGCTACATACAAACCATCGTGGATATGTTTTTTTCCCTTCTCATCAAAACTGTTTTACTAACCTAATAGCTTGGTCATCGCTGTTTTTTTTTATCTTGCTAGTATATTTCATTTTCCCTGCATCTGCATGTTTCATAGTTTTTTTTTTTTGGTTTCTTTGTGTAGAGGAGTAGACTTAACCCAGTGGAAAGAGCTTCTACAAAAGGAAGCAAAACCAGCTGATGTTGCTAATTTTGTTCGCCATTTGTCTGAGAATC
This sequence comes from Dendrocalamus latiflorus, assembly GCA_017311315.1. Taxonomy (NCBI): domain Eukaryota; kingdom Viridiplantae; phylum Streptophyta; class Magnoliopsida; order Poales; family Poaceae; genus Dendrocalamus; species Dendrocalamus latiflorus. The sequence goes on along the minus strand of CM029657.1, from coordinate 11,719,367 downwards.
ATGTATTTCCGAACAAAGTTTTGGTGGACTGCACAGCAGATACAAATGTAGCATCCCACTATTATGATTGGTTGAAGAAGGGCATCCATGTCATCACGCCGAATAAGAAAGCAAATTCCGGGCCACTTGATCGGGTAACTATCTGGTTGGCTAAATTTGTATAAACATATTTCTCTGCTTTTTGTTGATTTTGAAATAATTTTGTTTTTAGCTATTAAATGATCATGGACTATGTACATCATCAAATTCCGTACTTTAAATGGATAAAGTTCCTTTTGGTCCATATTTTGTAAATGTAGAATAAAAAAACACATGAATAATGATTAGTTGACTTGACTTCGCTAAGAATGGTCAGGGTTCAAGAAACCAGCCATGAACCAACTGGGGATCTGGGCTTACCTGCTCCTGGCTGACTAAAATAATAAAAGAACTTTCTCCAAGAACTTCACCCAGTAAAATCCTGATAACCAGCCAGTTACTTAATGCCCAGTCACTAGAAACTTGTCACTGATTGGAAATCATGGCTAATCCATACCCCTTAGTCTTAAACCCTGTAATTGAGATCATGTTGCTCGCACAATGAAGATCTCAAACATACGCATGTCACATCAATGTGCATCCTTTGTGTTTATGAACTTGCACCTTTGCATGCCACATTCTGCTGCTGGATTGTTTTATCAACTAAGAAATGATTTTTATTCTTTGCCTACAGTATCTGAAACTAAGGACTCTACAGCGTGCATCATATACTCATTACTTTTATGAAGCAACTGTTGGTGCTGGCCTCCCAATCATTAGCACGCTGCGAGGTCTTCTGGAGACAGGTGACAAGATATTGCGTATCGAGGGCATTTTCAGGTCTGTGTGTGTGCTTCAGGAACACAACTACCTTGACACTGTAATTTTAGTAAACCACAAAGGAGCCTTAGTGGAAGTTTACTTGGATTGAAATATATGCTTTTATTGTTCAATAAATTTAGTATGATGCTGGCTGATACACTGTTTCTTGACTGTTCAATTGCAGTGGAACTTTGAGTTATATTTTCAACAATTTTGAAGGAACAAGGACCTTTAGTGATGTTGTTGCTGAAGCAAAAGAGGCTGGATACACTGAACCAGATCCAAGAGATGATTTATCTGGAACTGATGTTGCCAGAAAGGTAGAGCTTGGTTTCTTTCAAAAATAATTGTCACAAAAATGTTATCTATTCTTTAATATTGGGCACTGTATTTGGACTAATCAACTTAGTTGACTCACCCTTTTATTCCCATATCCACATCAACAAGAATCTTTGCAACATTTTGCAACTTTAAGAATGTGGGCAAATACACTTCATTTTGATTTGGACTAACTCGTCCCTATTATCTCAGTTGAATACTATTAGGGCCTGTTTAGGGTGACGTTTATAGATATGGTACCAGATATGCCCTTTGAGCCTTTACCCAAGGTTCCACATTCTTCCTTGACTCATTTCGTTGGCAGGCTTCCTGTCAAGCTATATATTTAGCCTTGCGCATCTCAAGATGTATTTTTCCTCATTTACCTTTGGTTAGAATTTCAATCTCACTCAAGCTTAGGTTTGCAACTGCTTCTTGAACCTAATTGTTCTCACCTTTTCCATGATCACATGATGAAGTTTCTAGCTTTTCCTTGTTTACATAAAGGATTGTATAACTGCAAATGGAAATGCAATTTTGACGAATGTTATATTCTTTGTTGATTTTGATAAAGTAAAAGAAAAGTAGACATGGATATAATTGGACCTTTTTGTTTTCCTTTCTCTTTTGCTTCGTCACTCACCATAACTTTTTTTTGTCAGGTCATTATCCTTGCAAGGGAGTCTGGTTTGAGGCTTGAGCTTTCCGATATTCCCGTGAAGAGCCTTGTGCCAGAGGCACTTAGGGTAAGGTTACCTTACTCTAAACAGAGGATGCCTTGTTACGTATTTACACTTCCTAACTGATTTTTCTATGCAGTCATGCTCGTCCGCAGATGAGTTCATGCAAAAGCTGCCATCCTTCGATCAGGACTGGGCCAGACAACGCAATGATGCTGAAGCTGCAGACGAAGTGAGTATACCTTTCACTTTCTTGTTCCCCCATATTGCGCATCCAACGCGCTGAAGAACCTGTGTACTGTGCAAACACCCAAATATGAATCGTGGCTATCATTTTTCGCTTTTACTCTGCACGCTTGGTTCCATTCCCAGCAATTCTCTCCAAAATTACTTGAGTAGAGGTGATTGAGTCATTTTAACCTGAAGGTCCTGCGGTACGTCGGAGTTGTGGACGTGGTGAACAGGAAGGGAAAGGTGGAGCTGCAGAGGTACAAGAGGGACCACCCGTTCGCGCAGCTATCCGGCTCCGACAACATCATCGCCTTCACCACCTCGAGGTACAAGGAGCAGCCGCTGATCGTGCGAGGGCCGGGGGCAGGCGCGGATGTGACCGCCGGAGGCGTCTTCTACGACATTCTGCGGCTGGCGTCCTACCTCGGTGCTCCCTCGTAGATTGCTGGCTTCAGTTAAATTTTCAGAGGTAGATGGACGGCGGCACGTCGTGTGTTAAGCATGAGTAACTTCGTATTGGACTTGGTAGTATATTGTTCTGAGACCTGAGTACGTGTGAGGAAATAAGGTTTTCTATGTGCCACCACTGTGCTGTTCCTTGGTAGGGAGTAGGGGTTGGTCCTTGGATTAGGTGTTGTTTTTGCCGCCCAATCCAGAACTGTTATTGAATTATCCATGCAATAATGCCTACCATATCTTTGGGGAGATCAATGCTGTGCTCGGTTGGGCTAAAAAGCTGTGACTTATGGCTGAAATTGTACTGTAGCTAGTTGAAATTACACTGTATTTGAAGTTGGTTTAATTGGCGTAATTAAATTTTAAAAAATTTAAAAATAGAAAAAATATGTTAGCTCATCACGGACAACGCAAACGAATACGAAAAAAAAAGAATCGGAAAAAACTCAAAAAAACCAAAAGTTCAGAAAAAGACAAAATTTATAAATAGTAAAAAATAAACCAGAAGCTAGAAGCTCAAGCCAAAACGAACGGGCCTTCAAGGGTGAATAATGGTTGGATACTTGGTTTCAGGGGTATCATGTGTCACAATTTCTGAGACTTGATGAACTTGCTGGGAGTAGGATGATCAGGGGTGGAGCTAGCTAGAAAGTTTGTGGATACATAAAGCAAATGACAATGTGCACACAATTTGGGGACTGGGGTGAATGTATACACTAGGAATCAGGGTTCTAAACCGGTTTTTGGTACCCCTATTTCGGTTGACCTGTTCACCCTCCTAAAACTCTTTTAAATTCGTCTTATGTACCAATTGGGTTATAATTGCATCTACTTTATATCCCAAAATTCAAATCTGGAAAAACCAAAACTCTCAAATTTTGGAATATTCAAATAGAAATAAAACTTGTCGGTTTTGACCTGTTTTCGATCGGTTTTAGCCAGACACCTGAACCAGGCCTCCGGTTTTCTGGCGAAGTAAGAATACCTGTTACCATGATAAAACTCGAGATAGCTAAGAGACATATACATGCTCCCAAAATGAAAAGTAATCCCAATTTTTTGTCTTGAGAAACAAAAACGTAAGTGTAAGGCAATTTACTCATGAGTTTACTCATTCTCATTCTTAGTTATAAACTAGTCATGTGCCCATATATTCCAACAGAATTAATTGGATACATTGAGAATTATGCTATTGAAAAATGTTGCTTTGATCGGTTGAGAAGCGGAAAGTAGTGAGAAGTCAAATGACTGGAGTGGATGGAGAAGAATGGACGTATAACTACCAACTCATTCTTTTATAATAGTGAGAAAGATAGGTCCAGACAGGGTTCGGTTTCCCTGCGGTTACCGGCCGGTAACCGGAAAACCCGGCTGGGTCCGGGATTAAAAAAAACCGACCGAAATTTGAAGAATGAGCTACAGTGCTACACAAAGCAAATGAGCATGTTGCCTTGCAAGCTAGCAGGCTTTCTAATGCCCTTTCCACCATAAAGATATTAGAAGATGGATTGAGTAAAGTAAAGGAGTGTGTTTCTTCTAGTTCTGAAGAAAAACGCCAAATACAATTGCATGCTGCTGTTGTAGAAGAGGAGTTGGAGAAAAAACAAATGAGGAACTTGTTCGTAATGCCAACAAACTAGAAGATGCCAACATAACTATTAACTCACTACAAGATGCATTGTCACAGGCTAGAACGAATCTTTCTATTCTTGTCTTCTTGATGCTGAAAAGAATGAAGTTGAAGTGAAACATGAAATGGAAATTAGTGGTCTTAATGCTAAGCTAGCTAAATGTTTGGAAGAGTTGGATAGCTATTTATAGAACACATGGAAGTTCAAAGGTCATGCCATGCAGCAGCTGAAACATGCAACATTGATTACTTCAGTCAAGCACGGAAGTTCAAAGGTCATGCCATGCAGCAGCTGAAACATGCAGCATTGATTACTTCAGTCAAGCATGGAAGTTCAAAGGTCATGCCATGCAGCAACTGAAACATGCAGTATTGATTACTTCAGTCAAGCATGGAAGTTCAAATGTCATGCCATGCAGCAGCTAAAATATGCAGCATTGATTACTTCAATCAAGCATGGAAGTTCAAAGGTCATGCCAAAGCTTGCATTGATTACTTCAATCAAGCATGCAACAGCTGAAACGTTGTATTGATTTCTTCGGGACTATCAGTCAAGCATGCATCAGCTGAAACGTTGTAACATCCTGAAAAATATAAATAATAAATTATGGAGTTTTTGGATTATTTTATTTGTTTTCCATTTGAATTTGGAGTTTATGGATCCTTTTTGCATATATAAAGGACTTCAAAAAGAAAAGAAGGAAGAAACCAACACATAAAATAATAAAAACATGAGTATCAAATAAAGAATCTGAAAAGATGATCCAAAAGGATTAAAAAGAAAAATAGAAGTAAAAATAATAATAAACATCCACAAGAGTATATATATATACACATATGTATGTATATATGTATGCATACAATTAAATATAACAAGAAAATAATCTTTATGCAATAAATATCAACAAAAGGGTAGATATAAAATTTCAGGAAGAAGGGGAAGTGAAAATATATATATACATATACACCTATATACATACACCCAAATACCCAAAAAGGAAAATCAAAGAAATACAAAAGAAAAAAAAAGAGAAACAGTCGGCCGGGCCGGCCATCACCCCGGCCCAGCCCGCCACCAGCAGCCGCACGCCCGCGCTCCGCAGCCCCTTTCTCCACGCGCGGCCTGTGCACGCGCGCGGACGCACGCCCGCGCGGCCCAGCTTGCCAGCGCCGCTCTCGCTGCCGCCTGGACCCGCGCCCCGACCGCGCCTTGCTGCCGCGCGGCCCCACGCGCCAGGACCCCTCCCCTCTGGCCGGTGGACCCCCGCCACCGCTCTCCTTCTTCCTCCTCTCTTCTCCACGCGCACGCAGCTCCTTCTCCCTCGCGCTTGCGCTCTGCCGCAGCAAATCCGTCGCTCATTCTCTCACCTCGTGGGCAATTTAAAAAGTACGGTTACAGGAGGGGAGACGAACCTCTTCCGCCCTCTCTCTCCTACAAAATCTCGGAGGAGATCGCGTTCCTCCCCCTGCCAGCGTGAACAGCGGAAGGCCGCCGCTTCCTCGCCGCGTGCCCCTCTCTCCCGGCTATAAAAACCCCGCACAGGAGTCTCAATCGCGTCGCCCTGCTTCACTCTCCCCTCCCCTGCCCGCAATTGCACTGTAGTGCCCCAAATCGCCGTCGGCCCCTTCTTCTCCCCGAGCTCCGGCGATCGAGCCGCCGCCGATCCCGGCCGCCTCCGGGCAATCCCAAGCTTCCAGAGCATCGCGGAAGCACGGTGAAGCCGACCCCCTCCTTCCTCGGGTCTCTCCTCGCCCGAGCTTCGCCGGCGACGACAACCTCCCCGAACCACCGCTGTCGCACGCCGCCGGCCCGCCACCGTGCTCCTCCACCCCGGACGTCTACACCAACGTCATCGCCATCGCACGAGGACTGTATATCACGCAGCCCCCGAACCCTTCCGACATCCCTCGCCGCCGGCCACCGCCGTTCCCGACCTTCCTCTGCTCGGCTCCCTCCAGGAACTACTTCAAAAGGTATACTTACCCTATATGGGTAAGCAACGCTCGCGCGACCGAGTGGCTTTCAGCGCTATCCTCTCCTTCCTCCTGCTCCCGCGTCGCGTGTTCGAGCCCGGCTCCGCGCGCGCGGTCGAGCAATTCTTTTATTTTCCCCGACTGACACCTGGGCCCCACCTGCCAGCCAGTGTGACTAGAGCGGCCCACTGACCGCTGGGCCCCACCGGTCAGTGGCATGACTGCACTGAGCCCCTGCTGACAGATGGACCCCAATGAACAGTATCTGGACCCACTTGTCAGTGGCACGGCAATAAGAAAAAGATAAAAATTAAGAAAATGACATATGGGACCCACATGTCAGAGATTTCATATTTTCCAGAATTAATTCAAACTGAGAACTTCAAATAATCATAACTTATTCATTTTAACTCCAAATTGAATAGGACAAAATTCTAAATTCATCTAAAATCAAGATCTTTCCAATGGAACTGAAATCATAATTTTTAGAGTTCATTTGAATTTCTGGTGATCTTTTGAGTGATTGATTGCTTTTCTTTTATTTGGGTATTTCGCACGATTAAATAGCATACGAAGCTCAGGAGGAAGAATTCGAGGCAGCAGCACTAGGAGATCCGGATAATCCAGCACCCGACCATTGTGACCAAGGCGAGTCAATACTTTGATCATGTTGAACCTACATTTTATGCAAATTATTTTAGTTTAAATTATCAAATTGCGTGCCGTTATGTTATATACAAATACATGTTAATTTAAGATTTTAGTTACATGTCCATTGCTTGCTTGACTAATATTACACCTCCTTTGGAATACCTGAATATGTGAACCTTGTCGCCTTAGCAAAACTATAATAGTAACTTTCCAAAAGTAAGTCCATAATTTATATATATGCCGTGCTTAGCATTGTTTAGGTAATCATGGGCGCGAGAACGCCCAAACATCACTTGAATCATGAGAAAAATTTGGTTGAGTCAGTCATGGTGGTAATGACTGATAAATGTTGGATATGATTATTTTATGCCTCCAAAAACCCCCAACATGCTTAAATATCTGGGCAGATGGTTCGGGGGTGTGGTGCAGGTGTGCACGAGAGTGTGGTTTGTGGTAGAACCGTCCAGATACCACTAAGGACTGAATCTTGTCATGTCAACCCGTGTAAAACAGTACAACCACAAGTCTGTAAATTACAACTTGGCTTAGTAGATTTACCAGACCCTGAAAGTCATCCTTCCAGGAGGAGGTGTGGGATAGTGCAAGTGGCAGTCGGTGAGACGGCTTGAATGGGACACCCGGGTAGGGTGAAGTTCTGCTGTGGCGGGCTAGCAGGGGTGGGGAGCCAGCTGCTAGACGTTCAGAAGGAGGACATCCCGCACAACGTATGGGACCCACCACAAGTGGGAGCGACCCATAGGGTGAAATGATGGAAGGGGCGAGGTACTTTGAACGGTTACTGTGATGGTCTGCTCAACCACATGTCTAAGGCATCGTGTGGGGCAACGAGTTGATTATCTCTTGTGGTGAAAGTGTACAAACTCTGCAGAGTCAAAACTATTCGAATAGCCGTGCCCACGGTCAAGGGCAGACATGGGAACTTAACCAGATATAGTTCTGTTTACAAAATATTGAAAAATGGGAATGGAAAAGTGCAAGGGCGATGGACTGCCCTGATTTGGAATTGTCCTGGGTGTCGTCCCAGTGGTAATGTAAGCGGCTATAACGCTGAAGAATGGCTATATGGTGCAGATGCCATGTAATGGTGGATGGAATCTGAATCACTATTATTACTGCATTCAACATATACGTGTGTTCAAAATGCTAGGTCTTAAGGAATTTTTATATAATTGTATTCAAAAGCACTCTTCGCAAAAGAAAATAAACTTAAGCCATCCTTGATTAGCCATACATGTTATATACTGCATTCTGTGTATTGGCTCGCGGAGCACGGGGTCGGAGTGCTCACGCTCGCTTTGCGGCAAAAATCCAGAAACAGGAACGCAAGACCACTACGCCTACGAGGAAGCTCCCGCTACGGAGGAGAAGAACAACGAAGGAAACTAAGGCGTAGGCTTCGTTGGTTAGACATGGACAAGTGGACATCCGGCGTTGTGTGCACGTATGTTACTAGTTAGCTGGTGACATACAATGCACACAGTACCTTCCAGTCGCTTGCCTGTGGATTTGGGTTTGCTTTTGCTGTATTTCCGCTGTGCGTATTTGTAATAATGACATTTGGCCTAGTCGGCCCCTTTTGTAACTCTATCACCCGACGTGGTGTATTTCAAATTATGTAATATAATGGTTGATTATGCGATGTATGAAATGATTCAGCAATGTACCTGTGTGCACTAACTACTGATCCAGGGATTAGTGCAGTGAAACACAGTAAGATTCGGATTGAAAAATCCGGGTCTGACAAACGTTGCATTGATTCTTCGGGACTAGAACAACTTCAGTTTCCACCGGTTTTTTTCCGGTTTTTCCACCAAGTTTTCTGGTTTTCGACCAGTTACCGATCCCCTCCCGCTCCCCCCAAAATTTTCATTTGCCAAAATTTAACCGGGTTTTCCGGTAACCGGCCGATTACCGGTACCACCCGGCGGCCGGGATTTGGCCCGGTTCCGGTTTTTCGATCCTTGGGTCCAGAACTTCAAGAGCATCATTTGAGTCTCATTAAGTGTTCCCTAGCTAAAAAGAAAGCTAAAAGCTTCTCTCTTTTTGAAACCAATGGCATAAGCTCTGCCATTCATTTTAAGAAGAAGATAAAACACCGGCCCCGAAAGTAAAACACCACAAAAAAAAAGAAATACAAATAACAACACATATCATGGTAAGACACACCGAGGGTAGGTCATCTCAACACCTCACCTAGCAACATCAACACACATAAAAAAAACACCACCAGGACACACCGCGACACCGAAAGCACTTAGCTACTCAACAAAGGACGTGACTCTCACTAACATGTAGGCACTCCATTAGCAGCAGGGAGAAGATTAGAAGACAATGTCTGAGGCTGTGATATTCCACAACTCATTGTTGGGGCCTCGCGCCTTGTCTAATCTGTGGAGAACAGCCACAATCAGGCTTGGAGGGAAGGAATCCTTTTAAGACCTCCACACATTTGTCCATGGCTTTTTCATCTACTTCTTCTTTGCCGTCATCGCCTCATTTGATTATGCCTAACCTCCTCAACAATCTACCTTGTGCCCTTTTCTCCCCCAATGGGTTGTTGACATTTCAACATGGAAGCTAGGTGAGCACTTCTTCTCGGAGTAGGCATGGGGGGTGAGCTCTACATATTTGTAGACTTCCATATCGAGCTCCCTACTTCTTGGGACACAATCCCCAAAGGAGCCTAAGGTGTCTCACCCACTCCCAAACCTAAGAGGTCTTTATCCACATTGTAGGGGCCTCTTTCACCCTAAACAAAGGTGGTTCCTTCAAAAGCAGCATGGTTGGGATGGTAGTGGTTGTAGTCTCTCCTGCAAACTCAGTTGGTAGCAAACAAGGTGTCTCCATCTCAACAAACAATGGTGGGGGAGGCTGACAACCGAAGTCTTGCAACCCCACAACAGGAGTGTCCTCCCTAACACCTTCAGCATCCACCATTGATGACAACTCCACCTGTAACACCTATGGCGGCTCTACAATTGGAGGTGATAAAGAACATTTCTCTAATTCTCTGGCAGAAAAAGAGGAGGCTCACAACCATGCGGTCTCAACGCACAAATATCCTCCTCCTCACCTACTATAGTCACACCTGAGGACAAGTCCACAAGTATCTCATCACGAGGGATCTTGAGCTTTTCGCAAACTAGGCGAATAACTTTTTTTTGTTGAGATTGACTTGACGGAGAAAGAAATCTTGAGTGAGCTTTGCACCTAAGGCTTATCGGAGGCGTTAGAGCCCGAGGAGGGGTGAAGATGTTCTTAGTCGGCCAAGACAACACCAATGAGTAAAGTGCCCCAAACCCCCACAATGTAGGCAATGGGGAGGGTTTCGACAAGCTGCCACTCGATGATCTATGACAAGGCAATTGAACCACTTGCCATAGAACAATGAGGAAGGGCGAGAAGAGGTTGCCATCACCACTAGGAGGAGGCTCCTGAGCACTGAGCAAGCTTGGGCACGTCGCCATCCGATGGCCAGCTGCATGGTAGGAGAAGCACTTGCCATCCAACCTGGTGGACTGCAAACATTGGGATGGTTCTAACTGAGGGATTTGCTACTTGTGGCAATGTTGCTCCTAAAGAACAGTGTGAGGTTGTGCAATTTGGGCACAACACTTTTCTTTGACCTAGGCTTCCAATGTGATGGCCATGGCTTTGGCTGGTGTTGTGCTAGCACCATGGGTGGACTTGGAGCACCTCTCGTAGACTTTAATTGGCGAGGTCACAGATGCTATTACTAGCGGCAGTAGCACCTAAAAGGGACAGAGGGGTGGAGCAGTGTTTGAGGAGGCCATCGTTGTACATCACACACCCAACAAGAAGTGCGCTGAAGGTAGGGCACGTAGAGTGTTGTTGGAGGGGCGCAAGCCATGGAGGGGTGGCGCAAGAGGATGAGCAGAGGCAATGGCGGTGTTTGATGCCATTATAATTACAAACTTGTTCAGAAAATGCCATTGTTGGCTTACTTTTTCTTAAAATTTTAGAATTGCCCTTCCCGCCATTGCTGACTTACTTCCAATTTGCTTAAATTGTTTAGGTTGTCATAAATTACCAAAATGGAGGGGATTGAAGCATCTAAGCCTCTAAAAATAGTTTTGGTAATTAGTAATGACTATGCTTAAGGAACTAACATGTTTGTTAAGATGATTGAAAGATTTAGTCCCGGATTTTGATGATATATGAAAAAGGCATGCAAGGATGACTAAAGATTGGCATGGCTCAAGACAAGGATCAAGGCAAACATATAAATTACCCTAAGGACCTCCTTTATTGATTTTACCGATCTTGGCATATGGTGGATTAAGACCGGATTGGTAGGCTAGATGTCGTACTATTAAGAGGGGGTCATGACTAAAAGCCTGAGGATAATCTTGTGTCACATTGATCAATTTTAGTGCATGCATGCATTTGAAATTTATCTATTAACCTTCTCCGAACTTTGTTTGAAGATCAGTATGACTGCCGTTGTAACCGTAGTAGTACTGCTGCATCAGTATTACCAGGTTTTACAAGGTGGTATGTTATATCCAGATATGTATTGTTTTGGATTTCAACTAAAATGGTACTACCATTGTTCATCACTGGTAGTACCACAACAGTATGACTATTGTGATTGACCAGTACTACCACATTGTGATGTAACTGCATTTTAGTTACCGGTAGCTATTTTTCAAAGAGGTACATTTTTGGGAGATTTTCTCCCCTCTGGAAATGGTACTACCATAACTTAAATGCGGTACTACAGTGGCATTGGAATGACCAGGCTATGTGTGTGAGGTACTATCGATTATTGGTTTAACAACTAGTTTTGGTGCATTAAATGAGCAGTAAATAGCCATTGAATAATGAGTATAGGCCACTCTATGACGGTAGTACTGCTCCACCTGATTTTTAGAGATTTCGTCTCCAACAGTCTTCCTGGTGGGTAGAGGCTATAAATACCTCCC